>JAJHIY020000427.1:7836000-8501500 GCA_022114975.2 Lampris megalopsis | reverse complement strand
GTGTTCCATGCAGCTCCTCAAAACCTGTGTTCCAATCTGCTCCTGAATACCTGTGTTCCATACTGCTCCTCAAAACCTGTGTTCCATACTGCTCCTCAAAGCCTGTGTGCCATGCTGCTCCTCAACACATGTGTTCCATTCTGCTCCTCAAAACCTGTGTTCCATACTTCTCCTGAACACCTGTGTTCCATGTTGCTCCTCAAAACCTGTGTTCCATAGTGCTCCTCAACACCTGTGTTCAATGCTGCTCCTCAAAACCTGTGATCCATGCTGCTCCTCAAAACCTGTGTTCCATACTGCTCCTCAACACCTGTGTTCCATACCGCTCCCCAACCATGTTCCATACTGCTCCTCAAAACCTGTGTTCCATACTGCTCCTCAAAACCTGTGTTCCATAGTGCTCCTCAACACCTGTGTTCCATGCTGCTCCTCAAAACCTGTGTTCCATACTACTCCTCAACACCTGTGTTCCATACTGCTCCTCAAAACCTGTGTTCCATAGTGCTCCTCAACACCTGTGTTCCATGCTGCTACTCAAAACCTGTGTTCCATGCTGCTCCTCAAAACCTGTGTTCCATACTGCTCCTCAACACCTGTGTTCCATACCGCTCCCAAACCACGTTCCACACTGCTCCTCAAAACCTGTGTTCCATACTGCACCTCAAAACCTGTGTTCCATGCTGCTCCTCAAAACCTGTGGTCCATACTGCTCCTCAACACTTGTGTTCCATGCTGCTCCTCAAAACCTGTGTTCCATACTGCTCCTCAACACCTGTGTTCCATACCGCTCACGAACCACGTTCCACACTGCTCCTCAAAACCTGTGTTCCATACTGCACCTCAAAACCTGTGTTCCATGGTGCTCCTCAAAACCTGTGGTCCATACTGCTCCTCAACACTTGTGTTCCAAACTGCTCCTCATAACCTGTGTTCCATGCTGCTCCTTAAACCTGTGTTCCATGCTGCTCCTCAAAACCTATATTCCATACTGCTCCTCAAAACCTGTGTTCCATACCGCTCCCCAACCATGTTCCATACTGCTCCTCAAAACCTGTGTTCCATACTGCTCCTCAAAACCTGTGTTCCATAGTGCTCCTCAACACCTGTGTTTCATACTGCTCCTCAAAACCTGTGTTCCATACTGCTCCTCAAAACATGTGTTCGATACTGCTCCTCAAAATCTGTGTTCCATACTGCATCTCAAAACCTGTGTTCCATGCTGCTACTCAATACCTGTGGTCCATACTGCTCCTCAACACTTGTGTTCCATACTTCTCCTCAAAACCTGGGTTCCATACTGCTCCTCAAAACCTGTGTTCCATGCTGCACCTCAACACGTGTTCCATTCTGCTCCTCGAAACCTGTGTTCCATACTGCTCGTCAAAACCTGTGTTTCATACTTCTCCTCCCAACCTGTGTTCCATACTGCTCCTCAACACCTGTGTTCCATGCTGCTCCTCCAAACCTGTGTTCCATACTGCTCCTCAACACCTGTGTTCCATACTGCTCCTCAAAACCTGTGGTCCATACTGCTCCTCAACACCTGTGTTCCACGCTGCTCTTCAAAACCTGTATTCCAAACTGCTCCTCAACACCTGTGTTCCACACTGCTCCTCAAAACCTGTGTTCCATACTGCACCTCAAAACCTGTGTTCCATGCTGCTCCTCAAAACCTGTGATCCATACTGCCCCTCAACACTTGTGTTCCATGCTGCTCCTCAAAACATGGGTTCCATACTGCTCCTCAACACCTGTGTTCCATACCGCTCCCCAACCACATTCCACACTGCTCCTCAAAACCTGTGTTCCATACTGCACCTCAAAACCTGTGTTCCATACTGCTCCTCAAAACCTGTGTTCATTACTGTTCCTCAAAACCTGTGTTCCATACTGCTCCTCAAAACCTGTGTTCCATACTGCTCCTCAAAACCTGTGTTCATTACTGTTCCTCAAAACCTGTGTTTCATACTGCTCCTCAAAACCTGTGTTCCATGCTGCTCCTCAAAACCTGTGTTCCATACTGCTCCTCAACACCTGTGTTCCATACTGTTCCTCAAAACATGTGTTCGATACTGCTCCTCAACACTTGTGTTCCATGCTGCTCCTCAACACCTGTGTTCCACGCTACTCTTCAAAACCTGTATTCCAAACTGCTCCTCAACACCTGTGTTCCATGCTGCTCCTTAAAACCTGTGTTCCATGCTGCTCCTCAAAACCTGTATTCCATACTGCTCCTCAAAACCTGTGTTCCATACTGCTCCTCAAAACATGTGTTCGATACTGCTCCTCAAAATCTGTGTTCCATACTGCATCTCAAAACCTGTGTTCCATGCTGCTACTCAATACCTGTGGTCCATACTGCTCCTCAACACTTGTGTTCCATACTGCTCCTCAAAACCTGGGTTCCATACTGCTCCTCAAAACCTGTGTTCCATGCTGCTCCTCAACACGTGTTCCATTCTGCTCCTCAAAACCTGTGTTCCATACTGCTCGTCAAAACCTGTGTTCCATACTTCTCCTCAAAACCTGTGTTCCATACTGCTCCTCAACACCTGTGTTCCATGCTGCTCCTCAAAACCTGTGGTCCATACTGCTCCTCAACACCTGTGTTCCACGCTGCTCTTCAAAACCTGTATTCCAAACTGCTCCTCAACAACTGTGTTCCATGCTGTTCCTCAAAACCTGTGTTCCATACTTCTCTTCAACACCTGTATTCCATGCTGCTCCTCAAAACCTTTGTTCCATATTGCTCCTCAACACCTGTATTCCATACTGCTCCTCAAAACCGGTGGTCCATACTGCTCCTCAAAACCTGTGGTCCATACTGCTCCTCAACACTTGTGTTCCATGCAGCTCCTCAAAACCTGTGTTCCAATCTGCTCCTGAATACCTGTGTTCCATACTGCTCCTCAAAACCTGTGTTCCATACTGCTCCTCAAAGCCTGTGTGCCATGCTGCTCCTCAACACATGTGTTCCATTCTGCTCCTCAAAACCTGTGTTCCATACTTCTCCTGAACACCTGTGTTCCATGTTGCTCCTCAAAACCTGTGTTCCATAGTGCTCCTCAACACCTGTGTTCAATGCTGCTCCTCAAAACCTGTGATCCATGCTGCTCCTCAAAACCTGTGTTCCATACTGCTCCTCAACACCTGTGTTCCATACCGCTCCCCAACCATGTTCCATACTGCTCCTCAAAACCTGTGTTCCATACTGCTCCTCAAAACCTGTGTTCCATAGTGCTCCTCAACACCTGTGTTCCATGCTGCTCCTCAAAACCTGTGTTCCATACTACTCCTCAACACCTGTGTTCCATACCGCTCCCAAACCACGTTCCACACTGCTCCTCAAAACCTGTGTTCCATACTGCACCTCAAAACCTGTGTTCCATGCTGCTCCTCAAAACCTGTGGTCCATACTGCTCCTCAACACTTGTGTTCCATGCTGCTCCTCAAAACCTGTGTTCCATACTGCTCCTCAACACCTGTGTTCCATACCGCTCACGAACCACGTTCCACACTGCTCCTCAAAACCTGTGTTCCATACTGCACCTCAAAACCTGTGTTCCATGGTGCTCCTCAAAACCTGTGGTCCATACTGCTCCTCAACACTTGTGTTCCAAACTGCTCCTCATAACCTGTGTTCCATGCTGCTCCTTAAACCTGTGTTCCATGCTGCTCCTCAAAACCTATATTCCATACTGCTCCTCAAAACCTGTGTTCCACACCGCTCCCCAACCATGTTCCATACTGCTCCTCAAAACCTGTGTTCCATACTGCTCCTCAAAACCTGTGTTCCATAGTGCTCCTCAACACCTGTGTTTCATACTGCTCCTCAAAACCTGTGTTCCATACTGCTCCTCAAAACATGTGTTCGATACTGCTCCTCAAAATCTGTGTTCCATACTGCATCTCAAAACCTGTGTTCCATGCTGCTACTCAATACCTGTGGTCCATACTGCTCCTCAACACTTGTGTTCCATACTTCTCCTCAAAACCTGGGTTCCATACTGCTCCTCAAAACCTGTGTTCCATGCTGCACCTCAACACGTGTTCCATTCTGCTCCTCGAAACCTGTGTTCCATACTGCTCGTCAAAACCTGTGTTTCATACTTCTCCTCCCAACCTGTGTTCCATACTGCTCCTCAACACCTGTGTTCCATGCTGCTCCTCCAAACCTGTGTTCCATACTGCTCCTCAACACCTGTGTTCCATACTGCTCCTCAAAACCTGTGGTCCATACTGCTCCTCAACACCTGTGTTCCACGCTGCTCTTCAAAACCTGTATTCCAAACTGCTCCTCAACACCTGTGTTCCATGCTGTTCCTCAAAACCTGTGTTCCATACTTCTCTTCAACACCTGTGTTCCATGCTGCTCCTCAAAACCTGTATTCCATACTGCTCCTCAAAACCGGTGGTCCATACTGCTCCTCAAAACCTGTGGTCCATAATGATCCTCAACACTTGTGTTCCATGCAGCTCCTCAAAACCTTTGTTCCAATCTGCTCCTGAATACCTGTGTTCCATACTGCTCCTCAAAACCTGTGTTCCATACTGCTCCTCAAAGCCTGTGTGCCATGCTGCTCCTCAACACATGTGTTCCATTCTGCTCCTCAAAACCTGTGTTCCATACTGCTCCTCAAAACCTGTGTTCCATAGTGCTCCTCAACACCTGTGTTCCATGCTGCTCCTCAAAACCTGTGTTCCATACTACTCCTCAAAACATGTGATCGATACTGCTCCTCAAAACCTGTGTTCCATAGTGCTCCTCAACACCTGTGTTCCATGCTGCTACTCAAAACCTGTGTTCCATGCTGCTCCTCAAAACCTGTGTTCCATACTGCTCCTCAACACCTGTGTTCCATACAGCTCCTCAAAACCTGTATTCCAAACTGCTCCTCAACACTTGTGTTCCATGCTGCTCCTCAAAACCTGTGTTCCATACTGCTCCTCAACACCTGTGTTCCATACCGCTCCCAAACCACGTTCCACACTGCTCCTCAAAACCTGTGTTCCATACTGCACCTCAAAACCTGTGTTCCATGCTGCTCCTCAAAACCTGTGGTCCATACTGCTCCTCAACACTTGTGTTCCATGCTGCTCCTCAAAACCTGTGTTCCATACTGCTCCTCAACACCTGTGTTCCATACCGCTCACCAACCACGTTCCACACTGCTCCTCAAAACCTGTGTTCCATACTGCACCTCAAAACCTGTGTTCCATGGTGCTCCTCAAAACCTGTGGTCCATACTGCTCCTCAACACTTGTGTTCCAAACTGCTCCTCATAACCTGTGTTCCATGCTGCTCCTTAAACCTGTGTTCCATGCTGCTCCTCAAAACCTATATTCCATACTGCTCCTCAAAACCTGTGTTCCATACCGCTCCACAACCATGTTCCATACTGCTCCTCAAAACCTGTGTTCCATACTGCTCCTCAAAACCTGTGTTCCATAGTGCTCCTCAACACCTGTGTTTCATGCTGCTCCTCAAAACCTGTGTTCCATACTGCTCCTCAAAACATGTGTTCGATACTGCTCCTCAAAATCTGTGTTCCATACTGCATCTCAAAACCTGTGTTCCATGCTGCTACTCAATACCTGTGGTCCATACTGCTCCTCAACACTTGTGTTCCATACTTCTCCTCAAAACCTGGGTTCCATACTGCTCCTCAAAACCTGTGTTCCATGCTGCACCTCAACACGTGTTCCATTCTGCTCCTCGAAACCTGTGGTCCATACTGCTCCTCAACACCTGTGTTCCACGCTGCTCTTCAAAACCTGTGTTCCATACTGCTCGTCAAAACCTGTGTTTCATACTTCTCCTCCCAACCTGTGTTCCATACTGCTCCTCAACACCTGTGTTCCATGCTGCTCCTCCAAACCTGTGTTCCATACTGCTCCTCAACACCTGTGTTCCATACTGCTCCTCAAAACCTGTGGTCCATACTGCTCCTCAACACCTGTGTTCCACGCTGCTCTTCAAAACCTGTATTCCAAACTGCTCCTCAACACCTGTGTTCCATGCTGTTCCTCAAAACCTGTGTTCCATACTTCTCTTCAACACCTGTGTTCCATGCTGCTCCTCAAAACCTGTATTCCATACTGCTCCTCAAAACCGGTGGTCCATACTGCTCCTCAAAACCTGTGGTCCATAATGCTCCTCAACACTTGTGTTCCATGCAGCTCCTCAAAACCTGTCTTCCAATCTGCTCCTGAATACCTGTGTTCCATACTGCTCCTCAAAACCTGTGTTCCATACTGCTCCTCAAAGCCTGTGTGCCATGCTGCTCCTCAACACATGTGTTCCATTCTGCTCCTCAAAACCTGTGTTCCATACTCCTCCTGAACACCTGTGTTCCATGTTGCTCCTCAAAACCTGTGTTCCATAGTGCTCCTCAACACCTGTGTTCCATGCTGCTCCTCAAAACCTGTGTTCCATGCTGCTCCTCAAAACCTGTGTTCCATACTGCTCCTCAACACCTGTGTTCCATACCGCTCCCCAACCATGTTCCATACTGCTCCTCAAAACCTGTGTTCCATACTGCTCCTCAAAACCTGTGTTCCATAGTGCTCCTCAACACCTGTGTTCCATGCTGCTCCTCAAAACCTGTGTTCCATACTACTCCTCAAAACATGTGATCGATACTGCTCCTCAAAACCTGTGTTCCATAGTGCTCCTCAACACCTGTGTTCCATGCTGCTCCTCAAAACCTGTGTTCCATGCTGCTCCTCAAAACCTGTGTTCCATACTGCTCCTCAACACCTGTGTTCCATGCTGCTCCTCAAAACCTGTATTCCAAACTGCTCCTCAACACCTATGTTCCATGCTACTCCTTAAACCTGTGTTCCATGCTGCTCCTCAAAACCTATATTCCATACTGCTCCTCAAAACCTGTGTTCCATACTTTTCCTCAAAACATGTGTTCGATACTGCTCCTCAACACTTGTGTTCCATGCTGCTCCTCAAAACCTGTGTTCCAATCCGCTCCTGAATACCTGTGTTCCATACTGCTCCTCAACATGTGTTCCACGCTACTCTTCAAAACCTGTATTCCAAACTGCTCCTCAACACCTGAGTTCCATGCTGCTCCTTAAAACCTGTGTTCCATGCTGCTCCTCAAAACGTGTGTTCGATACTGCTCCTCAAAATCTGTGTTCCATACTGCATCTCAAAACCTGTGTTCCATTCTGCTACTCAATACCTGTGGTCCATACTGCTCCTCAACTCTTGTGTTCCATACTGCTCCTCAAAACCTGGGTTCCATACTGCTCCTCAAAACCTGTGTTCCATGCTGCTCCTCAAAACCTGTGTTCCATACTACTCCTCAACACCTGTGTTCCATACTGCTCCTCAAAACCTGTGTTCCATGGTGCTCCTCAACACCTGTGTTCCATGCTGCTCCTCAAAACCTGTGTTCCATACTACTCCTCAACACCTGTGTTCCATACTGCTCCTCAAAACCTGTGTTCCATAGTGCTCCTCAACACCTGTGTTCCATGCTGCTACTCAAAACCTGTGTTCCATGCTGCTCCTCAAAACCTGTGTTCCATACTGCTCCTCAACACATGTATTCCATACCGCTCCCCAACCACATTCCACACTGCTCCTCAAAACCTGTGTTCCATACTGCACCTCAAAACCTGTGTTCCATGCTGCTCCTCAAAACCTGTGATCCATACTGCTCCTCAACACTTGTGTTCCATGCTGCTCCTCAAAACCTGTGTTCCATACTGCTCCTCAACACCTGTGTTCCATACCGCTCCCCAACCACATTCCACACTGCTCCTCAAAACCTGTGTTCCATGCTGCTCCTCAAAACCTGTGTTCCATACTGCTCCTCAACACCTGTGTTCCATACTGTTCCTCAAAACATGTGTTCGATACTGCTCCTCAACACTTGTGTTCCATGCTGCTCCTCAACACCTGTGTTCCACGCTACTCTTCAAAACCTGTATTCCAAACTGCTCCTCAACACCTGTGTTCCATGCTGCTCCTTAAAACCTGTGTTCCATGCTGCTCCTCAAAACCTGTATTCCATACTGCTCCTCAAAACCTGTGTTCCATAATGCTGCTCAAAACCTATGTTTCATACTGCTCCTCAAAACCTGTGTTCCATACTGCTCCTCAAAACATGTGTTCGATACTGCTCCTCAAAATCTGTGTTCCATACTGCATCTCAAAACCTGTGTTCCATGCTGCTACTCAATACCTGTGGTCCATACTGCTCCTCAACACTTGTGTTCCATACTGCTCCTCAAAACCTGGGTTCCATACTGCTCCTCAAAACCTGTGTTCCATGCTGCACCTCAACACGTGTTCCATTCTGCTCCTCAAAACCTGTGTTCCATACTGCTCGTCAAAACCTGTGTTCCATACTTCTCCTCAAAACCTGTGTTCCATACTGCTCCTTAACACCTGTGTTCCATGCTGCTCCTCAAAACCTGTGTTCCATACTGCTCCTCAACACCTGTGTTCCATACTGTTCCTCAAAACATGTGTTCGATACTGCTCCTCAACACTTGTGTTCCATGCTGCTCCTCAACACCTGTGTTCCACGCTACTCTTCAAAACCTGTATTCCAAACTGCTCCTCAACACCTGTGTTCCACGCTGCTTTTCAAAACCTGTATTCCAAACTGCTCCTCAACAACTGTGTTCCATGCTGTTCCTCAAAACCTGTGTTCCATACTTCTCTTCAACACCTGTATTCCATGCTGCTCCTCAAAACCTTTGTTCCATATTGCTCCTCAACACCTGTGTTCCATGCTGCTCCTCAAAACCTGTATTCCATACTGCTCCTCAAAACCGGTGGTCCATACTGCTCCTCAAAACCTGTGGTCCATACTGCTCCTCAACACTTGTGTTCCATGCAGCTCCTCAAAACCTGTGTTCCAATCTGCTCCTGAATACCTGTGTTCCATACTGCTCCTCAAAACCTGTGTTCCATACTGTTCCTCAAAACCTGTGTTCCATACTACTCCTCAACACCTGTGTTCCATACTGCTCCTCAAAACCTGTGTTCCATAGTGCTCCTCAACACCTGTGTTTCATGCTGCTACTCAAAACCTGTGTTCCATGCTGCTCCTCAAAACCTGTGTTCCATACTGCTCCTCAACACCTGTGTTCCATACCGCTCCCAAACCACGTTCCACACTGCTCCTCAAAACCTGTGTTCCATACTGCACCTCAAAACCTGTGTTCCATGCTGCTCCTCAAAACCTGTGGTCCATACTGCTCCTCAACACTTGTGTTCCATGCTGCTCCTCAAAACCTGTGTTCCATACTGCTCCTCAACACCTGTGTTCCATACCGCTCACCAACCACGTTCCACACTGCTCCTCAAAACCTGTGTTCCATACTGCACCTCAAAACCTGTGTTCCATGGTGCTCCTCAAAACCTGTGGTCCATACTGCTCCTCAACACTTGTGTTCCATACCGCTCCCCAACCATGTTCCATACTGCTCCTCAAAACCTGTGTTCCATACTGCTCCTCAAAACCTGTGTTCCATAGTGCTCCTCAACACCTGTGTTTCATACTGCTCCTCAAAACCTGTGTTCCATACTGCTCCTCAAAACATGTGTTCGATACTGCTCCTCAAAATCTGTGTTCCATACTGCATCTCAAAACCTGTGTTCCATGCTGCTACTCAATACCTGTGGTCCATACTGCTCCTCAACACTTGTGTTCCATACTTCTCCTCAAAACCTGGGTTCCACACTGCTCCTCAAAACCTGTGTTCCATGCTGCACCTCAACACGTGTTCCATTCTGCTCCTCGAAACCTGTGTTCCATACTGCTCGTCAAAACCTGTGTTCCATACTTCTCCTCCCAACCTGTGTTCCATACTGCTCCTCAACACCTGTGTTCCATGCTGCTCCTCCAAACCTGTGTTCCATACTGCTCCTCAACACCTGTGTTCCATACTGCTCCTCAAAACCTGTGGTCCATACTGCTCCTCAACACCTGTGTTCCACGCTGCTCTTCAAAACCTGTATTCCAAACTGCTCCTCAACACCTGTGTTCCATGCTGTTCCTCAAAACCTGTGTTCCATACTTCTCTTCAACACCTGTGTTCGATGCTGCTCCTCAAAACCTGTATTCCATACTGCTCCTCAAAACCGGTGGTCCATACTGCTCCTCAAAACCTGTGGTCCATAATGCTCCTCAACACTTGTGTTCCATGCAGCTCCTCAAAACCTGTGTTCCAATCTGCTCCTGAATACCTGTGTTCCATACTGCTCCTCAAAACCTGTGTTCCATACTGCTCCTCAAAGCCTGTGTGCCATGCTGCTCCTCAACACATGTGTTCCATTCTGCTCCTCAAAACCTGTGTTCCATACTCCTCCTGAACACCTGTGTTCCATGTTGCTCCTCAAAACCTGTGTTCCATAGTGCTCCTCAACACCTGTGTTCCATGCTGCTCCTCAAAACCTGTGTTCCATGCTGCTCCTCAAAACCTGTGTTCCATACTGCTCCTCAACACCTGTGTTCCATACCGCTCCCCAACCATGTTCCATAGTGCTCCTCAAAACCTGTGTTCCATACTGCTCCTCAAAACCTGTGTTCCATAGTGCTCCTCAACACCTGTGTTCCATGCTGCTCCTCAAAACCTGTGTTCCATACTACTCCTCAAAACATGTGATCGATACTGCTCCTCAAAACCTGTGTTCCATAGTGCTCCTCAACACCTGGGTTCCATGCTGCTACTCAAAACCTGTGTTCCATGCTGCTCCTCAAAACCTGTGTTCCATACTGCTCCTCAACACCTGTGTTCCATACAGCTCCTCAAAACCTGTATTCCAAACTGCTCCTCAACACCTATGTCCCATGCTACTCCTTAAACCTGTGTTCCATGCTGCTCCTCAAAACCTATATTCCATACTGCTCCTCAAAACCTGTGTTCCATACTTTTCCTCAAAACATGTGTTCGATACTGCTCCTCAACACTTGTGTTCCATGCTGCTCCTCAAAACCTGTGTTCCAATCCGCTCCTGAATACCTGTGTTCCATACTGCTCCTCAACATCTGTGTTCCACGCTACTCTTCAAAACCTGTATTCCAAACTGCTCCTCAACACCTGAGTTCCATGCTGCTCCTTAAAACCTGTGTTCCATGCTGCTCCTCAAAACGTGTGTTCGATACTGCTCCTCAAAATCTGTGTTCCATACTGCATCTCAAAACCTGTGTTCCATTCTGCTACTCAATACCTGTGGTCCATACTGCTCCTCAACTCTTGTGTTCCATACTGCTCCTCAAAACCTGGGTTCCATACTGCTCCTCAAAACCTGTGTTCCATGCTGCTCCTCAACACATGTGTTCCATTCTGCTCCTCAAAACTTGTGTTCCATACTGCTCGTCAAAACCTGTGTTCCATACTTCTCCTCAAAACCTGTATTCCATACTGCTACTCAACACCTGTGTTCCATGCTGCTCCTCAAAAGCTGTGGTCCATACTGCTCCTCAACACCTGTGTTCCATGCTGCTCCTCAAAACCTGTGTTCCAATCTGCACCTGAATACCTGTGTTCCATACTGCTCCTCAAAACCTGTGTTCCATACTGCTCCTCAAAACCTGTGTTCCATGCTGCTACTCAAAACATGGGTTCCATACTGCTCCTCAACACATGTGTTCCATTCTGCTCCTCAAAAACTGTGTTCCATACTGCTCCTTAAAAACTTGTGTTCCATACTGCTCCTCAACACCTGTGTTCCATGCTGCTCCTCAAAACCTGTGTTCCATACTACTCCTCAACACCTGTGTTCCATACTGCTCCTCAAAACCTGTGTTCCATGGTGCTCCTCAACACCTGTGTTCCATGCTGCTCCTCAAAACCTGTGTTCCATACTACTCCTCAACACCTGTGTTCCATACTGCTCCTCAAAACCTGTGTTCCATAGTGCTCCTCAACACCTGTGTTCCATGCTGCTACTCAAAACCTGTGTTCCATGCTGCTCCTCAAAACCTGTGTTCCATACTGCTCCTCAACACATGTATTCCATACCGCTCCCCAACCACATTCCACACTGCTCCTCAAAACCTGTGTTCCATACTGCACCTCAAAACCTGTGTTCCATGCTGCTCCTCAAAACCTGTGTTCCATACTGCTCCTCAACACATGTATTCCATACCGCTCCCCAACCACATTCCACACTGCTCTTCAAAACCTGTATTCCAAACTGCTCCTCAACACCTGTGTTCCATGCTGTTCCTCAAAACCTGTGTTCCATACTTCTCTTCAACACCTGTATTCCATGCTGCTCCTCAAAACCTTTGTTCCATATTGCTCCTCAACACCTGTGTTCCATGCTGCTCCTCAAAACCTGTATTCCATACTGCTCCTCAAAACCGGTGGTCCATACTGCTCCTCAAAACCTGTGGTCCATAATGCTCCTCAACACTTGTGTTCCATGCAGCTCCTCAAAACCTGTGTTCCAATCTGCTCCTGAATACCTGTGTTCCACGCTACTCTTCAAAACCTGTATTCCAAACTGCTCCTCAACACCTGAGTTCCATGCTGCTCCTTAAAACCTGTGTTCCATGCTGCTCCTCAAAACGTGTGTTCGATACTGCTCCTCAAAATCTGTGTTCCATACTGCATCTCAAAACCTGTGTTCCATTCTGCTACTCAATACCTGTGGTCCATACTGCTCCTCAACTCTTGTGTTCCATACTGCTCCTCAAAACCTGGGTTCCATACTGCTCCTCAAAACCTGTGTTCCATGCTGCTCCTCAACACATGTGTTCCATTCTGCTCCTCAAAACTTGTGTTCCATACTGCTCGTCAAAACCTGTGTTCCATACTTCTCCTCAAAACCTGTATTCCATACTGCTACTCAACACCTGTGTTCCATGCTGCTCCTCAAAAGCTGTGGTCCATACTGCTCCTCAACACCTGTGTTCCATGCTGCTCCTCAAAACCTGTGTTCCAATCTGCACCTGAATACCTGTGTTCCATACTGCTCCTCAAAACCTGTGTTCCATACTGCTCCTCAAAACCTGTGTTCCATGCTGCTACTCAAAACATGGGTTCCATACTGCTCCTCAACACATGTGTTCCATTCTGCTCCTCAAAAACTGTGTTCCATACTGCTCCTTAAAAACTTGTGTTCCATACTGCTCCTCAACACCTGTGTTCCATGCTGCTCCTCAAAACCTGTGTTCCATACTACTCCTCAACACCTGTGTTCCATACTGCTCCTCAAAACCTGTGTTCCATGGTGCTCCTCAACACCTGTGTTCCATGCTGCTCCTCAAAACCTGTGTTCCATACTACTCCTCAACACCTGTGTTCCATACTGCTCCTCAAAACCTGTGTTCCATAGTGCTCCTCAACACCTGTGTTCCATGCTGCTACTCAAAACCTGTGTTCCATGCTGCTCCTCAAAACCTGTGTTCCATACTGCTCCTCAACACATGTATTCCATACCGCTCCCCAACCACATTCCACACTGCTCCTCAAAACCTGTGTTCCATACTGCACCTCAAAACCTGTGTTCCATGCTGCTCCTCAAAACCTGTGTTCCATACTGCTCCTCAACACATGTATTCCATACCGCTCCCCAACCACATTCCACACTGCTCTTCAAAACCTGTATTCCAAACTGCTCCTCAACACCTGTGTTCCATGCTGTTCCTCAAAACCTGTGTTCCATACTTCTCTTCAACACCTGTATTCCATGCTGCTCCTCAAAACCTTTGTTCCATATTGCTCCTCAACACCTGTGTTCCATGCTGCTCCTCAAAACCTGTATTCCATACTGCTCCTCAAAACCGGTGGTCCATACTGCTCCTCAAAACCTGTGGTCCATAATGCTCCTCAACACTTGTGTTCCATGCAGCTCCTCAAAACCTGTGTTCCAATCTGCTCCTGAATACCTGTGTTCCATACTGCTCCTCAAAACCTGTGTTCCATACTGCTCCTCAAAGCCTGTGTGCCATGCTGCTCCTCAACACATGTGTTCCATTCTGCTCCTCAAAACCTGTGTTCCATACTCCTCCTGAACACCTGTGTTCCATGTTGCTCCTCAAAACCTGTGTTCCATAGTGCTCCTCAACACCTGTGTTCCATGCTGCTCCTCAAAACCTGTGTTCCATGCTGCTCCTCAAAACCTGTGTTCCATACTGCTCCTCAACACCTGTGTTCCATACCGCTCCCCAACCATGTTCCATACTGCTCCTCAAAACCTGTGTTCCATACTGCTCCTCAAAACCTGTGTTCCATAGTGCTCCTCAACACCTGTGTTCCATGCTGCTCCTCAAAACCTGTGTTCCATACTACTCCTCAACACCTGTGTTCCATACTGCTCCTCAAAACCTGTGTTCCATAGTGCTCCTCAACACCTGTGTTCCATGCTGCTACTCAAAACCTGTGTTCCATGCTGCTCCTCAAAACCTGTGTTCCATACTGCTCCTCAACACCTGTGTTCCATACCGCTCCCAAACCACGTTCCACACTGCTCCTCAAAACCTGTGTTCCATACTGCACCTCAAAACCTGTGTTCCATGCTGCTCCTCAAAACCTGTGGTCCATACTGCTCCTCAACACTTGTGTTCCATGCTGCTCCTCAAAACCTGTCTTCCATACTGCTCCTCAACACCTGTGTTCCATACCGCTCACCAACCACGTTCCACACTGCTCCTCAAAACCTGTGTTCCATACTGCACCTCAAAACCTGTGTTCCATGGTGCTCCTCAAAACCTGTGGTCCATACTGCTCCTCAACACTTGTGTTCCAAACTGCTCCTCATAACCTGTGTTCCATGCTGCTCCTTAAACCTGTGTTCCATGCTGCTCCTCAAAACCTATATTCCATACTGCTCCTCAAAACATGTGTTCGATACTGCTCCTCAAAATCTGTGTTTCATACTGCATCTCAAAACCTGTGTTCCATGCTGCTACTCAATACCTGTGGTCCATACTGCTCCTCAACACTTGTGTTCCATACTTCTCCTCAAAACCTGGGTTCCATACTGCTCCTCAAAACCTGTGTTCCATGCTGCACCTCAACACGTGTTCCATTCTGCTCCTCGAAACCTGTGTTCCATACTGCTCGTCAAAACCTGTGTTCCATACTTCTCCTCCCAACCTGTGTTCCATACTGCTCCTCAACACCTGTGTTCCATGCTGCTCCTCCAAACCTGTGTTCCATACTGCTCCTCAACACCTGTGTTCCATACTGCTCCTCAAAACCTGTGGTCCATACTGCTCCTCAACACCTGTGTTCCACGCTGCTCTTCAAAACCTGTATTCCAAACTGCTCCTCAACACCTGTGTTCCATGCTGTTCCTCAAAACCTGTGTTCCATACTTCTCTTCAACACCTGTATTCCATGCTGCTCCTCAAAACCTTTGTTCCATATTGCTCCTCAACACCTGTGTTCCATGCTGCTCCTCAAAACCTGTATTCCATACTGCTCCTCAAAACCGGTGGTCCATACTGCTCCTCAAAACCTGTGGTCCATAATGCTCCTCAACACTTGTGTTCCATGCAGCTCCTCAAAACCTGTGTTCCAATCTGCTCCTGAATACCTGTGTTCAATTCTGCTCCTCAAAACCTGTGTTCCATACTCCTCCTGAACACCTGTGTTCCATGTTGCTCCTCAAAACCTGTGTTCCATAGTGCTCCTCAACACCTGTGTTCCATGCTGCTCCTCAAAACCTGTGTTCCATGCTGCTCCTCAAAACCTGTGTTCCATACTGCTCCTCAACCATGTTCCATACTGCTCCTCAAAACCTGTGTTCCATACTGCTCCTCAAAACCTGTGTTCCATAGTGCTCCTCAACACCTGTGTTCCATGCTGTTCCTCAAAACCTGTGTTCCATACTACTCCTCAACACCTGTGTTCCATACTGCTCCTCAAAACCTGTGTTCCATAGTGCTCCTCAACACCTGTGCTCTATGCTGCTACTCAAAACCTGTGTTCCATGCTGCTCCTCAAAACCTGTGTTCCATACTGCTCCTCAACACCTGTGTTCCATACCGCTCCCAAACCACGTTCCACACTGCTCCTCAAAACCTGTGTTCCATACTGCACCTCAAAACCTGTGTTCCATGCTGCTCCTCAAAACCTGTGGTCCATACTGCTCCTCAACACTTGTGTTCCAAACTGCTCCTCATAACCTGTGTTCCATGCTGCTACTCAAAACATGTGTTCCATAGTGCTCCTCAACACATGTGTTCCATTCTGCTCCTCAAAACCTGTGTTCCATACTGCTCCTCAAAACCTGTGTTCATTACTGCTCCTCAAAACATGTGTTCCATACTGCTCCTCAAAACCTGTGTTCCATGCTGCTCCTCAAAACCTGTGTTCCATGCTGCTCCTAAACACCTGTGTTCCATACTGCTCCTCAAAACCTGTGTTCCATTCTGCTCCTCAACACCTGTGTTCCATACAGCTCCTCAAAACCTGTATTCCAAACTGCTCCTCAACACCTATGTTCCATGCTTCTCCTTAAACCTGTGTTCCATGCTGCTCCTCAAAACCTATATTCCATACTGCTCCTCAAAACCTGTGTTCCATACTTCTCCTCAAAACATGTGTTCGATACTGCTCCTCAACACTTGTGTTCCATGCTGCTCCTCAAAACCTGTGTTCCAATCCGCTCCTGAATACCTGTGTTCCATACTGCTCCTCAACACCTGTGTTCCACGCTACTCTTCAAAACCTGTATTCCAAACTGCTCCTCAACACCTGTGTTCCATGCTGCTCCTTAAAACCTGTGTTCCATGCTGCTCCTCAAAACCTGTATTCCATACTGCTCCTCAAAACCTTTGTTCCATAATGTTGCTCAAAACCTATGTTTCATACTGCTCCTCAAAACCTGTGTTCCATACTGCCCCTCAAAACATGTGTTCGATACTGCTCCTCAAAATCTGTGTTCCATACTGCATCTCAAAACCTGTGTTCCATGCTGCTACTCAATACATGTGGTCCATACTGCTCCTCAACTCTTGTGTTCCATACTGCTCCTCAAAACCTGGGTTCCATACTGCTCCTCAAAACCTGTGTTCCATGCTGCTCCTCAACACATGTGTTCCATTCTGCTCTTCAAAACCTGTGTTCCATATTGCTCGTCAAAACCTGTGTTCCATACTTCTCCTCAAAACCTGCGTTCCATACTGCTACTCAACACCTGTGTTCCATGCTGCTCCTCAAAACCTGTGTTCCATACTGCTCCTCAACACCTGTGTTCCATGCTGATACTCAAAACCTGTGTTCCATAGTGCTCCTCAACACCTGTGCTCTATGCTGCTACTCAAAACCTTGGTTCCATGCTGCTCCTCAAAACCTGTGTTCCATACTGCTCCTCAACACCTGTGTTCCATACCGCTCCCAAACCACGTTCCACACTGCTCCTCAAAACCTGTGTTCCATACTGCACCTCAAAACCTGTGTTCCATGCTGCTCCTCAAAACCTGTGGTCCATACTGCTCCTCAACACTTGTGTTCCATACATCTCCTCAACACCTGTGTTCCATACCGCTCACCAACCACGTTCCAAACTGCTCCTCAAAACCTGTGTTCCATACTGCACCTCAAAACCTGTGTTCCATGGTGCTCCTCAAAACCTGTGGTCCATACTGCTCCTCAAAACTTGTGTTCCAAACTGCTCCTCATAACCTGTGTTCCATGCTGCTACTCAAAACATGTGTTCCATAGTGCTCCTCAACACATGTGTTCCATTCTGCTCCTCAAAACCTGTGTTCCATACTGCTCCTCAAAACCTGTGTTCATTACTGCTCCTCAAAACATGTGTTCCATACTGCTCCTCAAAACCTGTGTTCCATGCTGCTCCTCAAAACCTGTGTTCCATGCTGCTCCTAAACACCTGTGTTCCATACTGCTCCTCAAAACCTGTGTTCCATTCTGCTCCTCAACACCTGTGTTCCATACAGCTCCTCAAAACCTGTATTCCAAACTGCTCCTCAACACCTATGTTCCATGCTACTCCTTAAACCTGTGTTCCATGCTGCTCCTCAAAACCTATATTCCATACTGCTCCTCAAAACCTGTGTTCCATACTTCTCCTCAAAACATGTGTTCGATACTGCTCCTCAACACTTGTGTTCCATGCTGCTCCTCAAAACCTGTGTTCCAATCCGCTCCTGAATACCTGTGTTCCATACTGCTCCTCAACACCTGTGTTCCACGCTACTCTTCAAAACCTGTATTCCAAACTGCTCCTCAACACCTGTGTTCCATGCTGCTCCTTAAAACCTGTGTTCCATGCTGCTCCTCAAAACCTGTATTCCATACTGCTCCTCAAAACCTTTGTTCCATAATGTTGCTCAAAACCTATGTTTCATACTGCTCCTCAAAACCTGTGTTCCATACTGCCCCTCAAAACATGTGTTCGATACTGCTCCTCAAAATCTGTGTTCCATACTGCATCTCAAAACCTGTGTTCCATGCTGCTACTCAATACATGTGGTCCATACTGCTCCTCAACTCCTGTGTTCCATACTGCTCCTCAAAACCTGGGTTCCATACTGCTCCTCAAAACCTGTGTTCCATGCTGCTCCTCAACACATGTGTTCCATTCTGCTCTTCAAAACC
Source organism: Lampris megalopsis (assembly GCA_022114975.2). Taxonomy (NCBI): domain Eukaryota; kingdom Metazoa; phylum Chordata; class Actinopteri; order Lampriformes; family Lampridae; genus Lampris; species Lampris megalopsis. The sequence continues at coordinate 8,482,945 of JAJHIY020000427.1, read as the reverse complement.
TGTGTTCCATACTGCTCGTCAAAACCTGTGTTCCATACTTCTCCTCAAAACCTGCGTTCCATACTGCTACTCAACACCTGTGTTCCATGCTGCTCCTCAAAACCTGTGTTCCATACTGTTCCTCAACACCTGTGTTCCATACTGCTCCTCAAAACCTGTATTCCAAACTGCTCCTCAACACCTGTGTTCCATGCTGTTCCTCAAAACCTGTGTTCCATACTGCTCTTCAACACCTGTGTTCCATGCTGCTCCTCAAAACCTGTGGTCCATACTGCTCCTCAACACCTGTGTTCCATGCTGCTCCTCAAAACCTGTGTTCCAATCTGCTCCTGAATACCTGTGTTCCATACTGCTTCTCAAAACCTGTGTTCCATACTGCTCCTCAAAACCTGTGTTCCATACTTCTCCTCAAAACATGTGTTCGATACTGCTCCTCAACACTTGTGTTCCATGCTGCTCCTCGACACCTGTGTTCCACGCTACTCTTCAAAACCTGTATTCCAAACTGCTCCTCAACACCTGTGTTCCATGCTGCTCCTTAAAACCTGTGTTCCATGCTGCTCCTCAAAACCTGTATTCCATGCTGCTCCTCAAAACCTGTGTTCCATACTGCTCCTCAAAACATGTGTTCGATACTGCTCCTCAAAATCTGTCTTCCATACTGCATCTCAAAACCTGTGTTCCATACTGCTCCTCAAAACTGGTGGTCCATACTGCTCCTCAAAACCTGTGGTCCATACTGCTCCTCAACACTTGTGTTCCATGCAGCTCCTCAAAACCTGTGTTCCAACCTGCTCCTGAATACCTGTGTTCCATACTGCTCCTCAAAACCTGTGTTCCATACTGCTCCTCAAAGCCTGTGTGCCATGCTGCTCCTCAACACATGTGTTCCATTCTGCCCCTCAAAACCTGTGTTCCATACTCCTCCTGAACACCTGTGTTCCATGTTGCTCCTCAAAACCTGTGTTCCATAGTGCTCCTCAACACCTGTGTTCCATGCTGCTCCTCAAAACCTGTGTTCCATGCTGCTTCTCAAAACCTGTGTTCCATACTGCTCCTCAACACATGTGTTCCATACCGCTCCCCAACCACCTTCCATACTGCTCCTCAAAACCTGTGTTCCATACTGCTCCTCAAAACCTGTGTTCCATAGTGCTCCTCAACACCTGTGTTCCATGCTGCTCCTCAAAACCTGTGTTCCATACTACTCCTCAACACCTGTGTTCCATACTGCTCCTCAAAACCTGTGTTCCATAGTGCTCCTCAACACCTGTGTTCCATGCTGCTACTCAAAACCTGTGTTCCATGCTGCTCCTCAAAACCGGTGGTCCATACTGCTCCTCAAAACCTGTGGTCCATACTGCTCCTCAACACTTGTGTTCCATGCAGCTCCTCAAAACCTGTGTTCCAATCTGCTCCTGAATACCTGTGTTCCATACTGCTCCTCAAAACCTGTGCTCCATACTGCTCCTCAAAGCCTGTGTGCCATGCTGCTCCTCAACACCTGTGTTCCATACCGCTCCCAAACCACGTTCCACACTGCTCCTCAAAACCTGTGTTCCATACTGCACCTCAAAACCTGTGTTCCATGCTGCTCCTCAAAACCGGTGGTCCATACTGCTCCTCAAAACCTGTGGTCCATACTGCTCCTCAAAACCTGTGTTCCATACTGCTCCTCAAAACCTGTGTTCCATAGCGCTCCTCAACACCTGTGTTCCATGCTGCTCCTCAAAACCTGTGTTCCATACTACTCCTCAACACCTGTGTTCCATACTGCTCCTCAAAACCTGTGTTCCATAGTGCTCCTCAACACCTGTGTTCCATGCTGCTACTCAAAACCTGTGTTCCATGCTGCTCCTCAAAACCTGTGTTCCATACTGCTCCTCAACACCTGTGTTCCATACCGCTCCCAAAACACGTTCCACACTGCTCCTCAAAACCTGTGTTCCATACTGCACCTCAAAACCTGTGTTCCATGCTGCTCCTCAAAACCTGTGGTCCATACTGCTCCTCAACACTTGTGTTCCATGCTGCTCCTCAAAACCTGTGTTCCATACTGCTCCTCAACACCTGTGTTCCATACCGCTCACCAACCACGTTCCACACTGCTCCTCAAAACCTGTGTTCCATACTGCTCCTCAACACCTGTGTTCCATGGTGCTCCTCAAAACCTGTGGTCCATACTGCTCCTCAACACTTGTGTTCCAAACTTCTCCTCATAACCTGTGTTCCATGCTGCTACTCAAAACCTGTGTTCCATAGTGCTCCTCAACACATGTGTTCCATTCTGCTCCTCAAAACCTGTGTTCCATACTGCTCCTCAAAACCTGTGTTCATTACTGCTCCTCAAAACATGTGTTCCATACTGCTCCTCAAAACCTTTGTTCCATGCTGCTCTTCAAAACCTGTGTTCCATACTGCTCCTCAAGACCTGTGTTCCATACTGCTCCTCAAAACCTGTGTTCCATACTGCTCCTCAACACCTGTGTTCCATACAGCTCCTCAAAACCTGTATTCCAAACTGCTCCTCAACACCTATGTTCCATGCTACTCCTTAAACCTGTGTTCCATGCTGCTCCTCAAAACCTATATTCCATACTGCTCCTCAAAACCTGTGTTCCATGCTGCTCCTCAAAACCTGTGTTCCAATCCGCTCCTGAATACCTGTGTTCCATACTGCTCCTCAACATCTGTGTTCCACGCTACTCTTCAAAACCTGTATTCCAAACTGCTCCTCAACACCTGTGTTCCATGCTGCTCCTTAAAACCTGTGTTCCATGCTGCTCCTCAAAACCTGTATTCCATACTGCTCCTCAAAACCTTTGTTCCATAATGCTGTTCAAAACCTATGTTTCATACTGCTCCTCAAAACTTGTGTTCCATACTGCTCCTCAAAACGTGTGTTCGATACTGCTCCTCAAAATCTGTGTTCCATACTGCATCTCAAAACCTGTGTTCCATTCTGCTACTCAATACCTGTGGTCCATACTGCTCCTCAACTCTTGTGTTCCATACTGCTCCTCAAAACCTGGGTTCCATACTGCTCCTCAAAACCTGTGTTCCATGCTGCTCCTCAACACATGTGTTCCATTCTGCTCCTCAAAACCTGTGTTCCATACTGCTCGTCAAAACCTGTGTTCCATACTTCTCCTCGAAACCTGTGTTCCATACTGCTACTCAACACCTGTGTTCCATGCTGCTCCTCAACACCTGTGTTCCATACTGCTCCTCAACACCTGTGTTCCATACTGCTCCTCAAAACCTGTATTCCAAACTGCTCCTCAACACCTGTGTTCCATGCTGTTCCTCAAAACCTGTGGTCCATACTGCTCTTCAACACCTGTGTTCCATGCTGCTCCTCAAAAGCTGTGGTCCATACTGCTCCTCAACACCTGTGTTCCATGCTGCTCCTCAAAACCTGTGTTCCAATCTGCACCTGAATACCTGTGTTCCATACTGCTCCTCAAAACCTGTGTTCCATACTGCTCCTCAAAACCTGTGTTCCATGCTGCTACTCAAAACATGGGTTCCATACTGCTCCTCAACACATGTGTTCCATTCTGCTCCTCAAAACCTGTGTTCCATACTGCTCCTCAAAACCTGTGTTCCATACTGCTCCTCAACACCTGTGTTCCATGCTGCTCCTCAAAACCTGTGTTCCATATTACTCCTCAACACCTGTGTTCCATTCTGCTCCTCAAAACCTGTGTTCCATGGTGCTCCTCAACACCTGTGTTCCATGCTGCTCCTCAAAACCTGTGTTCCATACTACTCCTCAACACCTGTGTTCCATACTGCTCCTCAAAACCTGTGTTCCATAGTGCTCCTCAACACCTGTGTTCCATGCTGATACTCAAAACCTGTGTTCCATGCTGCTCCTCAAAACCTGTGTTCCATACTGCTCCTCAACACCTGTATTCCATACCGCTCCCCAACCACATTCCACACTGCTCCTCAAAACCTGTGTTCCATACTGCACCTCAAAACCTGTGTTCCATGCTGCTCCTCAAAACCTGTGATCCATACTGCTCCTCAACACTTGTGTTCCATGCTGCTCCTCAAAACCTGTGTTCCATACTGCTCCTCAACACCTGTGTTCCATACTGCACCTCAAAACCTGTGTTCCATGGTGCTCCTCAAAACCTGTGTTCCATACCGCTCCCCAACCACATTCCACACTGCTCCTCAAAACCTGTGTTCCATACTGCTTCTCAAAACCTGTGTTCATTACTGTTCCTCAAAACCTGTGTTCCATACTGCTCCTCAAAACCTGTGTTCCATGCTGCTCTTCAACACCTGTGTTCCATACTGCTCCTCAAAACATGTGTTCGATACTGCTCCTCAACACTTTTGTTCCATGCTGCTCCTCAACACTTGTGTTCCACGCTACTCTTCAAAACCTGTATTCCAAACTGCTCCTCAAAACCTGTGTTCATTACTGTTCCTCAAAACCTGTGTTCCATACTGCTCCTCAAAACCTGTGTTCCATGCTGCTCTTCAACACCTGTGTTCCATACTGCTCCTCAAAACATGTGTTCGATACTGCTCCTCAACACTTTTGTTCCATGCTGCTCCTCAACACTTGTGTTCCACGCTACTCTTCAAAACCTGTATTCCAAACTGCTCCTCAACACCTGTGTTCCATGCTGCTCCTCAAAACCTGTATTCCATACTGCTCCTCAAAACCTGTGTTCCATACTGCTCCTCAAAACCTGTGTTCCATGCTGCTCTTCAACACCTGTGTTCCATACTGCTCCTCAAAACATGTGTTCGATACTGCTCCTCAACACTTTTGTTCCATGCTGCTCCTCAACACTTGTGTTCCACGCTACTCTTCAAAACCTGTATTCCAAACTGCTCCTCAACACCTGTGTTCCATGCTGCTCCTCAAAACCTGTATTCCATACTGCTCCTCAAAACCTGTGTTCCATACTGCTCCTCAAAACATGTGTTCGATATTGCTCCTCAAAATCTGTGTTCCATACTGCTCCTCAACACCTGTGTTCCATGCTGCTCCTCAAAACCTGTGGTCCATACTGCTCCTCAACACTTGTGTTCCATACTGCTCCTCAAAACCTGGGTTCCATACTGCTCCTCAAAACCTGTGTTCCATGCTGCTCCTCAACACATATGTTCCATTCTGCTCCTCAAAACCTGTGTTCCATACTGCTCGTCAAAACCTGTGTTCCATACTTCTCCTCAAAACCTGTGTTCCATACTGCTCCTCAACACCTGTGTTCCATGCTGCTCCTCAAAACCTGTGTTCCATACTGCTCCTCAACACCTGTGTTCCATACTGCTCCTCAAAACCTGTGGTCCATACTGCTTCTCAACACATGTGTTCCACGCTGCTCTTCAAAACCTGTATTCCAAACTGCTCCTCAACACCTCTGTTCCATGCTGTTCCTCAAAACCTGTGTTCCATACCGCTCTTCAACACCTGTATTCCATGCTGCTCCTCAAAACCTGTGTTCCATATTGCTCCTCAACACCTGTGTTCAATGCTGCTCCTCAAAACCTGTATTCCATACTGCTCCTCAAAACCGGTGGTCCATACTGCTCCTCAAAACCTGTGGTCCATACTGCTCCTCAACACTTGTGTTCCATGCTGCTCCTCAAAACCTGTGTTCCAATCTGCTCCTGAATACCTGTTTTCCATACTGCTCCTCAAAACCTGTGTTCCATACTGCTCCTCAAAGCCTGTGTGCCATGCTGCTCCTCAACACATGTGTTCCATTCTGCTCCTCAAAACCTGTGTTCCATACTGCTCGTCAAAACCTGTGTTCCATACTTCTCCTCAAAAACTGTGTTCCATACTGCTCCTCAACACCTGTGTTCCATGCTGCTCCTCAAAACCTGTGTTCCATACTGCTCCTCAACACCTGTGTTCCATACTGCTCCTCAAAACCTGTATTCCAAACTGCTCCTCAACACCTGTGTTCCATGCTGTTCCTCAAAACCTGTGTTCCATGCTGCTCCTCAAAACCTGTGTTCCATACTGTTCCTCAACACCTGTGTTCCATACCGCTCCCAAACCACGTTCCACACTCAATACATGTGGTCCATACTGCTCCTCAACTCTTGTGTTCCATACTGCTCCTCAAAACCTGTGTTCCATACTGCTCTTCAACACCTGTGTTCCATGCTGCTCCTCAAAACCTGTGGTCCATACTGCTCCTCAACACCTGTGTTCCATGCTGCTCCTCAAAACCTGTGTTCCAATCTGCTCCTGAATACCTGTGTTCCATACTGCTTCTCAAAACCTGTGTTCCATACTGCTCCTCAAAACCTGTGTTCCATACTTCTCCTCAAAACATGTGTTCGATACTGCTCCTCAACACTTGTGTTCCATGCTGCTCCTCGACACCTGTGTTCCACGCTACTCTTCAAAACCTGTATTCCAAACTGCTCCTCAACACCTGTGTTCCATGCTGCTCCTTAAAACCTGTGTTCCATGCTGCTCCTCAAAACCTGTATTCCATGCTGCTCCTCAAAACCTGTGTTCCATACTGCTCCTCAAAACATGTGTTCGATACTGCTCCTCAAAATCTGTCTTCCATACTGCATCTCAAAACCTGTGTTCCATACTGCTCCTCAAAACTGGTGGTCCATACTGCTCCTCAAAACCTGTGGTCCATACTGCTCCTCAACACTTGTGTTCCATGCAGCTCCTCAAAACCTGTGTTCCAACCTGCTCCTGAATACCTGTGTTCCATACTGCTCCTCAAAACCTGTGTTCCATACTGCTCCTCAAAGCCTGTGTGCCATGCTGCTCCTCAACACATGTGTTCCATTCTGCTCCTCAAAACCTGTGTTCCATACTCCTCCTGAACACCTGTGTTCCATGTTGCTCCTCAAAACCTGTGTTCCATAGTGCTCCTCAACACCTGTGTTCCATGCTGCTCCTCAAAACCTGTGTTCCATGCTGCTTCTCAAAACCTGTGTTCCATACTGCTCCTCAACACCTGTGTTCCATACCGCTCCCCAACCACGTTCCATACTGCTCCTCAAAACCTGTGTTCCATACTGCTCCTCAAAACCTGTGTTCCATAGTGCTCCTCAACACCTGTGTTCCATGCTGCTCCTCAAAACCTGTGTTCCATACTACTCCTCAACACCTGTGTTCCATACTGCTCCTCAAAACCTGTGTTCCATAGTGCTCCTCAACACCTGTGTTCCATGCTGCTACTCAAAACCTGTGTTCCATGCTGCTCCTCAAAACCGGTGGTCCATACTGCTCCTCAAAACCTGTGGTCCATACTGCTCCTCAACACTTGTGTTCCATGCAGCTCCTCAAAACCTGTGTTCCAATCTGCTCCTGAATACCTGTGTTCCATACTGCTCCTCAAAACCTGTGCTCCATACTGCTCCTCAAAGCCTGTGTGCCATGCTGCTCCTCAACACCTGTGTTCCATACCGCTCCCAAACCACGTTCCACACTGCTCCTCAAAACCTGTGTTCCATACTGCACCTCAAAACCTGTGTTCCATGCTGCTCCTCAAAACCGGTGGTCCATACTGCTCCTCAAAACCTGTGGTCCATACTGCTCCTCAAAACCTGTGTTCCATACTGCTCCTCAAAACCTGTGTTCCATAGCGCTCCTCAACACCTGTGTTCCATGCTGCTCCTCAAAACCTGTGTTCCATACTACTCCTCAACACCTGTGTTCCATACTGCTCCTCAAAACCTGTGTTCCATAGTGCTCCTCAACACCTGTGTTCCATGCTGCTACTCAAAACCTGTGTTCCATGCTGCTCCTCAAAACCTGTGTTCCATACTGCTCCTCAACACCTGTGTTCCATACCGCTCCCAAAACACGTTCCACACTGCTCCTCAAAACCTGTGTTCCATACTGCACCTCAAAACCTGTGTTCCATGCTGCTCCTCAAAACCTGTGGTCCATACTGCTCCTCAACACTTGTGTTCCATGCTGCTCCTCAAAACCTGTGTTCCATACTGCTCCTCAACACCTGTGTTCCATACCGCTCACCAACCACGTTCCACACTGCTCCTCAAAACCTGTGTTCCATACTGCTCCTCAACACCTGTGTTCCATGGTGCTCCTCAAAACCTGTGGTCCATACTGCTCCTCAACACTTGTGTTCCAAACTTCTCCTCATAACCTGTGTTCCATGCTGCTACTCAAAACCTGTGTTCCATAGTGCTCCTCAACACATGTGTTCCATTCTGCTCCTCAAAACCTGTGTTCCATACTGCTCCTCAAAACCTGTGTTCATTACTGCTCCTCAAAACATGTGTTCCATACTGCTCCTCAAAACCTGTGTTCCATGCTGCTCTTCAAAACCTGTGTTCCATACTGCTCCTCAAGACCTGTGTTCCATACTGCTCCTCAAAACCTGTGTTCCATACTGCTCCTCAACACCTGTGTTCCATACAGCTCCTCAAAACCTGTATTCCAAACTGCTCCTCAACACCTATGTTCCATGCTACTCCTTAAACCTGTGTTCCATGCTGCTCCTCAAAACCTATATTCCATACTGCTCCTCAAAACCTGTGTTCCATGCTGCTCCTCAAAACCTGTGTTCCAATCCGCTCCTGAATACCTGTGTTCCATACTGCTCCTCAACATCTGTGTTCCACGCTACTCTTCAAAACCTGTATTCCAAACTGCTCCTCAACACCTGTGTTCCATGCTGCTCCTTAAAACCTGTGTTCCATGCTGCTCCTCAAAACCTGTATTCCATACTGCTCCTCAAAACCTTTGTTCCATAATGCTGTTCAAAACCTATGTTTCATACTGCTCCTCAAAACTTGTGTTCCATACTGCTCCTCAAAACGTGTGTTCGATACTGCTCCTCAAAATCTGTGTTCCATACTGCATCTCAAAACCTGTGTTCCATTCTGCTACTCAATACCTGTGGTCCATACTGCTCCTCAACTCTTGTGTTCCATACTGCTCCTCAAAACCTGGGTTCCATACTGCTCCTCAAAACCTGTGTTCCATGCTGCTCCTCAACACATGTGTTCCATTCTGCTCCTCAAAACCTGTGTTCCATACTGCTCGTCAAAACCTGTGTTCCATACTTCTCCTCGAAACCTGTGTTCCATACTGCTACTCAACACCTGTGTTCCATGCTGCTCCTCAACACCTGTGTTCCATACTGCTCCTCAACACCTGTGTTCCATACTGCTCCTCAAAACCTGTATTCCAAACTGCTCCTCAACACCTGTGTTCCATGCTGTTCCTCAAAACCTGTGGTCCATACTGCTCTTCAACACCTGTGTTCCATGCTGCTCCTCAAAAGCTGTGGTCCATACTGCTCCTCAACACCTGTGTTCCATGCTGCTCCTCAAAACCTGTGTTCCAATCTGCACCTGAATACCTGTGTTCCATACTGCTCCTCAAAACCTGTGTTCCATACTGCTCCTCAAAACCTGTGTTCCATGCTGCTACTCAAAACATGGGTTCCATACTGCTCCTCAACACATGTGTTCCATTCTGCTCCTCAAAACCTGTGTTCCATACTGCTCCTCAAAACCTGTGTTCCATACTGCTCCTCAACACCTGTGTTCCATGCTGCTCCTCAAAACCTGTGTTCCATATTACTCCTCAACACCTGTGTTCCATTCTGCTCCTCAAAACCTGTGTTCCATGGTGCTCCTCAACACCTGTGTTCCATGCTGCTCCTCAAAACCTGTGTTCCATACTACTCCTCAACACCTGTGTTCCATACTGCTCCTCAAAACCTGTGTTCCATAGTGCTCCTCAACACCTGTGTTCCATGCTGATACTCAAAACCTGTGTTCCATGCTGCTCCTCAAAACCTGTGTTCCATACTGCTCCTCAACACCTGTATTCCATACCGCTCCCCAACCACATTCCACACTGCTCCTCAAAACCTGTGTTCCATACTGCACCTCAAAACCTGTGTTCCATGCTGCTCCTCAAAACCTGTGATCCATACTGCTCCTCAACACTTGTGTTCCATGCTGCTCCTCAAAACCTGTGTTCCATACTGCTCCTCAACACCTGTGTTCCATACCGCTCCCCAACCATAATTCCACACTGCTCCTCAAAACCTGTGTTCCATACTGCTTCTCAAAACCTGTGTTCATTACTGTTCCTCAAAACCTGTGTTCCATACTGCTCCTCAAAACCTGTGTTCCATGCTGCTCTTCAACACCTGTGTTCCATACTGCTCCTCAAAACATGTGTTCGATACTGCTCCTCAACACTTTTGTTCCATGCTGCTCCTCAACACTTGTGTTCCACGCTACTCTTCAAAACCTGTATTCCAAACTGCTCCTCAAAACCTGTGTTCATTACTGTTCCTCAAAACCTGTGTTCCATACTGCTCCTCAAAACCTGTGTTCCATGCTGCTCTTCAACACCTGTGTTCCATACTGCTCCTCAAAACATGTGTTCGATACTGCTCCTCAACACTTTTGTTCCATGCTGCTCCTCAACACTTGTGTTCCACGCTACTCTTCAAAACCTGTATTCCAAACTGCTCCTCAACACCTGTGTTCCATGCTGCTCCTCAAAACCTGTATTCCATACTGCTCCTCAAAACCTGTGTTCCATACTGCTCCTCAAAACCTGTGTTCCATGCTGCTCTTCAACACCTGTGTTCCATACTGCTCCTCAAAACATGTGTTCGATACTGCTCCTCAACACTTTTGTTCCATGCTGCTCCTCAACACTTGTGTTCCACGCTACTCTTCAAAACCTGTATTCCAAACTGCTCCTCAACACCTGTGTTCCATGCTGCTCCTCAAAACCTGTATTCCATACTGCTCCTCAAAACCTGTGTTCCATACTGCTCCTCAAAACATGTGTTCGATATTGCTCCTCAAAATCTGTGTTCCATACTGCATCTCAAAACCTGTGTTCCATGCTGCTACTCAATACCTGTGGTCCATACTGCTCCTCAACACTTGTGTTCCATACTGCTCCTCAAAACCTGGGTTCCATACTGCTCCTCAAAACCTGTGTTCCATGCTGCTCCTCAACACATATGTTCCATTCTGCTCCTCAAAACCTGTGTTCCATACTGCTCGTCAAAACCTGTGTTCCATACTTCTCCTCAAAACCTGTGTTCCATACTGCTCCTCAACACCTGTGTTCCATGCTGCTCCTCAAAACCTGTGTTCCATACTGCTCCTCAACACATGTGTTCCATACTGCTCCTCAAAACCTGTGGTCCATACTGCTTCTCAACACATGTGTTCCACGCTGCTCTTCAAAACCTGTATTCCAAACTGCTCCTCAACACCTGTGTTCCATACTGCTCCTCAAAACCTGTGTTCCATAGTGCTCCTCAACACCTGTGTTCCATGCTGATACTCAAAACCTGTGTTCCATGCTGCTCCTCAAAACCTGTGTTCCATACTGCTCCTCAAAACCTGTGTTCCATGCTGCTCTTCAACACCTGTGTTCCATACTGCTCCTCAAAACATGTGTTCGATACTGCTCCTCAACACTTTTGTTCCATGCTGCTCCTCAACACTTGTGTTCCACGCTACTCTTCAAAACCTGTATTCCAAACTGCTCCTCAACACCTGTGTTCCATGCTGCTCCTCAAAACCTGTATTCCATACTGCTCCTCAAAACCTGTGTTCCATACTGCTCCTCAAAACATGTGTTCGATATTGCTCCTCAAAATCTGTGTTCCATACTGCATCTCAAAACCTGTGTTCCATGCTGCTACTCAATACCTGTGGTCCATACTGCTCCTCAACACTTGTGTTCCATACTGCTCCTCAAAACCTGGGTTCCATACTGCTCCTCAAAACCTGTGTTCCATGCTGCTCCTCAACACATATGTTCCATTCTGCTCCTCAAAACCTGTGTTCCATACTGCTCGTCAAAACCTGTGTTCCATACTTCTCCTCAAAACCTGTGTTCCATACTGCTCCTCAACACCTGTGTTCCATGCTGCTCCTCAAAACCTGTGTTCCATACTGCTCCTCAACACATGTGTTCCATACTGCTCCTCAAAACCTGTGGTCCATACTGCTTCTCAACACATGTGTTCCACGCTGCTCTTCAAAACCTGTATTCCAAACTGCTCCTCAACACCTGTGTTCCATACTGCTCCTCAAAACCTGTGTTCCATAGTGCTCCTCAACACCTGTGTTCCATGCTGATACTCAAAACCTGTGTTCCATGCTGCTCCTCAAAACCTGTGTTCCATACTGCTCCTCAACACCTGTATTCCATACCGCTCCCCAACCACATTCCACACTGCTCCTCAAAACCTGTGTTCCATACTGCACCTCAAAACCTGTGTTCCATGCTGCTCCTCAAAACCTGTGATCCATACTGCTCCTCAACACTTGTGTTCCATGCTGCTCCTCAAAACCTGTGTTCCATACTGCTCCTCAACACCTGTGTTCCATACCGCTCCCCAACCATAATTCCACACTGCTCCTCAAAACCTGTGTTCCATACTGCACCTCAAAACCTGTGTTCCATGGTGCTCCTCAAAACCTGTGTTCCATACCGCTCCCCAACCACATTCCACACTGCTCCTCAAAACCTGTGTTCCATACTGCTTCTCAAAACCTGTGTTCATTACTGTTCCTCAAAACCTGTGTTCCATACTGCTCCTCAAAACCTGTGTTCCATGCTGCTCTTCAACACCTGTGTTCCATACTGCTCCTCAAAACATGTGTTCGATACTGCTCCTCAACACTTTTGTTCCATGCTGCTCCTCAACACTTGTGTTCCACGCTACTCTTCAAAACCTGTATTCCAAACTGCTCCTCAAAACCTGTGTTCATTACTGTTCCTCAAAACCTGTGTTCCATACTGCTCCTCAAAACCTGTGTTCCATGCTGCTCTTCAACACCTGTGTTCCATACTGCTCCTCAAAACATGTGTTCGATACTGCTCCTCAACACTTTTGTTCCATGCTGCTCCTCAACACTTGTGTTCCACGCTACTCTTCAAAACCTGTATTCCAAACTGCTCCTCAACACCTGTGTTCCATGCTGCTCCTCAAAACCTGTATTCCATACTGCTCCTCAAAACCTGTGTTCCATACTGCTCCTCAAAACCTGTGTTCCATGCTGCTCTTCAACACCTGTGTTCCATACTGCTCCTCAAAACATGTGTTCGATACTGCTCCTCAACACTTTTGTTCCATGCTGCTCCTCAACACTTGTGTTCCACGCTACTCTTCAAAACCTGTATTCCAAACTGCTCCTCAACACCTGTGTTCCATGCTGCTCCTCAAAACCTGTATTCCATACTGCTCCTCAAAACCTGTGTTCCATACTGCTCCTCAAAACATGTGTTCGATATTGCTCCTCAAAATCTGTGTTCCATACTGCATCTCAAAACCTGTGTTCCATGCTGCTACTCAATACCTGTGGTCCATACTGCTCCTCAACACTTGTGTTCCATACTGCTCCTCAAAACCTGGGTTCCATACTGCTCCTCAAAACCTGTGTTCCATGCTGCTCCTCAACACATATGTTCCATTCTGCTCCTCAAAACCTGTGTTCCATACTGCTCGTCAAAACCTGTGTTCCATACTTCTCCTCAAAACCTGTGTTCCATACTGCTCCTCAACACCTGTGTTCCATGCTGCTCCTCAAAACCTGTGTTCCATACTGCTCCTCAACACCTGTGTTCCATACTGCTCCTCAAAACCTGTGGTCCATACTGCTTCTCAACACATGTGTTCCACGCTGCTCTTCAAAACCTGTATTCCAAACTGCTCCTCAACACCTCTGTTCCATGCTGTTCCTCAAAACCTGTGTTCCATACCGCTCTTCAACACCTGTATTCCATGCTGCTCCTCAAAACCTGTGTTCCATATTGCTCCTCAACACCTGTGTTCAATGCTGCTCCTCAAAACCTGTATTCCATACTGCTCCTCAAAACCGGTGGTCCATACTGCTCCTCAAAACCTGTGGTCCATACTGCTCCTCAACACTTGTGTTCCATGCTGCTCCTCAAAACCTGTGTTCCAATCTGCTCCTGAATACCTGTTTTCCATACTGCTCCTCAAAACCTGTGTTCCATACTGCTCCTCAAAGCCTGTGTGCCATGCTGCTCCTCAACACATGTGTTCCATTCTGCTCCTCAAAACCTGTGTTCCATACTGCTCGTCAAAACCTGTGTTCCATACTTCTCCTCAAAACCTGTGTTCCATACTGCTCCTCAACACCTGTGTTCCATGCTGCTCCTCAAAACCTGTGTTCCATACTGCTCCTCAACACCTGTGTTCCATACTGCTCCTCAAAACCTGTATTCCAAACTGCTCCTCAACACCTGTGTTCCATGCTGTTCCTCAAAACCTGTGTTCCATACCGCTCTTCAACACCTGTATTCCATGCTGCTCCTCAAAACCTGTGTTCCATATTGCTCCTCAACACCTGTGTTCAATGCTGCTCCTCAAAACCTGTGGTCCATACTGCTCCTCAAAACCGGTGGTCCATACTGCTCCTCAAAACCTGTGGTCCATACTGCTCCTCAACACTTGTGTTCCATGCTGCTCCTCAAAACCTGTGTTCCATGGTGCTCCTCAACACCTGTGTTCCATGCTGCTCCTCAAAACCTGTGTTCCATACTACTCCTCAACACCTGTGTTCCATACTGCTCCTCAAAACCTGTGTTCCATAGTGCTCCTCAACACCTGTGTTCCATGCTGATACTCAAAACCTGTGTTCCATGCTGCTCCTCAAAACCTGTGTTCCATACTGCTCCTCAACACCTGTATTCCATACCGCTCCCCAACCACATTCCACACTGCTCCTCAAAACCTGTGTTCCATACTGCACCTCAAAACCTGTGTTCCATGCTGCTCCTCAAAACCTGTGATCCATACTGCTACTCAACACTTGTGTTCCATGCTGCTCCTCAAAACCTGTGTTCCATACTGCTCCTCAACACCTGTGTTCCATACCGCTCCCCAACCATAATTCCACACTGCTCCTCAAAACCTGTGTTCCATACTGCACCTCAAAACCTGTGTTCCATGGTGCTCCTCAAAACCTGTGTTCCATACCGCTCCCCAACCACATTCCACACTGCTCCTCAAAACCTGTGTTCCATACTGCTCCTCAAAACCTGTGTTCATTACTGTTCCTCAAAACCTGTGTTCCATACTGCTCCTCAAAACCTGTGTTCCATGCTGCTCCTCAAAACCTGTGTTCCATACTGCTCTTCAACACCTGTGTTCCATACTGCTCCTCAAAACATGTGTTCGATACTGCTCCTCAACACTTGTGTTCCATGCTGCTCCTCAACACCTGTGTTCCACGCTACTCTTCAAAACCTGTATTCCAAACTGCTCCTCAACACCTGTGTTCCATGCTGCTCCTCAAAACCTGTATTCCATACTGCTCCTCAAAACCTGTGTTCCATATTGCTGCTCAAAACCTATGTTTCATACTGCTCCTCAAAACCTGTGTTCCATACTGCTCCTCAAAACATGTGTTCGATATTGCTCCTCAAAATCTGTGTTCCATACTGCATCTCAAAAACTGTGTTCCATGCTGCTACTCAATACCTGTGGTCCATACTGCTCCTCAACACTTGTGTTCCATACTGCTCCTCAAAACCTGTGTTCCATACCGCTCCCCAACCACATTCCACACTGCTCCTCAAAACCTGTGTTCCATACTGCTTCTCAAAACCTGTGTTCATTACTGTTCCTCAAAACCTGTGTTCCATACTGCTCCTCAAAACCTGTGTTCCATGCTGCTCTTCAACACCTGTGTTCCATACTGCTCCTCAAAACATGTGTTCGATACTGCTCCTCAACACTTTTGTTCCATGCTGCTCCTCAACACTTGTGTTCCACGCTACTCTTCAAAACCTGTATTCCAAACTGCTCCTCAAAACCTGTGTTCATTACTGTTCCTCAAAACCTGTGTTCCATACTGCTCCTCAAAACCTGTGTTCCATGCTGCTCTTCAACACCTGTGTTCCATACTGCTCCTCAAAACATGTGTTCGATACTGCTCCTCAACACTTTTGTTCCATGCTGCTCCTCAACACTTGTGTTCCACGCTACTCTTCAAAACCTGTATTCCAAACTGCTCCTCAACACCTGTGTTCCATGCTGCTCCTCAAAACCTGTATTCCATACTGCTCCTCAAAACCTGTGTTCCATACTGCTCCTCAAAACCTGTGTTCCATGCTGCTCTTCAACACCTGTGTTCCATACTGCTCCTCAAAACATGTGTTCGATACTGCTCCTCAACACTTTTGTTCCATGCTGCTCCTCAACACTTGTGTTCCACGCTACTCTTCAAAACCTGTATTCCAAACTGCTCCTCAACACCTGTGTTCCATGCTGCTCCTCAAAACCTGTATTCCATACTGCTCCTCAAAACCTGTGTTCCATACTGCTCCTCAAAACATGTGTTCGATATTGCTCCTCAAAATCTGTGTTCCATACTGCATCTCAAAACCTGTGTTCCATGCTGCTACTCAATACCTGTGGTCCATACTGCTCCTCAACACTTGTGTTCCATACTGCTCCTCAAAACCTGGGTTCCATACTGCTCCTCAAAACCTGTGTTCCATGCTGCTCCTCAACACATATGTTCCATTCTGCTCCTCAAAACCTGTGTTCCATACTGCTCGTCAAAACCTGTGTTCCATACTTCTCCTCAAAACCTGTGTTCCATACTGCTCCTCAACACCTGTGTTCCATGCTGCTCCTCAAAACCTGTGTTCCATACTGCTCCTCAACACCTGTGTTCCATACTGCTCCTCAAAACCTGTGGTCCATACTGCTTCTCAACACATGTGTTCCACGCTGCTCTTCAAAACCTGTATTCCAAACTGCTCCTCAACACCTCTGTTCCATGCTGTTCCTCAAAACCTGTGTTCCATACCGCTCTTCAACACCTGTATTCCATGCTGCTCCTCAAAACCTGTGTTCCATATTGCTCCTCAACACCTGTGTTCAATGCTGCTCCTCAAAACCTGTATTCCATACTGCTCCTCAAAACCGGTGGTCCATACTGCTCCTCAAAACCTGTGGTCCATACTGCTCCTCAACACTTGTGTTCCATGCTGCTCCTCAAAACCTGTGTTCCAATCTGCTCCTGAATACCTGTTTTCCATACTGCTCCTCAAAACCTGTGTTCCATACTGCTCCTCAAAGCCTGTGTGCCATGCTGCTCCTCAACACATGTGTTCCATTCTGCTCCTCAAAACCTGTGTTCCATACTGCTCGTCAAAACCTGTGTTCCATACTTCTCCTCAAAACCTGTGTTCCATACTGCTCCTCAACACCTGTGTTCCATGCTGCTCCTCAAAACCTGTGTTCCATACTGCTCCTCAACACCTGTGTTCCATACTGCTCCTCAAAACCTGTATTCCAAACTGCTCCTCAACACCTGTGTTCCATGCTGTTCCTCAAAACCTGTGTTCCATACCGCTCTTCAACACCTGTATTCCATGCTGCTCCTCAAAACCTGTGTTCCATATTGCTCCTCAACACCTGTGTTCAATGCTGCTCCTCAAAACCTGTGGTCCATACTGCTCCTCAAAACCGGTGGTCCATACTGCTCCTCAAAACCTGTGGTCCATACTGCTCCTCAACACTTGTGTTCCATGCTGCTCCTCAAAACCTGTGTTCCATGGTGCTCCTCAACACCTGTGTTCCATGCTGCTCCTCAAAACCTGTGTTCCATACTACTCCTCAACACCTGTGTTCCATACTGCTCCTCAAAACCTGTGTTCCATAGTGCTCCTCAACACCTGTGTTCCATGCTGATACTCAAAACCTGTGTTCCATGCTGCTCCTCAAAACCTGTGTTCCATACTGCTCCTCAACACCTGTATTCCATACCGCTCCCCAACCACATTCCACACTGCTCCTCAAAACCTGTGTTCCATACTGCACCTCAAAACCTGTGTTCCATGCTGCTCCTCAAAACCTGTGATCCATACTGCTACTCAACACTTGTGTTCCATGCTGCTCCTCAAAACCTGTGTTCCATACTGCTCCTCAACACCTGTGTTCCATACCGCTCCCCAACCATAATTCCACACTGCTCCTCAAAACCTGTGTTCCATACTGCACCTCAAAACCTGTGTTCCATGGTGCTCCTCAAAACCTGTGTTCCATACCGCTCCCCAACCACATTCCACACTGCTCCTCAAAACCTGTGTTCCATACTGCTCCTCAAAACCTGTGTTCATTACTGTTCCTCAAAACCTGTGTTCCATACTGCTCCTCAAAACCTGTGTTCCATGCTGCTCCTCAAAACCTGTGTTCCATACTGCTCTTCAACACCTGTGTTCCATACTGCTCCTCAAAACATGTGTTCGATACTGCTCCTCAACACTTGTGTTCCATGCTGCTCCTCAACACCTGTGTTCCACGCTACTCTTCAAAACCTGTATTCCAAACTGCTCCTCAACACCTGTGTTCCATGCTGCTCCTCAAAACCTGTATTCCATACTGCTCCTCAAAACCTGTGTTCCATATTGCTGCTCAAAACCTATGTTTCATACTGCTCCTCAAAACCTGTGTTCCATACTGCTCCTCAAAACATGTGTTCGATATTGCTCCTCAAAATCTGTGTTCCATACTGCATCTCAAAAACTGTGTTCCATGCTGCTACTCAATACCTGTGGTCCATACTGCTCCTCAACACTTGTGTTCCATACTGCTCCTCAAAACCTGGGTTCCATACTGCTCCTCAAAACCTGTGTTCCATGCTGCTCCTCAACACATATGTTCCATTCTGCTCCTCAAAACCTGTGTTCCATACTGCTCGTCAAAACCTGTGTTCCATACTTCTCCTCAAAACCTGTGTTCCATACTGCTCCTCAACACCTGTGTTCCATGCTGCTCCTCAAAACCTGTGTTCCATACTGCTCCTCAACACCTGTGTTCCATACTGCTCCTCAAAACCTGTGGTCCATACTGCTTCTCAACACATGTGTTCCACGCTGCTCTTCAAAACCTGTATTCCAAACTGCTCCTCAACACCTCTGTTCCATGCTGTTCCTCAAAACCTGTGTTCCATACCGCTCTTCAACACCTGTATTCCATGCTGCTCCTCAAAACCTGTGTTCCATATTGCTCCTCAACACCTGTGTTCAATGCTGCTCCTCAAAACCTGTATTCCATACTGCTCCTCAAAACCGGTGGTCCATACTGCTCCTCAAAACCTGTGGTCCATACTGCTCCTCAACACTTGTGTTCCATGCTGCTCCTCAAAACCTGTGTTCCAATCTGCTCCTGAATACCTGTTTTCCATACTGCTCCTCAAAACCTGTGTTCCATACTGCTCCTCAAAGCCTGTGTGCCATGCTGCTCCTCAACACATGTGTTCCATTCTGCTCCTCAAAACCTGTGTTCCATACTGCTCCTCAAAAGCTGTGTTCCATACTGCTCCTCAAAACCTGTGTTCCATAGTGCTCCTCAACACCTGTGTTTCATGCTGCTCCTCAAAACCTGTGTTCCATACTTCTCCTAAACACCTGTGTTCCATGTTGCTCCTCAAAACCTGTGTTCCATACTGCTCCTCAACACCTGTGTTCCATGCTGCTCCTCAAAACCTGTGTTCCATACTGCTCCTCAACACCTGTGTTCCATACTGCTCCTCAAAACCTGTGTTCCATACTGCTCCTCAACACCTGTGTTCCATGCTGCTCCTCAAAACCTGTGTTCCATGCTGCTCCTCTAAACATGTGTTCGATACTGCTCCTCAAAATCTGTGTTCCATACTGCACCTCAAAACCTGTGTTTCATGCTGCTCCTCTACACCAGTATTCCATGCTGCTCCTCAAAACCTGTATTCCATACTGCTCCTCAACACCTGTGTTCTATGCTGCTCCTCAAAACCTGTATTCCATACTGCTCCTCAAAATCGGTGGTCCATACTGCTCCTCAAAACCTGTGGTCCTTACTGCTCCTCAACACTTGTGTTCCATGCTGCTCCTCAAAACCTGTGTTCCAATCTGCTCCTGAATACCTGTGTTCCATACTGCTCCTCAAAGCCTGTGTGCCATGCTGCTCCTCAACACATGTGTTCCATTCTGTTCCTCAAAACCTGTGTTCCATACTGCTCCTCAAAAGCTGTGTTTCATGCTGCTCCTCAAAACCTGTGTTCCATACTTCTCCTGAACACCTGTGTTCCATGTTGCTCCTCAAAACCTGTGTTCCATAGTGCTCCTCAACACCTGTGTTCCATGCTACTCCTCAACACCTGTGTTCCATACTGCTCCTCAAAACCTGTGTTCCATAGTGCTCCTCAACACCTGTGTTCCATGCTGCTCCTCAAAACCTGTGTTCCATACTACTCCTCAACACCTGTGTTCCATATTGCTCCTCAAAACCTGTGTTCCATAGTGCTCCTCAACACCTGTGTTCCATGCTGCTACCCAAAACCTGTGTTCCATGCTGCTCCTCAAAACCTGTGTTCGATACTGCTCCTCTACACCAGTATTCCATACCGCTCCCCAACCACATTCCACACTGCTCCTCAAAACCTGTGTTCCATACTGCACCTCAAAACCTGTGTTCCATGCTGATCCTCAAAACCTGTGTTCCATACTGCTCCTCAACACCTGTGTTCCATACCGCTCCCCAACCACGTTCCACACTGCTCCTCAAAACCTGTGTTCCATACTGCACCTCAAAACCTGTGTTCCATGGTGCTCCACAAAACCTGTGGTCC
This sequence comes from Lampris megalopsis, assembly GCA_022114975.2. Classification (NCBI taxonomy): domain Eukaryota; kingdom Metazoa; phylum Chordata; class Actinopteri; order Lampriformes; family Lampridae; genus Lampris; species Lampris megalopsis. The sequence continues at coordinate 8,462,320 of JAJHIY020000427.1, read as the reverse complement.
ATACTGCTCCTCAACACTTGTGTTCCATGCTGCTCCTCAAAACCTGTGTTCCATACTGCTCCTCAACACCTGTGTTCCATACTGCTCCTCAAAACCTGTGGTCCATACTGCTTCTCAACACATGTGTTCCACGCTGCTCTTCAAAACCTGTATTCCAAACTGCTCCTCAACACCTCTGTTCCATGCTGTTCCTCAAAACCTGTGTTCCATACCGCTCTTCAACACCTGTATTCCATGCTGCTCCTCAAAACCTGTGTTCCATATTGCTCCTCAACACCTGTGTTCAATGCTGCTCCTCAAAACCTGTATTCCATACTGCTCCTCAAAACCGGTGGTCCATACTGCTCCTCAAAACCTGTGGTCCATACTGCTCCTCAACACTTGTGTTCCATGCTGCTCCTCAAAACCTGTGTTCCAATCTGCTCCTGAATACCTGTTTTCCATACTGCTCCTCAAAACCTGTGTTCCATACTGCTCCTCAAAGCCTGTGTGCCATGCTGCTCCTCAACACATGTGTTCCATTCTGCTCCTCAAAACCTGTGTTCCATACTGCTCCTCAAAAGCTGTGTTCCATACTGCTCCTCAAAACCTGTGTTCCATAGTGCTCCTCAACACCTGTGTTTCATGCTGCTCCTCAAAACCTGTGTTCCATACTTCTCCTAAACACCTGTGTTCCATGTTGCTCCTCAAAACCTGTGTTCCATACTGCTCCTCAACACCTGTGTTCCATGCTGCTCCTCAAAACCTGTGTTCCATACTGCTCCTCAACACCTGTGTTCCATACTGCTCCTCAAAACCTGTGTTCCATACTGCTCCTCAACACCTGTGTTCCATGCTGCTCCTCAAAACCTGTGTTCCATGCTGCTCCTCTAAACATGTGTTCGATACTGCTCCTCAAAATCTGTGTTCCATACTGCACCTCAAAACCTGTGTTTCATGCTGCTCCTCTACACCAGTATTCCATGCTGCTCCTCAAAACCTGTATTCCATACTGCTCCTCAACACCTGTGTTCTATGCTGCTCCTCAAAACCTGTATTCCATACTGCTCCTCAAAATCGGTGGTCCATACTGCTCCTCAAAACCTGTGTTCCAATCTGCTCCTGAATACCTGTGTTCCATACTGCTCCTCAAAGCCTGTGTGCCATGCTGCTCCTCAACACATGTGTTCCATACTGCTCCTCAAAACCTGTTTTCCATACTGCTCCTCAAAACATGTGTTCGATATTGCTCCTCAAAATCTGTGTTCCATACTGCATCTCAAAAACTGTGTTCCATGCTGCTACTCAATACCTGTGGTCCATACTGCTCCTCAACACTTGTGTTCCATACTGCTCCTCAAAACCTGGGTTCCATACTGCTCCTCAAAACCTGTGTTCCATGCTGCTCCTCAACACATATGTTCCATTCTGCTCCTCAAAACCTGTGTTCCATACTGCTCGTCAAAACCTGTGTTCCATACTTCTCCTCAAAACCTGTGTTCCATACTGCTCCTCAACACCTGTGTTCCATGCTGCTCCTCAAAACCTGTGTTCCATACTGCTCCTCAACACCTGTGTTCCATACTGCTCCTCAAAACCTGTATTCCAAACTGCTCCTCAACACCTGTGTTCCATGCTGTTCCTCAAAACCTGTGTTCCATACCGCTCTTCAACACCTGTATTCCATGCTGCTCCTCAAAACCTGTGTTCCATATTGCTCCTCAACACCTGTGTTCAATGCTGCTCCTCAAAACCTGTATTCCATACTGCTCCTCAAAACCGGTGGTCCATACTGCTCCTCAAAACCTGTGGTCCATACTGCTCCTCAACACTTGTGTTCCATGCTGCTCCTCAAAACCTGTGTTCCATGGTGCTCCTCAACACCTGTGTTCCATGCTGCTCCTCAAAACCTGTGTTCCATACTACTCCTCAACACCTGTGTTCCATACTGCTCCTCAAAACCTGTGTTCCATAGTGCTCCTCAACACCTGTGTTCCATGCTGATACTCAAAACCTGTGTTCCATGCTGCTCCTCAAAACCTGTGTTCCATACTGCTCCTCAACACCTGTATTCCATACCGCTCCCCAACCACATTCCACACTGCTCCTCAAAACCTGTGTTCCATACTGCACCTCAAAACCTGTGTTCCATGCTGCTCCTCAAAACCTGTGATCCATACTGCTACTCAACACTTGTGTTCCATGCTGCTCCTCAAAACCTGTGTTCCATACTGCTCCTCAACACCTGTGTTCCATACCGCTCCCCAACCATAATTCCACACTGCTCCTCAAAACCTGTGTTCCATACTGCACCTCAAAACCTGTGTTCCATGGTGCTCCTCAAAACCTGTGTTCCATACCGCTCCCCAACCACATTCCACACTGCTCCTCAAAACCTGTGTTCCATACTGCTCCTCAAAACCTGTGTTCATTACTGTTCCTCAAAACCTGTGTTCCATACTGCTCCTCAAAACCTGTGTTCCGTGCTGCTCCTCAAAACCTGTGTTCCATACTGCTCTTCAACACCTGTGTTCCATACTGCTCCTCAAAACATGTGTTCGATACTGCTCCTCAACACTTGTGTTCCATGCTGCTCCTCAACACCTGTGTTCCACGCTACTCTTCAAAACCTGTATTCCAAACTGCTCCTCAACACCTGTGTTCCATGCTGCTCCTCAAAACCTGTATTCCATACTGCTCCTCAAAACCTGTGTTCCATATTGCTGCTCAAAACCTATGTTTCATACTGCTCCTCAAAACCTGTGTTCCATACTGCTCCTCAAAACATGTGTTCGATATTGCTCCTCAAAATCTGTGTTCCATACTGCATCTCAAAAACTGTGTTCCATGCTGCTACTCAATACCTGTGGTCCATACTGCTCCTCAACACTTGTGTTCCATACTGCTCCTCAAAACCTGGGTTCCATACTGCTCCTCAAAACCTGTGTTCCATGCTGCTCCTCAACACATATGTTCCATTCTGCTCCTCAAAACCTGTGTTCCATACTGCTCGTCAAAACCTGTGTTCCATACTTCTCCTCAAAACCTGTGTTCCATACTGCTCCTCAACACCTGTGTTCCATGCTGCTCCTCAAAACCTGTGTTCCATACTGCTCCTCAACACCTGTGTTCCATACTGCTCCTCAAAACCTGTGGTCCATACTGCTTCTCAACACATGTGTTCCACGCTGCTCTTCAAAACCTGTATTCCAAACTGCTCCTCAACACCTCTGTTCCATGCTGTTCCTCAAAACCTGTGTTCCATACCGCTCTTCAACACCTGTATTCCATGCTGCTCCTCAAAACCTGTGTTCCATATTGCTCCTCAACACCTGTGTTCAATGCTGCTCCTCAAAACCTGTATTCCATACTGCTCCTCAAAACCGGTGGTCCATACTGCTCCTCAAAACCTGTGGTCCATACTGCTCCTCAACACTTGTGTTCCATGCTGCTCCTCAAAACCTGTGTTCCAATCTGCTCCTGAATACCTGTTTTCCATACTGCTCCTCAAAACCTGTGTTCCATACTGCTCCTCAAAGCCTGTGTGCCATGCTGCTCCTCAACACATGTGTTCCATTCTGCTCCTCAAAACCTGTGTTCCATACTGCTCCTCAAAAGCTGTGTTCCATACTGCTCCTCAAAACCTGTGTTCCATAGTGCTCCTCAACACCTGTGTTTCATGCTGCTCCTCAAAACCTGTGTTCCATACTTCTCCTAAACACCTGTGTTCCATGTTGCTCCTCAAAACCTGTGTTCCATACTGCTCCTCAACACCTGTGTTCCATGCTGCTCCTCAAAACCTTTGTTCCATACTGCTCCTCAACACCTGTGTTCCATACTGCTCCTCAAAACCTGTGTTCCATACTGCTCCTCAACACCTGTGTTCCATGCTGCTCCTCAAAACCTGTGTTCCATGCTGCTCCTCTAAACATGTGTTCGATACTGCTCCTCAAAATCTGTGTTCCATACTGCACCTCAAAACCTGTGTTTCATGCTGCTCCTCTACACCAGTATTCCATGCTGCTCCTCAAAACCTGTATTCCATACTGCTCCTCAACACCTGTGTTCTATGCTGCTCCTCAAAACCTGTATTCCATACTGCTCCTCAAAATCGGTGGTCCATACTGCTCCTCAAAACCTGTGGTCCTTACTGCTCCTCAACACTTGTGTTCCATGCTGCTCCTCAAAACCTGTGTTCCAATCTGCTCCTGAATACCTGTGTTCCATACTGCTCCTCAAAGCCTGTGTGCCATGCTGCTCCTCAACACATGTGTTCCATTCTGTTCCTCAAAACCTGTGTTCCATACTGCTCCTCAAAAGCTGTGTTTCATGCTGCTCCTCAAAACCTGTGTTCCATACTTCTCCTGAACACCTGTGTTCCATGTTGCTCCTCAAAACCTGTGTTCCATAGTGCTCCTCAACACCTGTGTTCCATGCTACTCCTCAACACCTGTGTTCCATACTGCTCCTCAAAACCTGTGTTCCATAGTGCTCCTCAACACCTGTGTTCCATGCTGCTCCTCAAAACCTGTGTTCCATACTACTCCTCAACACCTGTGTTCCATATTGCTCCTCAAAACCTGTGTTCCATAGTGCTCCTCAACACCTGTGTTCCATGCTGCTACTCAAAACCTGTGTTCCATGCTGCTCCTCAAAACCTGTGTTCCATACTGCTCCTCTACACCAGTATTCCATACCGCTCCCCAACCACATTCCACACTGCTCCTCAAAACCTGTGTTCCATACTGCACCTCAAAACCTGTGTTCCATGCTGATCCTCAAAACCTGTGTTCCATACTGCTCCTCAACACCTGTGTTCCATACCGCTCCCCAACCACGTTCCACAATGCTCCTCAAAACCTGTGTTCCATACTGCACCTCAAAACCTGTGTTCCATGGTGCTCCACAAAACCTGTGGTCCATACTGCTCCTCAACACTTGTGTTCCAAACTGCTCCTCATAACCTGTGTTCCATGCTGCTACTCAAAACATGTGTTCCATACTTCTCCTCAACACATGTGTTCCATTCTGCTCCTCAAAACCTGTGTTCCATACTGCTCCTCAAAACCTGTGTTCATTACTGTTCCTCAAAACCTGTGTTCCATACTGCTCCTCAAAACCTGTGTTCCATGCTGCTCCTCAAAACCTGTGTTCCATACTGCTCCTCAACACCTGTGTTCCATACTGCTCCTCAAAACATGTGTTCGATACTGCTCCTCAACACTTGTGTTCCATGCTGCTCCTCAACACCTGTGTTCCACGCTACTCTTCAAAACCTGTATTCCAAACTGCTCCTCAACACCTGTGTTCCATGCTGCTCCTCAAAACCTGTATTCCATACTGCTCCTCAAAACCTGTGTTCCATATTGCTCCCCAAGACCTATGTTTCATACTGCTCCTCAAAACCTGTGTTCCATACTGCTCCTCAAAACATGTGTTCGATATTGCTCCTCAAAATCTGTGTTCCATGCTGCTCCTCAACACATGTGTTCCATTCTGCTCCTCAAAACCTGTGTTCCATACTTCTCCTCAAAATCTGTGTTCCATACTGCTCCTCAACACCTGTGTTCCATGCTGCTCCTCAAAACCTGTGTTCCATACTGCTCCTCAACACCTGTGTTCCATACTGCTCCTCAAAACCTGTGGTCCATACTGCTTCTCAACACCTGTGTTCCACGCTGCTCTTCAAAACCTGTATTCCAAACTGCTCCTCAACACCTGTGTTCCATGCTGTTCCTCAAAACCTGTGTTCCATACCGCTCTTCAACACCTGTATTCCATGCTGCTCCTCAAAACCTGTGTTCCATATTGCTCCTCAACACCTGTGTTCAATGCTGCTCCTCAAAACCTGTATTCCATACTGCTCCTCAAAACCGGTGGTCCATACTGCTCCTCAAAACCTGTGGTCCATACTGCTCCTCAACACTTGTGTTCCATGCTGCTCCTCAAAACCTGTGTTCCAATCTGCTCCTGAATACCTGTTTTCCATACTGCTCCTCAAAACCTGTGTTCCATACTGCTCCTCAAAGCCTGTGTGCCATGCTGCTCCTCAACACATGTGTTCCATTCTGCTCCTCAAAACCTGTGTTCCATACTGCTCCTCAAAAGCTGTGTTCCATACTGCTCCTCAAAACCTGTGTTCCATAGTGCTCCTCAACACCTGTGTTTCATGCTGCTCCTCAAAACCTGTGTTCCATACTTCTCCTAAACACCTGTGTTCCATGTTGCTCCTCAAAACCTGTGTTCCATACTGCTCCTCAACACCTGTGTTACATGCTGCTCCTCAAAACCTGTGTTCCATACTGCTCCTCAACACCTGTGGTCCATACTGCTCCTCAAAACCTGTGTTCCATACTGCTCCTCAAAACCTGTTTTCCATGCTGCTCCTCAAAACCTGTGTTCCATGCTGCTCCTCTAAACATGTGTTCGATACTGCTCCTCAAAATCTGTGTTCCATACTGCACCTCAAAACCTGTGTTTCATGCTGCTCCTCTACACCAGTATTCCATGCTGCTCCTCAAAACCTGTATTCCATACTGCTCCTCAAAACCTGTGTTCTATGCTGCTCCTCAAAACCTGTATTCCATACTGCTCCTCAAAACCGGTGGTCCATACTGCTCCTCAAAACCTGTGGTCCTTACTGCTCCTCAACACTTGTGTTCCATGCTGCTCCTCAAAACCTGTGTTCCAATCTGCTCCTGAATACCTGTGTTCCATACTGCTCCTCAAAGCCTGTGTGCCATGCTGCTCCTCAACACATGTGTTCCATTCTGTTCCTCAAAACCTGTGTTCCATACTGCTCCTCAAAAGCTGTGTTTCATGCTGCTCCTCAAAACCTGTGTTCCATACTTCTCCTGAACACCTGTGTTCCATGTTGCTCCTCAAAACCTGTGTTCCATAGTGCTCCTCAACACCTGTGTTCCATGCTACTCCTCAACACCTGTGTTCCATACTGCTCCTCAAAACCTGTGTTCCATAGTGCTCCTCAACACCTGTGTTCCATGCTGCTCCTCAAAACCTGTGTTCCATACTACTCCTCAACACCTGTGTTCCATATTGCTCCTCAAAACCTGTGTTCCATAGTGCTCCTCAACACCTGTGTTCCATGCTGCTACTCAAAACCTGTGTTCCATGCTGCTCCTCAAAACCTGTGTTCCATACTGCTCCTCTACACCAGTATTCCATACCGCTCCCCAACCACATTCCACACTGCTCCTCAAAACCTGTGTTCCATACTGCACCTCAAAACCTGTGTTCCATGCTGATCCTCAAAACCTGTGTTCCATACTGCTCCTCAACACCTGTGTTCCATACCGCTCCTCAACCACGTTCCACACTGCTCCTCAAAACCTGTGTTCCATACTGCACCTCAAAACCTGTGTTCCATGGTGCTCCACAAAACCTGTGGTCCATACTGCTCCTCAACACTTGTGTTCCATGCTGCTCCTCAAAACCTGTGTTCCATACTGCTCCTCAACACCTGTGTTCCATACTGCTCCTCAAAACCTGTGGTCCATACTGCTTCTCAACACATGTGTTCCACGCTGCTCTTCAAAACCTGTATTCCAAACTGCTCCTCAACACCTCTGTTCCATGCTGTTCCTCAAAACCTGTGTTCCATACCGCTCTTCAACACCTGTATTCCATGCTGCTCCTCAAAACCTGTGTTCCATATTGCTCCTCAACACCTGTGTTCAATGCTGCTCCTCAAAACCTGTATTCCATACTGCTCCTCAAAACCGGTGGTCCATACTGCTCCTCAAAACCTGTGGTCCATACTGCTCCTCAACACTTGTGTTCCATGCTGCTCCTCAAAACCTGTTTTCCAATCTGCTCCTGAATACCTGTTTTCCATACTGCTCCTCAAAACCTGTGTTCCATACTGCTCCTCAAAGCCTGTGTGCCATACTGCTCCTCAACACATGTGTTCCATTCTGCTCCTCAAAACCTGTGTTCCATACTGCTCCTCAAAAGCTGTGTTCCATACTGCTCCTCAAAACCTGTGTTCCATAGTGCTCCTCAACACCTGTGTTTCATGCTGCTCCTCAAAACCTGTGTTCCATACTTCTCCTAAACACCTGTGTTCCATGTTGCTCCTCAAAACCTGTGTTCCATACTGCTCCTCAACACCTGTGTTCCATGCTGCTCCTCAAAACCTGTGTTCCATACTGCTCCTCAACACCTGTGTTCCATACTGCTCCTCAAAACCTGTGTTCCATACTGCTCCTCAACACCTGTGTTCCATGCTGCTCCTCAAAACCTGTGTTCCATGCTGCTCCTCTAAACATGTGTTCGATACTGCTCCTCAAAATCTGTGTTCCATACTGCACCTCAAAACCTGTGTTTCATGCTGCTCCTCTACACCAGTATTCCATGCTGCTCCTCAAAACCTGTATTCCATACTGCTCCTCAACACCTGTGTTCTATGCTGCTCCTCAAAACCTGTATTCCATACTGCTCCTCAAAATCGGTGGTCCATACTGCTCCTCAAAACCTGTGGTCCTTACTGCTCCTCAACACTTGTGTTCCATGCTGCTCCTCAAAACCTGTGTTCCAATCTGCTCCTGAATACCTGTGTTCCATACTGCTCCTCAAAGCCTGTGTGCCATGCTGCTCCTCAACACATGTGTTCCATTCTGTTCCTCAAAACCTGTGTTCCATACTGCTCCTCAAAAGCTGTGTTTCATGCTGCTCCTCAAAACCTGTGTTCCATACTTCTCCTGAACACCTGTGTTCCATGTTGCTCCTCAAAACCTGTGTTCCATAGTGCTCCTCAACACCTGTGTTCCATGCTACTCCTCAACACCTGTGTTCCATACTGCTCCTCAAAACCTGTGTTCCATAGTGCTCCTCAACACCTGTGTTCCATGCTGCTCCTCAAAACCTGTGTTCCATACTACTCCTCAACACCTGTGTTCCATATTGCTCCTCAAAACCTGTGTTCCATAGTGCTCCTCAACACCTGTGTTCCATGCTGCTACTCAAAACCTGTGTTCCATGCTGCTCCTCAAAACCTGTGTTCCATACTGCTCCTCTACACCAGTATTCCATACCGCTCCCCAACCACATTCCACACTGCTCCTCAAAACCTGTGTTCCATACTGCACCTCAAAACCTGTGTTCCATGCTGATCCTCAAAACCTGTGTTCCATACTGCTCCTCAACACCTGTGTTGCATACCGCTCCCCAACCACGTTCCACAATGCTCCTCAAAACCTGTGTTCCATACTGCACCTCAAAACCTGTGTTCCATGGTGTTCCACAAAACCTGTGGTCCATACTGCTCCTCAACACTTGTGTTCCAAACTGCTCCTCATAACCTGTGTTCCATGCTGCTGCTCAAAACATGTGTTCAATACTGCTCCTCAACACATGTGATCCATTCTGCTCCTCAAAACCTGTGTTCCATACTGCTCCTCAAAACCTGTGTTCATTACTGTTCCTCAAAACCTGTGTTCCATACTGCTCCTCAAAACCTGTGTTCCATGCTGCTCCTCAAAACCTGTGTTCCATACTGCTCCTCAACACCTGTGTTCCATACTGCTCCTCAAAACATGTGTTCGATACTGCTCCTCAACACTTGTGTTCCATGCTGCTCCTCAACACCTGTGTTCCACGCTACTCTTCAAAACCTGTATTCCAAACTGCTCCTCAACACCTGTGTTCCATGCTGCTCCTCAAAACCTGTATTCCATACTGCTCCTCAAAACCTGTGTTCCATATTGCTCCCCAAGACCTATGTTTCATACTGCTCCTCAAAACCTGTGTTCCATACTGCTCCTCAAAACATGTGTTCGATATTGCTCCTCAAAATCTGTGTTCCATGCTGCTCCTCAACACATGTGTTCCATTCTGCTCCTCAAAACCTGTGTTCCATACTTCTCCTCAAAATCTGTGTTCCATACTGCTCCTCAACACCTGTGTTCCATGCTGCTCCTCAAAACCTGTGTTCCATACTGCTCCTCAACACCTGTGTTCCATACTGCTCCTCAAAACCTGTGGTCCATACTGCTTCTCAACACCTGTGTTCCACGCTGCTCTTCAAAACCTGTATTCCAAACTGCTCCTCAACACCTGTGTTCCATGCTGTTCCTCAAAACCTGTGTTCCATACCGCTCTTCAACACCTGTATTCCATGCTGCTCCTCAAAACCTGTGTTCCATATTGCTCCTCAACACCTGTGTTCAATGCTGCTCCTCAAAACCTGTATTCCATACTGCTCCTCAAAACCGGTGGTCCATACTGCTCCTCAAAACCTGTGGTCCATACTGCTCCTCAACACTTGTGTTCCATGCTGCTCCTCAAAACCTGTGTTCCAATCTGCTCCTGAATACCTGTTTTCCATACTGCTCCTCAAAACCTGTGTTCCATACTGCTCCTCAAAGCCTGTGTGCCATGCTGCTCCTCAACACATGTGTTCCATTCTGCTCCTCAAAACCTGTGTTCCATACTGCTCCTCAAAAGCTGTGTTCCATACTGCTCCTCAAAACCTGTGTTCCATAGTGCTCCTCAACACCTGTGTTTCATGCTGCTCCTCAAAACCTGTGTTCCATACTTCTCCTAAACACCTGTGTTCCATGTTGCTCCTCAAAACCTGTGTTCCATACTGCTCCTCAACACCTGTGTTACATGCTGCTCCTCAAAACCTGTGTTCCATACTGCTCCTCAACACCTGTGGTCCATACTGCTCCTCAAAACCTGTGTTCCATACTGCTCCTCAAAACCTGTTTTCCATGCTGCTCCTCAAAACCTGTGTTCCATGCTGCTCCTCTAAACATGTGTTCGATACTGCTCCTCAAAATCTGTGTTCCATACTGCACCTCAAAACCTGTGTTTCATGCTGCTCCTCTACACCAGTATTCCATGCTGCTCCTCAAAACCTGTATTCCATACTGCTCCTCAACACCTGTGTTCTATGCTGCTCCTCAAAACCTGTATTCCATACTGCTCCTCAAAACCGGTGGTCCATACTGCTCCTCAAAACCTGTGGTCCTTACTGCTCCTCAACACTTGTGTTCCATGCTGCTCCTCAAAACCTGTGTTCCAATCTGCTCCTGAATACCTGTGTTCCATACTGCTCCTCAAAGCCTGTGTGCCATGCTGCTCCTCAACACATGTGTTCCATTCTGTTCCTCAAAACCTGTGTTCCATACTGCTCCTCAAAAGCTGTGTTCCATACTGCTCCTCAAAACCTGTGTTCCATACTGCTCCTCAACACCTGTGTTTCATGCTGCTCCTCAAAACCTGTGTTCCATACTTCTCCTGAACACCTGTGTTCCATGTTGCTCCTCAAAACCTGTGTTCCATAGTGCTCCTCAACACCTGTGTTCCATGCTACTCCTCAACACCTGTGTTCCATACTGCTCCTCAAAACCTGTGTTCCATAGTGCTCCTCAACACCTGTGTTCCATGCTGCTCCTCAAAACCTGTGTTCCATACTACTCCTCAACACCTGTGTTCCATACTGCTCCTCAAAACCTGTGTTCCATAGTGCTCCTCAACACCTGTGTTCCATGTTGCGACTCAAAACCTGTGTTCCATGCTGCTCCTCAAAACCTGTGTTCCATACTGCTCCTCTACACCTGTATTCCATACCGCTCCCCAACCACATTCCACACTGCTCCTCAAAACCTGTGTTCCATACTGCACCTCAAAACCTGTGTTCCATGCTGATCCTCAAAACCTGTGTTCCATACTGCTCCTCAACACCTGTGTTCCATACCGCTCCCCCACCACGTTCCACACTGCTCCTCAAAACCTGTGTTCCATACTGCACCTCAAAACCTGTGTTCCATGGTGCTCCACAAAACCTGTGGTCCATACTGCTCCTCAACACTTGTGTTCCAAACTGCTCCTCATAACCTGTGTTCCATGCTGCTACTCAAAACATGTGTTCCATACTGCTCCTGAACACATGTGTTCCATTCTGCTCCTCAAAACCTGTGTTCCATACTGCTCCTCAAAACCTGTGTTCATTACTGTTCCTCAAAACCTGTGTTCCATACTGCTCCTCAAAACCTGTGTTCCATGCTGCTCCTCAAAACCTGTGTTCCATACTGCTCCTCAACACCTGTGTTCCATACTGCTCCTCAAAACATGTGTTCGATACTGCTCCTCAACACTTGTGTTCCATGCTGCTCCTCAACACCTGTGTTCCACGCTACTCTTCAAAACCTGTATTCCAAACTGCTCCTCAACACCTGTGTTCCATGCTGCTCCTCAAAACCTGTATTCCATACTGCTCCTCAAAACCTGTGTTCCTTATAGCTCCTCAAGACCTATGTTTCATACTGCTCCTCAAAACCTGTGTTCCATACTGCTCCTCAAAACATGTGTTCGATATTGCTCCTCAAAATCTGTGTTCCATGCTGCTCCTCAACACATGTGTTCCATTCTGCTCCTCAAAACCTGTGTTCCATACTTCTCCTCAAAATCTGTGTTCCATACTGCTCCTCAACACCTGTGTTCCATGCTGCTCCTCAAAACCTGTGTTCCATACTGCTCCTCAACACCTGTGTTCCATACTGCTCCTCAAAACCTGTGGTCCATACTGCTTCTCAACACCTGTGTTCCACGCTGCTCTTCAAAACCTGTATTCCAAACTGCTCCTCAACACCTGTGTTCCATGCTGTTCCTCAAAACCTGTGTTCCATACTGCTCTTCAACACCTGTATTCCATGCTGCTCCTCAAAACCTGTGTTCCATATTGCTCGTCAACACCTGTGTTCAATGCTGCTCCTCAAAACCTGTATTCCATACTGCTCCTCAAAACCGGTGGTCCATACTGCTCCTCAAAACCTGTGGTCCATACTGCTCCTCAACACTTGTGTTCCATGCAGCTCCTCAAAACCTGTGTTCCAATCTGCTCCTGAATACCTGTGTTCCATACTGCTCCTCTAAACCTGTGTTCCATACTGCTCCTCAAAGCCTGTGTGCCATGCTGCTCCTCAACACATGTGTTCCATTCTGCTCCTCAAAACCTGTGTTCCATACTGCTCCTCAAAAGCTGTGTTCCATACTGCTCCTCAAAACCTGTGTTCCATGCTGCTCCTTAAACCTGTGTTCCATGCTGCTCCTCAAAACCTATATTCCATACTGCTCCTCAAAACCTGTGTTCCATACCGCTCCCCAACCATATTCCATACTGCTCCTCAAAACCTGTGTTCCATACTGCTCCTCAAAACCTGTGTTCCATAGTGCTCCTCAACACCTGTGTTTCATACTGCTCCTCAAAACCTGTGTTCCATACTGCTCCTCAAAACATGTGTTCGATACTGCTCCTCAAAATCTGTGTTCCATACTGCATCTCAAAACCTGTGTTCCATGCTGCTACTCAATACCTGTGGTCCATACTGCTCCTCAACACTTGTGTTCCATACTTCTCCTCAAAACCTGGGTTCCATACTGCTCCTCAAAACCTGTGTTCCATGCTGCACCTCAACACGTGTTCCATTCTGCTCCTCGAAACCTGTGTTCCATACTGCTCGTCAAAACCTGTGTTCCATACTTCTCCTCCCAACCTGTGTTCCATACTGCTCCTCAACACCTGTGTTCCATGCTGCTCCTCCAAACCTGTGTTCCATACTGCTCCTCAACACCTGTGTTCCATACTGCTCCTCAAAACCTGTGGTCCATACTGCTCCTCAACACCTGTGTTCCACGCTGCTCTTCAAAACCTGTATTCCAAACTGCTCCTCAACACCTGTGTTCCATGCTGTTCCTCAAAACCTGTGTTCCATACTTCTCTTCAACACCTGTATTCCATGCTGCTCCTCAAAACCTTTGTTCCATATTGCTCCTCAACACCTGTGTTCCATGCTGATCCTCAAAACCTGTGTTCCATACTGCTCCTCAACACCTGTGTTCCATACCGCTCCCCCACCACGTTCCACACTGCTCCTCAAAACCTGTGTTCCATACTGCACCTCAAAACCTGTGTTCCATGGTGCTCCACAAAACCTGTGGTCCATACTGCTCCTCAACACTTGTGTTCCAAACTGCTCCTCATAACCTGTGTTCCATGCTGCTACTCAAAACATGTGTTCCATACTGCTCCTCAACACATGTGTTCCATTCTGCTCCTCAAAACCTGTGTTCCATACTGCTCCTCAAAACCTGTGTTCATTACTGTTCCTCAAAACCTGTGTTCCATACTGCTCCTCAAAACATGTGTTCCATGCTGCTCCTCAAAACCTGTGTTCCATACTGCTCCTCAACACCTGTGTTCCATACTGCTCCTCAAAACCTGTGTTCGATACTGCTCCTCAACACTTGTGTTCCATGCTGCTCCTCAACACCTGTGTTCCACGCTACTCTTCAAAACCTGTATTCCAAACTGCTCCTCAACACCTGTGTTCCATGCTGCTCCTCAAAACCTGTATTCCATACTGCTCCTCAAAACCTGTGTTCCTTATAGCTCCTCAAGACCTATGTTTCATACTGCTCCTCAAAACCTGTGTTCCATACTGCTCCTCAAAACATGTGTTCGATATTGCTCCTCAAAATCTGTGTTCCATGCTGCTCCTCAACACATGTGTTCCATTCTGCTCCTCAAAACCTGTGTTCCATACTTCTCCTCAAAATCTGTGTTCCATACTGCTCCTCAACACCAGTGTTCCATGCTGCTCCTCAAAACCTGTGTTCCATACTGCTCCTCAACACCTGTGTTCCATACTGCTCCTCAAAACCTGTGGTCCATACTGCTTCTCAACACCTGTGTTCCACGCTGCTCTTCAAAACCTGTATTCCAAACTGCTCCTCAACACCTGTGTTCCATGCTGTTCCTCAAAACCTGTGTTCCATACTGCTCTTCAACACCTGTATTCCATGCTGCTCCTCAAAACCTGTGTTCCATACTGCTCCTCAAAACCTGTGTTCCATGCTGCTCCTTAAACCTGTGTTCCATGCTGCTCCTCAAAACCTATATTCCATACTGCTCCTCAAAACCTGTGTTCCATACCGCTCCCCAACCATATTCCATACTGCTCCTCAAAACCTGTGTTCCATACTGCTCCTCAAAACCTGTGTTCCATAGTGCTCCTCAACACCTGTGTTTCATACTGCTCCTCAAAACCTGTGTTCCATACTGCTCCTCAAAACATGTGTTCGATACTGCTCCTCAAAATCTGTGTTCCATACTGCATCTCAAAACCTGTGTTCCATGCTGCTACTCAATACCTGTGGTCCATACTGCTCCTCAACACTTGTGTTCCATACTTCTCCTCAAAACCTGGGTTCCATACTGCTCCTCAAAACCTGTGTTCCATGCTGCACCTCAACACGTGTTCCATTCTGCTCCTCGAAACCTGTGTTCCATACTGCTCGTCAAAACCTGTGTTCCATACTTCTCCTCCCAACCTGTGTTCCATACTGCTCCTCAACACCTGTGTTCCATGCTGCTCCTCCAAACCTGTGTTCCATACTGCTCCTCAACACCTGTGTTCCATACTGCTCCTCAAAACCTGTGGTCCATACTGCTCCTCAACACCTGTGTTCCACGCTGCTCTTCAAAACCTGTATTCCAAACTGCTCCTCAACACCTGTGTTCCATGCTGTTCCTCAAAACCTGTGTTCCATACTTCTCTTCAACACCTGTATTCCATGCTGCTCCTCAAAACCTGTGTTCCATATTGCTCCTCAACACCTGTGTTCCATGCTGCTCCTCAAAACCTGTATTCCATACTGCTCCTCAAAACCGGTGGTCCATACTGCTCCTCAAAACCTGTGGTCCATAATGCTCCTCAACACTTGTGTTCCATGCAGCTCCTCAAAACCTGTGTTCCAATCTGCTCCTGAATACGTGTGTTCCATACTGCTCCTCAAAACCTGTGTTCCATACTGCTCCTCAAAGCCTGTGTGCCATGCTGCTCCTCAACACATGTGTTCCATTCTGCTCCTCAAAACCTGTGTTCCATACTCCTCCTGAACACCTGTGTTCCATGTTGCTCCTCAAAACCTGTGTTCCATAGTGCTCCTCAACACCTGTGTTCCATGCTGCTCCTCAAAACCTGTGTTCCATGCTGCTCCTCAAAACCTGTGTTCCATACTGCTCCTCAACACCTGTGTTCCATACCGCTCACCAACCATGTTCCATACTGCTCCTCAAAACCTGTGTTCCATACTGCTCCTCAAAACCTGTGTT
Organism: Lampris megalopsis; assembly: GCA_022114975.2. Lineage (NCBI taxonomy): Eukaryota > Metazoa > Chordata > Actinopteri > Lampriformes > Lampridae > Lampris > Lampris megalopsis. The sequence goes on along the minus strand of JAJHIY020000427.1, from coordinate 8,446,200 downwards.
CCATAGTGCTCCTCAACACCTGTGTTCCATGCTGCTCCTCAACACCTGTGTTCCATACTGCTCCCCAAAACCTGTGTTCCATAGTGCTCCTCAACACCTGTGTTCCATGCTGCTACTCAAAACCTGTGTTCCATGCTGCTCCTCAAAACCTGTGTTCCATACTGCTCCTCAACACCTGTGTTCCATACAGCTCCTCAAAACCTGTATTCCAAACTGCTCCTCAACACCTATGTTCCATGCTACTCCTTAAACCTGTGTTCCATGCTGCTCCTCAAAACCTATATTCCATACTGCTCCTCAAAACCTGTGTTCCATACTTCTCCTCAAAACATGTGTTCGATACTGCTCCTCAACACTTGTGTTCCATGCTGCTCCTCAAAACCTGTGTTCCAATCCGCTCCTGAATACCTGTGTTCCATACTGCTCCTCAACATCTGTGTTCCACGCTACTCTTCAAAACCTGTATTCCAAACTGCTCCTCAACACCTGAGTTCCATGCTGCTCCTTAAAACCTGTGTTCCATGCTGCTCCTCAAAACGTGTGTTCGATACTGCTCCTCAAAATCTGTGTTCCATAGTGCTCCTCAACACCTGTGTTTCATGCTGCTCCTCAAAACCTGTGTTCCATACTTCTCCTAAACACCTGTGTTACATGTTGCTCCTCAAAACCTGTGTTCCATACTGCTCCTCAACACCTGTGTTCCATGCTGCTCCTCAAAACCTGTGTTCCATACTGCTCCTCAACACCTGTGGTCCATACTGCTCCTCAAAACCTGTGTTCCATACTGCTCCTCAAAACCTGTTTTCCATGCTGCTCCTCAAAACCTGTGTTCCATGCTGCTCCTCTAAACATGTGTTCGATACTGCTCCTCAAAATCTGTGTTCCATACTGCACCTCAAAACCTGTGTTTCATGCTGCTCCTCTACACCAGTATTCCATGCTGCTCCTCAAAACCTGTATTCCATACTGCTCCTCAACACCTGTGTTCTATGCTGCTCCTCAAAACCTGTATTCCATACTGCTCCTCAAAACCGGTGGTCCATACTGCTCCTCAAAACCTGTGGTCCTTACTGCTCCTCAACACTTGTGTTCCATGCTGCTCCTCAAAACCTGTGTTCCAATCTGCTCCTGAATACCTGTGTTCCATACTGCTCCTCAAAGCCTGTGTGCCATGCTGCTCCTCAACACATGTGTTCCATTCTGTTCCTCAAAACCTGTGTTCCATACTGCTCCTCAAAAGCTGTGTTCCATACTGCTCCTCAAAACCTGTGTTCCATACTGCTCCTCAACACCTGTGTTTCCTGCTGCTCCTCAAAACCTGTGTTCCATACTTCTCCTGAACACCTGTGTTCCATGTTGCTCCTCAAAACCTGTGTTCCATAGTGCTCCTCAACACCTGTGTTCCATGCTACTCCTCAACACCTGTGTTCCATACTGCTCCTCAAAACCTGTGTTCCATAGTGCTCCTCAACACCTGTGTTCCATGCTGCTCCTCAAAACCTGTGTTCCATACTACTCCTCAACACCTGTGTTCCATACTGCTCCTCAAAACCTGTGTTCCATAGTGCTCCTCAACACCTGTGTTCCATGCTGCTCCTCAAAACCTATGTTCCATGCTGCTCCTCAAAACCTGTGTTCCATACTGCTCCTCTACACCTGTATTCCATACCGCTCCCCAACCACATTCCACACTGCTCCTCAAAACCTGTGTTCCATACTGCACCTCAAAACCTGTGTTCCATGCTGATCCTCAAAACCTGTGTTCCATACTGCTCCTCAACACCTGTGTTCCATACCGCTCCCCCACCACGTTCCACACTGCTCCTCAAAACCTGTGTTCCATACTGCACCTCAAAACCTGTGTTCCATGGTGCTCCACAAAACCTGTGGTCCATACTGCTCCTCAACACTTGTGTTCCAAACTGCTCCTCATAACCTGTGTTCCATGCTGCTACTCAAAACATGTGTTCCATACTGCTCCTCAACACATGTGTTCCATTCTGCTCCTCAAAACCTGTGTTCCATACTGCTCTTCAAAACCTGTGTTCATTACTGTTCCTCAACACCTGTATTCCATACTGCTCCTCAAAACCTGTGGTCCATACTGCTCCTCAACACCTGTGTTCCACGCTGCTCTTCAAAACCTGTATTCCAAACTGCTCCTCAACACCTGTGTTCCATGCTGTTCCTCAAAACCTGTGTTCCATACTTCTCTTCAACACCTGTATTCCATGCTGCTCCTCAAAACCTTTGTTCCATATTGCTCCTCAACACCTGTGTTCCATGCTGCTCCTCAAAACCTGTATTCCATACTGCTCCTCAAAACCGGTGGTCCATACTGCTCCTCAAAACCTGTGGTCCATAATGCTCCTCAACACTTGTGTTCAATGCAGCTCCTCAAAACCTGTGTTCCAATCTGCTCCTGAATACGTGTGTTCCATACTGCTCCTCAAAACCTGTGTTCCATACTGCTCCTCAAAGCCTGTGTGCCATGCTGCTCCTCAACACATGTGTTCCATTCTGCTCCTCAAAACCTGTGTTCCATACTCCTCCTGAACACCTGTGTTCCATGTTGCTCCTCAAAACCTGTGTTCCATAGTGCTCCTCAACACCTGTGTTCCATGCTGCTCCTCAAAACCTGTGTTCCATGCTGCTCCTCAAAACCTGTGTTCCATACTGCTCCTCAACACCTGTGTTCCATAGTGCTCCTCAACACCTGTGTTCCATACTGCTCCTCAAAACCTGTGTTCCATACTGCTCCTCAAAACCTGTGTTCCATAGTGCTCCTCAACACCTGTGTTCCATGCTGCTCCTCAACACCTGTGTTCCATACTGCTCCCCAAAACCTGTGTTCCATAGTGCTCCTCAACACCTGTGTTCCATGCTGCTACTCAAAACCTGTGTTCCATGCTGCTCCTCAAAACCTGTGTTCCATACTGCTCCTCAACACCTGTGTTCCATACAGCTCCTCAAAACCTGTATTCCAAACTGCTCCTCAACACCTATGTTCCATGCTACTCCTTAAACCTGTGTTCCATGCTGCTCCTCAAAACCTATATTCCATACTGCTCCTCAAAACCTGTGTTCCATACTTCTCCTCAAAACATGTGTTCGATACTGCTCCTCAACACTTGTGTTCCATGCTGCTCCTCAAAACCTGTGTTCCAATCCGCTCCTGAATACCTGTGTTCCATACTGCTCCTCAACATCTGTGTTCCACGCTACTCTTCAAAACCTGTATTCCAAACTGCTCCTCAACACCTGAGTTCCATGCTGCTCCTTAAAACCTGTGTTCCATGCTGCTCCTCAAAACGTGTGTTCGATACTGCTCCTCAAAATCTGTGTTCCATAGTGCTCCTCAACACCTGTGTTTCATGCTGCTCCTCAAAACCTGTGTTCCATACTTCTCCTAAACACCTGTGTTACATGTTGCTCCTCAAAACCTGTGTTCCATACTGCTCCTCAACACCTGTGTTCCATGCTGCTCCTCAAAACCTGTGTTCCATACTGCTCCTCAAAACCTGTTTTCCATGCTGCTCCTCAAAACCTGTGTTCCATGCTGCTCCTCTAAACATGTGTTCGATAATGCTCCTCAAAATCTGTGTTCCATACTGCACCTCAAAACCTGTGTTTCATGCTGCTCCTCTACACCAGTATTCCATGCTGCTCCTCAAAACCTGTATTCCATACTGCTCCTCAAAACCGGTGGTCCATACTGCTCCTCAAAACCTGTGGTCCTTACTGCTCCTCAACACTTGTGTTCCATGCTGCTCCTCAAAACCTGTGTTCCAATCTGCTCCTGAATACCTGTGTTCCATACTGCTCCTCAAAGCCTGTGTGCCATGCTGCTCCTCAACACATGTGTTCCATTCTGTTCCTCAAAACCTGTGTTCCATACTGCTCCTCAAAAGCTGTGTTCCATACTGCTCCTCAAAACCTGTGTTCCATACTGCTCCTCAACACCTGTGTTTCATGCTGCTCCTCAAAACCTGTGTTCCATACTTCTCCTGAACACCTGTGTTCCATGTTGCTCCTCAAAACCTGTGTTCCATAGTGCTCCTCAACACCTGTGTTCCATGCTACTCCTCAACACCTGTGTTCCATACTGCTCCTCAAAACCTGTGTTCCATAGTGCTCCTCAACACCTGTGTTCCATGCTGCTCCTCAAAACCTGTGTTCCATACTACTCCTCAACACCTGTGTTCCATACTGCTCCTCAAAACCTGTGTTCCATAGTGCTCCTCAACACCTGTGTTCCATGCTGCTCCTCAAAACCTATGTTCCATGCTGCTCCTCAAAACCTGTGTTCCATACTGCTCCTCTACACCTGTATTCCATTCCGCTCCCCAACCACATTCCACACTGCTCCTCAAAACCTGTGTTCCATACTGCACCTCAAAACCTGTGTTCCATGCTGATCCTCAAAACCTGTGTTCCATACCGCTCCTCAACACCTGTGTTCCATACCGCTCCTCCACCACGTTCCACACTGCTCCTCAAAACCTGTGTTCCATACTGCACCTCAAAACCTGTGTTCCATGGTGCTCCACAAAACCTGTGGTCCATACTGCTCCTCAACACTTGTGTTCCAAACTGCTCCTCATAACCTGTGTTCCATGCTGCTACTCAAAACATGTGTTCCATACTGCTCCTCAACACATGTGTTCCATTCTGCTCCTCAAAACCTGTGTTCCATACTGCTCTTCAAAACCTGTGTTCATTACTGTTCCTCAAAACCTGTGTTCCATACTGCTCCTCAAAACCTGTGTTCCATGCTGCTCCTCAAAACCTGTGTTCCATACTGCTCCTCAACACCTGTGTTCCATACTGCTCCTCAAAACATGTGTTCGATACTGCTCCTCAACACTTGTGTTCCATGCTGCTCCTCAACACCTGTGTTCCACGCTACTCTTCAAAACCTGTATTCCAAACTGCTCCTCAACACCTGTGTTCCATGCTGCTCCTCAAAACCTGTGTTCCATACTGCTCCTCAAAACATGTGTTCGATATTGCTCCTCAAAATCTGTGTTCCATGCTGCTCCTCAACACCTGTGTTCCATTCTGCTCCTCAAAACCTGTGTTCCATACTTCTCCTCAAAATCTGTGTTCCATACTGCTCCTCAACACCTGTGTTCCATGCTGCTCCTCAAAACCTGTGTTCCATACTGCTCCTCAACACCTGTGTTCCATACTGCTCCTCAAAACCTGTGGTCCATACTGCTTCTCAACACCTGTGTTCCACGCTGCTCTTCAAAACCTGTATTCCAAACTGCTCCTCAACACCTGTGTTCCATGCTGTTCCTCAAAACCTGTGTTCCATACTGCTCTTCAACACCTGTATTCCATGCTGCTCCTCAAAACCTGTGTTCCATATTGCTCGTCAACACCTGTGTTCAATGCTGCTCCTCAAAACCTGTATTCCATACTGCTCCTCAAAACCGGTGGTCCATACTGCTCCTCAAAACCTGTGGTCCATACTGCTCCTCAACACTTGTGTTCCATGCAGCTCCTCAAAACCTGTGTTCCAATCTGCTCCTGAATACCTGTGTTCCATACTGCTCCTCTAAACCTGTGTTCCATACTGCTCCTCAAAGCCTGTGTGCCATGCTGCTCCTCAACACATGTGTTCCATTCTGCTCCTCAAAACCTGTGTTCCATACTGCTCCTCAAAAGCTGTGTTCCATACTGCTCCTCAAAACCTGTGTTCCATGCTGCTCCTTAAACCTGTGTTCCATGCTGCTCCTCAAAACCTATATTCCATACTGCTCCTCAAAACCTGTGTTCCATACCGCTCCCCAACCATATTCCATACTGCTCCTCAAAACCTGTGTTCCATACTGCTCCTCAAAACCTGTGTTCCATAGTGCTCCTCAACACCTGTGTTTCATACTGCTCCTCAAAACCTGTGTTCCATACTGCTCCTCAAAACATGTGTTCGATACTGCTCCTCAAAATCTGTGTTCCATACTGCATCTCAAAACCTGTGTTCCATGCTGCTACTCAATACCTGTGGTCCATACTGCTCCTCAACACTTGTGTTCCATACTTCTCCTCAAAACCTGGGTTCCATACTGCTCCTCAAAACCTGTGTTCCATGCTGCACCTCAACACGTGTTCCATTCTGCTCCTCGAAACCTGTGTTCCATACTGCTCGTCAAAACCTGTGTTCCATACTTCTCCTCCCAACCTGTGTTCCATACTGCTCCTCAACACCTGTGTTCCATGCTGCTCCTCCAAACCTGTGTTCCATACTGCTCCTCAACACCTGTGTTCCATACTGCTCCTCAAAACCTGTGGTCCATACTGCTCCTCAACACCTGTGTTCCACGCTGCTCTTCAAAACCTGTATTCCAAACTGCTCCTCAACACCTGTGTTCCATGCTGTTCCTCAAAACCTGTGTTCCATACTTCTCTTCAACACCTGTATTCCATGCTGCTCCTCAAAACCTTTGTTCCATATTGCTCCTCAACACCTGTGTTCCATGCTGCTCCTCAAAACATGTATTCCATACTGCTCCTCAAAACCGGTGGTCCATACTGCTCCTCAAAACCTGTGGTCCATAATGCTCCTCAACACTTGTGTTCCATGCAGCTCCTCAAAACCTGTGTTCCAATCTGCTCCTGAATACCTGTGTTCCATACTGCTCCTCAAAACCTGTGTTCCATACTGCTCCTCAAAGCCTGTGTGCCATGCTGCTCCTCAACACATGTGTTCCATGCTGCTCCTCAAAACCTGTGTTCCATACTCCTCCTGAACACCTGTGTTCCATGTTGCTCCTCAAAACCTGTGTTCCATAGTGCTCCTCAACACCTGTGTTCCATGCTGCTCCTCAAAACCTGTGTTCCATGCTGCTCCTCAAAACCTGTGTTCCATACTGCTCCTCAACACCTGTGTTCCATACCGCTCACCAACCATGTTCCATACTGCTCCTCAAAACCTGTGTTCCATACTGCTCCTCAAAACCTGTGTTCCATAGTGCTCCTCAACACCTGTGTTCCATGCTGCTCCTCAACACCTGTGTTCCATACTGCTCCCCAAAACCTGTGTTCCATAGTGCTCCTCAACACCTGTGTTCCATGCTGCTACTCAAAACCTGTGTTCCATGCTGCTCCTCAAAACCTGTGTTCCATACTGCTCCTCAACACCTGTGTTCCATACAGCTCCTCAAAACCTGTATTCCAAACTGCTCCTCAACACCTATGTTCCATGCTACTCCTTAAACCTGTGTTCCATGCTGCTCCTCAAAACCTATATTCCATACTGCTCCTCAAAACCTGTGTTCCATACTTCTCCTCAAAACATGTGTTCGATACTGCTCCTCAACACTTGTGTTCCATGCTGCTCCTCAAAACCTGTGTTCCAATCCGCTCCTGAATACCTGTGTTCCATACTGCTCCTCAACATCTGTGTTCCACGCTACTCTTCAAAACCTGTATTCCAAACTGCTCCTCAACACCTGAGTTCCATGCTGCTCCTTAAAACCTGTGTTCCATGCTGCTCCTCAAAACGTGTGTTCGATACTGCTCCTCAAAATCTGTGTTCCATACTGCATCTCAAAACCTGTGTTCCATGCTGCTCCTCAAAACCTGTGATCCATACTGCTCCTCAACACTTGTGTTCCATGCTGCTCCTCAAAACCTGTGTTCCATACTGCTCCTCAACACCTGTGTTCCATACCGCTCCCCAACCACATTCCACACTGCTCCTCAAAACCTGTGTTCCATACTGCACCTCAAAACCTGTGTTCCATGCTGCTCCTGAAAACCTGTGTTCCATACCGCTCCCCAACCACATTCCACACTGCTCCTCAAAACCTGTGTTCCATACTGCTCCTCAAAACCTGTGTTCATTACTGTTCCTCAAAACCTGTGTTCCATACTGCTCCTCAAAACCTGTGTTCCATGCTGCTCCTCAAAACCTGTGTTCCATACTGCTCCTCAACACCTGTGTTCCATACTGCTCCTCAAAACATGTGTTCGATACTGCTCCTCAACACTTGTGTTCCATGCTGCTCCTCAACACCTGTGTTCCACGCTACTCTTCAAAACCTGTATTCCAAACTGCTCATCAACACCTGTGTTCCATGCTGCTCCTTAAAACCTGTATTCCATACTGCTCTCAAAACCTGTGTTCCATAATGCTGCTCAAAACCTATGTTTCATACTGCTCCTCAAAACCTGTGTTCCATACTGCTCCTCAAAACCTGTATTCCATACTGCTCTCAAAACCTGTGTTCCATAATGCTGCTCAAAACCTATGTTTCATACTGCTCCTCAAAACCTGTGTTCCATACTGCTCCTCAAAACATGTGTTCGATACTGCTCCTCAAAATCTGTGTTCCATACTGCATCTCAAAACCTGTGTTCCATGCTGCTACTCAATACCTTTGGTCCATACTGCTCCTCAACACTTGTGTTCCATACTGCTCCTCAAAACCTGGGTTCCATACTGCTCCTCAAAACCTGTGTTCCATGCTGCACCTCAACACGTGTTCCATTCTGCTCCTCAAAACCTGTGTTCCATACTGCTCGTCAAAACCTGTGTTCCATACTGCTCCTCAACACCTATGTTCCATGCTACTCCTTAAACCTGTGTTCCATGCTGCTCCTCAAAACCTATATTCCATACTGCTCCTCAAAACCTGTGTTCCATACTTCTCCTCAAAACATGTGTTCGATACTGCTCCTCAACACTTGTGTTCCATGCTGCTCCTCAAAACCTGTGTTCCAATCCGCTCCTGAATACCTGTGTTCCATACTGCTCCTCAACACCTGAGTTCCATGCTGCTCCTTAAAACCTGTGTTCCATGCTGCTCCTCAAAACGTGTGTTCGATACTGCTCCTCAAAATCTGTGTTCCATACTGCATCTCAAAACCTGTGTTCCATTCTGCTACTCAATACCTGTGGTCCATACTGCTCCTCAACTCTTGTGTTCCATACTGCTCCTCAAAACCTGGGTTCCATACTGCTCCTCAAAACCTGTGTTCCATGCTGCTCCTCAACACATGTGTTCCATTCTGCTCCTCAAAACCTGTGTTCCATACTGCTCGTCAAAACCTGTGTTCCATACTTTTCCTCAAAACCTGTGTTCCATACTGCTACTCAACACCTGTGTTCCATGCTGCTCCTCAAAAGCTGTGGTCCATACTGCTCCTCAACACCTGTGTTCCATGCTGCTCCTCAAAACCTGTGTTCCAATCTGCACCTGAATACCTGTGTTCCATACTGCTCCTCAAAACCTGTGTTCCATACTGCTCCTCAAAACCTGTGTTCCATGCTGCTACTCAAAACATGGGTTCCATACTGCTCCTCAACACATGTGTTCCATTCTGCTCCTCAAAACCTGTGTTCCATACTGCTCCTCAAAACCTGTGTTCCATACTGCTCCTCAACACCTGTGTTCCATGCTGCTCCTCAAAACCTGTGTTCCATACTACTCCTCAACACCTGTGTCCCATACTGCTCCTCAAAACCTGTGTTCCATGGTGCTCCTCAACACCTGTGTTCCATGCTGCTCCTCAAAACCTGTGTTCCATACTACTCCTCAACACCTGTGTTCCATACTGCTCCTCAAAACCTGTGTTCCATAGTGCTCCTCAACACCTGTGTTCCATGCTGCTACTCAAAACCTGTGTTCCATACTGCTCCTCAAAACCTGTGTTCCATACTGCTCCTCAACACATGTATTCCATACCGCTCCCCAACCACATTCCACACTGCTCCTCAAAACCTGTGTTCCATACTGAACCTCAAAACCTGTGTTCCATGCTGCACCTCAACACGTGTTCCATTCTGCTCCTCAAAACCTGTGTTCCATACTGCTCGTCAAAACCTGTGTTCCATACTGCTCCTCAACACCTGTGTTCCATGCTGCTCCTCAAAACCTGTGTTCCATACTGCTCCTCAACACCTGTGTTCCATACTGCTCCTCAAAACCTGTGGTCCATACTGCTCCTCAACACCTGTGTTCCACGCTGCTCTTTAAAACCTGTATTCCAAAGTGCTCCTCAACAACTGTGTTCCATGCTGTTCCTCAAAACCTGTGTTCCATACTTCTCTTCAACACCTGTATTCCATGCTGCTCCTCAAGACCTTTGTTCCATATTGCTCCTCAACACCTGTGTTCCATGCTGCTCCTCAAAACCTGTATTCCATACTGCTCCTCAAAACCGGTGGTCCATACTGCTCCTCAAAACCTGTGGTCCATACTGCTCCTCAACACTTGTGTTCCATGCAGCTCCTCAAAACCTGTGTTCCAATCTGCTCCTGAATACCTGTGTTCCATACTGCTCCTCAAAACCTGTGTTCCATACTGCTCCTCAAAGCCTGTGTGCCATGCTGCTCCTCAACACATGTGTTCCCTTCTGCTCCTCAAAACCTGTGTTCCATACTTCTCCTGAACACCTGTGTTCCATGTTGCTCCTCAAAACCTGTGTTCCATAGTGCTCCTCAACACCTGTGTTCAATGCTGCTCCTCAAAACCTGTGATCCATGCTGCTCCTCAAAACCTGTGTTCCATACTGCTCCTCAACACCTGTGTTCCATACCGCTCCCCAACCATGTTCCATACTGCTCCTCAAAACCTGTGTTCCATACTGCTCCTCAAAACCTGTGTTCCATACTGCTCCTCAAAACCTGTGTTCCATAGTGCTCCTCAACACCTGTGTTCCATGCTGCTACTCAAAACCTGTGTTCCATGCTGCTCCTCAAAACCTGTGTTCCATACTGCTCCTCAACACCTGTGTTCCATACCGCTCCCAAACCACATTCCACACTGCTCCTCAAAACCTGTGTTCCATACTGCACCTCAAAACCTGTGTTCCATGCTGCTCCTCAAAACCTGTGGTCCATACTGCTCCTCAAAACTTGTGTTCCATGCTGCTTCTCAAAACCTGTGTTCCATACTGCTCCTCAACACCTGTGTTCCATACCGCTCACCAACCACGTTCCACACTGCTCCTCAAAACCTGTGTTCCATACTGCACCTCAAAACCTGTGTTCCATGGTGCTCCTCAAAACCTGTGGTCCATACTGCTCCTCAACACTTGTGTTCCAAACTGCTCCTCATAACCTGTGTTCCATGCTGCTCCTTAAACCTGTGTTCCATGCTGCTCCTCAAAACCCATATTCCATACTGCTCCTCAAAACCTGTGTTCCATAATGCTGCTCAAAACTTATGTTTCATACTGCTCCTCAAAACCTGGGTTCCATACTGCTCTTCAAAACCTGTGTTCCATGCTGCACTTCAACACGTGTTCCATACTGCTCCTCAAAACCTTTGTTCCTTGCTGCTCCTCAAAACCTGTGTTCCATACTGCTCCTCAACACCTGTGTTCCATACTGCTCCTCAAAACATGTGTTCGATACTGCTCCTCAACACTTGTGTTCCATGTTGCTCCTCAACACCTGTGTTCCACGCTACTCTTCAAAACCTGTATTCCAAACTGCTCCTCAACACCTGTGTTCCATGCTGCTCCTTAAAACCTGTGTTCCATGCTGCTCCTCAAAACCTGTATTCCATACTGCTCCTCAAAACCTGTGTTCCATACTGCTCCTCAAAACATGTGTTCGATACTGCTCCTCAAAATCTGTGTTCCATACTGCATCTCAAAACCTGTGTTCCATGCTGCTACTCAATACCTGTGGTCCATACTGCTCCTCAACACTTGTGTTCCATACTGATCCTCAAAACCTGGGTTCCATACTGCTCCTCAAAACCTGTGTTCCATGCTGCACCTCAACACGTGTTCCATTCTGCTCCTCAAAACCTGTGTTCCATACTGCTCGTCAAAACCTGTGTTCCATACTTCTCCTCAAAACCTGTGTTCCATACTGCTCCTCAACACCTGTGTTCCATGCTGCTCCTCAAAACCTGTGTTCCATACTGCTCCTCAACACCTGTGTTCCATACTGCTCCTCAAAACCTGTGGTCCATACTGCTCCTCAACACCTGTGTTCCACGCTGCTCTTTGAAACCTGTATTCCAAACTGCTCCTCAACAACTGTGTTCCATGCTGTTCCTCAAAACCTGTGTTCCATACCTCTTCAACACCTGTATTCCATGCTGCTCCTCAAAACCTTTGTTCCATATTGCTCCTCAACACCTGTGTTCCATGCTGCTCCTCAAAACCTGTATTCCATACTGCTCCTCAAAACCGGTGGTCCATTCTGCTCCTCAAAACCTGTGGTCCATACTGCTCCTCAACACTTGTGTTCCATGCAGCTCCCCAAAACCTGTGTTCCAATCTGCTCCTGAATACCTGTGTTCCATACTGCTCCTCAAAGCCTGTGTGCCATGCTGCTCCTCAACACATGTGTTCCATTCTGCTCCTCAAAACCTGTGTTCCATACTTCTCCTGAACACCTGTGTTCCATGTTGCTCCTCAAAACCTGTGTTCCATAGTGCTCCTCAACACCTGTGTTCCATGCTGCTCCTTAAAACCTGTGTTCCATGCTGCTCCTCAAAACCTGTATTCCATACTGCTCCTCAAAACCTGTGTTCCATAATGCTGCTCAAAACATGTGTTCGATACTGCTCCTCAAAATCTGTGTTCCATACTGCATCTCAAAACCTGTGTTCCATACTGCTCCTCAAAACATGTGTTCGATACTGCTCCTCAAAATCTGTGTTCCATACTGCATCTCAAAACCTGTGTTCCATGCTGCTACTCAATACCTGTGGTCCATACTGCTCCTCAACACTTGTGTTCCATACTTCTCCTCAAAACCTGGGTTCCATACTGCTCTTCAAAACCTGTGTTCCATGCTGCACTTCAACACGTGTTCCATACTGCTCCTCAAAACCTGTGTTCCATGCTGCTCCTCAAAACCTGTGTTCCATACTGCTCCTCAACACCTTTGTTCCATACTGCTCCTCAAAACATGTGTTCGATACTGCTCCTCAACACTTGTGTTCCATGCTGCTCCTCAACACCTGTGTTCCACGCTACTCTTCAAAACCTGTATTCCAAACTGCTCCTCAACACCTGTGTTCCATGCTGCTCCTTAAAACCTGTGTTCCATGCTGCTCCTCAAAACCTGTATTTCATACTGCTCCTCAAAACCTGTGTTCCATAATGCTGCTCAAAACATGTGTTCGATACTGCTCCTCAAAATCTGTGTTCCATACTGCATCTCAAAACCTGTGTTCCATACTTCTCCTCAAAACATGTGTTCGATACTGCTCCTCAAAATCTGTGTTCCATACTGCATCTCAAAACCTGTGTTCCATGCTGCTACTCAATACCTGTGGTCCATACTGCTCCTCAACACTTGTGTTCCATACTTCTCCTCAAAACCTGGGTTCCATACTGCTCTTCAAAACCTGTGTTCCATGCTGCACTTCAACACGTGTTCCATACTGCTCCTCAAAACCTTTGTTCCATGCTGCTCCTCAAAACCTGTGTTCAATACTGCTCCTCAACACCTGTGTTCCATACTGCTCCTCAAAACATGTGTTCGATACTGCTCCTCAACACTTGTGTTCCATGTTGCTCCTCAACACCTGTGTTCCACGCTACTCTTCAAAACCTGTATTCCAAACTGCTCCTCAACACCTGTGTTCCATGCTGCTCCTTAAAACCTGTGTTCCATGCTGCTCCTCAAAACCTGTATTCCATACTGCTCTCAAAACCTGTGTTCCATAATGCTGCTCAAAACCTATGTTTCATACTGCTCCTCAAAACCTGTGTTCCATACTGCTCCTCAAAACATGTGTTCGATACTGCTCCTCAAAATCTGTGTTCCATACTGCATCTCAAAACCTGTGTTCCATGCTGCTACTCAATACCTGTGGTCCATACTGCTCCTCAACACTTGTGTTCCATACTGATCCTCAAAACCTGGGTTCCATACTGCTCCTCAAAACCTGTGTTCCATGCTGCACCTCAACACGTGTTCCATTCTGCTCCTCAAAACCTGTGTTCCATAATGCTCGTCAAAACCTGTGTTCCATACTTCTCCTCAAAACCTGTGTTCCATACTGCTCCTCAACACCTGTGTTCCATGCTGCTCCTCAAAACCTGTGTTCCATACTGCTCCTCAACACCTGTGTTCCATACTGCTCCTCAAAACCTGTGGTCCATACTGCTCCTCAACACCTGTGTTCCACGCTGCTCTTTGAAACCTGTATTCCAAACTGCTCCTCAACAACTGTGTTCCATGCTGTTCCTCAAAACCTGTGTTCCATACCTCTTCAACACCTGTATTCCATGCTGCTCCCCAAAACCTTTGTTCCATATTGCTCCTCAACACCTGTGTTCCATGCTGCTCCTCAAAACCTGTATTCCATACTGCTCCTCAAAACCGGTGGTCCATACTGCTCCTCAAAACCTGTGGTCCATACTGCTCCTCAACACTTGTGTTCCATGCAGCTCCCCAAAACCTGTGTTCCAATCTGCTCCTGAATACCTGTGTTCCATACTGCTCCTCAAAGCCTGTGTGCCATGCTGCTCCTCAACACATGTGTTCCATTCTGCTCCTCAAAACCTGTGTTCCATACTTCTCCTGAACACCTGTGTTCCATGTTGCTCCTCAAAACCTGTGTTCCATAGTGCTCCTCAACACCTGTGTTCCATGCTGCTCCTTAAAACCTGGGTTCCATACTGCTCCTCAAAACCTGTGTTCCATGCTGCACCTCAACACGTGTTCCATTCTGCTCCTCAAAACCTGTGTTCCATACTGCTCGTCAAAACCTGTGTTCCATACTTCTCCTCAAAACCTGTGTTCCATACTGCTCCTCAACACCTGTGTTCCATGCTGCTCCTCAAAACCTGTGTTCCATACTGCTCCTCAACACCTGTGTTCCATACTTCTCCTCAAAACATGTGTTCGATACTGCTCCTCAACACTTGTGTTCCATGCTGCTCCTCAAAACCTGTGTTCCAATCCGCTCCTGAATACCTGTGTTCCATACTGCTCCTCAACATCTGTGTTCCACGCTACTCTTCAAAACCTGTATTCCAAACTGCTCCTCAACACCTGAGTTCCATGCTGCTCCTTAAAACCTGTGTTCCATGCTGCTCCTCAAAACGTGTGTTCGATACTGCTCCTCAAAATCTGTGTTCCATACTGCATCTCAAAACCTGTGTTCCATTCTGCTACTCAATACCTGTGGTCCATACTGCTCCTCAACTCTTGTGTTCCATACTGCTCGTCAAAACCTGGGTTCCATACTGCTCCTCAAAACCTGTGTTCCATACTGCTCCTCAACACCTGTGTTCCATGCTGCTCCTCAAAACCTGTGTTCCATACTGCTCCTCAACAACTGTGTTCCATGCTGTTCCTCAAAACCTGTGTTCCATACCTCTTCAACACCTGTATTCCATGCTGCTCCTCAAAACCTTTGTTCCATATTGCTCCTCAACACCTGTGTTCCATGCTGCTCCTCAAAACCTGTATTCCATACTGCTCCTCAAAACCGGTGGTCCATACTGCTCCTCAAAACCTGTGGTCCATACTGCTCCTCAACACTTGTGTTCCATGCAGCTCCCCAAAACCTGTGTTCCAATCTGCTCCTGAATACCTGTGTTCCATACTGCTCCTCAAAACCTGTGTTCCATACTGCTCCTCAAAGCCTGTGTGCCATGCTGCTCCTCAACACGTGTTCCATTCTGCTCCTCAAAACCTGTGTTCCATACTTCTCCTGAACACCTGTGTTCCATGTTGCTCCTCAAAACCTGTGTTCCATAGTGCTCCTCAACACCTGTGTTCCATGCTGCTCCTTAAAACCTGTGTTCCATGCTGCTCCTCAAAACCTGTATTCCATACTGCTCCTCAAAACCTGTGTTCCATAATGCTGCTCAAAACATGTGTTCGATACTGCTCCTCAAAATCTGTGTTCCATACTGCATCTCAAAACCTGTGTTCCATACTGCTCCTCAAAACATGTGTTCGATACTGCTCCTCAAAATCTGTGTTCCATACTGCATCTTAAAACCTGTGTTCCATGCTGCTACTCAATACCTGTGGTCCATACTGCTCCTCAACACTTGTGTTCCATACTTCTCCTCAAAACCTGGGTCCCATACTGCTCTTCAAAACCTGTGTTCCATGCTGCGCTTCAACACGTGTTCCATACTGCTCCTCAAAACCTGTGTTCCATGCTGCTCCTCAAAACCTGTGTTCCATACTGCTCCTCAACACCTGTGTTCCATACTGCTCCTCAAAACATGTGTTCGATACTGCTCCTCAACACTTGTGTTCCATGCTGCTCCTCAACACCTGTGTTCCACGCTACTCTTCAAAACCTGTATTCCAAACTGCTCCTCAACACCTGTGTTCCATGCTGCTCCTTAAAACCTGTGTTCCATGCTGCTCCTCAAAACCTGTATTCCATACTGCTCTCAAAACCTGTGTTCCATAATGCTGCTCAAAACCTATGTTTCATACTGCTCCTCAAAACCTGTGTTCCATACTGCTCCTCAAAACATGTGTTCGATACTGCTCCTCAAAATCTGTGTTCCATACTGCATCTCAAAACCTGTGTTCCATGCTGCTACTCAATACCTGTGGTCCATACTGCTCCTCAACACTTGTGTTCCATACTGCTCCTCAAAACCTGGGTTCCATACTGCTCCTCAAAACCTGTGTTCCATACTTCTCCTCAAAACCTGTGTTCCATACTTCTCCTCAAAACCTGTGTTCCATACTGCTCCTCAACACCTGTGTTCCATGCTGCTCCTCAAAACCTGTGTTCCATACTGCTCCTCAACACCTGTGTTCCATACTTCTCCTCAAAACATGTGTTCGATACTGCTCCTCAACACTTGTGTTCCATGCTGCTCCTCAAAACCTGTGTTCCAATCCGCTCCTGAATACCTGTGTTCCATACTGCTCCTCAACATCTGTGTTCCACGCTACTCTTCAAAACCTGTATTCCAAACTGCTCCTCAACACCTGAGTTCCATGCTGCTCCTTAAAACCTGTGTTCCATGCTGCTCCTCAAAACGTGTGTTCGATACTGCTCCTCAAAATCTGTGTTCCATACTGCATCTCAAAACCTGTGTTCCATTCTGCTACTCAATACCTGTGGTCCATACTGCTCCTCAACTCTTGTGTTCCATACTGCTCCTCAAAACCTGGGTTCCATACTGCTCCTCAAAACCTGTGTTCCATGCTGCTCCTCAACACATGTGTTCCATTCTGCTCCTCAAAACTTGTGTTCCATACTGCTCGTCAAAACCTGTGTTCCATACTTCTCCTCAAAACCTGTGTTCCATACTGCTACTCAACACCTGTGTTCCATGCTGCTCCTCAAAAGCTGTGGTCCATACTGCTCCTCAACACCTGTGTTCCATGCTGCTCCTCAAAACCTGTGTTCCAATCTGCACCTGAATACCTGTGTTCCATACTGCTCCTCAAAACATGTGTTCCATACTGCTCCTCAAAACCTGTGTTCCATGCTGCTACTCAAAACATGGGTTCCATACTGCTCCTCATACATGTGTTCCATTCTGCTCCTCAAAACCTGTGTTCCATACTGCTCCTCAAAACCTGTGTTCCATACTGCTCCTCAACACCTGTGTTCCATGCTGCTCCTCAAAACCTGTGTTCCATACTACTCCTCAACAACTGTGTCCCATACTGCTCCTCAAAACCTGTGTTCCATGGTGCTCCTCAACACCTGTGTTCCATGCTGCTCCTCAAAACCTGTGTTCCATACTACTCCTCAACACCTGTGTTCCATACTGCTCCTCAAAACCTGTGTTCCATAGTGCTCCTCAACACCTGTGTTCCATGCTGCTACTCAAAACCTGTGTTCCATGCTGCTCCTCAAAACCTGTGTTCCATACTGCTCCTCAACACATGTATTCCATACCGCTCCCCAACCACATTCCACACTGCTCCTCAAAACCTGTGTTCCATACTGCTCCTCAAAACCTGTGTTCCATGCTGCACCTCAACACGTGTTCCATTCTGCTCCTCAAAACCTGTGTTCCATACTGCTCGTCAAAACCTGTGTTCCATACTTCTCCTCAAAACCTGTGTTCCATACTGCTCCTCAACACCTGTGTTCCATGCTGCTCCTCAAAACCTGTGTTCCATACTGCTCCTCAACACCTGTGTTCCATACTGCTCCTCAAAACCTGTGGTCCATACTGCTCCTCAACACCTGTGTTCCACGCTGCTCTTTGAAACCTGTATTCCAAACTGCTCCTCAACAACTGTGTTCCATGCTGTTCCTCAAAACCTGTGTTCCATACCTCTTCAACACCTGTATTCCATGCTGCTCCCCAAAACCTTTGTTCCATATTGCTCCTCAACACCTGTGTTCCATGCTGCTCCTCAAAACCTGGGTTCCATACTGCTCCTCAAAACCTGTGTTCCATGCTGCACCTCAACACGTGTTCCATTCTGCTCCTCAAAACCTGTGTTCCATACTGCTCGTCAAAACCTGTGTTCCATACTTCTCCTCAAAACCTGTGTTCCATACTGCTCCTCAACACCTGTGTTCCATGCTGCTCCTCAAAACCTGTGTTCCATACTGCTCCTCAACACCTGTGTTCCATACTTCTCCTCAAAACATGTGTTCGATACTGCTCCTCAACACTTGTGTTCCATGCTGCTCCTCAAAACCTGTGTTCCAATCCGCTCCTGAATACCTGTGTTCCATACTGCTCCTCAACATCTGTGTTCCACGCTACTCTTCAAAACCTGTATTCCAAACTGCTCCTCAACACCTGAGTTCCATGCTGCTCCTTAAAACCTGTGTTCCATGCTGCTCCTCAAAACGTGTGTTCGATACTGCTCCTCAAAATCTGTGTTCCATACTGCATCTCAAAACCTGTGTTCCATTCTGCTACTCAATACCTGTGGTCCATACTGCTCCTCAACTCTTGTGTTCCATACTGCTCGTCAAAACCTGGGTTCCATACTGCTCCTCAAAACCTGTGTTCCATACTGCTCCTCAACACCTGTGTTCCATGCTGCTCCTCAAAACCTGTGTTCCATACTGCTCCTCAACAACTGTGTTCCATGCTGTTCCTCAAAACCTGTGTTCCATACCTCTTCAACACCTGTATTCCATGCTGCTCCTCAAAACCTTTGTTCCATATTGCTCCTCAACACCTGTGTTCCATGCTGCTCCTCAAAACCTGTATTCCATACTGCTCCTCAAAACCGGTGGTCCATACTGCTCCTCAAAACCTGTGGTCCATACTGCTCCTCAACACTTGTGTTCCATGCAGCTCCCCAAAACCTGTGTTCCAATCTGCTCCTGAATACCTGTGTTCCATACTGCTCCTCAAAACCTGTGTTCCATACTGCTCCTCAAAGCCTGTGTGCCATGCTGCTCCTCAACACGTGTTCCATTCTGCTCCTCAAAACCTGTGTTCCATACTTCTCCTGAACACCTGTGTTCCATGTTGCTCCTCAAAACCTGTGTTCCATAGTGCTCCTCAACACCTGTGTTCCATGCTGCTCCTTAAAACCTGTGTTCCATGCTGCTCCTCAAAACCTGTATTCCATACTGCTCCTCAAAACCTGTGTTCCATAATGCTGCTCAAAACATGTGTTCGATACTGCTCCTCAAAATCTGTGTTCCATACTGCATCTCAAAACCTGTGTTCCATACTGCTCCTCAAAACATGTGTTCGATACTGCTCCTCAAAATCTGTGTTCCATACTGCATCTTAAAACCTGTGTTCCATGCTGCTACTCAATACCTGTGGTCCATACTGCTCCTCAACACTTGTGTTCCATACTTCTCCTCAAAACCTGGGTCCCATACTGCTCTTCAAAACCTGTGTTCCATGCTGCACTTCAACACGTGTTCCATACTGCTCCTCAAAACCTGTGTTCCATGCTGCTCCTCAAAACCTGTGTTCCATACTGCTCCTCAACACCTGTGTTCCATACTGCTCCTCAAAACATGTGTTCGATACTGCTCCTCAACACTTGTGTTCCATGCTGCTCCTCAACACCTGTGTTCCACGCTACTCTTCAAAACCTGTATTCCAAACTGCTCCTCAACACCTGTGTTCCATGCTGCTCCTTAAAACCTGTGTTCCATGCTGCTCCTCAAAACCTGTATTCCATACTGCTCTCAAAACCTGTGTTCCATAATGCTGCTCAAAACCTATGTTTCATACTGCTCCTCAAAACCTGTGTTCCATACTGCTCCTCAAAACATGTGTTCGATACTGCTCCTCAAAATCTGTGTTCCATACTGCATCTCAAAACCTGTGTTCCATGCTGCTACTCAATACCTGTGGTCCATACTGCTCCTCAACACTTGTGTTCCATACTGCTCCTCAAAACCTGGGTTCCATACTGCTCCTCAAAACCTGTGTTCCATGCTGCACCTCAACACGTGTTCCATTCTGCTCCTCAAAACCTGTGTTCCATACTGCTCGTCAAAACCTGTGTTCCATACTTCTCCTCAAAACCTGTGTTCCATACTGCTCCTCAACACCTGTGTTCCATGCTGCTCCTCAAAACCTGTGTTCCATACTGCTCCTCAACACCTGTGTTCCATACTTCTCCTCAAAACATGTGTTCGATACTGCTCCTCAACACTTGTGTTCCATTCTGCTCCTCAAAACCTGTGTTCCATACTGCTCGTCAAAACCTGTGTTCCATGCTGCTCCTCAAAACGTGTGTTCGATACTGCTCCTCAAAATCTGTGTTCCATACTGCATCTCAAAACCTGTGTTCCATTCTGCTACTCAATACCTGTGGTCCATACTGCTCCTCAACTCTTGTGTTCCATACTGCTCCTCAAAACCTGGGTTCCATACTGCTCCTCAAAACCTGTGTTCCATGCTGCTCCTCAACACATGTGTTCCATTCTGCTCCTCAAAACTTGTGTTCCATACTGCTCGTCAAAACCTGTGTTCCATACTTCTCCTCAAAACCTGTGTTCCATACTGCTACTCAACACCTGTGTTCCATGCTGCTCCTCAAAAGCTGTGGTCCATACTGCTCCTCAACACCTGTGTTCCATGCTGCTCCTCAAAACCTGTGTTCCAATCTGCACCTGAATACCTGTGTTCCATACTGCTCCTCAAAACATGTGTTCCATACTGCTCCTCAAAACCTGTGTTCCATGCTGCTACTCAAAACATGGGTTCCATACTGCTCCTCATACATGTGTTCCATTCTGCTCCTCAAAACCTGTGTTCCATACTGCTCCTCAAAACCTGTGTTCCATACTGCTCCTCAACACCTGTGTTCCATGCTGCTCCTCAAAACCTGTATTCCATACTACTCCTCAACAACTGTGTCCCATACTGCTCCTCAAAACCTGTGTTCCATGGTGCTCCTCAACACCTGTGTTCCATGCTGCTCCTCAAAACCTGTGTTCCATACTACTCCTCAACACCTGTGTTCCATACTGCTCCTCAAAACCTGTGTTCCATAGTGCTCCTCAACACCTGTGTTCCATGCTGCTACTCAAAACCTGTGTTCCATGCTGCTCCTCAAAACCTGTGTTCCATACTGCTCCTCAACACATGTATTCCATACCGCTCCCCAACCACATTCCACACTGCTCCTCAAAACCTGTGTTCCATACTGCACCTCAAAACCTGTGTTCCATGCTGCTCCTCAAAACCTGTGTTCCATACTTCTCCTGAACACCTGTGTTCCATGTTGCTCCTCAAAACCTGTGTTCCATAGTGCTCCTCAACACCTGTGTTCCATGCTGCTCCTTAAAACCTGTGTTCCATGCTGCTCCTCAAAACCTGTATTCCATACTGCTCCTCAAAACCTGTGTTCCATAATGCTGCTCAAAACATGTGTTCGATACTGCTCCTCAAAATCTGTGTTCCATACTGCATCTCAAAACCTGTGTTCCGTACTGCTCCTCAAAACATGTGTTCGATACTGCTCCTCAAAATCTGTGTTCCATACTGCATCTCAAAACCTGTGTTCCATGCTGCTACTCAATACCTGTGGTCCATACTGCTCCTCAACACTTGTGTTCCATACTTCTCCTCAAAACCTGGGTTCCATACTGCTCTTCAAAACCTGTGTTCCATGCTGCACTTCAACACGTGTTCCATACTGCTCCTCAAAACCTGTGTTCCATGCTGCTCCTCAAAACCTGTGTTCCATACTGCTCCTCAACACCTGTGTTCCATACTGCTCCTCAAAACATGTGTTCGATACTGCTCCTCAACACTTGTGTTCCATGCTGCTCCTCAACACCTGTGTTCCACGCTACTCTTCAAAACCTGTATTCCAAACTGCTCCTCAACACCTGTGTTCCATGCTGCTCCTTAAAACCTGTGTTCCATGCTGCTCCTCAAAACCTGTATTCCATACTGCTCTCAAAACCTGTGTTCCATAATGCTGCTCAAAACCTATGTTTCATACTGCTCCTCAAAACCTGTGTTCCATACTGCTCCTCAAAACATGTGTTCGATACTGCTCCTCAAAATCTGTGTTCCATACTGCATCTCAAAACCTGTGTTCCATGCTGCTACTCAATACCTGTGGTCCATACTGCTCCTCAACACTTGTGTTCCATACTGCTCCTCAAAACCTGGGTTCCATACTGCTCCTCAAAACCTGTGTTCCATGCTGCACCTCAACACGTGTTCCATTCTGCTCCTCAAAACCTGTGTTCCATACTGCTCGTCAAAACCTGTGTTCCATACTTCTCCTCAAAACCTGTGTTCCATACTGCTCCTCAACACCTGTGTTCCATGCTGCTCCTCAAAACCTGTGTTCCATACTGCTCCTCAACACCTGTGTTCCATTCTTCTCCTCAAAACATGTGTTCGATACTGCTCCTCAACACTTGTGTTCCATGCTGCTCCTCAAAACCTGTGTTCCAATCCGCTCCTGAATACCTGTGTTCCATACTGCTCCTCAACATCTGTGTTCCACGCTACTCTTCAAAACCTGTATTCCAAACTGCTCCTCAACACCTGAGTTCCATGCTGCTCCTTAAAACCTGTGTTCCATGCTGCTCCTCAAAACGTTTGTTCGATACTGCTCCTCAAAATCTGTGTTCCATACTGCATCTCAAAACCTGTGTTCCATTCTGCTACTCAATACCTGTGGTCCATACTGCTCCTCAACTCTTGTGTTCCATACTGCTCCTCAAAACCTGGGTTCCATACTGCTCCTCAAAACCTGTGTTCCATGCTGCTCCTCAACACATGTGTTCCATTCTGCTCCTCAAAACTTGTGTTCCATACTGCTCGTCAAAACCTGTGTTCCATACTTCTCCTCAAAACCTGTGTTCCATACTGCTACTCAACACCTGTGTTCCATGCTGCTCCTCAAAAGCTGTGGTCCATACTGCTCCTCAACACCTGTGTTCCATGCTGCTCCTCAAAACCTGTGTTCCAATCTGCACCTGAATACCTGTGTTCCATACTGCTCCTCAAAACATGTGTTCCATACTGCTCCTCAAAACCTGTGTTCCATGCTGCTACTCAAAACATGGGTTCCATACTGCTCCTCATACATGTGTTCCATTCTGCTCCTCAAAACCTGTGTTCCATACTGCTCCTCAAAACCTGTGTTCCATACTGCTCCTCAACACCTGTGTTCCATGCTGCTCCTCAAAACCTGTGTTCCATACTACTCCTCAACAACTGTGTCCCATACTGCTCCTCAAAACCTGTGTTCCATGGTGCTCCTCAACACCTGTGTTCCATGCTGCTCCTCAAAACCTGTGTTCCATACTACTCCTCAACACCTGAGTTCCATACTGCTCCTCAAAACCTGTGTTCCATAGTGCTCCTCAACACCTGTGTTCCATGCTGCTACTCAAAACCTGTGTTCCATGCTGCTCCTCAAAACCTGTGTTCCATACTGCTCCTCAACACATGTATTCCATACCGCTCCCCAACCACATTCCACACTGCTCCTCAAAACCTGTGTTCCATACTGCACCTCAAAACCTGTGTTCCATGCTGCTCCTCAAAACCTGTGTTCCATACTTCTCCTGAACACCTGTGTTCCATGTTGCTCCTCAAAACCTGTGTTCCATAGTGCTCCTCAACACCTGTGTTCCATGCTGCTCCTTAAAACCTGTGTTCCATGCTGCTCCTCAAAACCTGTATTCCATACTGCTCCTCAAAACCTGTGTTCCATAATGCTGCTCAAAACATGTGTTCGATACTGCTCCTCAAAATCTGTGTTCCATACTGCATCTCAAAACCTGTGTTCCGTACTGCTCCTCAAAACATGTGTTCGATACTGCTCCTCAAAATCTGTGTTCCATACTGCATCTCAAAACCTGTGTTCCATGCTGCTACTCAATACCTGTGGTCCATACTGCTCCTCAACACTTGTGTTCCATACTTCTCCTCAAAACCTGGGTTCCATACTGCTCTTCAAAACCTGTGTTCCATGCTGCACTTCAACACGTGTTCCATACTGCTCCTCAAAACCTGTGTTCCATGCTGCTCCTCAAAACCTGTGTTCCATACTGCTCCTCAACACCTGTGTTCCATACTGCTCCTCAAAACATGTGTTCGATACTGCTCCTCAACACTTGTGTTCCATGCTGCTCCTCAACACCTGTGTTCCACGCTACTCTTCAAAACCTGTATTCCAAACTGCTCCTCAACACCTGTGTTCCATGCTGCTCCTTAAAACCTGTGTTCCATGCTGCTCCTCAAAACCTGTATTCCATACTGCTCTCAAAACCTGTGTTCCATAATGCTGCTCAAAACCTATGTTTCATACTGCTCCTCAAAACCTGTGTTCCATACTGCTCCTCAAAACATGTGTTCGATACTGCTCCTCAAAATCTGTGTTCCATACTGCATCTCAAAACCTGTGTTCCATGCTGCTACTCAATACCTGTGGTCCATACTGCTCCTCAACACTTGTGTTCCATACTGCTCCTCAAAACCTGGGTTCCATACTGCTCCTCAAAACCTGTGTTCCATGCTGCACCTCAACACGTGTTCCATTCTGCTCCTCAAAACCTGTGTTCCATACTGCTCGTCAAAACCTGTGTTCCATACTTCTCCTCAAAACCTGTGTT
The DNA here is from genome assembly GCA_022114975.2 of Lampris megalopsis. Classification (NCBI taxonomy): domain Eukaryota; kingdom Metazoa; phylum Chordata; class Actinopteri; order Lampriformes; family Lampridae; genus Lampris; species Lampris megalopsis. The sequence goes on along the minus strand of JAJHIY020000427.1, from coordinate 8,421,247 downwards.
CCATACTGCTCCTCAACACCTGTGTTCCATGCTGCTCCTCAAAACCTGTGTTCCATACTGCTCCTCAACACCTGTGTTCCATACTTCTCCTCAAAACATGTGTTCGATACTGCTCCTCAACACTTGTGTTCCATGCTGCTCCTCAAAACCTGTGTTCCAATCCGCTCCTGAATACCTGTGTTCCATACTGCTCCTCAACATCTGTGTTCCACGCTACTCTTCAAAACCTGTATTCCAAACTGCTCCTCAACACCTGAGTTCCATGCTGCTCCTTAAAACCTGTGTTCCATGCTGCTCCTCAAAACGTGTGTTCGATACTGCTCCTCAAAATCTGTGTTCCATACTGCATCTCAAAACCTGTGTTCCATTCTGCTACTCAATACCTGTGGTCCATACTGCTCCTCAACTCTTGTGTTCCATACTGCTCCTCAAAACCTGGGTTCCATACTGCTCCTCAAAACCTGTGTTCCATGCTGCTCCTCAACACATGTGTTCCATTCTGCTCCTCAAAACTTGTGTTCCATACTGCTCGTCAAAACCTGTGTTCCATACTTCTCCTCAAAACCTGTGTTCCATACTGCTACTCAACACCTGTGTTCCATGCTGCTCCTCAAAAGCTGTGGTCCATACTGCTCCTCAACACCTGTGTTCCATGCTGCTCCTCAAAACCTGTGTTCCAATCTGCACCTGAATACCTGTGTTCCATACTGCTCCTCAAAACCTGTGTTCCATACTGCTCCTCAAAACCTGTGTTCCATGCTGCTACTCAAAACATGGGTTCCATACTGCTCCTCATACATGTGTTCCATTCTGCTCCTCAAAACCTGTGTTCCATACTGCTCCTCAAAACCTGTGTTCCATACTGCTCCTCAACACCTGTGTTCCATGCTGCTCCTCAAAACCTGTGTTCCATACTACTCCTCAACACCTGTGTCCCATACTGCTCCTCAAAACCTGTGTTCCATGGTGCTCCTCAACACCTGTGTTCCATGCTGCTCCTCAAAACCTGTGTTCCATACTACTCCTCAACACCTGTGTTCCATACTGCTCCTCAAAACCTGTGTTCCATAGTGCTCCTCAACACCTGTGTTCCATGCTGCTACTCAAAACCTGTGTTCCATGCTGCTCCTCAAAACCTGTGTTCCATACTGCTCCTCAACACATGTATTCCATACCGCTCCCCAACCACATTCCACACTGCTCCTCAAAACCTGTGTTCCATACTGCACCTCAAAACCTGTGTTCCATGGTGCTCCTCAAAACCTGTGTTCCATACCGCTCCCCAACCACATTCCACACTGCTCCTCAAAACCTGTGTTCCATACTGCTCCTCAAAACCTGTGTTCATTACTGTTCCTCAAAACCTGTGTTCCATTCTGCTCCTCAACACTTGTGTTCCATGCTGCTCCTCAACACCTGTGTTCCACGCTACTCTTCAAAACCTGTATTCCAAACTGCTCCTCAACACCTGTGTTCCATGCTGCTCCTTAAAACCTGTGTTCCATGCTGCTCCTCAAAACCTGTATTCCATACTGCTCTCAAAACCTGTGTTCCATAATGCTGCTCAAAACCTATGTTTCATACTGCTCCTCAAAACCTGTGTTCCATACTGCTCCTCAAAACATGTGTTCGATACTGCTCCTCAAAATCTGTGTTCCATACTGCATCTCAAAACCTGTGTTCCATGCTGCTACTCAATACCTGTGGTCCATACTGCTCCTCAACACTTGTGTTCCATACTGCTCCTCAAAACCTGGGTTCCATACTGCTCCTCAAAACCTGTGTTCCATGCTGCACCTCAACACGTGTTCCATTCTGCTCCTCAAAACCTGTGTTCCATACTGCTCGTCAAAACCTGTGTTCCATACTTCTCCTCAAAACCTGTGTTCCATACTGCTCCTCAACACCTGTGTTCCATGCTGCTCCTCAAAACCTGTGTTCCATACTGCTCCTCAACACCTGTGTTCCATACTTCTCCTCAAAACATGTGTTCGATACTGCTCCTCAACACTTGTGTTCCATGCTGCTCCTCAAAACCTGTGTTCCAATCCGCTCCTGAATACCTGTGTTCCATACTGCTCCTCAACATCTGTGTTCCACGCTACTCTTCAAAACCTGTATTCCAAACTGCTCCTCAACACCTGAGTTCCATGCTGCTCCTTAAAACCTGTGTTCCATGCTGCTCCTCAAAACGTGTGTTCGATACTGCTCCTCAAAATCTGTGTTCCATACTGCATCTCAAAACCTGTGTTCCATTCTGCTACTCAATACCTGTGGTCCATACTGCTCCTCAACTCTTGTGTTCCATACTGCTCCTCAAAACCTGGGTTCCATACTGCTCCTCAAAACCTGTGTTCCATGCTGCTCCTCAACACATGTGTTCCATTCTGCTCCTCAAAACTTGTGTTCCATACTGCTCGTCAAAACCTGTGTTCCATACTTCTCCTCAAAACCTGTGTTCCATACTGCTACTCAACACCTGTGTTCCATGCTGCTCCTCAAAAGCTGTGGTCCATACTGCTCCTCAACACCTGTGTTCCATGCTGCTCCTCAAAACCTGTGTTCCAATCTGCACCTGAATACCTGTGTTCCATACTGCTCCTCAAAACATGTGTTCCATACTGCTCCTCAAAACCTGTGTTCCATGCTGCTACTCAAAACATGGGTTCCATACTGCTCCTCATACATGTGTTCCATTCTGCTCCTCAAAACCTGTGTTCCATACTGCTCCTCAAAACCTGTGTTCCATACTGCTCCTCAACACCTGTGTTCCATGCTGCTCCTCAAAACCTGTGTTCCATACTACTCCTCAACAACTGTGTCCCATACTGCTCCTCAAAACCTGTGTTCCATGGTGCTCCTCAACACCTGTGTTCCATGCTGCTCCTCAAAACCTGTGTTCCATACTACTCCTCAACACCTGAGTTCCATACTGCTCCTCAAAACCTGTGTTCCATAGTGCTCCTCAACACCTGTGTTCCATGCTGCTACTCAAAACCTGTGTTCCATGCTGCTCCTCAAAACCTGTGTTCCATACTGCTCCTCAACACATGTATTCCATACCGCTCCCCAACCACATTCCACACTGCTCCTCAAAACCTGTGTTCCATACTGCACCTCAAAACCTGTGTTCCATGCTGCTCCTCAAAACCTGTGTTCCATACTTCTCCTGAACACCTGTGTTCCATGTTGCTCCTCAAAACCTGTGTTCCATAGTGCTCCTCAACACCTGTGTTCCATGCTGCTCCTTAAAACCTGTGTTCCATGCTGCTCCTCAAAACCTGTATTCCATACTGCTCCTCAAAACCTGTGTTCCATAATGCTGCTCAAAACATGTGTTCGATACTGCTCCTCAAAATCTGTGTTCCATACTGCATCTCAAAACCTGTGTTCCGTACTGCTCCTCAAAACATGTGTTCGATACTGCTCCTCAAAATCTGTGTTCCATACTGCATCTCAAAACCTGTGTTCCATGCTGCTACTCAATACCTGTGGTCCATACTGCTCCTCAACACTTGTGTTCCATACTTCTCCTCAAAACCTGGGTTCCATACTGCTCTTCAAAACCTGTGTTCCATGCTGCACTTCAACACGTGTTCCATACTGCTCCTCAAAACCTGTGTTCCATGCTGCTCCTCAAAACCTGTGTTCCATACTGCTCCTCAACACCTGTGTTCCATACTGCTCCTCAAAACATGTGTTCGATACTGCTCCTCAACACTTGTGTTCCATGCTGCTCCTCAACACCTGTGTTCCACGCTACTCTTCAAAACCTGTATTCCAAACTGCTCCTCAACACCTGTGTTCCATGCTGCTCCTTAAAACCTGTGTTCCATGCTGCTCCTCAAAACCTGTATTCCATACTGCTCTCAAAACCTGTGTTCCATAATGCTGCTCAAAACCTATGTTTCATACTGCTCCTCAAAACCTGTGTTCCATACTGCTCCTCAAAACATGTGTTCGATACTGCTCCTCAAAATCTGTGTTCCATACTGCATCTCAAAACCTGTGTTCCATGCTGCTACTCAATACCTGTGGTCCATACTGCTCCTCAACACTTGTGTTCCATACTGCTCCTCAAAACCTGGGTTCCATACTGCTCCTCAAAACCTGTGTTCCATGCTGCACCTCAACACGTGTTCCATTCTGCTCCTCAAAACCTGTGTTCCATACTGCTCGTCAAAACCTGTGTTCCATACTTCTCCTCAAAACCTGTGTTCCATACTGCTCCTCAACACCTGTGTTCCATGCTGCTCCTCAAAACCTGTGTTCCATACTGCTCCTCAACACCTGTGTTCCATACTTCTCCTCAAAACATGTGTTCGATACTGCTCCTCAACACTTGTGTTCCATGCTGCTCCTCAAAACCTGTGTTCCAATCCGCTCCTGAATACCTGTGTTCCATACTGCTCCTCAACATCTGTGTTCCACGCTACTCTTCAAAACCTGTATTCCAAACTGCTCCTCAACACCTGAGTTCCATGCTGCTCCTTAAAACCTGTGTTCCATGCTGCTCCTCAAAACGTGTGTTCGATACTGCTCCTCAAAATCTGTGTTCCATACTGCATCTCAAAACCTGTGTTCCATTCTGCTACTCAATACCTGTGGTCCATACTGCTCCTCAACTCTTGTGTTCCATACTGCTCCTCAAAACCTGGGTTCCATACTGCTCCTCAAAACCTGTGTTCCATGCTGCTCCTCAACACATGTGTTCCATTCTGCTCCTCAAAACTTGTGTTCCATACTGCTCGTCAAAACCTGTGTTCCATACTTCTCCTCAAAACCTGTGTTCCATACTGCTACTCAACACCTGTGTTCCATGCTGCTCCTCAAAAGCTGTGGTCCATACTGCTCCTCAACACCTGTGTTCCATGCTGCTCCTCAAAACCTGTGTTCCAATCTGCACCTGAATACCTGTGTTCCATACTGCTCCTCAAAACATGTGTTCCATACTGCTCCTCAAAACCTGTGTTCCATGCTGCTACTCAAAACATGGGTTCCATACTGCTCCTCATACATGTGTTCCATTCTGCTCCTCAAAACCTGTGTTCCATACTGCTCCTCAAAACCTGTGTTCCATACTGCTCCTCAACACCTGTGTTCCATGCTGCTCCTCAAAACCTGTGTTCCATACTACTCCTCAACAACTGTGTCCCATACTGCTCCTCAAAACCTGTGTTCCATGGTGCTCCTCAACACCTGTGTTCCATGCTGCTCCTCAAAACCTGTGTTCCATACTACTCCTCAACACCTGAGTTCCATACTGCTCCTCAAAACCTGTGTTCCATAGTGCTCCTCAACACCTGTGTTCCATGCTGCTACTCAAAACCTGTGTTCCATGCTGCTCCTCAAAACCTGTGTTCCATACTGCTCCTCAACACATGTATTCCATACCGCTCCCCAACCACATTCCACACTGCTCCTCAAAACCTGTGTTCCATACTGCACCTCAAAACCTGTGTTCCATGCTGCTCCTCAAAACCTGTGTTCCATACTTCTCCTGAACACCTGTGTTCCATGTTGCTCCTCAAAACCTGTGTTCCATAGTGCTCCTCAACACCTGTGTTCCATGCTGCTCCTTAAAACCTGTGTTCCATGCTGCTCCTCAAAACCTGTATTCCATACTGCTCCTCAAAACCTGTGTTCCATAATGCTGCTCAAAACATGTGTTCGATACTGCTCCTCAAAATCTGTGTTCCATACTGCATCTCAAAACCTGTGTTCCGTACTGCTCCTCAAAACATGTGTTCGATACTGCTCCTCAAAATCTGTGTTCCATACTGCATCTCAAAACCTGTGTTCCATGCTGCTACTCAATACCTGTGGTCCATACTGCTCCTCAACACTTGTGTTCCATACTTCTCCTCAAAACCTGGGTTCCATACTGCTCTTCAAAACCTGTGTTCCATGCTGCACTTCAACACGTGTTCCATACTGCTCCTCAAAACCTGTGTTCCATGCTGCTCCTCAAAACCTGTGTTCCATACTGCTCCTCAACACCTGTGTTCCATACTGCTCCTCAAAACATGTGTTCGATACTGCTCCTCAACACTTGTGTTCCATGCTGCTCCTCAACACCTGTGTTCCACGCTACTCTTCAAAACCTGTATTCCAAACTGCTCCTCAACACCTGTGTTCCATGCTGCTCCTTAAAACCTGTGTTCCATGCTGCTCCTCAAAACCTGTATTCCATACTGCTCTCAAAACCTGTGTTCCATAATGCTGCTCAAAACCTATGTTTCATACTGCTCCTCAAAACCTGTGTTCCATACTGCTCCTCAAAACATGTGTTCGATACTGCTCCTCAAAATCTGTGTTCCATACTGCATCTCAAAACCTGTGTTCCATGCTGCTACTCAATACCTGTGGTCCATACTGCTCCTCAACACTTGTGTTCCATACTGCTCCTCAAAACCTGGGTTCCATACTGCTCCTCAAAACCTGTGTTCCATGCTGCACCTCAACACGTGTTCCATTCTGCTCCTCAAAACCTGTGTTCCATACTGCTCGTCAAAACCTGTGTTCCATACTTCTCCTCAAAACCTGTGTTCCATACTGCTCCTCAACACCTGTGTTCCATGCTGCTCCTCAAAACCTGTGTTCCATACTGCTCCTCAACACCTGTGTTCCATACTTCTCCTCAAAACATGTGTTCGATACTGCTCCTCAACACTTGTGTTCCATGCTGCTCCTCAAAACCTGTGTTCCAATCCGCTCCTGAATACCTGTGTTCCATACTGCTCCTCAACATCTGTGTTCCACGCTACTCTTCAAAACCTGTATTCCAAACTGCTCCTCAACACCTGAGTTCCATGCTGCTCCTTAAAACCTGTGTTCCATGCTGCTCCTCAAAACGTGTGTTCGATACTGCTCCTCAAAATCTGTGTTCCATACTGCATCTCAAAACCTGTGTTCCATTCTGCTACTCAATACCTGTGGTCCATACTGCTCCTCAACTCTTGTGTTCCATACTGCTCCTCAAAACCTGGGTTCCATACTGCTCCTCAAAACCTGTGTTCCATGCTGCTCCTCAACACATGTGTTCCATTCTGCTCCTCAAAACTTGTGTTCCATACTGCTCGTCAAAACCTGTGTTCCATACTTCTCCTCAAAACCTGTGTTCCATACTGCTACTCAACACCTGTGTTCCATGCTGCTCCTCAAAAGCTGTGGTCCATACTGCTCCTCAACACCTGTGTTCCATGCTGCTCCTCAAAACCTGTGTTCCAATCTGCACCTGAATACCTGTGTTCCATACTGCTCCTCAAAACCTGTGTTCCATACTGCTCCTCAAAACCTGTGTTCCATGCTGCTACTCAAAACATGGGTTCCATACTGCTCCTCATACATGTGTTCCATTCTGCTCCTCAAAACCTGTGTTCCATACTGCTCCTCAAAACCTGTGTTCCATACTGCTCCTCAACACCTGTGTTCCATGCTGCTCCTCAAAACCTGTGTTCCATACTACTCCTCAACACCTGTGTCCCATACTGCTCCTCAAAACCTGTGTTCCATGGTGCTCCTCAACACCTGTGTTCCATGCTGCTCCTCAAAACCTGTGTTCCATACTACTCCTCAACACCTGTGTTCCATACTGCTCCTCAAAACCTGTGTTCCATAGTGCTCCTCAACACCTGTGTTCCATGCTGCTACTCAAAACCTGTGTTCCATGCTGCTCCTCAAAACCTGTGTTCCATACTGCTCCTCAACACATGTATTCCATACCGCTCCCCAACCACATTCCACACTGCTCCTCAAAACCTGTGTTCCATACTGCACCTCAAAACCTGTGTTCCATGGTGCTCCTCAAAACCTGTGTTCCATACCGCTCCCCAACCACATTCCACACTGCTCCTCAAAACCTGTGTTCCATACTGCTCCTCAAAACCTGTGTTCATTACTGTTCCTCAAAACCTGTGTTCCATACTGCTCCTCAAAACCTGTGTTCCATGCTGCTCCTCAAAACCTGTGTTCCATACTGCTCCTCAACACCTGTGTTCCATACTGCTCCTCAAAACATGTGTTCGATACTGCTCCTAAACACTTGTGTTCCATGCTGCTCCTCAACACCTTTGTTCCACGCTACTCTTCAAAACCTGTATTCCAAACTGCTCATCAACACCTGTGTTCCATGCTGCTCCTTAAAACCTGTGTTCCATGCTGCTCCTCAAAACCTGTATTCCATACTGCTCTCAAAACCTGTGTTCCATAATGCTGCTCAAAACCTATGTTTCATACTGCTCCTCAAAACCTGTGTTCCATACTGCTCCTCAAAACATGTGTTCGATACTGCTCCTCAAAATCTGTGTTCCATACTGCATCTCAAAACCTGTGTTCCATGCTGCTACTCAATACCTGTGGTCCATACTGCTCATCAACACTTGTGTTCCATACTGCTCCTCAAAACCTGGGTTCCATACTGCTCCTCAAAACCTGTGTTCCATGCTGCACCTCAACACGTGTTCCATTCTGCTCCTCAAAACCTGTGTTCCATACTGCTCGTCAAAACCTGTGTTCCATACTGCTCCTCAACACCTGTGTTCCATGCTGCTCCTCAAAACCTGTGTTCCATACTGCTCCTCAACACCTGTGTTCCATACTGCTCCTCAAAACCTGTGGTCCATACTGCTCCTCAACACCTGTGTTCCACGTTGCTCTTTAAAACCTGTATTCCAAACTGCTCCTCAACAACTGTGTTCCATGCTGTTCCTCAAAACCTGTGTTCCATACTTCTCTTCAACACCTGTATTCCATGCTGCTCCTCAAAACCTTTGTTCCATATTGCTCCTCAACACCTGTGTTCCATGCTGCTCCTCAAAACCTGTATTCCATACTGCTCCTCAAAACCGGTGGTCCATACTGCTCCTCAAAACCTGTGGTCCATACTGCTCCTCAACACTTGTGTTCCATGCAGCTCCTCAAAACCTGTGTTCCAATCTGCTCCTGAATACCTGTGTTCCATACTGCTCCTCAAAACCTGTGTTCCATACTGCTCCTCAAAGCCTGTGTGCCATGCTGCTCCTCAACACATGTGTTCCATTCTGCTCCTCAAAACCTGTGTTCCATACTTCTCCTGAACACCTGTGTTCCATGTTGCTCCTCAAAACCTGTGTTCCATAGTGCTCCTCAACACCTGTGTTCAATGCTGCTCCTCAAAACCTGTGATCCATGCTGCTCCTCAAAACCTGTGTTCCATACTGCTCCTCAACACCTGTGTTCCATACCGCTCCCCAACCATGTTCCATACTGCTCCTCAAAACCTGTGTTCCATACTGCTCCTCAAAACCTGTGTTCCATAGTGCTCCTCAACACCTGTGTTCCATGCTGCTCCTCAAAACCTGTGTTCCATACTACTCCTCAACACCTGTGTTCCATACTGCTCCTCAAAACCTGTGTTCCATAGTGCTCCTCAACACCTGTGTTCCATGCTGCTACTCAAAACCTGTGTTCCATGCTGCTCCTCAAAACCTGTGTTCCATACTGCTCCTCAACACCTGTGTTCCATACCGCTCCCAAACCACGTTCCACACTGCTCCTCAAAACCTGTGTTCCATACTGCTCCTCAACACCTGTGTTCCATACTGCTCCTCAAAACATGTGTTCGATACTGCTCCTAAACACTTGTGTTCCATGCTGCTCCTCAAAACCTGGGTTCCATACTGCTCCTCAAAACCTGTGTTCCATGCTGCACCTCAACACGTGTTCCATTCTGCTCCTCAAAACCTGTGTTCCATACTGATCGTCAAAACCTGTGTTCCATACTGCTCCTCAACACCTGTGTTCCATGCTGCTCCTCAAAACCTGTGTTCCATACTGCTCCTCAACACCTGTGTTCCATACTGCTCCTCAAAACCTGTGGTCCATACTGCTCCTCAACACCTGTGTTCCACGTTGCTCTTTAAAACCTGTATTCCAAACTGCTCCTCAACAACTGTGTTCCATGCTGTTCCTCAAAACCTGTGTTCCATACTTCTCTTCAACACCTGTATTCCATGCTGCTCCTCAAAACCTTTGTTCCATATTGCTCCTCAACACCTGTGTTCCATGCTGCTCCTCAAAACCTGTATTCCATACTGCTCCTCAAAACCGGTGGTCCATACTGCTCCTCAAAACCTGTGGTCCATACTGCTCCTCAACACTTGTGTTCCATGCAGCTCCTCAAAACCTGTGTTCCAATCTGCTCCTGAATACCTGTGTTCCATACTGCTCCTCAAAACCTGTGTTCCATACTGCTCCTCAAAGCCTGTGTGCCATGCTGCTCCTCAACACATGTGTTCCATTCTGCTCCTCAAAACCTGTGTTCCATACTTCTCCTGAACACCTGTGTTCCATGTTGCTCCTCAAAACCTGTGTTCCATAGTGCTCCTCAACACCTGTGTTCAATGCTGCTCCTCAAAACCTGTGATCCATGCTGCTCCTCAAAACCTGTGTTCCATACTGCTCCTCAACACCTGTGTTCCATACCGCTCCCCAACCATGTTCCATACTGCTCCTCAAAACCTGTGTTCCATACTGCTCCTCAAAACCTGTGTTCCATAGTGCTCCTCAACACCTGTGTTCCATGCTGCTCCTCAAAACCTGTGTTCCATACTACTCCTCAACACCTGTGTTCCATACTGCTCCTCAAAACCTGTGTTCCATAGTGCTCCTCAACACCTGTGTTCCATGCTGCTACTCAAAACCTGTGTTCCATGCTGCTCCTCAAAACCTGTGTTCCATACTGCTCCTCAACACCTGTGTTCCATACCGCTCCCAAACCACGTTCCACACTGCTCCTCAAAACCTGTGTTCCATACTGCTCCTCAACACCTGTGTTCCATACCGCTCACCAACCACGTTCCACACTGCTCCTCAAAACCTGTGTTCCATACTGCACCTCAAAACCTGTGTTCCATGGTGCTCCTCAAAACCTGTGGTCCATACTGCTCCTCAACACTTGTGTTCCAAACTGCTCCTCATAACCTGTGTTCCATGCTGCTCCTTAAACCTGTGTTCCATGCTGCTCCTCAAAACCTATATTCCATACTGCTCCTCAAAACCTGTGTTCCATAATGCTGCTCAAAACTTATGTTTCATACTGCTCCTCAAAACCGGTGTTCCATAATGCTGCTCAAAACATGTGTTCGATACTGCTCCTCAAAATCTGTGTTCCATACTGCATCTCAAAACCTGTGTTCCATACTGCTCCTCAAAACATGTGTTCGATACTGCTCCTCAAAATCTGTGTTCCATACTGCATCTCAAAACCTGTGTTCCATGCTGCTACTCAATACCTGTGGTCCATACTGCTCCTCAACACTTGTGTTCCATACTTCTCTTCAAAACCTGTGTTCCATACTGCTCGTCAAAACCTGTGTTCCATACTTCTCCTCAAAACCTGTGTTCCATACTGCTCCTCAACACCTGTGTTCCATGCTGCTCCTCAAAACCTGTGTTCCATACTGCTCCTCAACACCTGTGTTCCATACTGCTCCTCAAAACCTGTGGTCCATACTGCTCCTCAACACCTGTGTTCCACGCTGCTCTTTAAAACCTGTATTCCAAACTGCTCCTCAACAACTGTGTTCCATGCTGTTCGTCAAAACCTGTGTTCCATACCTCTTCAACACCTGTATTCCATGCTGCTCCTCAAAACCTTTGTTCCATATTGCTCCTCAACACCTGTGTTCCATGCTGCTCCTCAAAACCTGTATTCCATACTGCTCCTCAAAACCGGTGGTCCATACTGCTCCTCAAAACCTGTGGTCCAAACTGCTCCTCAACACTTGTGTTCCATGCAGCTCCTCAAAACCTGTGTTCCAATCTGCTCCTGAATACCTGTGTTCCATACTGCTCCTCAAAACCTGTGTTCCATAATTCTCCTCAAAACCTGGGTTCCATACTGCTCTTCAAAACCTGTGTTCCATGCTGCACTTCAACACGTGTTCCATACTGCTCCTCAAAACCTGTGTTCCATGCTGCTCCTCAAAACCTGTGTTCCATACTGCTCCTCAACACCTGTGTTCCATACTGCTCCTCAAAACATGTGTTCGATACTGCTCCTCAACACTTGTGTTCCATGCTGCTCCTCAACACCTGTGTTCCACGCTACTCTTCAAAACCTGTATTCCAAACTGCTCCTCAACACCTGTGTTCCATGCTGCTCCTTAAAACCTGTGTTCCATGCTGCTCCTCAAAACCTGTATTCCATACTGCTCTCAAAACCTGTGTTCCATAATGCTGCTCAAAACCTATGTTTCATACTGCTCCTCAAAACCTGTGTTCCATACTGCTCCTCAAAACATGTGTTCGATACTGCTCCTCAAAATCTGTGTCCCATACTGCATCTCAAAACCTGTGTTCCATGCTGCTACTCAATACCTGTGGTCCATACTGCTCCTCAACACTTTTGTTCCATACTGCTCCTCAAAACCTGGGTTCCATCCTGCTCCTCAAAACCTGTGTTCCATACTGCTCCTCAACACTTGTGTTCCATACTGCTCCTCAAAACCTGGGTTCCATACTGCTCCTCAAAACCTGTGTTCCATACTGCTCCTCAACACCTGTGTTCCATACTGCTCCTCAAAACCTGTGGTCCATACTGCTCCTCAACACCTGTGTTCCACGCTGCTCTTTAAAACCTGTATTCCAAACTGCTCCTCAACAACTGTGTTCCATGCTGTTCCTCAAAACCTGTGTTCCATACTTCTCTTCAACACCTGTATTCCATGCTGCTCCTCAAAACCTTTGTTCCATATTGCTCCTCAACACCTGTGTTCCATGCTGCTCCTCAAAACCTGTATTCCATACTGCTCCTCAAAACCGGTGGTCCATACTGCTCCTCAAAACCTGTGGTCCATACTGCTCCTCAACACTTGTGTTCCATGCAGCTCCTCAAAACCTGTGTTCCAATCTGCTCCTGAATACCTGTGTTCCATACTGCTCCTCAAAACCTGTGTTCCATACTGCTCCTCAAAGCCTGTGTGCCATGCTGCTCCTCAACACATGTGTTCCATTCTGCTCCTCAAAACCTGTGTTCCATACTTCTCCTGAACACCTGTGTTCCATGTTGCTCCTCAAAACCTGTGTTCCATAGTGCTCCTCAACACCTGTGTTCAATGCTGCTCCTCAAAACCTGTGATCCATGCTGCTCCTCAAAACCTGTGTTCCATACTGCTCCTCAACACCTGTGTTCCATACCGCTCCCCAACCATGTTCCATACTGCTCCTCAAAACCTGTGTTCCATACTGCTCCTCAAAACCTGTGTTCCATAGTGCTCCTCAACACCTGTGTTCCATGCTGCTCCTCAAAACCTGTGTTCCATACTACTCCTCAACACCTGTGTTCCATGCTGCTCCTCAAAACCTGTGTTCCATAGTGCTCCTCAACACCTGTGTTCCATGCTGCTACTCAAAACCTGTGTTCCATGCTGCTCCTCAAAACCTGTGTTCCATACTGCTCCTCAACACCTGTGTTCCATACCGCTCCCAAACCACGTTCCACACTGCTCCTCAAAACCTGTGTTCCATACTGCACCTCAAAACCTGTGTTCCATGCTGCTCCTCAAAACCTGTGGTCCATACTGCTCCTCAACACTTGTGTTCCATGCTGCTCCTCAAAACCTGTGTTCCATACTGCTCCTCAACACCTGTGTTACATACCGCTCGCCAACCACGTTCCACACTGCTCCTCAAAACCTGTGTTCCATACTGCACCTCAAAACCTGTGTTCCATGGTGCTCCTCAAAACCTGTGGTCCATACTGCTCCTCAACACTTGTGTTCCAAACTGCTCCTCATAACCTGTGTTCCATGCTGCTCCTTAAACCTGTGTTCCATGCTGCTCCTCAAAACCTATATTCCATACTGCTCCTCAAAACCTGTGTTCCATAATGCTGCTCAAAACCTATGTTTCATACTGCTCCTCAAAACCTGTGTTCCATACTTCTCCTCAAAACATGTGTTCGATACTGCTCCTCAACACTTGTGTTCCATGCTGCTCCTCAACACCTGTGTTCCACGCTACTCTTCAAAACCTGTATTCCAAACTGCTCCTCAACACCTGTGTTCCATGCTGCTCCTTAAAACCTGTGTTCCATGCTGCTCCTCAAAACCTGTATTCCATACTGCTCCTCAAAACCTGTGTTCCATAATGCTGCTCAAAACATGTGTTCGATACTGCTCCTCAAAATCTGTGTTCCATACTGCATCTCAAAACCTGTGTTCCATACTGCTCCTCAAAACATGTGTTCGATACTGCTCCTCAAAATCTGTGTTCCATACTGCATCTCAAAACCTGTGTTCCATGCTGCTACTCAATACCTGTGGTCCATACTGCTCCTCAACACTTGTGTTCCATACTTCTCCTCAAAACCTGGGTTCCATACTGCTCTTCAAAACCTGTGTTCCATGCTGCACTTCAACACGTGTTCCATTCTGCTCCTCGAAACCTGTGTTCCATACTGCTCGTCAAAACCTGTGTTCCATACTTCTCCTCCCAACCTGTGTTCCATACTGCTCCTCAACACCTGTGTTCCATGCTGCTCCTCCAAACCTGTGTTCCATACTGCTCCTCAACACCTGTGTTCCATACTGCTCCTCAAAACCTGTGGTCCATACTGCTCCTCAACACCTGTGTTTCACGCTGCTCTTCAAAACCTGTATTCCAAACTGCTCCTCAACACCTGTGTTCCATGCTGTTCCTCAAAACCTGTGTTCCATACTTCTCTTCAAAACCTGTATTCCATACTGCTCCTCAAAACCGGTGGTCCATACTGCTCCTCAAAACCTGTGGTCCATAATGCTCCTCAACACTTGTGTTCCATGCAGCTCCTCAAAACCTGTGTTCCAATCTGCTCCTGAATACCTGTGTTCCATACTGCTCCTCAAAACCTGTGTTCCATACTGCTCCTCAAAGCCTGTGTGCCATGCTGCTCCTCAACACATGTGTTCCATTCTGCTCCTCAAAACCTGTGTTCCATACTCCTCCTCAAAACCTGTGTTCCATGCTGCTACTCAAAACATGGGTTCCATACTGCTCCTCAACACATGTGTTCCATTCTGCTCCTCAAAACCTGTGTTCCATACTGCTCCTCAAAACCTGTGTTCCATACTGCTCCTCAACACCTGTGTTCCATGCTGCTCCTCAACACCTGTGTTCCATGCTGCTACTCAAAACCTGTGGTCCATACTGCTCCTCAACACTTGTGTTCCATGCAGCTCCTCAAAACCTGTGTTCCACGTTGCTCTTTAAAACCTGTATTCCAAACTGCTCCTCAACAACTGTGTTCCATGCTGTTCCTCAAAACCTGTGTTCCATACTTCTCTTCAACACCTGTATTCCATGCTGCTCCTCAAAACCTTTGTTCCATATTGCTCCTCAACACCTGTGTTCCATGCTGCTCCTCAAAACCTGTATTCCATACTGCTCCTCAAAACCGGTGGTCCATACTGCTCCTCAAAACCTGTGGTCCATACTGCTCCTCAACACTTGTGTTCCATGCAGCTCCTCAAAACCTGTGTTCCAATCTGCTCCTGAATACCTGTGTTCCATACTGCTCCTCAAAACCTGTGTTCCATACTGCTCCTCAAAGCCTGTGTGCCATGCTGCTCCTCAACACATGTGTTCCATTCTGCTCCTCAAAACCTGTGTTCCATACTTCTCCTGAACACCTGTGTTCCATGTTGCTCCTCAAAACCTGTGTTCCATAGTGCTCCTCAACACCTGTGTTCAATGCTGCTCCTCAAAACCTGTGATCCATGCTGCTCCTCAAAACCTGTGTTCCATACTGCTCCTCAACACCTGTGTTCCATACCGCTCCCCAACCATGTTCCATACTGCTCCTCAAAACCTGTGTTCCATACTGCTCCTCAAAACCTGTGTTCCATAGTGCTCCTCAACACCTGTGTTCCATGCTGCTCCTCAAAACCTGTGTTCCATACTACTCCTCAACACCTGTGTTCCATACTGCTCCTCAAAACCTGTGTTCCATAGTGCTCCTCAACACCTGTGTTCCATGCTGCTACTCAAAACCTGTGTTCCATGCTGCTCCTCAAAACCTGTGTTCCATACTGCTCCTCAACACCTGTGTTCCATACCGCTCCCAAACCACGTTCCACACTGCTCCTCAAAACCTGTGTTCCATACTGCTCCTCAACACCTGTGTTCCATACCGCTCACCAACCACGTTCCACACTGCTCCTCAAAACCTGTGTTCCATACTGCACCTCAAAACCTGTGTTCCATGGTGCTCCTCAAAACCTGTGGTCCATACTGCTCCTCAACACTTGTGTTCCAAACTGCTCCTCATAACCTGTGTTCCATGCTGCTCCTTAAACCTGTGTTCCATGCTGCTCCTCAAAACCTATATTCCATACTGCTCCTCAAAACCTGTGTTCCATAATGCTGCTCAAAACTTATGTTTCATACTGCTCCTCAAAACCGGTGTTCCATAATGCTGCTCAAAACATGTGTTCGATACTGCTCCTCAAAATCTGTGTTCCATACTGCATCTCAAAACCTGTGTTCCATACTGCTCCTCAAAACATGTGTTCGATACTGCTCCTCAAAATCTGTGTTCCATACTGCATCTCAAAACCTGTGTTCCATGCTGCTACTCAATACCTGTGGTCCATACTGCTCCTCAACACTTGTGTTCCATACTTCTCTTCAAAACCTGTGTTCCATACTGCTCGTCAAAACCTGTGTTCCATACTTCTCCTCAAAACCTGTGTTCCATACTGCTCCTCAACACCTGTGTTCCATGCTGCTCCTCAAAACCTGTGTTCCATACTGCTCCTCAACACCTGTGTTCCATACTGCTCCTCAAAACCTGTGGTCCATACTGCTCCTCAACACCTGTGTTCCACGCTGCTCTTTAAAACCTGTATTCCAAACTGCTCCTCAACAACTGTGTTCCATGCTGTTCGTCAAAACCTGTGTTCCATACCTCTTCAACACCTGTATTCCATGCTGCTCCTCAAAACCTTTGTTCCATATTGCTCCTCAACACCTGTGTTCCATGCTGCTCCTCAAAACCTGTATTCCATACTGCTCCTCAAAACCGGTGGTCCATACTGCTCCTCAAAACCTGTGGTCCAAACTGCTCCTCAACACTTGTGTTCCATGCAGCTCCTCAAAACCTGTGTTCCAATCTGCTCCTGAATACCTGTGTTCCATACTGCTCCTCAAAACCTGTGTTCCATACTTCTCCTCAAAACCTGGGTTCCATACTGCTCTTCAAAACCTGTGTTCCATGCTGCACTTCAACACGTGTTCCATACTGCTCCTCAAAACCTGTGTTCCATGCTGCTCCTCAAAACCTGTGTTCCATACTGCTCCTCAACACCTGTGTTCCATACTGCTCCTCAAAACATGTGTTCGATACTGCTCCTCAACACTTGTGTTCCATGCTGCTCCTCAACACCTGTGTTCCACGCTACTCTTCAAAACCTGTATTCCAAACTGCTCCTCAACACCTGTGTTCCATGCTGCTCCTTAAAACCTGTGTTCCATGCTGCTCCTCAAAACCTGTATTCCATACTGCTCTCAAAACCTGTGTTCCATAATGCTGCTCAAAACCTATGTTTCATACTGCTCCTCAAAACCTGTGTTCCATACTGCTCCTCAAAACATGTGTTCGATACTGCTCCTCAAAATCTGTGTCCCATACTGCATCTCAAAACCTGTGTTCCATGCTGCTACTCAATACCTGTGGTCCATACTGCTCCTCAACACTTTTGTTCCATACTGCTCCTCAAAACCTGGGTTCCATCCTGCTCCTCAAAACCTGTGTTCCATACTGCTCCTCAACACTTGTGTTCCATACTGCTCCTCAAAACCTGGGTTCCATACTGCTCCTCAAAACCTGTGTTCCATACTGCTCCTCAACACCTGTGTTCCATACTGCTCCTCAAAACCTGTGGTCCATACTGCTCCTCAACACCTGTGTTCCACGCTGCTCTTTAAAACCTGTATTCCAAACTGCTCCTCAACAACTGTGTTCCATGCTGTTCCTCAAAACCTGTGTTCCATACTTCTCTTCAACACCTGTATTCCATGCTGCTCCTCAAAACCTTTGTTCCATATTGCTCCTCAACACCTGTGTTCCATGCTGCTCCTCAAAACCTGTATTCCATACTGCTCCTCAAAACCGGTGGTCCATACTGCTCCTCAAAACCTGTGGTCCATACTGCTCCTCAACACTTGTGTTCCATGCAGCTCCTCAAAACCTGTGTTCCAATCTGCTCCTGAATACCTGTGTTCCATACTGCTCCTCAAAACCTGTGTTCCATACTGCTCCTCAAAGCCTGTGTGCCATGCTGCTCCTCAACACATGTGTTCCATTCTGCTCCTCAAAACCTGTGTTCCATACTTCTCCTGAACACCTGTGTTCCATGTTGCTCCTCAAAACCTGTGTTCCATAGTGCTCCTCAACACCTGTGTTCAATGCTGCTCCTCAAAACCTGTGATCCATGCTGCTCCTCAAAACCTGTGTTCCATACTGCTCCTCAACACCTGTGTTCCATACCGCTCCCCAACCATGTTCCATACTGCTCCTCAAAACCTGTGTTCCATACTGCTCCTCAAAACCTGTGTTCCATAGTGCTCCTCAACACCTGTGTTCCATGCTGCTCCTCAAAACCTGTGTTCCATACTACTCCTCAACACCTGTGTTCCATGCTGCTCCTCAAAACCTGTGTTCCATAGTGCTCCTCAACACCTGTGTTCCATGCTGCTACTCAAAACCTGTGTTCCATGCTGCTCCTCAAAACCTGTGTTCCATACTGCTCCTCAACACCTGTGTTCCATACCGCTCCCAAACCACGTTCCACACTGCTCCTCAAAACCTGTGTTCCATACTGCACCTCAAAACCTGTGTTCCATGCTGCTCCTCAAAACCTGTGGTCCATACTGCTCCTCAACACTTGTGTTCCATGCTGCTCCTCAAAACCTGTGTTCCATACTGCTCCTCAACACCTGTGTTACATACCGCTCGCCAACCACGTTCCACACTGCTCCTCAAAACCTGTGTTCCATACTGCACCTCAAAACCTGTGTTCCATGGTGCTCCTCAAAACCTGTGGTCCATACTGCTCCTCAACACTTGTGTTCCAAACTGCTCCTCATAACCTGTGTTCCATGCTGCTCCTTAAACCTGTGTTCCATGCTGCTCCTCAAAACCTATATTCCATACTGCTCCTCAAAACCTGTGTTCCATAATGCTGCTCAAAACCTATGTTTCATACTGCTCCTCAAAACCTGTGTTCCATACTTCTCCTCAAAACATGTGTTCGATACTGCTCCTCAACACTTGTGTTCCATGCTGCTCCTCAACACCTGTGTTCCACGCTACTCTTCAAAACCTGTATTCCAAACTGCTCCTCAACACCTGTGTTCCATGCTGCTCCTTAAAACCTGTGTTCCATGCTGCTCCTCAAAACCTGTATTCCATACTGCTCCTCAAAACCTGTGTTCCATAATGCTGCTCAAAACATGTGTTCGATACTGCTCCTCAAAATCTGTGTTCCATACTGCATCTCAAAACCTGTGTTCCATACTGCTCCTCAAAACATGTGTTCGATACTGCTCCTCAAAATCTGTGTTCCATACTGCATCTCAAAACCTGTGTTCCATGCTGCTACTCAATACCTGTGGTCCATACTGCTCCTCAACACTTGTGTTCCATACTTCTCCTCAAAACCTGGGTTCCATACTGCTCTTCAAAACCTGTGTTCCATGCTGCACTTCAACACGTGTTCCATTCTGCTCCTCGAAACCTGTGTTCCATACTGCTCGTCAAAACCTGTGTTCCATACTTCTCCTCCCAACCTGTGTTCCATACTGCTCCTCAACACCTGTGTTCCATGCTGCTCCTCCAAACCTGTGTTCCATACTGCTCCTCAACACCTGTGTTCCATACTGCTCCTCAAAACCTGTGGTCCATACTGCTCCTCAACACCTGTGTTTCACGCTGCTCTTCAAAACCTGTATTCCAAACTGCTCCTCAACACCTGTGTTCCATGCTGTTCCTCAAAACCTGTGTTCCATACTTCTCTTCAAAACCTGTATTCCATACTGCTCCTCAAAACCGGTGGTCCATACTGCTCCTCAAAACCTGTGGTCCATAATGCTCCTCAACACTTGTGTTCCATGCAGCTCCTCAAAACCTGTGTTCCAATCTGCTCCTGAATACCTGTGTTCCATACTGCTCCTCAAAACCTGTGTTCCATACTGCTCCTCAAAGCCTGTGTGCCATGCTGCTCCTCAACACATGTGTTCCATTCTGCTCCTCAAAACCTGTGTTCCATACTCCTCCTCAAAACCTGTGTTCCATGCTGCTACTCAAAACATGGGTTCCATACTGCTCCTCAACACATGTGTTCCATTCTGCTCCTCAAAACCTGTGTTCCATACTGCTCCTCAAAACCTGTGTTCCATACTGCTCCTCAACACCTGTGTTCCATGCTGCTCCTCAAAACCTGTGTTCCATACTGCTCCTCAAAAACTGTGTTCCATGGTGCTCCTCAACACCTGTGTTCCATGCTGCTCCTCAAAACCTGTGTTCCATACTACTCCTCAACACCTGTGTTCCATACTGCTCCTCAAAACCTGTGTTCCATAGTGCTCCTCAACACCTGTGTTCCATGCTGCTACTCAAAACCTGTGTTCCATGCTGCTCCTCAAAACCTGTGTTCCATACTGCTCCTCAACACATGTATTCCATACCGCTCCCCAACCACATTCCACACTGCTCCTCAAAACCTGTGTTCCATACTGCACCTCAAAACCTGTGTTCCATGCTGCTCCTCAAAACCTGTGATCCATACTGCTCCTCAACACTTGTGTTCCATGCTGCTCCTCAAAACCTGTGTTCCATACTGCTCCTCAACACCTGTGTTCCATACCGCTCCCCAACCACATTCCACACTGCTCCTCAAAACCTGTGTTCCATACTGCACCTCAAAACCTGTGTTCCATGGTGCTCCTCAAAACCTGTGTTCCATACCGCTCCCCAACCACATTCCACACTGCTCCTCAAAACCTGTGTTCCATACTGCTCCTCAAAACCTGTGTTCATTACTGTTCCTCAAAACCTGTGTTCCATACTGCTCCTCAAAACCTGTGTTCCATGCTGCTCCTCAAAACCTGTGTTCCATACTGCTCCTCAACACCTGTGTTCCATACTGCTCCTCAAAACATGTGTTCGATACTGCTCCTCAACACTTGTGTTCCATGCTGCTCCTCAACACCTGTGTTCCACGCTACTCTTCAAAACCTGTATTCCAAACTGCTCATCAACACCTGTGTTCCATGCTGCTCTTTAAAACCTGTGTTCCATGCTGCTCCTCAAAACCTGTATTCCATACTGCTCTCAAAACCTGTGTTCCATGCTGCTCCTCAAAACCTGTGTTCCATACTGCTCCTCAACACCTGTGTTCCATACTGCTCCTCAAAACATGTGTTCGATACTGCTCCTCAAAATCTGTGTTCCATACTGCATCTCAAAACCTGTGTTCCATGCTGCTACTCAATACCTGTGGTCCATACTGCTCCTCAACACTTGTGTTCCATACTGCTCCTCAAAACCTGGGTTCCATACTGCTCCTCAAAACCTGTGTTCCATGCTGCACCTCAACACGTGTTCCATTCTGCTCCTCAAAACCTGTGTTCCATACTGCTCGTCAAAACCTGTGTTCCATACTGCTCCTCAAAACCTGTGTTCCATACTGCTCCTCAACACCTGTGTTCCATACTGCTCCTCAAAACCTGTGGTCCATACTGCTCCTCAACACCTGTGTTCCACGCTGCTCTTTAAAACCTGTATTCCAAACTGCTCCTCAACAACTGTGTTCCATGCTGTTCCTCAAAACCTGTGTTCCATACTTCTCTTCAACACCCGTATTCCATGCTGCTCCTCAAAACCTTTGTTCCATATTGCTCCTCAACACCTGTGTTCCATGCTGCTCCTCAAAACCTGTATTCCATACTGCTCCTCAAAACCGGTGGTCCATACTGCTCCTCAAAACCTGTGGTCCATACTGCTCCTCAACACTTGTGTTCCATGCAGCTCCTCAAAACCTGTGTTCCAATCTGCTCCTGAATATCTGTGTTCCATACTGCTCCTCAAAACCTGTGTTCCATACTGCTCCTCAAAGCCTGTGTGCCATGCTGCTCCTCAACACATGTGTTCCATTCTGCTCCTCAAAACCTGTGTTCCATACTTCTCCTGAACACCTGTGTTCCATGTTGCTCCTCAAAACCTGTGTTCCATAGTGCTCCTCAACACCTGTGTTCAATGCTGCTCCTCAAAACCTGTGATCCATGCTGCTCCTCAAAACCTGTGTTCCATACTGCTCCTCAACACCTGTGTTCCATACCGCTCCCCAACCATGTTCCATACTGCTCCTCAAAGCCTGTGTTCCATACTGCTCCTCAAAACCTGTGTTCCATAGTGCTCCTCAACACCTGTGTTCCATGCTGCTCCTCAAAACCTGTGTTCCATACTACTCCTCAACACCTGTGTTCCATGCTGCTCCTCAAAACCTGTGTTCCATAGTGCTCCTCAACACCTGTGTTCCATGCTGCTACTCAAAACCTGTGTTCCATGCTGCTCCTCAAAACCTGTGTTCCATACTGCTCCTCAACACCTGTGTTCCATACCGCTCCCAAACCACGTTCCACACTGCTCCTCAAAACCTGTGTTCCATACTGCACCTCAAAACCTGTGTTCCATGCTGCTCCTCAAAACCTGTGGTCCATACTGCTCCTCAACACTTGTGTTCCATGCTGCTCCTCAAAACCTGTGTTCCATACTGCTCCTCAACACCTGTGTTACATACCGCTCGCCAACCACGTTCCACACTGCTCCTCAAAACCTGTGTTCCATACTGCACCTCAAAACCTGTGTTCCATGGTGCTCCTCAAAACCTGTGGTCCATACTGCTCCTCAACACTTGTGTTCCAAACTGCTCCTCATAACCTGTGTTCCATGCTGCTCCTTAAACCTGTGTTCCATGCTGCTCCTCAAAACCTATATTCCATACTGCTCCTCAAAACCTGTGTTCCATAATGCTGCTCAAAACCTATGTTTCATACTGCTCCTCAAAACCTGTGTTCCATACTTCTCCTCAAAACATGTGTTCGATACTGCTCCTCAACACTTGTGTTCCATGCTGCTCCTCAACACCTGTGTTCCACGCTACTCTTCAAAACCTGTATTCCAAACTGCTCCTCAACACCTGTGTTCCATGCTGCTCCTTAAAACCTGTGTTCCATGCTGCTCCTCAAAACCTGTATTCCATACTGCTCCTCAAAACCTGTGTTCCATAATGCTGCTCAAAACATGTGTTCGATACTGCTCCTCAAAATCTGTGTTCCATACTGCATCTCAAAACCTGTGTTCCATACTGCTCCTCAAAACATGTGTTCGATACTGCTCCTCAAAATCTGTGTTCCATACTGCATCTCAAAACCTGTGTTCCATGCTGCTACTCAATACCTGTGGTCCATACTGCTCCTCAACACTTGTGTTCCATACTTCTCCTCAAAACCTGGGTTCCATACTGCTCTTCAAAACCTGTGTTCCATGCTGCACTTCAACACGTGTTCCATTCTGCTCCTCGAAACCTGTGTTCCATACTGCTCGTCAAAACCTGTGTTCCATACTTCTCCTCCCAACCTGTGTTCCATACTGCTCCTCAACACCTGTGTTCCATGCTGCTCCTCCAAACCTGTGTTCCATACTGCTCCTCAACACCTGTGTTCCATACTGCTCCTCAAAACCTGTGGTCCATACTGCTCCTCAACACCTGTGTTTCACGCTGCTCTTCAAAACCTGTATTCTAAACTGCTCCTCAACACCTGTGTTCCATGCTGTTCCTCAAAACCTGTGTTCCATACTTCTCTTCAACACCTGTATTCCATGCTGCTCCTCAAAACCTTTGCTCCATATTGCTCCTCAACACCTGTGTTCCATGCTGCTCCTCAAAACCTGTATTCCATACTGCTCCTCAAAACCGGTGGTCCATACTGCTCCTCAAAACCTGTGGTCCATACTGCTCCTCAACACTTGTGTTCCATGCAGCTCCTCAAAACCTGTGTTCCAATCTGCTCCTGAATATCTGTGTTCCATACTGCTCCTCAAAACCTGTGTTCCATACTGCTCCTCAAAGCCTGTGTGCCATGCTGCTCCTCAACACATGTGTTCCATTCTGCTCCTCAAAACCTGTGTTCCATACTTCTCCTGAACACCTGTGTTCCATGTTGCTCCTCAAAACCTGTGTTCCATAGTGCTCCTCAACACCTGTGTTCAATGCTGCTCCTCAAAACCTGTGATCCATGCTGCTCCTCAAAACCTGTGTTCCATACTGCTCCTCAACACCTGTGTTCCATACCGCTCCCCAACCATGTTCCATACTGCTCCTCAAAGCCTGTGTTCCATACTGCTCCTCAAAACCTGTGTTCCATAGTGCTCCTCAACACCTGTGTTCCATGCTGCTCCTCAAAACCTGTGTTCCATACTACTCCTCAACACCTGTGTTCCATGCTGCTCCTCAAAACCTGTGTTCCATAGTGCTCCTCAACACCTGTGTTCCATGCTGCTACTCAAAACCTGTGTTCCATGCTGCTCCTCAAAACCTGTGTTCCATACTGCTCCTCAACACCTGTGTTCCATACCGCTCCCAAACCACGTTCCACACTGCTCCTCAAAACCTGTGTTCCATACTGCACCTCAAAACCTGTGTTCCATGCTGCTCCTCAAAACCTGTGGTCCATACTGCTCCTCAACACTTGTGTTCCATGCTGCTCCTCAAAACCTGTGTTCCATACTGCTCCTCAACACCTGTGTTACATACCGCTCGCCAACCACGTTCCACACTGCTCCTCAAAACCTGTGTTCCATACTGCACCTCAAAACCTGTGTTCC
Source organism: Lampris megalopsis (assembly GCA_022114975.2). NCBI lineage: Eukaryota > Metazoa > Chordata > Actinopteri > Lampriformes > Lampridae > Lampris > Lampris megalopsis. The sequence goes on along the minus strand of JAJHIY020000427.1, from coordinate 8,396,340 downwards.
ATGGTGCTCCTCAAAACCTGTGGTCCATACTGCTCCTCAACACTTGTGTTCCAAACTGCTCCTCATAACCTGTGTTCCATGCTGCTCCTTAAACCTGTGTTCCATGCTGCTCCTCAAAACCTATATTCCATACTGCTCCTCAAAACCTGTGTTCCATAATGCTGCTCAAAACCTATGTTTCATACTGCTCCTCAAAACCTGTGTTCCATACTTCTCCTCAAAACATGTGTTCGATACTGCTCCTCAACACTTGTGTTCCATGCTGCTCCTCAACACCTGTGTTCCACGCTACTCTTCAAAACCTGTATTCCAAACTGCTCCTCAACACCTGTGTTCCATGCTGCTCCTTAAAACCTGTGTTCCATGCTGCTCCTCAAAACCTGTATTCCATACTGCTCCTCAAAACCTGTGTTCCATAATGCTGCTCAAAACATGTGTTCGATACTGCTCCTCAAAATCTGTGTTCCATACTGCATCTCAAAACCTGTGTTCCATACTGCTCCTCAAAACATGTGTTCGATACTGCTCCTCAAAATCTGTGTTCCATACTGCATCTCAAAACCTGTGTTCCATGCTGCTACTCAATACCTGTGGTCCATACTGCTCCTCAACACTTGTGTTCCATACTTCTCCTCAAAACCTGGGTTCCATACTGCTCTTCAAAACCTGTGTTCCATGCTGCACTTCAACACGTGTTCCATTCTGCTCCTCGAAACCTGTGTTCCATACTGCTCGTCAAAACCTGTGTTCCATACTTCTCCTCCCAACCTGTGTTCCATACTGCTCCTCAACACCTGTGTTCCATGCTGCTCCTCCAAACCTGTGTTCCATACTGCTCCTCAACACCTGTGTTCCATACTGCTCCTCAAAACCTGTGGTCCATACTGCTCCTCAACACCTGTGTTTCACGCTGCTCTTCAAAACCTGTATTCTAAACTGCTCCTCAACACCTGTGTTCCATGCTGTTCCTCAAAACCTGTGTTCCATACTTCTCTTCAACACCTGTATTCCATGCTGCTCCTCAAAACCTTTGCTCCATATTGCTCCTCAACACCTGTGTTCCATGCTGCTCCTCAAAACCTGTATTCCATACTGCTCCTCAAAACCGGTGGTCCATACTGCTCCTCAAAACCTGTGGTCCATAATGCTCCTCAACACTTGTGTTCCATGCAGCTCCTCAAAACCTGTGTTCCAATCTGCTCCTGAATACCTGTGTTCCATACTGCTCCTCAACACCTGTGTTCCACGCTACTCTTCAAAACCTGTATTCCAAACTGCTCCTCAACACCTGTGTTCCATGCTGCTCCTGAACACCTGTGTTCCATGTTGCTCCTCAAAACCTGTGTTCCATACTGCTCATCAACACCTGTGTTCCATGCTGCTCCTCAAAACCTGTGTTCCATACTGCTCCTCAACACCTGTGTTCCATGCTGCTCCTCAAAACCTGTGTTTCATGCTGCTCCTCAAAACCTGTGGTCCATACTGCTCCTCAACACTTGTGTTCCATGCTGCTCCTTAAAACTTGTGTTCCAATCTGCTCCTGAATACCTGTGTTCCATACTGCTCCTCAAAAAATGTGTTCCATACTGCTCCTCAAAGCCTGTGTGCCATGCTGCTCCTCAACACATGTGTTCCATTCTGCTCCTCAAAACCTGTGTTCCATACTGCTCCTCAAAAGCTGTGTTCCATACTGCTCCTCAAAACCTGTGTTCCATACTGCTCCTCAACACCTGTGTTTCATGCTGCTCCTCAAAACCTGTGTTCCATACTTCTCCTGAACACCTGTGTTCCATACTGCTCCTCAAAACCTGTGTTCCATGCTGCTCCACTAAACATGTGTTCGATACTGCTCCTCAAAATCTGTGTTCCATACTGCATCTCAAAACCTGTGTTTCATGCTGCTCCTCAAAACCTGTGGTCCATACTGCTCCTCAACACTTGTGTTCCATGCTGCTCCTTAAAACCTGTGTTCCAATCTGCTCCTGAATACCTGTGTTCCATACTGCTCCTCAAAAAATGTGTTCCATACTGCTCCTCAAAGCCTGTGTGCCATGCTGCTCCTCAACACATGTGTTCCATTCTGCTCCTCAAAACCTGTGTTCCATACTTCTCCTGAACACCTGTGTTCCATGTTGCTCCTCAAAACCTGTGTTCCATACTGCTCCTCAACACCTGTGTTCCATGCTGCTCCTCAAAACCTGTGTTCCATGCTGCTCCTCAAAACCTGTGTTCCATACTGCTCCTCAACACCTGTGTTCCATACCGCTCCCCAACCACATTCCATACTGCTCCACAAAACCTGTGTTCCATACTGCTCCTCAAAACCTGTGTTCAATACTGCTCCCCAAAACCTGTGTTCCATACTGCTCCTCAACACCTGAGTTCCACGCTACTCTTCAAAACCTGTATTCCAAACTGCTCCTCAACACCTGTGTTCCATGCTGTTCCTCAAAACCTGTGTTCCATACTGCTCTTCAACCCCTGTGTTCCATGCTGCTCCTCAAAACCTGTGGTCCATACTGCTCCTCAACACCTGTGTTCCATGCTGCTCCTCAAAACCTGTGTTCCAATCTGCTCCTGAATACCTGTCTTCCATACTGCTCCTTAAACCTGTGTTCCATGCTGCTCCTCAAAACCTATATTCCATACTGCTCCTCAAAACTTGTGTTCCATAATGCTGCTCAAAACCTAAGTTTCATACTGCTCCTCAAAACCTGTGTTCCATACTTCTCCTCAAAACATGTGTTCGATACTGCTCCTCAACACCTGTGTTCCACGCTACTCTTCAAAACCTGTATTCCAAACTGCTCCTCAACACCTGTGTTCCATGCTGCTCCTTAAAACCTGTGTTCCATGCTGCTCCTCAAAACCTGTATTCCATACTGCTCCTCAAAACCTGTGTTCCATGCTGCTCCTCAAAACCTGTGTTCCATGCTGCTCCTCAAAACCTGTGTTTCATACTGCTCCTGAACACCTGTGTTCCATGTTGCTCCTCAAAACCTGTGTTCCATACTGCTCCTCAACACCTGTGTTCCATGCTGCTCCTCAAAACCTGTGTTCCATACTGCTCCTCAACACCTGTGTTCCATACTGCTCCTCAAAACCTGTGTTCCATGCTGCTCCTCAAAACCTGTGTTCCATGCTGCTCCTCTAAACATGTGTTCGATACTGCTCCTCAAACTCTGTGGTCCATACTGCACCTAAAAACCTGTGTTTCATGCTGCTCCTCAAAACCTGTGGTCCATACTGCCCCTCAACACTTGTGTTCCATGCTGCTCCTTAAAACCTGTGTTCCAATCTGCTCCTGAATACCTGTGTTCCATACTGCTCCTCAAAAAATGTGTTCCATACTGCTCCTCAAAGCCTGTGTGCCATACTGCTCCTCAACACATGTGTTCCATTCTGCTCCTCAAAACCTGTGTTTCATACTGCTCCTCAAAAGCTGTGTTCCATACTGCTCCTCAACACCTGTGTTTCATGCTGCTCCTCAAAACCTGTGTTCCATACTTCTCCTGAAAACCTGTGTTCCATGTTGCTCCTCAAAACCTGTGTTCCATACTGCTCCTCAACAACTGTGTTCCATGCTGCTCCTCAAAACCTGTGTTCCATGCTGCTCCTCAAAACCTGTGTTCCATACTGCTCCTCAACACCTGTGTTCCATACCGCTCCCCAACCACATTCCATACTGCTCCTCAAAACCTGTGTTCCATACTGCTCCTCAAAACCTGTGTTCCATACTGCTCCTCAACACCTGTGTTCCATACCGCTCCCCAACCACATTCCATACTGCTCCTCAAAACCTGTGTTTCATGCTGCTCCTCAAAACCTGTGTTCCATTCTGCTCCTCAAAACCTGTGTTTCATACTGCTCCTCAAAAGCTGTGTTCCATACTGCTCCTCAACACCTGTGTTTCATGCTGCTCCTCAAAACTTGTGTTCCATACTTCTCCTGAACACCTGTGTTCCATGTTGCTCCTCAAAACCTGTGTTCCATACTGCTCCTCAACACCTGTGTTCCATGCTGCTCCTCAAAACCTGTGTTCCATGCTGCTCCTCAAAACCTGTGTTCCATACTGCTCCTCAACACCTGTGTTCCATACCGCTCCCCAACCACATTCCATACTGCTCCTCAAAACCTGTGTTCCATACTGCTCCTCAAAACCTGTGTTCAATACTGCTCCCCAAAACCTGTGTTCCATACTGATCCTCAACACCTGAGTTCCACGCTGCTCTTCAAAACCTGTATTCCAAACTGCTCCTCAACACGTGTGTTCCATGCTGTTCCTCAAAACCTGTGTTCCATACTGCTCTTCAACCCCTGTGTTCCATGCTGCTCCTCAAAACCTGTGGTCCATACTGCTCCTCAACACCTGTGTTCCATGCTGCTCCTCAAAACCTGTGTTCCAATCTGCTCCTGAATACCTGTCTTCCATACTGCTCCTTAAACCTGTGTTCCATGCTGCTCCTCAAAACCTATATTCCATACTGCTCCTCAAAACATGTGTTCGATACTGCTCCTCAACACTTGTGTTCCATGCTGCTCCTCAACACCTGTGTTCCACGCTACTCTTCAAAACCTGTATTCCAAACTGCTCCTCAACACCTGTGTTCCATGCTGCTCCTGAACACCTGTGTTCCATGTTGCTCCTCAAAACCTGTGTTCCATACTGCTCATCAACACCTGTGTTCCATGCTGCTCCTCAAAACCTGTGTTCCATACTGCTCCTCAACACCTGTGTTCCATGCTGCTCCTCAAAACCTGTGTTTCATGCTGCTCCTCAAAACCTGTGGTCCATACTGCTCCTCAACACTTGTGTTCCATGCTGCTCCTTAAAACTTGTGTTCCAATCTGCTCCTGAATACCTGTGTTCCATACTGCTCCTCAAAAAATGTGTTCCATACTGCTCCTCAAAGCCTGTGTGCCATGCTGCTCCTCAACACATGTGTTCCATTCTGCTCCTCAAAACCTGTGTTCCATACTGCTCCTCAAAAGCTGTGTTCCATACTGCTCCTCAAAACCTGTGTTCCATACTGCTCCTCAACACCTGTGTTTCATGCTGCTCCTCAAAACCTGTGTTCCATACTTCTCCTGAACACCTGTGTTCCATACTGCTCCTCAAAACCTGTGTTCCATGCTGCTCCACTAAACATGTGTTCGATACTGCTCCTCAAAATCTGTGTTCCATACTGCATCTCAAAACCTGTGTGTCATGCTTCTCCTCAAAACCTGTGGTCCATACTGCCCCTCAACACTTGTGTTCCATACTGCTCCTCAAAACCAGTGTTCAATACTGCTCCCCAAAACCTGTGTTCCATACTGTTCCTCAACACCTGAGTTCCACGCTGCTCTTCAAAACCTGTATTCCAAACTGCTCCTCAACACCTGTGTTCCATGCTGTTCCTCAAAACCTGTGTTCCATACTGCTCTTCAACCCCTGTGTTCCATGCTGCTCCTCAAAACCTGTGGTCCATACTGCTCCTCAACACCTGTGTTCCATGCTGCTCCTCAAAACCTGTGTTCCATACTGCTCCTCAACACCTGTGTTCCATACCGCTCCCCAACCACGTTCCATACTGCTCCTCAAAACCTGTGTTCCATACTGCTCCTGAATACCTGTGTTCAATACTGCTCCCCAAAACCTGTGTTCCATACTGCTCCTCAACACCTGAGTTCCACGCTGCTCTTCAAAACCTGTATTCCAAACTGCTCCTCAACACCTGTGTTCCATGCTGTTCCTCAAAACCTGTGTTCCATACTGCTCTTCAACCCCTGTGTTCCATGCTGCTCCTCAAAACCTGTGGTCCATACTGCTCCTCAACACCTGTGTTCCATGCTGCTCCTCAAAACCTGTGTTCCAATCTGCTCCTCAAAACCTGTGTTCCATGCTGCTCCTCAAAACCTGTGTTCCATGCTGCTCCTCTAAACATGTGTTCGATACTGCTCCTCAAAATCTGTGTTCCATACTGCATCTCAAAACCTGTGTTTCATGCTGCTCCTCAAAACCTGTGGTCCATACTGCTCCTCAACACTTGTTTTCCATGCTGCTCCTTAAAACCTGTGTTCCAATCTGCTCCTGAATACCTGTGTTCCATACTGCTCCTCAAAAAATGTGTTCCATACTGCTCCTCAAAGCCTGTGTGCCATGCTGCTCCTCAACACATGTGTTCCATACCGCTCCCCAACCACATTCCATACTGCTCCACAAAACCTGTGTTCCATACTGCTCCTCAAAACCTGTGTTCAATACTGCTCCCCAAAACCTGTGTTCCATACCGCTCCTCAACACCTGAGTTCCACGCTACTCTTCAAAACCTGTATTCCAAACTGCTCCTCAACACCTGTGTTCCATGCTGTTCCTCAAAACCTGTGTTCCATACTGCTCCTCAACACCTGTGTTCCACGCTACTCTTCAAAACCTGTATTCCAAACTGCTCCTCAACACCTGTGTAACATGCTGCTCCTTAAAACCTGTGTTCCATGCTGCTCCTCAAAACCTGTATTCCATACTGCTCCTCAAAACCTGTGTTCCATAATGCTGCTCAAAACCTATGTTTCATACTGCTCCTGAACACCTGTGTTCCATGTTGCTCCTCAAAACCTGTGTTCCATACTGCTCCTCAACACCTGTGTTCCATGCTGCTCCTCAAAACCTGTGTTCCATACTGCTCCTCAACACCTGTGTTCCATACTGCTCCTCAAAACCTGTGTTCCATGCTGCTCCTCAAAACCTGTGTTCCATGCTGCTCCTCTAAACATGTGTTCGATACTGCTCCTCAAACTCTGTGGTCCATACTGCACCTAAAAACCTGTGTTTCATGCTGCTCCTCAAAACCTGTGGTCCATACTGCTCCTCAACACTTGTGTTCCATGCTGCTCCTTAAAACCTGTGTTCCAATCTGCTCCTGAATACCTGTGTTCCATACTGCTCCTCAAAAAATGTGTTCCATACTGCTGCTCAAAGCCTGTGTGCCATGCTGCTCCTCAACACATGTGTTCCATTCTGCTCCTCAAAACCTGTGTTCCATACTGCTCCCCAAATCTGTGTTCCATACTGCTCCTCAAAACCTGTGTTCCATACTGCTCCTCAACACCTGTGTTTCATGCTGCTCCTCAAAACATGTGTTCCATACTTCTCCTGAACACCTGTGTTCCATGTTGCTCCTCAAAACCTGTGTTCCATACTGCTCCTCAACACCTGTGTTCCATGCTGCTCCTCAAAACCTGTGTTCCATACTGCTCCTCAACACCTGTGTTCCATACTGCTCCTCAAAACCTGTGTTCCATGCTGCTCCTCAAAACCTGTGTTCCATGCTGCTCCACTAAACATGTGTTCGATACTGCTCCTCAAAATCTGTGTTCCATACTGCATCTCAAAACCTGTGTTTCATGCTTCTCCTCAAAACCTGTGGTCCATACTGCCCCTCAACACTTGTGTTCCATGCTGCTCCTTAAAACCTGTGTTCCAATCTGCTCCTGAATACCTGTGTTCCATACTGCTCCTCAAAAAATGTGTTCCATACTGCTCCTCAAAGCCTGTGTGCCATACTGCTCCTCAACACATGTGTTCCATTCTGCTCCTCAAAACCTGTGTTTCATACTGCTCCTCAAAAGCTGTGTTCCATACTGCTCCTCAACACCTGTGTTTCATGCTGCTCCTCAAAACCTGTGTTCCATACTTCTCCTGAAAACCTGTGTTCCATGTTGCTCCTCAAAACCTGTGTTCCATACTGCTCCTCAACAACTGTGTTCCATGCTGCTCCTCAAAACCTGTGTTCCATGCTGCTCCTCAAAACCTGTGTTCCATACTGCTCCTCAACACCTGTGTTCCATACCGCTCCCCAACCACATTCCATACTGCTCCTCAAAACCTGTGTTCCATTCTGCTCCTCAAAACCTGTGTTCCATACTGCTCCTCAACACCTGTGTTCCATACCGCTCCCCAACCACATTCCATACTGCTCCTCAAAACCTGTGTTTCATGCTGCTCCTCAAAACCTGTGTTCCATACTTCTCCTGAACACCTGTGTTCCATGTTGCTCCTCAAAACCTGTGGTCCATACTGCCCCTCAACACTTGTGTTCCATGCTGCTCCTTAAAACCTGTGTTCCAATCTGCTCCTGAATACCTGTGTTCCATACCGCTCCTCAAAAAATGTGTTCCATACTGCTCCTCAAAGCCTGTGTTCCATGCTGCTCCTCAACACATGTGTTCCATTCTGCTCCTCAAAACCTGTGTTTCATACTGCTCCTCAAAAGCTGTGTTCCATACTGCTCCTCAACACCTGTGTTTCATGCTGCTCCTCAAAACCTGTGTTCCATACTTCTCCTGAACACCTGTGTTCCATGTTGCTCCTCAAAACCTGTGTTCCATACTGCTCCTCAACACCTGTGTTCCATGCTGCTCCTCAAAACCTGTGTTCCATGCTGCTCCTCAAAACCTGTGTTCCATACTGCTCCTCAACACCTGTGTTCCATACCGCTCCCCAACCACATTCCATACTGCTCCTCAAAACCTGTGTTCCATACTGCTCCTCAAAACCTGTGTTCAATACTGCTCCCCAAAACCTGTGTTCCATACTGATCCTCAACACCTGAGTTCCACGCTGCTCTTCAAAACCTGTATTCCAAACTGCTCCTCAACACGTGTGTTCCATGCTGTTCCTCAAAACCTGTGTTCCATACTGCTCTTCAACCCCTGTGTTCCATGCTGCTCCTCAAAACCTGTGGTCCATACTGCTCCTCAACACCTGTGTTCCATGCTGCTCCTCAAAACCTGTGTTCCAATCTGCTCCTGAATACCTGTCTTCCATACTGCTCCTTAAACCTGTGTTCCATGCTGCTCCTCAAAACCTATATTCCATACTGCTCCTCAAAACATGTGTTCGATACTGCTCCTCAACACTTGTGTTCCATGCTGCTCCTCAACACCTGTGTTCCACGCTACTCTTCAAAACCTGTATTCCAAACTGCTCCTCAACACCTGTGTTCCATGCTGCTCCTTAAAACCTGTGTTCCATGCTGCACCTCAAAACCTGTATTCCATACTGCTCCTCAAAACCTGTGTTCCATAATGCTCCTCAAAACCTGTGTTCCATGCTGCTCCTCAAAACCTGTGTTCCATACTGCTCCTCAACACCTGTGTTCCATACTGCTCCTCAAAACCTGTGTTCCATGCTGCTCCTCAAAACCTGTGTTCCATGCTGCTCCTCTAAACATGTGTTCGATACTGCTCCTCAAAATCTGTGTTCCATACTGCACCTCAAAACCTGTGTTTCATGCTGCTCCTCAAAACCTGTGGTCCATACTGCTCCTCAACGCTTGTGTTCCATGGCACTCCTTAAAACTTGTGTTCCAATCTGCTCCTGAATACCTGTGTTCCATACTGCTCCTCAAAAAATGTGTTCCATACTGCTCCTCAAAGCCTGTGTGCCATGCTGCTCCTCAACACATGTGTTCCATTCTGCTCCTCAAAACCTGTGTTCCATACTGCTCCTCAAAAGCTGTGTTCCATACTGCTCCTCAAAACCTGTGTTCCATACTGCTCCTCAACACCTGTGTTTCATGCTGCTCCTCAAAACCTGTGTTCCATACTTCTCCTGAACACTTGTGTTCCATACTGCTCCTCAAAACCTGTGTTCCATGCTGCTCCACTAAACATGTGTTCGATACTGCTCCTCAAAATCTGTGTTCCATACTGCATCTCAAAACCTTTGTGTCATGCTTCTCCTCAAAACCTGTGGTCCATACTGCCCCTCAACACTTGTGTTCCATACTGCTCCTCAAAACCAGTGTTCAATACTGCTCCCCAAAACCTGTGTTCCATACTGCTCCTCAACACCTGAGTTCCACGCTGCTCTTCAAAACCTGTATTCAAAACTGCTCCTCAACACCTGTGTTCCATGCTGTTCCTCAAAACCTGTGTTCCATACTGCTCTTCAACCCCTGTGTTCCATGCTGCTCCTCAAAACCTGTGGTCCATACTGCTCCTCAACACCTGTGTTCCATGTTGCTCCTCAAAACCTGTGTTCCATACTGCTCCTCAACACCTGTGTTCCATGCTGCTCCTCAAAACCTGTGTTCCATGCTGCTCCTCAAAACCTGTGTTCCATACTGCTCCTCAACACCTGTGTTCCATACCGCTCCCCAACCACATTCCATACTGCTCCACAAAACCTGTGTTCCATACTGCTCCTCAAAACCTGTGTTCAATACTGCTCCCCAAAACCTGTATTCCATACTGCTCCTCAACACCTGAGTTCCACGCTACTCTTCAAAACCTGTATTCCAAACTGCTCCTCAACACCTGTGTTCCATGCTGTTCCTCAAAACCTGTGTTCCATACTGCTCTTCAACCCCTGTGTTCCATGCTGCTCCTCAAAACCTGTGGTCCATACTGCTCCTCAACACCTGTGTTCCATGCTGCTCCTCAAAACCTGTGTTCCAATCTGCTCCTGAATACCTGTCTTCCATACTGCTCCTCAAAACCTGTGTTCAATACTGCTCCCCAAAACCTGTATTCCATACTGCTCCTCAACACCTGAGTTCCACGCTACTCTTCAAAACCTGTATTCCAAACTGCTCCTCAACACCTGTGTTCCATACTGCTCCTCAAAACCTGTGTTCCATACTTCTCCTCAAAACATGTGTTCGATACTGCTCCTCAACACTTGTGTTCCACGCTGCTCCTCAACACCTGTGTTCCACGCTACTCTTCAAAACCTGTATTCCAAACTGCTCCTCAACACCTGTGTTCCATGCTGCTCCTTAAAACCTGTGTTCCATGCTGCTCCTCAAAACCTGTATTCCATACTGCTCCTCAAAACCTGTGTTCCATAATGCTCCTCAAAACCTGTGTTCCATGCTGCTCCTCAAAACCTGTGTTCCATACTGCTCCTCAACACCTGTGTTCCATACTGCTCCTCAAAACCTGTGTTCCATGCTGCTCCTCAAAACCTGTGTTCCATGCTGCTCCTCTAAACATGTGTTCGATACTGCTCCTCAAAATCTGTGTTCCATACTGCACCTCAAAACCTGTGTTTCATGCTGCTCCTCAAAACCTGTGGTCCATACTGCTCCTCAACACTTGTGTTCCATGCTGCTCCTTAAAACTTGTGTTCCAATCTGCTCCTGAATACCTGTGTTCCATACTGCTCCTCAAAAAATGTGTTCCATACTGCTCCTCAAAGCCTGTGTGCCATGCTGCTCCTCAACACATGTGTTCCATTCTGCTCCTCAAAACCTGTGTTCCATACTGCTCCTCAAAAGCTGTGTTCCATACTGCTCCTCAAAACCTGTGTTCCATACTGCTCCTCAACACCTGTGTTTCATGCTGCTCCTCAAAACCTGTGTTCCATACTTCTCCTGAACACCTGTGTTCCATACTGCTCCTCAAAACCTGTGTTCCATGCTGCTCCACTAAACATGTGTTCGATACTGCTCCTCAAAATCTGTGTTCCATACTGCATCTCAAAACCTTTGTGTCATGCTTCTCCTCAAAACCTGTGGTCCATACTGCCCCTCAACACTTGTGTTCCATACTGCTCCTCAAAACCAGTGTTCAATACTGCTCCTCAAAACCTGTGTTCCATACTGCTCCTCAACACCTGAGTTCCACGCTGCTCTTCAAAACCTGTATTCCAAACTGCTCCTCAACACCTGTGTTCCATGCTGTTCCTCAAAACCTGTGTTCCATACTGCTCCTCAACACTTGTGTTCCATGCTGCTCCTTAAAACCTGTGTTCCAATCTGCCCCTGAATACCTGTGTTCCATACTGCTCCTCAAAAAATGTGTTCCATACTGCTCCTCAAAGCCTGTGTGCCATACTGCTCCTCAACACATGTGTTCCATTCTGCTCCTCAAAACCTGTGTTTCATACTGCTCCTCAAAAGCTTTGTTCCATACTGCTCCTCAACACCTGTGTTTCATGCTGCTCCTCAAAACCTGTGTTCCATACTTCTCCTGAAAACCTGTGTTCCATGTTGCTCCTCAAAACCTGTGTTCCATACTGCTCCTCAACACCTGAGTTCCACGCTGCTCTTCAAAACCTGTATTCAAAACTGCTCCTCAACACCTGTGTTCCATGCTGTTCCTCAAAACCTGTGTTCCATACTGCTCTTCAACCCCTGTGTTCCATGCTGCTCCTCAAAACCTGTGGTCCATACTGCTCCTCAACACCTGTGTTCCATGTTGCTCCTCAAAACCTGTGTTCCATACTGCTCCTCAACACCTGTGTTCCATGCTGCTCCTCAAAACCTGTGTTCCATGCTGCTCCTCAAAACCTGTGTTCCATACTGCTCCTCAACACCTGTGTTCCATACCGCTCCCCAACCACATTCCATACTGCTCCACAAAACCTGTGTTCCATACTGCTCCTCAAAACCTGTGTTCAATACTGCTCCCCAAAACCTGTATTCCATACTGCTCCTCAACACCTGAGTTCCACGCTACTCTTCAAAACCTGTATTCCAAACTGCTCCTCAACACCTGTGTTCCATGCTGTTCCTCAAAACCTGTGTTCCATACTGCTCTTCAACCCCTGTGTTCCATGCTGCTCCTCAAAACCTGTGGTCCATACTGCTCCTCAACACCTGTGTTCCATGCTGCTCCTCAAAACCTGTGTTCCAATCTGCTCCTGAATACCTGTCTTCCATACTGCTCCTCAAAACCTGTGTTCAATACTGCTCCCCAAAACCTGTATTCCATACTGCTCCTCAACACCTGAGTTCCACGCTACTCTTCAAAACCTGTATTCCAAACTGCTCCTCAACACCTGTGTTCCATACTGCTCCTCAAAACCTGTGTTCCATACTTCTCCTCAAAACATGTGTTCGATACTGCTCCTCAACACTTGTGTTCCACGCTGCTCCTCAACACCTGTGTTCCACGCTACTCTTCAAAACCTGTATTCCAAACTGCTCCTCAACACCTGTGTTCCATGCTGCTCCTTAAAACCTGTGTTCCATGCTGCTCCTCAAAACCTGTATTCCATACTGCTCCTCAAAACCTGTGTTCCATAATGCTCCTCAAAACCTGTGTTCCATGCTGCTCCTCAAAACCTGTGTTCCATACTGCTCCTCAACACCTGTGTTCCATACTGCTCCTCAAAACCTGTGTTCCATGCTGCTCCTCAAAACCTGTGTTCCATGCTGCTCCTCTAAACATGTGTTCGATACTGCTCCTCAAAATCTGTGTTCCATACTGCACCTCAAAACCTGTGTTTCATGCTGCTCCTCAAAACCTGTGGTCCATACTGCTCCTCAACACTTGTGTTCCATGCTGCTCCTTAAAACTTGTGTTCCAATCTGCTCCTGAATACCTGTGTTCCATACTGCTCCTCAAAAAATGTGTTCCATACTGCTCCTCAAAGCCTGTGTGCCATGCTGCTCCTCAACACATGTGTTCCATTCTGCTCCTCAAAACCTGTGTTCCATACTGCTCCTCAAAAGCTGTGTTCCATACTGCTCCTCAAAACCTGTGTTCCATACTGCTCCTCAACACCTGTGTTTCATGCTGCTCCTCAAAACCTGTGTTCCATACTTCTCCTGAACACCTGTGTTCCATACTGCTCCTCAAAACCTGTGTTCCATGCTGCTCCACTAAACATGTGTTCGATACTGCTCCTCAAAATCTGTGTTCCATACTGCATCTCAAAACCTTTGTGTCATGCTTCTCCTCAAAACCTGTGGTCCATACTGCCCCTCAACACTTGTGTTCCATACTGCTCCTCAAAACCAGTGTTCAATACTGCTCCTCAAAACCTGTGTTCCATACTGCTCCTCAACACCTGAGTTCCACGCTGCTCTTCAAAACCTGTATTCCAAACTGCTCCTCAACACCTGTGTTCCATGCTGTTCCTCAAAACCTGTGTTCCATACTGCTCCTCAACACTTGTGTTCCATGCTGCTCCTTAAAACCTGTGTTCCAATCTGCTCCTGAATACCTGTGTTCCATACTGCTCCTCAAAAAATGTGTTCCATACTGCTCCTCAAAGCCTGTGTGCCATACTGCTCCTCAACACATGTGTTCCATTCTGCTCCTCAAAACCTGTGTTTCATACTGCTCCTCAAAAGCTTTGTTCCATACTGCTCCTCAACACCTGTGTTTCATGCTGCTCCTCAAAACCTGTGTTCCATACTTCTCCTGAAAACCTGTGTTCCATGTTGCTCCTCAAAACCTGTGTTCCATACTGCTCCTCAACAACTGTGTTCCATGCTGCTCCTCAAAACCTGTGTTCCATGTTGCTCCTCAAAACCTGTGTTCCATACTGCTCCTCAACACCTGTGTTCCATACCGCTCCCCAACCACATTCCATACTGCTCCTCAAAACCTGTGTTCCATACTGCTCCTCAAAACCTGTGTTCCATACTGCTTCTCAACACCTGTGTTCCATACCGCTCCCCAACCACATTCCATACTGCTCCTCAAAACCTGTGTTTCATGCTGCTCCTCAAAACCTGTGTTCCATACTTCTCCTGAACACCTGTGTTCCATGTTGCTCCTCAAAACCTGTGGTCCATACTGCCCCTCAACACTTGTGTTCCATGCTGCTCCTCAAAACCTGTGTTCCATACTGCTCCTCAACACCTGTGTTCCATACCGCTCCCCAACCACGTTCCATACTGCTCCTCAAAACCTGTGTTCCATACTGCTCCTGAATACCTGTGTTCAATACTGCTCCCCAAAACCTGTGTTCCATACTGCTCCTCAACACCTGAGTTCCATGCTGCTCCTCAACACCTGTGTTCCACGCTACTCTTCAAAACCTGTATTCCAAACTGCTCCTCAACACCTGTGTTCCATGCTGCTCCTGAACACCTGTGTTCCATGTTGCTCCTCAAAACCTGTGTTCCATACTGCTCATCAACACCTGTGTTCCATGCTGCTCCTCAAAACCTGTGTTCCATACTGCTCCTCAACACCTGTGTTCCATGCTGCTCCTCAAAACCTGTGTTTCATGCTGCTCCTCAAAACCTGTGGTCCATACTGCTCCTCAACACTTGTGTTCCATGCTGCTCCTTAAAACTTGTGTTCCAATCTGCTCCTGAATACCTGTGTTCCATACTGCTCCTCAAAAAATGTGTTCCATACTGCTCCTCAAAGCCTGTGTGCCATGCTGCTCCTCAACACATGTGTTCCATTCTGCTCCTCAAAACCTGTGTTCCATACTGCTCCTCAAAAGCTGTGTTCCATACTGCTCCTCAAAACCTGTGTTCCATACTGCTCCTCAACACCTGTGTTTCATGCTGCTCCTCAAAACCTGTGTTCCATACTTCTCCTGAACACCTGTGTTCCATACTGCTCCTCAAAACCTGTGTTCCATGCTGCTCCACTAAACATGTGTTCGATACTGCTCCTCAAAATCTGTGTTCCATACTGCATCTCAAAACCTGTGTGTCATGCTTCTCCTCAAAACCTGTGGTCCATACTGCCCCTCAACACTTGTGTTCCATACTGCTCCTCAAAACCAGTGTTCAATACTGCTCCCCAAAACCTGTGTTCCATACTGTTCCTCAACACCTGAGTTCCACGCTGCTCTTCAAAACCTGTATTCCAAACTGCTCCTCAACACCTGTGTTCCATGCTGTTCCTCAAAACCTGTGTTCCATACTGCTCTTCAACCCCTGTGTTCCATGCTGCTCCTCAAAACCTGTGGTCCATACTGCTCCTCAACACCTGTGTTCCATGCTGCTCCTCAAAACCTGTGTTCCATACTGCTCCTCAACACCTGTGTTCCATACCGCTCCCCAACCACGTTCCATACTGCTCCTCAAAACCTGTGTTCCATACTGCTCCTGAATACCTGTGTTCAATACTGCTCCCCAAAACCTGTGTTCCATACTGCTCCTCAACACCTGAGTTCCACGCTGCTCTTCAAAACCTGTATTCCAAACTGCTCCTCAACACCTGTGTTCCATGCTGTTCCTCAAAACCTGTGTTCCATACTGCTCTTCAACCCCTGTGTTCCATGCTGCTCCTCAAAACCTGTGGTCCATACTGCTCCTCAACACCTGTGTTCCATGCTGCTCCTCAAAACCTGTGTTCCAATCTGCTCCTCAAAACCTGTGTTCCATGCTGCTCCTCAAAACCTGTGTTCCATGCTGCTCCTCTAAACATGTGTTCGATACTGCTCCTCAAAATCTGTGTTCCATACTGCATCTCAAAACCTGTGTTTCATGCTGCTCCTCAAAACCTGTGGTCCATACTGCTCCTCAACACTTGTTTTCCATGCTGCTCCTTAAAACCTGTGTTCCAATCTGCTCCTGAATACCTGTGTTCCATACTGCTCCTCAAAAAATGTGTTCCATACTGCTCCTCAAAGCCTGTGTGCCATGCTGCTCCTCAACACATGTGTTCCATTCTGCTCCTCAAAACCTGTGTTCCATACTTCTCCTGAACACCTGTGTTCCATGTTGCTCCTCAAAACCTGTGTTCCATACTGCTCCTCAACACCTGTGTTCCATGCTGCTCCTCAAAACCTGTGTTCCATGCTGCTCCTCAAAACCTGTGTTCCATACTGCTCCTCAACACCTGTGTTCCATACCGCTCCCCAACCACATTCCATACTGCTCCACAAAACCTGTGTTCCATACTGCTCCTCAAAACCTGTGTTCAATACTGCTCCCCAAAACCTGTGTTCCATACTGCTCCTCAACACCTGAGTTCCACGCTACTCTTCAAAACCTGTATTCCAAACTGCTCCTCAACACCTGTGTTCCATGCTGTTCCTCAAAACCTGTGTTCCATACTGCTCCTCAACACCTGTGTTCCACGCTACTCTTCAAAACCTGTATTCCAAACTGCTCCTCAACACCTGTGTACCATGCTGCTCCTTAAAACCTGTGTTCCATGCTGCTCCTCAAAACCTGTATTCCATACTGCTCCTCAAAACCTGTGTTCCATAATGCTGCTCAAAACCTATGTTTCATACTGCTCCTGAACACCTGTGTTCCATGTTGCTCCTCAAAACCTGTGTTCCATACTGCTCCTCAACACCTGTGTTCCATGCTGCTCCTCAAAACCTGTGTTCCATACTGCTCCTCAACACCTGTGTTCCATACTGCTCCTCAAAACCTGTGTTCCATGCTGCTCCTCAAAACCTGTGTTCCATGCTGCTCCTCTAAACATGTGTTCGATACTGCTCCTCAAACTCTGTGGTCCATACTGCACCTAAAAACCTGTGTTTCATGCTGCTCCTCAAAACCTGTGGTCCATACTGCTCCTCAACACTTGTGTTCCATGCTGCTCCTTAAAACCTGTGTTCCAATCTGCTCCTGAATACCTGTGTTCCATACTGCTCCTCAAAAAATGTGTTCCATACTGCTGCTCAAAGCCTGTGTGCCATGCTGCTCCTCAACACATGTGTTCCATTCTGCTCCTCAAAACCTGTGTTCCATACTGCTCCCCAAATCTGTGTTCCATACTGCTCCTCAAAACCTGTGTTCCATACTGCTCCTCAACACCTGTGTTTCATGCTGCTCCTCAAAACATGTGTTCCATACTTCTCCTGAACACCTGTGTTCCATGTTGCTCCTCAAAACCTGTGTTCCATACTGCTCCTCAACACCTGTGTTCCATGCTGCTCCTCAAAACCTGTGTTCCATACTGCTCCTCAACACCTGTGTTCCATACTGCTCCTCAAAACCTGTGTTCCATGCTGCTCCTCAAAACCTGTGTTCCATGCTGCTCCACTAAACATGTGTTCGATACTGCTCCTCAAAATCTGTGTTCCATACTGCATCTCAAAACCTGTGTTTCATGCTTCTCCTCAAAACCTGTGGTCCATACTGCCCCTCAACACTTGTGTTCCATGCTGCTCCTTAAAACCTGTGTTCCAATCTGCTCCTGAATACCTGTGTTCCATACTGCTCCTCAAAAAATGTGTTCCATACTGCTCCTCAAAGCCTGTGTGCCATACTGCTCCTCAACACATGTGTTCCATTCTGCTCCTCAAAACCTGTGTTTCATACTGCTCCTCAAAAGCTGTGTTCCATACTGCTCCTCAACACCTGTGTTTCATGCTGCTCCTCAAAACCTGTGTTCCATACTTCTCCTGAAAACCTGTGTTCCATGTTGCTCCTCAAAACCTGTGTTCCATACTGCTCCTCAACAACTGTGTTCCATGCTGCTCCTCAAAACCTGTGTTCCATGCTGCTCCTCAAAACCTGTGTTCCATACTGCTCCTCAACACCTGTGTTCCATACCGCTCCCCAACCACATTCCATACTGCTCCTCAAAACCTGTGTTCCATTCTGCTCCTCAAAACCTGTGTTCCATACTGCTCCTCAACACCTGTGTTCCATACCGCTCCCCAACCACATTCCATACTGCTCCTCAAAACCTGTGTTTCATGCTGCTCCTCAAAACCTGTGTTCCATACTTCTCCTGAACACCTGTGTTCCATGTTGCTCCTCAAAACCTGTGGTCCATACTGCCCCTCAACACTTGTGTTCCATGCTGCTCCTTAAAACCTGTGTTCCAATCTGCTCCTGAATACCTGTGTTCCATACCGCTCCTCAAAAAATGTGTTCCATACTGCTCCTCAAAGCCTGTGTTCCATGCTGCTCCTCAACACATGTGTTCCATTCTGCTCCTCAAAACCTGTGTTTCATACTGCTCCTCAAAAGCTGTGTTCCATACTGCTCCTCAACACCTGTGTTTCATGCTGCTCCTCAAAACCTGTGTTCCATACTTCTCCTGAACACCTGTGTTCCATGTTGCTCCTCAAAACCTGTGTTCCATACTGCTCCTCAACACCTGTGTTCCATGCTGCTCCTCAAAACCTGTGTTCCATGCTGCTCCTCAAAACCTGTGTTCCATACTGCTCCTCAACACCTGTGTTCCATACCGCTCCCCAACCACATTCCATACTGCTCCTCAAAACCTGTGTTCCATACTGCTCCTCAAAACCTGTGTTCAATACTGCTCCCCAAAACCTGTGTTCCATACTGATCCTCAACACCTGAGTTCCACGCTGCTCTTCAAAACCTGTATTCCAAACTGCTCCTCAACACGTGTGTTCCATGCTGTTCCTCAAAACCTGTGTTCCATACTGCTCTTCAACCCCTGTGTTCCATGCTGCTCCTCAAAACCTGTGGTCCATACTGCTCCTCAACACCTGTGTTCCATGCTGCTCCTCAAAACCTGTGTTCCAATCTGCTCCTGAATACCTGTCTTCCATACTGCTCCTTAAACCTGTGTTCCATGCTGCTCCTCAAAACCTATATTCCATACTGCTCCTCAAAACATGTGTTCGATACTGCTCCTCAACACTTGTGTTCCATGCTGCTCCTCAACACCTGTGTTCCACGCTACTCTTCAAAACCTGTATTCCAAACTGCTCCTCAACACCTGTGTTCCATGCTGCTCCTTAAAACCTGTGTTCCATGCTGCACCTCAAAACCTGTATTCCATACTGCTCCTCAAAACCTGTGTTCCATAATGCTCCTCAAAACCTGTGTTCCATGCTGCTCCTCAAAACCTGTGTTCCATACTGCTCCTCAACACCTGTGTTCCATACTGCTCCTCAAAACCTGTGTTCCATGCTGCTCCTCAAAACCTGTGTTCCATGCTGCTCCTCTAAACATGTGTTCGATACTGCTCCTCAAAATCTGTGTTCCATACTGCACCTCAAAACCTGTGTTTCATGCTGCTCCTCAAAACCTGTGGTCCATACTGCTCCTCAACACTTGTGTTCCATGGCACTCCTTAAAACTTGTGTTCCAATCTGCTCCTGAATACCTGTGTTCCATACTGCTCCTCAAAAAATGTGTTCCATACTGCTCCTCAAAGCCTGTGTGCCATGCTGCTCCTCAACACATGTGTTCCATTCTGCTCCTCAAAACCTGTGTTCCATACTGCTCCTCAAAAGCTGTGTTCCATACTGCTCCTCAAAACCTGTGTTCCATACTGCTCCTCAACACCTGTGTTTCATGCTGCTCCTCAAAACCTGTGTTCCATACTTCTCCTGAACACTTGTGTTCCATACTGCTCCTCAAAACCTGTGTTCCATGCTGCTCCACTAAACATGTGTTCGATACTGCTCCTCAAAATCTGTGTTCCATACTGCATCTCAAAACCTTTGTGTCATGCTTCTCCTCAAAACCTGTGGTCCATACTGCCCCTCAACACTTGTGTTCCATACTGCTCCTCAAAACCAGTGTTCAATACTGCTCCCCAAAACCTGTGTTCCATACTGCTCCTCAACACCTGAGTTCCACGCTGCTCTTCAAAACCTGTATTCAAAACTGCTCCTCAACACCTGTGTTCCATGCTGTTCCTCAAAACCTGTGTTCCATACTGCTCTTCAACCCCTGTGTTCCATGCTGCTCCTCAAAACCTGTGGTCCATACTGCTCCTCAACACCTGTGTTCCATGTTGCTCCTCAAAACCTGTGTTCCATACTGCTCCTCAACACCTGTGTTCCATGCTGCTCCTCAAAACCTGTGTTCCATGCTGCTCCTCAAAACCTGTGTTCCATACTGCTCCTCAACACCTGTGTTCCATACCGCTCCCCAACCACATTCCATACTGCTCCACAAAACCTGTGTTCCATACTGCTCCTCAAAACCTGTGTTCAATACTGCTCCCCAAAACCTGTATTCCATACTGCTCCTCAACACCTGAGTTCCACGCTACTCTTCAAAACCTGTATTCCAAACTGCTCCTCAACACCTGTGTTCCATGCTGTTCCTCAAAACCTGTGTTCCATACTGCTCTTCAACCCCTGTGTTCCATGCTGCTCCTCAAAACCTGTGGTCCATACTGCTCCTCAACACCTGTGTTCCATGCTGCTCCTCAAAACCTGTGTTCCAATCTGCTCCTGAATACCTGTCTTCCATACTGCTCCTCAAAACCTGTGTTCAATACTGCTCCCCAAAACCTGTATTCCATACTGCTCCTCAACACCTGAGTTCCACGCTACTCTTCAAAACCTGTATTCCAAACTGCTCCTCAACACCTGTGTTCCATACTGCTCCTCAAAACCTGTGTTCCATACTTCTCCTCAAAACATGTGTTCGATACTGCTCCTCAACACTTGTGTTCCACGCTGCTCCTCAACACCTGTGTTCCACGCTACTCTTCAAAACCTGTATTCCAAACTGCTCCTCAACACCTGTGTTCCATGCTGCTCCTTAAAACCTGTGTTCCATGCTGCTCCTCAAAACCTGTATTCCATACTGCTCCTCAAAACCTGTGTTCCATAATGCTCCTCAAAACCTGTGTTCCATGCTGCTCCTCAAAACCTGTGTTCCATACTGCTCCTCAACACCTGTGTTCCATACTGCTCCTCAAAACCTGTGTTCCATGCTGCTCCTCAAAACCTGTGTTCCATGCTGCTCCTCTAAACATGTGTTCGATACTGCTCCTCAAAATCTGTGTTCCATACTGCACCTCAAAACCTGTGTTTCATGCTGCTCCTCAAAACCTGTGGTCCATACTGCTCCTCAACACTTGTGTTCCATGCTGCTCCTTAAAACTTGTGTTCCAATCTGCTCCTGAATACCTGTGTTCCATACTGCTCCTCAAAAAATGTGTTCCATACTGCTCCTCAAAGCCTGTGTGCCATGCTGCTCCTCAACACATGTGTTCCATTCTGCTCCTCAAAACCTGTGTTCCATACTGCTCCTCAAAAGCTGTGTTCCATACTGCTCCTCAAAACCTGTGTTCCATACTGCTCCTCAACACCTGTGTTTCATGCTGCTCCTCAAAACCTGTGTTCCATACTTCTCCTGAACACCTGTGTTCCATACTGCTCCTCAAAACCTGTGTTCCATGCTGCTCCACTAAACATGTGTTCGATACTGCTCCTCAAAATCTGTGTTCCATACTGCATCTCAAAACCTTTGTGTCATGCTTCTCCTCAAAACCTGTGGTCCATACTGCCCCTCAACACTTGTGTTCCATACTGCTCCTCAAAACCAGTGTTCAATACTGCTCCTCAAAACCTGTGTTCCATACTGCTCCTCAACACCTGAGTTCCACGCTGCTCTTCAAAACCTGTATTCCAAACTGCTCCTCAACACCTGTGTTCCATGCTGTTCCTCAAAACCTGTGTTCCATACTGCTCCTCAACACTTGTGTTCCATGCTGCTCCTTAAAACCTGTGTTCCAATCTGCCCCTGAATACCTGTGTTCCATACTGCTCCTCAAAAAATGTGTTCCATACTGCTCCTCAAAGCCTGTGTGCCATACTGCTCCTCAACACATGTGTTCCATTCTGCTCCTCAAAACCTGTGTTTCATACTGCTCCTCAAAAGCTTTGTTCCATACTGCTCCTCAACACCTGTGTTTCATGCTGCTCCTCAAAACCTGTGTTCCATACTTCTCCTGAAAACCTGTGTTCCATGTTGCTCCTCAAAACCTGTGTTCCATACTGCTCCTCAACACCTGAGTTCCACGCTGCTCTTCAAAACCTGTATTCAAAACTGCTCCTCAACACCTGTGTTCCATGCTGTTCCTCAAAACCTGTGTTCCATACTGCTCTTCAACCCCTGTGTTCCATGCTGCTCCTCAAAACCTGTGGTCCATACTGCTCCTCAACACCTGTGTTCCATGTTGCTCCTCAAAACCTGTGTTCCATACTGCTCCTCAACACCTGTGTTCCATGCTGCTCCTCAAAACCTGTGTTCCATGCTGCTCCTCAAAACCTGTGTTCCATACTGCTCCTCAACACCTGTGTTCCATACCGCTCCCCAACCACATTCCATACTGCTCCACAAAACCTGTGTTCCATACTGCTCCTCAAAACCTGTGTTCAATACTGCTCCCCAAAACCTGTATTCCATACTGCTCCTCAACACCTGAGTTCCACGCTACTCTTCAAAACCTGTATTCCAAACTGCTCCTCAACACCTGTGTTCCATGCTGTTCCTCAAAACCTGTGTTCCATACTGCTCTTCAACCCCTGTGTTCCATGCTGCTCCTCAAAACCTGTGGTCCATACTGCTCCTCAACACCTGTGTTCCATGCTGCTCCTCAAAACCTGTGTTCCAATCTGCTCCTGAATACCTGTCTTCCATACTGCTCCTCAAAACCTGTGTTCAATACTGCTCCCCAAAACCTGTATTCCATACTGCTCCTCAACACCTGAGTTCCACGCTACTCTTCAAAACCTGTATTCCAAACTGCTCCTCAACACCTGTGTTCCATACTGCTCCTCAAAACCTGTGTTCCATACTTCTCCTCAAAACATGTGTTCGATACTGCTCCTCAACACTTGTGTTCCACGCTGCTCCTCAACACCTGTGTTCCACGCTACTCTTCAAAACCTGTATTCCAAACTGCTCCTCAACACCTGTGTTCCATGCTGCTCCTTAAAACCTGTGTTCCATGCTGCTCCTCAAAACCTGTATTCCATACTGCTCCTCAAAACCTGTGTTCCATAATGCTCCTCAAAACCTGTGTTCCATGCTGCTCCTCAAAACCTGTGTTCCATACTGCTCCTCAACACCTGTGTTCCATACTGCTCCTCAAAACCTGTGTTCCATGCTGCTCCTCAAAACCTGTGTTCCATTCTGCTCCTCAAAACCTGTGTTCCATACTGCTCCTCAAAAGCTGTGTTCCATACTGCTCCTCAAAACCTGTGTTCCATACTGCTCCTCAACACCTGTGTTTCATGCTGCTCCTCAAAACCTGTGTTCCATACTTCTCCTGAACACCTGTGTTCCATACTGCTCCTCAAAACCTGTGTTCCATGCTGCTCCACTAAACATGTGTTCGATACTGCTCCTCAAAATCTGTGTTCCATACTGCATCTCAAAACCTTTGTGTCATGCTTCTCCTCAAAACCTGTGGTCCATACTGCCCCTCAACACTTGTGTTCCATACTGCTCCTCAAAACCAGTGTTCAATACTGCTCCTCAAAACCTGTGTTCCATACTGCTCCTCAACACCTGAGTTCCACGCTGCTCTTCAAAACCTGTATTCCAAACTGCTCCTCAACACCTGTGTTCCATGCTGTTCCTCAAAACCTGTGTTCCATACTGCTCCTCAACACTTGTGTTCCATGCTGCTCCTTAAAACCTGTGTTCCAATCTGCTCCTGAATACCTGTGTTCCATACTGCTCCTCAAAAAATGTGTTCCATACTGCTCCTCAAAGCCTGTGTGCCATACTGCTCCTCAACACATGTGTTCCATTCTGCTCCTCAAAACCTGTGTTTCATACTGCTCCTCAAAAGCTTTGTTCCATACTGCTCCTCAACACCTGTGTTTCATGCTGCTCCTCAAAACCTGTGTTCCATACTTCTCCTGAAAACCTGTGTTCCATGTTGCTCCTCAAAACCTGTGTTCCATACTGCTCCTCAACAACTGTGTTCCATGCTGCTCCTCAAAACCTGTGTTCCATGTTGCTCCTCAAAACCTGTGTTCCATACTGCTCCTCAACACCTGTGTTCCATACCGCTCCCCAACCACATTCCATACTGCTCCTCAAAACCTGTGTTCCATACTGCTCCTCAAAACCTGTGTTCCATACTGCTTCTCAACACCTGTGTTCCATACCGCTCCCCAACCACATTCCATACTGCTCCTCAAAACCTGTGTTTCATGCTGCTCCTCAAAACCTGTGTTCCATACTTCTCCTGAACACCTGTGTTCCATGTTGCTCCTCAAAACCTGTGGTCCATACTGCCCCTCAACACTTGTGTTCCATGCTGCTCCTCAAAACCTGTGTTCCATACTGCTCCTCAACACCTGTGTTCCATACCGCTCCCCAACCACGTTCCATACTGCTCCTCAAAACCTGTGTTCCATACTGCTCCTGAATACCTGTGTTCAATACTGCTCCCCAAAACCTGTGTTCCATACTGCTCCTCAACACCTGAGTTCCACGCTGCTCTTCAAAACCTGTATTCCAAACTGCTCCTCAACACCTGTGTTCAATGCTGTTCCTCAAAACCTGTGTTCCATACTGCTCTTCAACCCCTGTGTTCCATGCTGCTCCTCAAAACCTGTGGTCCATACTGCTCCTCAACACCTGTGTTCCATGCTGCTCCTCAAAACCTGTGTTCCAATCTGCTCCTGAATACCTGTCTTCCATACTGCTCCTTAAACCTGTGTTCCATGCTGCTCCTCAAAACCTATATTCCATACTGCTCCTCAAAACTTGTGTTCGATATTGCTCCTCAACACTTGTGTTCCATGCTGCTCCTCAACACCTGTGTTCCATGCTGCTCCTCAAAACCTGTGTTCCATGCTGCTCCTCAAAACCTGTGTTCCATGCTGCTCCTCTAAACATGTGTTCGATATTGCTCCTCAACACTTGTGTTCCATGCTGCTCCTCAACACCTGTGTTCCACGCTACTCTTCAAAACCTGTATTCCAAACTGCTCCTCAACACCTGTGTTCCATGCTGCTCCTTAAAACCTGTGTTCCATGCTGCTCCTTAAAACCTGTGTTCCATGCTGCTCCTCAAAACCTGTATTCCATACTGCTGCTCAAAACCTATGTTTCATACTGCTCCTGAACACCTGTGTTCCATGTTGCTCCTCAAAACCTGTGTTCCATACTGCTCCTCAACACCTGTGTTCCATGCTGCTCCTCAAAACCTGTGTTCCATACTGCTCCTCAACACCTGTGTTCCATACTGCTCCTCAAAACCTGTGTTCCATGCTGCTCCTCAAAACCTGTGTTCCATGCTGCTCCTCTAAACATGTGTTCGATACTGCTCCTCAAAATCTGTGTTCCATACTGCATCTCAAAACCTGTGTTTCATGCTGCTCCTCAAAACCTGTGGTCCATACTGCTCCTCAACACTTGTGTTCCATGCTGCTCCTTAAAACCTGTGTTCCAATCTGCTCCTGAATACCTGTGTTCCATACTGCTCCTCAAAAAATGTGTTCCATACTGCTCCTCAAAGCCTGTGTGCCATGCTGCTCCTCAACACATGTGTTCCATTCTGCTCCTCAAAACCTGTGTTCCATACTGCTCCTCAAAAGCTGTGTTCCATACTGCTCCTCAACACCTGTGTTTCATGCTGCTCCTCAAAACCTGTGTTCCATACTTCTCTTGAACACCTGTGTTCCATGTTGCTCCTCAAAACCTGTGTTCCATACTGCTCCTCAACACCTGTGTTCCATGCTGCTCCTCAAAACCTGTGTTCCATGCTGCTCCTCAAAACCTGTTTTCCATACTGCTCCTCAACACTTGTGTTCCATACCGCTCCCCAACCACATTCCATACTGCTCCTCAAAACCTGTGTTCCATACTGCTCCTCAAAACCTGTGTTCAATACTGCTCCCCAAAACCTGTGTTCCATACTGCTTCTCAACACCTGAGTTCCACGCTTCTCTTCAAAACCTGTATTCCAAACTGCTCCTCAACACCTGTGTTCCATGCTGTTCCTCAAAACCTGTGTTCCATACTGCTCTTCAACCCCTGTGTTCCATGCTGCTCCTCAAAACCTGTGGTCCATACTGCTCCGCAACAACTGTGTTCCATGCTGCTCCTCAAAACCTGTGTTCCAATCTGCTCCTGAATACCTGTCTTCCATTCTGCTCCTTAAACCTGTGTTCCATGCTGCTCTTTGAAACCTATATTCCATACTGCTCCTCAAAACTTGTGTTCCATAATGCTGCTCAAAACCTAAGTTTCATACTGCATCTCAAAACCTTTGTGTCATGCTTCTCCTCAAAACCTGTGGTCCATAATGCCCCTCAACACTTGTGTTCCATACTGCTCCTCAAAACATGTGTTCGATACTGCTCCTCAACACTTGTGTTCCATGCTGCTCCTCAACACCTGTGTTCCACGCTACTCTTCAAAACCTGTATTCCAAACTGCTCCTCAACACCTGTGTTCCATGCTGCTCCTTAAAACCTGTGTTCCATGCTGCTCCTCAAAACCTGTATTCCATACTGCTCCTCAAAACCTGTGTTCCATAATGCTGCTCAAAACCTGTGTTTCATACTGCTCCTGAACACCTTTGTTCCATGTTGCTCCTCAAAACCTGTGTTCCATACTGCTCCTCAACACCTGTGTTCCATGCTGCTCCTCAAAACCTGTGTTCCATGCTGCTCCTCTAAACATGTGTTCGATACTGCTCCTCAAAATCTGTGTTCCATACTGCACCTCAAAACCTGTGTTTCATGCTGCTCCTCAAAACCTGTGGTCCATACTGCTCCTCAACACTTGTGTTCCATGCTGCTCCTTAAAACTTGTGTTCCAATCTGCTCCTGAATACCTGTGTTCCATACTGCTCCTCAAAAAATGTGTTCCATACTGCTCCTCAAAGCCTGTGTGCCATGCTGCTCCTCAACACATGTGTTCCATTCTGCTCCTCAAAACCTGTGTTCCATACTGCTCCTCAAAAGCTGTGTTCCATACTGCTCCTCAAAACCTGTGTTCCATACTGCTCCTCAACACCTGTGTTTCATGCTGCTCCTCAAAACCTGTGTTCCATACTTCTCCTGAACACCTGTGTTCCATACTGCTCCTCAAAACCTGTGTTCCATGCTGCTTCACTAAACATGTGTTCGATACTGCTCCTCAAAATCTGTGTTCCATACTGCATCTCAAAACCTTTGTGTCATGCTTCTCCTCAAAACCTGTGGTCCATACTGCCCCTCAACACTTGTGTTCCATACTGCTCCTCAAAACCAGTGTTCAATACTGCTCCCCAAAACCTGTGTTCCATACTGCTCCTCAACACCTGAGTTCCACGCTGCTCTTCAAAACCTGTATTCCAAACTGCTCCTCAACAGCTGTGTTCCATGCTGTTCCTCAAAACCTGTGTTCCATACTGCTCTTCAACCCCTGTGTTCCATGCTGCTCCTCAAAACCTGTGGTCCATACTGCTCCTCAACACCTGTGTTCCATGCTGCTCCTCAAAACCTGTGTTCCATACTGCTCCTCAACACCTGTGTTCCATACCGCTCCCCAACCACGTTCCATACTGCTCCTCAAAACCTGTGTTCCATACTGCTCCTGAATACCTGTGTTCAATACTGCTCCCCAAAACCTGTGTTCCATACTGCTCCTCAACACCTGAGTTCCACGCTGCTCTTCAAAACCTGTATTCCAAACTGCTCCTCAACACCTGTGTTCAATGCTGTTCCTCAAAACCTGTGTTCCATACTGCTCTTCAACCCCTGTGTTCCATGCTGCTCCTCAAAACCTGTGGTCCATACTGCTCCTCAACACCTGTGTTCCATGCTGCTCCTCAAAACCTGTGTTCCAATCTGCTCCTGAATACCTGTCTTCCATACTGCTCCTTAAACCTGTGTTCCATGCTGCTCCTCAAAACCTATATTCCATACTGCTCCTCAAAACTTGTGTTCGATATTGCTCCTCAACACTTGTGTTCCATGCTGCTCCTCAACACCTGTGTTCCATGCTGCTCCTCAAAACCTGTGTTCCATGCTGCTCCTCAAAACCTGTGTTCCATGCTGCTCCTCTAAACATGTGTTCGATATTGCTCCTCAACACTTGTGTTCCATGCTGCTCCTCAACACCTGTGTTCCACGCTACTTTTCAAAACCTGTATTCCAAACTGCTCCTCAACACCTGTGTTCCATGCTGCTCCTTAAAACCTGTGTTCCATGCTGCTCCTTAAAACCTGTGTTCCATGCTGCTCCTCAAAACCTGTATTCCATACTGCTGCTCCACAAAACCTATGTTTCATACTGCTCCTGAACACCTGTGTTCCATGTTGCTCCTCAAAACCTGTGTTCCATACTGCTCCTCAACACCTGTGTTCCATGCTGCTCCTCAAAACCTGTGTTCCATACTGCTCCTCAACACCTGTGTTCCATACTGCTCCTCAAAACCTGTGTTCCATGCTGCTCCTCAAAACCTGTGTTCCATGCTGCTCCTCTAAACATGTGTTCGATACTGCTCCTCAAAATCTGTGTTCCATACTGCATCTCAAAACCTGTGTTTCATGCTGCTCCTCAAAACCTGTGGTCCATACTGCTCCTCAACACTTGTGTTCCATGCTGCTCCTTAAAACCTGTGTTCCAATCTGCTCCTGAATACCTGTGTTCCATACTGCTCCTCAAAAAATGTGTTCCATACTGCTCCTCAAAGCCTGTGTGCCATGCTGCTCCTCAACACATGTGTTCCATTCTGCTCCTCAAAACCTGTGTTCCATACTGCTCCTCAAAAGCTGTGTTCCATACTGCTCCTCAACACCTGTGTTTCATGCTGCTCCTCAAAACCTGTGTTCCATACTTCTCTTGAACACCTGTGTTCCATGTTGCTCCTCAAAACCTGTGTTCCATACTGCTCCTCAACACCTGTGTTCCATACTGCTCCTCAACACCTGTGTTCCATGCTGCTCCTCAAAACCTGTGTTCCACACTGCTCCTCAACACCTGTGTTCCATACCGCTCCCCAACCACGTTCCATACTGCTCCTCAAAACCTGTGTTCCATACTGCTCCTCAAAACCTGTGTTCCATGCTGTTCCTCACCACCTGTGTTCCATGCTACTCCTCACCACCTGTGTTCCATGCTGCTACTCCTCACCACCTGTGTTCCATGCTGTTCCTCACCACCTGTGTTCCATGGTGCTCCTCAAAACCTGGGTTCCATACTGCTCCTCAAAACCTGTGTTCCATGCTGCTCCTCAACACATGTGTTCCATTCTGCTCCTCAAAACCTGTGTTCCATACTGCTCGTCAAAACCTGTGTTCCATACTTCTCCTCAAAACCTGTGTTCCATACTGCTCCTCAACACCTGTGTTCCATGCTGCTCCTCAAAACCTGTGTTCCATACTGCTCCTCAACACCTTTGTTCCATACTGCTCCTCAAAACCTGTGGTCCATACTGCTCCTCAACACCTGTGTTCCACGCTGCTCTTCAAAACCTGTATTCCAAACTGCTCCTCAACACCTGTGTTCCATGCTGTTCCTCAAAACCTGTGTTCCATACTTCTCTTCAACACCTGTATTCCATGCTGCTCCTCAAAACCTGTGTTCCATATTGCTCCTCAACACCTGTGTTCCATGCTGCTCCTCAAAACCTGTATTCCATACTGCTCCTCAAAACCGGTGGTCCATACTGCTCCTCAAAACCTGTGGTCAATACTGCTCCTCAACACTTGTGTTCCATTCTGCTCCTCAAAACCTGTGTTCCATACTGCTACTCAACACCTGTGTTCCACGCTGCTCTTCAAAACCTGTATTCCAAACTGCTCCTCAACACCTGTGTTCCATGCTGCTCCTCAAAACTTGTGTTCCATACTGCTCTTCAACACCTGTGTTCCATGCTGCTCCTCAAAACCTGTGTTCCTATCTGCTCCTGAATACCTGTGTTCCATACTGCTCCTGAATACCTGTGTTCCATACTGCTCCTTAAAACCTGTGTTTCATAATGCTCCCCAAAACCTGTGTTCCATACTGCTCCTCAACACCTGTGTTCCTTGCTGCTCCTCAAAACCTGTGTTCCATGCTTCTCCCCAAAACCTGTGTTCCATACTGCTCCTCAAAACCTGTGTTCCATACTGCTCCTCAACTACTGTGTTCCATGCTGCTCCTCATAATCTGTGTTCCATACTGCTCCTCAAAACCTGTGTTCCATAAGGCTCCTCAAAACCTGTGTTCCATAATGCTCCCCAAAACCTGTGTTCCATACTGCTCCTCAAAACCTGTGTTCCATGCTGCTCCTCAAAACCTGTGTTCCATGCTGCTCCTCAAAGCCTGTGTTCCATACTGCTCCACAAAACCTTTGTTCCGTGCTGCTCCACAAAACCTGTGTTCCATGCTGCTCCTCAAAAACTTGTTCCATAGTGCTCCTCAAAACCTGTGTTCCATACTTCTCCTCAAAACCTGTGTTCCATGCTGCTCCTCATAAACTGTGTTCAATTCTGTGCCTAAACACCCGTGTTCCATACTACTCCTCATAACCTATGTTCCGTACTGCGCCTCAACATCTTTGTTCCATACTGCTCCTCAATACTTGTGATCCATACTGCTCCTCAACATCTGTGTTCAATACTGCTCCTCAACACCTGTGTTCCATACCGCTCCCCAACATCTGTGTTCCATTCTGCTCATCAAAACCTGTGTTCCATACTGTTCCTCAAAACCTGTGTTCCATACTGCTCCCCAACCACGTTCAATACTGCTCCTCAACACCTGTGTTCCATACTGCTCCTCAAAACCTGTGTTCCATACTGCTCCTCAACACCTGTGTTCCATACTGCTCCTCAACACCTGTGTTCCATGCTGCTCCTCAAAACCTGTGTTCCACACTGCTCCTCAACACCTGTGTTCCATACCGCTCCCCAACCACGTTCCATACTGCTCCTCAAAACCTGTGTTCCATACTGCTCCTCAAAACCTGTGTTCCATGCTGTTCCTCACCACCTGTGTTCCATGCTACTCCTCACCACCTGTGTTCCATGCTGCTACTCCTCACCACCTGTGTTCCATGCTGTTCCTCACCACCTGTGTTCCATGGTGCTCCTCAACTGTTCCATACTGCTCCTCAAAACCTGTGTTCCATGCTGTTCCTCACCAAATGTGTTCTATGCTACTCCTCACCACCTCTGTTCCATGCTACTGCTCACCACCTGTGTTCCATGCTACTCCTCACCACCTGTGTTCCATGCTGCTCCTCAAAACCTGTGTTCCATGCTGCTCCTCTAAACATGTGTTCGATACTGCTCCTCAAAATCTGTGTTCCATACTGCACCTCAAAACCTGTGTTTCATGCTGCTCCTCAAAACCTGTGGTCCATACTGCTCCTCAACACATGTGTTCCATTCTGCTCCTCAAAACGTGTGTTCCATACTTCTCCTCAAAACATGTGTTCGATACTGCTCCTCAAAACCTGTGTTTCATGCTGCTCCTCAAAACCTGTGTTCCAATCTTCTCCTGAATACCTGTGTTCCATACTGCTCCTCAAAAAATGTGTTCCATACAGCTCCTCAAAGCCTGTGCCATGCTGCTCCTCAACACATGTGTTCCATTCTGCTCCTCAAAACCTGTGTTCCATACTGCTCCTCAAAAGCTGTGTTCCATACTGCTCCTCAAAACGTGTGTTCCATACTGCTCCTCAACACCTGTGTTTCATGCTGCTCCTCAAAACCTGTGTTCCATACTTCTCTTGAACACCTGTGTTCCATGTTGCTCCTCAAAACCTGTGTTCCATACTGCTCCTCAACACCTGTGTTCCATGCTGCTCCTCAAAACCTGTGTTCCATGCTGCTCCTCAAAACCTGTTTTCCATACTGCTCCTCAACACCTGTGTTCCATACCGCTCCCCAACCACGTTCCATACTGCTCCTCAAAAGCTGTGTTCCATACTGCTCCTCAAAACCTGTGTTCCATACTGCTCCTCAACACCTGTGTTTCATGCTGCTCCTCAAAACCTGTGTTCCATACTGCTCCTCAACACCTGTGTTCCATACTGCTCCTCAAAACCTGTGTTCCATGCTGCTCCTCAACACCTGTGTTCCATGCTGCTCCTCAAAACCTGTGTTCCAATCTGCACCTGAATACCTGTCTTCCATACTGCTCCTTAAACCTGTGTTCCATGCTGCTCCTCAAAACCTATATTCCATACTGCTCCTC
Source organism: Lampris megalopsis (assembly GCA_022114975.2). Classification (NCBI taxonomy): domain Eukaryota; kingdom Metazoa; phylum Chordata; class Actinopteri; order Lampriformes; family Lampridae; genus Lampris; species Lampris megalopsis. The sequence goes on along the minus strand of JAJHIY020000427.1, from coordinate 8,363,826 downwards.
AAAACATGTGTTCGATACTGCTCCTCAACACTTGTGTTCCATGCTGCTCCTCAACACCTGTGTTCCACGCTACTCTTCAAAACCTGTATTCCAAACTGCTCCTCAACACCTGTGTTCCATGCTGCTCCTTAAAACCTGTGTTCCATGCTGCTCCTCAAAACCTGTATTCCATGCTGCTCCTCAAAACCTGTGTTCCATAATGCTGCTCAAAACCTATGTTTCATACTGCTCCTCAACACCTGTGTTCCATGTTGCTCCTCAAAACCTGTGTTCCATACTGCTCCTCAACACCTGTGTTCCATGCTGCTCCTCAAAACCTGTGTTCCATACTGCTCCTCAACACCTGTGTTCCATACTGCTCCTCAAAACCTGTGTTCCATGCTGCTCCTCAAAACCTGTGTTCCATGCTGCTCCTCTAAACATGTGTTCGATACTGCTCCTCAAAATCTGTGTTCCATACTGCACCTCAAAACCTGTGTTTCATGCTGCTCCTCAAAACCTGTGGTCCATACTGCTCCTCAACACTTGTGTTCCATGCTGCTCCTTAAAACTTGTGTTCCAATCTGCTCCTGAATACCTGTGTTCCATACTGCTCCTCAAAAAATGTGTTCCATACTGCTCCTCAAAGCCTGTGTGCCATGCTGCTCCTCAACACATGTGTTCCATTCTGCTCCTCAAAACCTGTGTTCCATACTGCTCCTCAAAAGCTGTGTTCCATACTGCTCCTCAAAACCTGTGTTCCATACTGCTCCTCAACACCTGTGTTTCATGCTGCTCCTCAAAACCTGTGTTCCATACTTCTCCTGAACACCTGTGTTCCATGTTGCTCCTCAAAACCTGTGTTCCATACTGCTCCTCAACACCTGTGTTCCATGCTGCTCCTAAAAACCTGTGTTCCATGCTGCTCCTCAAAACCTGTGTTCCATACTGCTCCTCAACACCTGTGTTCCATACCGCTCCCCAACCACGTTCCATACTGCTCCTCAAAACCTGTGTTCCATACTTCTCCTCCAAACCTGTGTTCAATACTGCTCCCCAAAACCTGTGTTCCATACTGCTCCTCAACACCTGTGTTCCACGCTGCTCTTCAAAACCTGTATTCCAAACTGCTCCTCAACACCTGTGTTCCATGCTGTTCCTCAAAACTTGTGTTCCATACTGCTCTTCAACCCCTGTGTTCCATGCTGCTCCTCAAAACCTGTGTTCCATGCTGCTCCTCAACACCTGTGTTCCATGCTGCTCCTCAAAACCTGTGTTCCAATCTGCTCCTGAATACCTGTCTTCCATACTGCTCCTTAAACCTGTGTTCCATGCTGCTCCTCAAAATCTATATTCCATACTGCTCCTCAAAACTTGTGTTCCATAATGCTGCTCAAAACCTAAGTTTCATACTGCTCCTCAAAACCTGTGTTCCATACTTCTCCTCAAAACATGTGTTCGATACTGCTCCTCAACACTTGTGTTCCATGCTGCTCCTCAACACCTGTGTTCCACGCTACTCTTCAAAACCTGTATTCCAAACTGCTCCTCAACACCTGTGTTCCATGCTGCTCCTTAAAACCTGTGTTCTATGCTGCTCCTCAAAACCTGTATTCCATACTGCTCCTCAAAACCTGTGTTCCATAATGCTGCTCAAAACCTATGTTTCATACTGCTCCTCAAAACCTGTGTTCCATGCTGCTCCTCAAAACATGTGTTCGATACTGCTCCTCAAAATCTGTGTTCCATACTGCATCTCAAAACTTATGTTCCATGCTGCTACTCAATACCTGTGGTCCATACTGCTCCTCAACACTTGTGTTCCATACTGCTCCTCAAAACCTGGGTTCCATACTGCTCCTCAAAACCTGTGTTCCATGCTGCTCCTCAACACATGTGTTCCATTCTGCTCCTCAAAACCTGTGTTCCATACTGCTCGTCAAAACCTGTGTTCCATACTTCTCCTCAAAACCTGTGTTCCATACTGCTCCTCAACACCTGTGTTCCATGCTGCTCCTCAAAACCTGTGTTCCATACTGCTCCTCAACACCTTTGTTCCATACTGCTCCTCAAAACCTGTGGTCCATACTGCTCCTCAACACCTGTGTTCCACGCTGCTCTTCAAAACCTGTATTCCAAACTGCTCCTCAACACCTGTGTTCCATGCTGTTCCTCAAAACCTGTGTTCCATACTTCTCTTCAACACCTGTATTCCATGCTGCTCCTCAAAACCTGTGTTCCATATTGCTCCTCAACACCTGTGTTCCATGCTGCTCCTCAAAACCTGTATTCCATACTGCTCCTCAAAACCGGTGGTCCATACTGCTCCTCAAAACCTGTGGTCAATACTGCTCCTCAACACTTGTGTTCCATTCTGCTCCTCAGATCCTGTGTTCCATACTGCTACTCAACACCTGTGTTCCACGCTGCTCTTCAAAACCTGTATTCCAAACTGCTCCTCAACACCTGTGTTCCATGCTGCTCCTCAAAACTTGTGTTCCATACTGCTCTTCAACACCTGTGTTCCATGCTGCTCCTCAAAACCTGTGTTCCTATCTGCTCCTGAATACCTGTGTTCCATACTGCTCCTGAATACCTGTGTTCCATACTACTCCTCAACACCTGTGTTTCATAATGCTCCCCAAAACCTGTGTTCCATACTGCTCCTCAACACCTGTGTTCCTTGCTGCTCCTCAAAACCTGTGTTCCATGTTTCTCCCCAAAACCTGTGTTCCATACTGCTCCTCAAAACCTGTGTTCCATACTGCTCCTCAACTACTGTGTTCCATGCTGCTCCTCATAATCTGTGCTCCATACTGCTCCTCAAAACCTGTGTTCCATAATGCTCCTCAAAACCTGTGTTCCATAATGCTCCCCAAAACCTGTGTTCCATACTGCTCCTCAACACCTGTGTTCCATGCTGCTCCTCAAAACCTGTGTTCCATGCTGCTCCTCAAAGCCTGTGTTCCATACTGCTCCACAAAACCTGTGTTCCGTGCTGTTCCACAAAACCTGTGTTCCATGCTGCTCCTCAAAAACTTGTTCCATAGTGCTCCTCAAAACCTGTGTTCCATACTTCTCCTCAAAACCTGTGTTCCATGCTGCTCCTCATAAACTGTGTTCAATTCTGTGCCTAAACACCCGTGTTCCATACTGCTCCTCATAACCTATGTTCCGTACTGCGCCTCAACATCTTTGTTCCATACTGCTCCTCAATACTTGTGATCCATGCTGTTCTTCAACATCTGTGTTCAATGCTGTTCCTCAACATCTGTGTTCCATACTGCTCCTCAACATCTGTGTTCCATTCTGCTCATCAAAACCTGTGTTCCATACTGCTCCTCAACATCTGTGTTCAATACTGCTCCTCAACACCTGTGTTCCATACCGCTCCCCAACATCTGTGTTCCATTCTGCTCATCAAAACCTGTGTTCCATACTGCTCCTCAAAACCTGTGTTCCATACTGCTCCCCAACCACGTTCAATACTGCTCCTCAACACCTGTGTTCCATACTGCTCCTCAAAACCTGTGTTCCATACTGCTCCTCAACACCTGTGTTCCATACTGCTCCTCAACACCTGTGTTCCATGCTGCTCCTCAAAACCTGTGTTCCACACTGCTCCTCAACACCTGTGTTCCATACCGCTCCCCAACCACGTTCCATACTGCTCCTCAAAACCTGTGTTCCATACTGCTCCTCAAAACCTGTGTTCCATACTAATCCTCAACACCTGTGTTCCATGCTGCTCCTCAAAACCTGTGTTCCACACTGCTCCTCAACACCTGTGTTCCATACCGCTCCCCAACCACGTTCCATACTGCTCCTCAAAACCTGTGTTCCATACTGCTCCTCAACACCTGTGTTCCATGCTGCTCCTCAAAACCTGTATTCCATACTGCTCCTCAAAACCGGTGGTCCATACTGCTCCTCAAAACCTGTGGTCAATACTGCTCCTCAACACTTGTGTTCCATTCTGCTCCTCAAAACCTGTGTTCCATACTGCTACTCAACACCTGTGTTCCACGCTGCTCTTCAAAACCTGTATTCCAAACTGCTCCTCAACACCTGTGTTCCATGCTGCTCCTCAAAACTTGTGTTCCATACTGCTCTTCAACACCTGTGTTCCATGCTGCTCTTCAAAACCTGTGTTCCTATCTGCTCCTGAATACCTGTGTTCCATACTGCTCCTGAATACCTGTGTTCCATACTGCTCCTCAAAACCTGTGTTTCATAATGCTCCCCAAAACCTGTGTTCCATACTGCTCCTCAACACCTGTGTTCCTTGCTGCTCCTCAAAACCTGTGTTCCATGCTTCTCCCCAAAACCTGTGTTCCATACTGCTCCTCAAAACCTGTGTTCCATACTGCTCCTCAACTACTGTGTTCCATGCTGCTCCTCATAATCTGTGCTCCATACTGCTCCTCAAAACCTGTGTTCCATAATGCTCCTCAAAACCTGTGTTCCATAATGCTCCCCAAAACCTGTGTTCCATACTGCTCCTCAACACCTGTGTTCCATGCTGCTCCTCAAAACCTGTGTTCCATGCTGCTCCTCAAAGCCTGTGTTCCATACTGCTCCACAAAACCTGTGTTCCGTGCTGCTCCACAAAACCTGTGTTCCATGCTGCTCCTCAAAAACTTGTTCCATAGTGCTCCTCAAAACCTGTGTTCCATACTTCTCCTCAAAACCTGTGTTCCATGCTGCTCCTCATAAACTGTGTTCAATTCTGTGCCTAAACACCCGTATTCCATACTGCTCCTCATAACCTATGTTCCGTACTGCGCCTCAACATCTTTGTTCCATACTGCTCCTCAATACTTGTGATCCATGCTGTTCCTCAACATCTGTGTTCAATGCTGTTCCTCAACATCTGTGTTCCATACTGCTCCTCAACATCTGTGTTCCATTCTGCTCATCAAAACCTGTGTTCCATACTGCTCCTCAACATCTGTGTTCAATACTGCTCCTCAACACCTGTGTTCCATACCGCTCCCCAACATCTGTGTTCCATTCTGCTCATCAAAACATGTGTTCCATACTGTTCCTCAAAACCTGTGTTCCATACTGCTCCCCAACCACGTTCAATACTGCTCCTCAACACCTGTGTTCCATACTGCTCCTCAAAACCTGTGTTCCATACTGCTCCTCAACACCTGTGTTCCATACTGCTCCTCAACACCTGTGTTCCATGCTGCTCCTCAAAACCTGTGTTCCACACTGCTCCTCAACACCTGTGTTCCATACCGCTCCCCAACCACGTTCCATACTGCTCCTCAAAACCTGTGTTCCATACTGCTCCTCAAAACCTGTGTTCCATGCTGTTCCTCACCACCTGTGTTCCATGCTACTCCTCACCACCTGTGTTCTATGCTGCTACTCCTCACCACCTGTGTTCCATGCTGTTCCTCACCACCTGTGTTCCATGGTGCTCCTCAACTGTTCCATACTGCTCCTCAAAACCTGTGTTCCATGCTGCTCCTCACCACCTGTGTTCCATACTGTTCCTCACCAACTGTGTTCTATGCTACTCCTCACCACCTCTGTTCCATGCTACTGCTCACCACCTGTGTTCCATGCTACTCCTCACCACCTGTGTTCGATACTGCTCCTCAAAATCTGTGTTCCATACTGCACCTCAAAACCTGTGTTTCATGCTGCTCCTCAAAACCTGTGGTCCATACTGCTCCTCAACACATGTGTTCCATTCTGCTCCTCAAAACGTGTGTTCCATATTGCTCCTCAACACCTGTGTTCCATGCTGCTCCTCAAAACCTGTATTCCATACTGCTCCTCAAAACCGGTGGTCCATACTGCTCCTCAAAACCTGTGGTCAATACTGCTCCTCAACACTTGTGTTCCATTCTGCTCCTCAAAACCTGTGTTCCATACTGCTACTCAACACCTGTGTTCCACGCTGCTCTTCAAAACCTGTATTCCAAACTGCTCCTCAACACCTGTGTTCCATGCTGCTCCTCAAAACTTGTGTTCCATACTGCTCTTCAACACCTGTGTTCCATGCTGCTCTTCAAAACCTGTGTTCCTATCTGCTCCTGAATACCTGTGTTCCATACTGCTCCTGAATACCTGTGTTCCATACTGCTCCTCAAAACCTGTGTTTCATAATGCTCCCCAAAACCTGTGTTCCATACTGCTCCTCAACACCTGTGTTCCTTGCTGCTCCTCAAAACCTGTGTTCCATGCTTCTCCCCAAAACCTGTGTTCCATACTGCTCCTCAAAACCTGTGTTCCATACTGCTCCTCAACTACTGTGTTCCATGCTGCTCCTCATAATCTGTGCTCCATACTGCTCCTCAAAACCTGTGTTCCATAATGCTCCTCAAAACCTGTGTTCCATAATGCTCCCCAAAACCTGTGTTCCATACTGCTCCTCAACACCTGTGTTCCATGCTGCTCCTCAAAACCTGTGTTCCATGCTGCTCCTCAAAGCCTGTGTTCCATACTGCTCCACAAAACCTGTGTTCCGTGCTGCTCCACAAAACCTGTGTTCCATGCTGCTCCTCAAAAACTTGTTCCATAGTGCTCCTCAAAACCTGTGTTCCATACTTCTCCTCAAAACCTGTGTTCCATGCTGCTCCTCATAAACTGTGTTCAATTCTGTGCCTAAACACCCGTATTCCATACTGCTCCTCATAACCTATGTTCCGTACTGCGCCTCAACATCTTTGTTCCATACTGCTCCTCAATACTTGTGATCCATGCTGTTCCTCAACATCTGTGTTCAATGCTGTTCCTCAACATCTGTGTTCCATACTGCTCCTCAACATCTGTGTTCCATTCTGCTCATCAAAACCTGTGTTCCATACTGCTCCTCAACATCTGTGTTCAATACTGCTCCTCAACACCTGTGTTCCATACCGCTCCCCAACATCTGTGTTCCATTCTGCTCATCAAAACATGTGTTCCATACTGTTCCTCAAAACCTGTGTTCCATACTGCTCCCCAACCACGTTCAATACTGCTCCTCAACACCTGTGTTCCATACTGCTCCTCAAAACCTGTGTTCCATACTGCTCCTCAACACCTGTGTTCCATACTGCTCCTCAACACCTGTGTTCCATGCTGCTCCTCAAAACCTGTGTTCCACACTGCTCCTCAACACCTGTGTTCCATACCGCTCCCCAACCACGTTCCATACTGCTCCTCAAAACCTGTGTTCCATACTGCTCCTCAAAACCTGTGTTCCATGCTGTTCCTCACCACCTGTGTTCCATGCTACTCCTCACCACCTGTGTTCTATGCTGCTACTCCTCACCACCTGTGTTCCATGCTGTTCCTCACCACCTGTGTTCCATGGTGCTCCTCAACTGTTCCATACTGCTCCTCAAAACCTGTGTTCCATGCTGCTCCTCACCACCTGTGTTCCATACTGTTCCTCACCAACTGTGTTCTATGCTACTCCTCACCACCTCTGTTCCATGCTACTGCTCACCACCTGTGTTCCATGCTACTCCTCACCACCTGTGTTCCATGCTGCTCCTCAAAACCTGTGTTCCATGCTGCTCCTCTAAACATGTGTTCGATACTGCTCCTCAAAATCTGTGTTCCATACTGCACCTCAAAACCTGTGTTTCATGCTGCTCCTCAAAACCTGTGGTCCATACTGCTCCTCAACACATGTGTTCCATTCTGCTCCTCAAAACGTGTGTTCCATACTTCTCCTCAAAACATGTGTTCGATACTGCTCCTCAAAACCTGTTTCATGCTGCTCCTCAAAACCTGTGTTCCAATCTGCTCCTGAATACCTGTGTTCCATACTGCTCCTCAAAAAATGTGTTCCATACAGCTCCTCAAAGCCTGTGCCATGCTGCTCCTCTACACATGTGTTCCATTCTGCTCCTCAAAACCTGTGTTCCATACTGCTCCTCAAAAGCTGTGTTCCATACTGCTCCTCAAAACGTGTGTTCCATACTGCTCCTCAACACCTGTGTTTCATGCTGCTCCTCAAAACCTGTGTTCCATACTTCTCTTGAACACCTGTGTTCCATGTTGCTCCTCAAAACCTGTGTTCCATACTGCTCCTCAACACCTGTGTTCCATGCTGCTCCTCAAAACCTGTGTTCCATGCTGCTCCTCAAAACCTGTGTTCCATACTGCTCCTCAACACCTGTGTTCCATACCGCTCCCCAACCACGTTCCATACTGCTCCTCAACAGCTGTGTTCCATACTGCTCCTCAAAACCTGTGTTCCATACTGCTCCTCAACACCTGTGTTTCATGCTGCTCCTCAAAACCTGTGTTCCATACTTCTCCTGAACACCTGTGTTCCATGTTGCTCCTCAAAACCTGTGTTCCATACTGCTCCTCAACACCTGTGTTCCATGCTGCTCCTCAAAACCTGTGTTCCATGCTGCTCCTCAAAACCTGTGTTCCATACTGCTCCTCAACACCTGTGTTCCATACCGCTCCCCAACCACGTTCCATACTGCTCCTCAAAACCTGTGTTCCATACTGCTCTTCAAAACCTGTGTTCCACTCTGCTCCTCAACACCTTTGTTCCATACCGCTCCCCAACCACGTTCCATGCTGCTCGTCAACACCTGTGTTCCATGCTGCTCCTCAAAACCTGTGTTCCATACTGCTCCTCAACACCTGTGTTACATACTGCTCCTCAAAACCTGTGTTCCATGCTGCTCCTCAAAACCTGTGTTCCATGCTGCTCCTCTAAACATGTGTTCGATACTGCTCCTCAAAATCTGTGTTCCATACTGCACCTCAAAACCTGTGTTTCATGCTGCTCCTCAAAACCTGTGGTCCATACTTCTCCTCAACACTTGTGTTCCATGCTGCTCCTTAAAACCTGTGTTCCAATCTGCTCCTGAATACCTGTGTTCCATACTGCTCCTCAAAAGCTGTGTTACATACTGCTCCTCAAAACCTGTGTTCCATACTGCTCCTCAACACCTGTGTTTCATGCTGCTCCTCAAAACCTGTGTTCCATACTTCTCCTGAACACCTGTGTTCCATGTTGCTCCTCAAAACCTGTGTTCCATACTGCTCCTCAACACCTGTGTTCCATGCTGCTCCTCAAAACCTGTGTTCCATGCTGCTCCTCAAAACCTGTGTTCCATACTGCTCCTCAACACCTGTGTTCCATACCGCTCCCCAACCACGTTCCATACTGCTCCTCAAAACCTGTGTTCCATACTGCTCCTCAAAACCTGTGTTCAATACTGCTCCCCAAAACATGTGTTCCATACTGCTCCTCAACACCTGAGTTCCACGCTGCTCTTCAAAACCTGTATTCCGAACTGCTCCTCAACACCTGTGTTCCATGCTGTTCCTCAAAACCTGTGTTCCATACTGCTCTTCAACCCCTGTGTTCCATGCTGCTCCTCAAAACCTGTGGTCCATACTGCTCCTCAACACCTGTGTTCCATGCTGCTCCTCAAAACCTGTGTTCCAATCTGCTCCTGAATACCTGTCTTCCATACTGCTCCTTAAACCTGTGTTCCATGCTGCTCCTCAAAACCTATATTCCATACTGCTCCTCAAAACTTGTGTTCCATAATGCTGCTCCTCAAAACCTAAGTTTCATACTGCTCCTCAAAACCTGTGTTCCATACTTCTCCTCAAAACATGTGTTCGATACTGCTCCTCAAAACCTGTGTTCCATGCTGCTCCTCAAAACCTGTGGTCCATACTGCTCCTCAACACTTGTGTTCCATGCTGCTCCTTAAAACCTGTGTTCCAATCTGCTCCTGAATACCTGTGTTCCATACTGCTCCTCAAAAAATGTGTTCCATACTGCTCCTCAAAGCCTGTGTGCCATGCTGCTCCTCAACATATGTGTTTCATGCTGCTCCTCAAAACCTGTGGTCCATACTGCTCCTCAACACTTGTGTTCCATGCTGCTCCTCAACATATGTGTTCCATTCTGCTCCTCAAAACCTGTGTTCCATACTGCTCCTCAAAAGCTGTGTTCCATACTGCTCCTCAAAACCTGTGTTCCATACTGCTCCTCAACACCTGTGTTTCATGCTGCTCCTCAAAACCTGTGTTCCATACTTCTCCTCAACACCTGTGTTCCATGTTGCTCCTCAAAACCTGTGTTCCATACTGCTCCTCAACACCTGTGTTCCATACTGCACCTCAAAACCTGTTTTCCATGCTGTTCCTCAAAACCTGTGTTCCATGCTGCTCCTCTAAACATGTGTTCGATACTGCTCCTCAAAATCTGTGTTCCATACTGCACCTCAAAACCTGTTTCATGCTGCTCCTCAAAACCTGTGGTCCATACTGCTCCTCAACACTTGTGTTCCATGCTGCTCCTTAAAACCTGTGTTCCAATCTGCTCCTGAATACCTGTGTTCCATACTGCTCCTCAAAAAATGTGTTCCATACTGCTCCTCAAAGCCTGTGTGCCATGCTGCTCCTCAACATATGTGTTTCATGCTGCTCCTCAAAACCTGTGGTCCATACTGCTCCTCAACACTTGTGTTCCATGCTGCTCCTCAACATATGTGTTCCATTCTGCTCCTCAAAACCTGTGTTCCATACTGCTCCTCAAAAGCTGTGTTCCATACTGCTCCTCAAAACCTGTGTTCCATACTGCTCCTCAACACCTGTGTTTCATGCTGCTCCTCAAAACCTGTGTTCCATACTTCTCCTCAACACCTGTGTTCCATGTTGCTCCTCAAAACCTGTGTTCCATACTGCTCCTCAACACCTGTGTTCCATGCTGCTCCTCAAAACCTGTGTTCCATGCTGCTCCTCAAAACCTGTGTTCCATACTGCTCCTCAACACCTGTGTTCCATACCGCTCCCCAACCACGTTTCATACGGCTCCTCAAAACCTGTGTTCCATACTGCTCCTCCAAACCTGTGTTCAATACTGCTCCCCAAAACCTGTGTTCCATACTGCTCCTCAACACCTGTGTTCCACGCTGCTCTTCAAAACCTGTATTCCAAACTGCTCCTCAACACCTGTGTTCCATGCTGTTCCTCAAAACCTGTGTTCCATACTGCTCTTCAACACCTGTGTTCCATGCTGCTCCTCAAAACCTGTGTTCCATACTGCTCCTCAACACCTGTGTTCCATGCTGCTCCTCAAAACCTGTGTTCAATACTGCTCCTCAACACCTGTGTTCCATACTGCTCCTCAAAACCTGTTTTCCATGCTGTTCCTCAAAACCTGTGTTCCATGCTGCTCCTCTAAACATGTGTTCGATACTGCTCCTCAAAATCTGTGTTCCATACTGCACCTCAAAACCTGTTTCATGCTGCTCCTCAAAACCTGTGGTCCATACTGCTCCTCAACACTTGTGTTCCATGCTGCTCCTTAAAACCTGTGTTCCAATCTGCTCCTGAATACCTGTGTTCCATACTGCTCCTCAAAAAATGTGTTCCATACTGCTCCTCAAAGCCTGTGTGCCATGCTGCTGCTCAACATATGTGTTTCATGCTGCTCCTCAAAACCTGTGGTCCATACTGCTCCTCAACACTTGTGTTCCATGCTGCTCCTCAACATATGTGTTCCATTCTGCTCCTCAAAACCTGTGTTCCATACTGCTCCTCAAAAGCTGTGTTCCATACTGCTCCTCAAAACCTGTGTTCCATACTGCTCCTCAACACCTGTGTTTCATGCTGCTCCTCAAAACCTGTGTTCCATACTTCTCCTCAACACCTGTGTTCCATGTTGCTCCTCAAAACCTGTGTTCCATACTGCTCCTCAACACCTGTGTTCCATACTGCTCCTCAAAACCTGTTTTCCATGCTGTTCCTCAAAACCTGTGTTCCATGCTGCTCCTCTAAACATGTGTTCGATACTGCTCCTCAAAATCTGTGTTCCATACTGCACCTCAAAACCTGTTTCATGCTGCTCCTCAAAACCTGTGTTCCACTCTGCTCCTCAACACCTTTGTTCCATACCGCTCCCCAACCACGTTCCACGCTGCTCCTCAAAACCTGTGTTCCATACTGCTCCTCAAAATCTGTGTTCCATACTGCACCTCAACACCTGTGTTCCATACTGCTCCTCAAAACCTGTGTTCCACTCTGCTCCTCAACACCTTTGTTCCATACCGCTCCCCAACCACGTTCCACGCTGCTCCTCAAAACCTGTGTTCCATACTGCTCCTCAAAAGCTGTGTTCCATACTGCTCCTCAAAACCTGTGTTCCATACTGCTCCTCAACACCTGTGTTTCATGCTGCTCCTCAAAACCTGTGTTCCATACTTCTCCTCAACACCTGTGTTCCATGTTGCTCCTCAAAACCTGTGTTCCATACTGCTCCTCAACACCTGTGTTCCATGCTGCTCCTCAAAACCTGTGTTCCATGCTGCTCCTCAAAACCTGTGTTCCATACTGCTCCTCAACACCTGTGTTCCATACCGCTCCCCAACCACGTTTCATACGGCTCCTCAAAACCTGTGTTCCATACTGCTCCTCCAAACCTGTGTTCAATACTGCTCCCCAAAACCTGTGTTCCATACTGCTCCTCAACACCTGTGTTCCACGCTGCTCTTCAAAACCTGTATTCCAAACTGCTCTTCAACACCTGTGTTCCATGCTGCTCCTCAAAACCTGTGTTCCATACTGCTCCTCAACACCTGTGTTCCATGCTGCTCCTCAAAACCTGTGTTCCATACTGCTCCTCAACACCTGTGTTCCATACTGCTCCTCAAAACCTGTTTTCCATGCTGTTCCTCAAAACCTGTGTTCCATGCTGCTCCTCTAAACATGTGTTCGATACTGCTCCTCAAAATCTGTGTTCCATACTGCACCTCAAAACCTGTTTCATGCTGCTCCTCAAAACCTGTGGTCCATACTGCTCCTCAACACTTGTGTTCCATGCTGCTCCTTAAAACCTGTGTTCCAATCTGCTCCTGAATACCTGTGTTCCATACTGCTCCTCAAAAAATGTGTTCCATACTGCTCCTCAAAGCCTGTGTGCCATGCTGCTCCTCAACATATGTGTTCCATTCTGCTCCTCAAAACCTGTGTTCCATACTGCTCCTCAAAAGCTGTGTTCCATACTGCTCCTCAAAACCTGTGTTCCATACTGCTCCTCAACACCTGTGTTTCATGCTGCTCCTCAAAACCTGTGTTCCATACTTCTCCTCAACACCTGTGTTCCATGTTGCTCCTCAAAACCTGTGTTCCATACTGCTCCTCAACACCTGTGTTCCATGCTGCTCCTCAAAACCTGTGTTCCATGCTGCTCCTCAAAACCTGTGTTCCATACTGCTCCTCAACACCTGTGTTCCATACCGCTCACCAACCACGTTTCATACTGCTCCTCAAAACCTGTGTTCCATACTGCTCCTCCAAACCTGTGTTCAATACTGCTCCCCAAAACCTGTGTTCCATACTGCTCCTCAACACCTGTGTTCCATGCTGCTCCTCAAAACCTGTATTCCATACTGCTCCTCAAAACCGGTGGTCCATACTGCTCCTCAAAACCTGTGGTCCATACTGCTCCTCAACACTTGTGTTCCATGCTGCTCCTCAAAACCTGTGTTCCATACTGCTACTCAACACCTGTGTTCCACGCTGCTCTTCAAAACCTGTATTCCAAACTGCTCCTCAACACCTGTGTTCCATGCTGCTCCTCGAAACTTGTGTTCCATACTGCTCTTCAACACCTGTGTTCCATGCTGCTCCTCAAAACCTGTGTTCCTATCTGCTCCTGAATACCTGTGTTCCATACTGCTCCTCAAAACCTGTGTTCCATACTGCTCCTCAAAACCTGTGTTTCATAATGCTCCCCAAATCCTGTGTTCCATACTGCTCCTCAACACCTGTGTTCCTTGCTGCTCCTCAAAACCTGTGTTCCATGCTTCTCCCCAAAACCTGTGTTCCATACTGCTCCTCAAAACCTGTGTTCCATACTGATCCTCAACTACTGTGTTCCATGCTGCTCCTCAAAATCTGTGTTCCATACTGCTCCTCAAAACCTGTGTTCCATAATGCTCCTCAAAACCTGTGTTCCATAATGTTCCCCAAAACCTGTGTTCCGTACTGCTCCACAAAACCTTTGTTCCGTGCTGCTCCACAAAACCTGTGTTCCATGCTGCTCCTCAAAACCTGTGTTCCATGCTGCTCCTCAAAGCCTGTGTTCCATACTGCTCCACAAAACCTTTGTTCCGTGCTGCTCCACAAAACCTGTGTTCCATGCTGCTCCTCAAAAACTTGTTCCATAGTGCTCCTCAAAACCTGTGTTCCATACTTCTCCTCAAAACCTGTGTTCCATGCTGCTCCTCATAAACTGTGTTCAATTCTGTGCCTAAACACCCGTGTTCCATACTGCTCCTCATAACCTGTGTTCCGTACTGCGCCTCAACATCTTTGTTCCATACTGCTCCTCAATACTTGTGATCCATGCTGTTCCTCAACATCTGTGTTCAATGCTGTTCCTCAACATCTGTGTTCCATACTGCTCCTCAACATCTGTGTTCCATTCTGCTCATCAAAACCTGTGTTCCATACTGCTCCTCAACATCTGTGTTCAATACTGCTCCTCAACACCTGTGTTCCATACCGCTCCCCAACATCTGTGTTCCATTCTGCTCATCAAAACCTGTGTTCCATACTGTTCTTCAAAACCTGTGTTCCATACTGCTCCCCAACCACGTTCAATACTGCTCCTCAACACCTGTGTTCCATACTGCTCCTCAAAACCTGTGTTCCATACTGCTCCTCAACACCTGTGTTCCATACTGCTCCTCAACACCTGTGTTCCATGCTGCTCCTCAAAACCTGTGTTCCACACTGCTCCTCAACACCTGTGTTACATACCGCTCCCCAACCACGTTCCATACTGCTCCTCAAAACCTGTGTTCCATACTGCTCCTCAAAACCTGTGTTCCATGCTGTTCCTCACCACCTGTGTTCCATGCTACTCCTCACCACCTGTGTTCCATGCTGCTACTCCTCACCACCTGTGTTCCATGCTGTTCCTCACCACCTGTGTTCCATGGTGCTCCTCAACTGTTCCATACTGCTCCTCAAAACCGGTGTTCCATGCTGCTCCTCACCACCTGTGTTCCATACTGTTCCTCACCAACTGTGTTCTATGCTACTCCTCACCACCTGTGTTCCATGCTACTGCTCACCACATGTGTTCCATGCTACTCCTCACCACCTGTGTTCCATGCTGCTCCTCAAAACCTGTGTTCCATGCTGCTCCTCTAAACATGTGTTCGATACTGCTCCTCAAAATCTGTGTTCCATACTGCACCTCAAAACCTGTGTTTCATGCTGCTCCTCAAAACCTGTGGTCCATACTTCTCCTCAACACTTGTGTTCCATGCTGCTCCTCAAAACCTGTGTTCCAATCTGCTCCTGAATACCTGTGTTCCATACTGCTCCTCAAAAAATGTGTTCCATGCAGCTCCTCAAAGCCTGTGCCATGCTGCTCCTCAACACATGTGTTCCATTCTGCTCCTCAAAACCTGTGTTCCATACTGCTCCTCAAAAGCTGTGTTCCATACTGCTCCTCAACACCTGTGTTTCATGCTGCTCCTCAAAACCTGTATTCCATACTGCTCCTCAAAACCGGTGGTCCATACTGCTCCTCAAAACCTGTGGTCCATACTGCTCCTCAACACTTGTGTTCCATGCTGCTCCTCAAAACCTGTGTTCCATACTGCTACTCAACACCTGTGTTCCACGCTGCTCTTCAAAACCTGTATTCCAAACTGCTCCTCAACACCTGTGTTCCATGCTGCTCCTCGAAACTTGTGTTCCATACTGCTCTTCAACACCTGTGTTCCATGCTGCTCCTCAAAACCTGTGTTCCTATCTGCTCCTGAATACCTGTGTTCCATACTGCTCCTCAAAACCTGTGTTCCATACTGCTCCTCAAAACCTGTGTTTCATAATGCTCCCCAAAACCTGTGTTCCATACTGCTCCTCAACACCTGTGTTCCTTGCTGCTCCTCAAAACCTGTGTTCCATGCTTCTCCCCAAAACCTGTGTTCCATACTGCTCCTCAAAACCTGTGTTCCATACTGATCCTCAACTACTGTGTTCCATGCTGCTCCTCAAAATCTGTGTTCCATACTGCTCCTCAAAACCTGTGTTCCATAATGCTCCTCAAAACCTGTGTTCCATAATGTTCCCCAAAACCTGTGTTCCGTACTGCTCCACAAAACCTTTGTTCCGTGCTGCTCCACAAAACCTGTGTTCCATGCTGCTCCTCAAAACCTGTGTTCCATGCTGCTCCTCAAAGCCTGTGTTCCATACTGCTCCACAAAACCTTTGTTCCATGCTGCTCCACAAAACCTGTGTTCCATGCTGCTCCTCAAAAACTTGTTCCATAGTGCTCCTCAAAACCTGTGTTCCATACTTCTCCTCAAAACCTGTGTTCCATGCTGCTCCTCATAAACTGTGTTCAATTCTGTGCCTAAACACCCGTGTTCCATACTGCTCCTCATAACCTGTGTTCCGTACTGCGCCTCAACATCTTTGTTCCATACTGCTCCTCAATACTTGTGATCCATGCTGTTCCTCAACATCTGTGTTCAATGCTGTTCCTCAACATCTGTGTTCCATACTGCTCCTCAACATCTGTGTTCCATTCTGCTCATCAAAACCTGTGTTCCATACTGCTCCTCAACATCTGTGTTCAATACTGCTCCTCAACACCTGTGTTCCATACCGCTCCCCAACATCTGTGTTCCATTCTGCTCATCAAAACCTGTGTTCCATACTGTTCTTCAAAACCTGTGTTCCATACTGCTCCCCAACCACGTTCAATACTGCTCCTCAACACCTGTGTTCCATACTGCTCCTCAAAACCTGTGTTCCATACTGCTCCTCAACACCTGTGTTCCATACTGCTCCTCAACACCTGTGTTCCATGCTGCTCCTCAAAACCTGTGTTCCACACTGCTCCTCAACACCTGTGTTACATACCGCTCCCCAACCACGTTCCATACTGCTCCTCAAAACCTGTGTTCCATACTGCTCCTCAAAACCTGTGTTCCATGCTGTTCCTCACCACCTGTGTTCCATGCTACTCCTCACCACCTGTGTTCCATGCTGCTACTCCTCACCACCTGTGTTCCATGCTGTTCCTCACCACCTGTGTTCCATGGTGCTCCTCAACTGTTCCATACTGCTCCTCAAAACCGGTGTTCCATGCTGCTCCTCACCACCTGTGTTCCATATTGTTCCTCACCAACTGTGTTCTATGCTACTCCTCACCACCTGTGTTCCATGCTACTGCTCACCACCTGTGTTCCATGCTACTCCTCACCACCTGTGTTCCATGCTGCTCCTCAAAACCTGTGTTCCATGCTGCTCCTCTAAACATGTGTTCGATACTGCTCCTCAAAATCTGTGTTCCATGCTGCTCCTCAAAACCTGTGTTCCAATCTGCTCCTGAATACCTGTGTTCCATACTGCTCCTCAAAAAATGTGTTCCATGCAGCTCCTCAAAGCCTGTGCCATGCTGCTCCTCAACACATGTGTTCCATTCTGCTCCTCAAAACCTGTGTTCCATACTGCTCCTCAAAAGCTGTGTTCCATACTGCTCCTCAAAACGTGTGTTCCATACTGCTCCTCAACACCTGTGTTTCATGCTGCTCCTCAAAACCTGTGTTCCATACTTCTCTTGAACACCTGTGTTCCATGTTGCTCCTCAAAACCTGTGTTCCATACTGCTCCTCAACACCTGTGTTCCATGCTGCTCCTCAAAACCTGTGTTCCATGCTGCTCCTCAAAACCTGTGTTCCATACTGCTCCTCAACACCTGTGTTCCATACCGCTCCCCAACCACGTTCCATACTGCTCCTCAAAAGCTGTGTTCCATACTGCTCCTCAAAACCTGTGTTCCATACTGCTCCTCAACACCTGTGTTTCATGCTGCTCCTCAAAACCTGTGTTCCATACTTCTCCTGAACACCTGTGTTCCATGTTGCTCCTCAAAACCTGTGTTCCATACTGCTCCTCAACACCTGTGTTCCATGCTGCTCCTCAAAACCTGTGTTCCATGCTGCTCCTCAAAACCTGTGTTCCATACTGCTCCTCAACACCTGTGTTCCATACCGCTCCCCAACCACGTTCCATACTGCTCCTCAAAACCTGTGTTCCATACTGCTCCTCAAAACCTGTGTTCAATACTGCTCCCCAAAACCTGTGTTCCATACTGCTCCTCAACACCTGTGTTCCACGCTGCTCTTCAAAACCTGTATTCCAAACTGCTCCTCAACACCTGTGTTCCATGCTGTTCCTCAAAACCTGTGTTCCATACTGCTCTTCAACCCCTGTGTTCCATGCTGCTCCTCAAAACCTGTGGTCCATAATGCTCCTCAACACCTGTGTTCCATGCTGCTCCTCAAAACCTATATTCCATACTGCTCCTCAAAACTTGTGTTCCATAATGATGCTCAAAACCTAAGTTTCATATTGCTCCTCAAAACCTGTGTTCCATACTTCTCCTCAAAACATGTGTTCGATACTGCTCCTCAACACTTGTGTTCCATGCTGCTCCTCAACACCTGTGTTCCACGCTACTCTTCAAAACCTGTATTCCAAACTGCTCCTCAACACCTGTGTTCCATGCTGCTCCTTAAAACCTGTGTTCCATGCTGCTCCTCAAAACCTGTATTCCATACTGCTCCTCAAAACCTGTGTTCCATAATGCTGCTCAAAACCTATGTTTCATATTGCTCCTGAACACCTGTGTTCCATGTTGCTCCTCAAAACCTGTGTTCCATACTGCTCCTCAACACCTGTGTTCCATGCTGCTCCTCAAAACCTGTGTTCCATGCTGCTCCTCAAAACCTGTGTTCCATACTGCTCCTCAACACCTGTGTTCCATACCGCTCCCCAACCACGTTCCATACTGCTCCTCAAAAGCTGTGTTCCATACTGCTCCTCAAAACCTGTGTTCCATACTGCTCCTCAACACCTGTGTTTCATGCTGCTCCTCAAAACCTGTGTTCCATACTTCTCCTGAACACCTGTGTTCCATGTTGCTCCTCAAAACCTGTGTTCCATACTGCTCCTCAACACCTGTGTTCCATGCTGCTCCTCAAAACCTGTGTTCCATGCTGCTCCTCAAAACCTGTGTTCCATACTGCTCCTCAACACCTGTGTTCCATACCGCTCCCCAACCACGTTCCATACTGCTCCTCAAAACCTGTGTTCCATACTGCTCCTCAAAACCTGTGTTCAATACTGCTCCCCAAAACCTGTGTTCCATACTGCTCCTCAACACCTGAGTTCCACGCTGCTCTTCAAAACCTGTATTCCAAACTGCTCCTCAACACCTGTGTTCCATGCTGTTCCTCAAAACCTGTGTTCCATACTGCTCTTCAACCCCTGTGTTCCATGCTGCTCCTCAAAACCTGTGGTCCATAATGCTCCTCAACACCTGTGTTCCATGCTGCTCCTCAAAACCTATATTCCATACTGCTCCTCAAAACTTGTGTTCCATAATGCTGCTCAAAACCTAAGTTTCATATTGCTCCTCAAAACCTGTGTTCCATACTTCTCCTCAAAACATGTGTTCGATACTGCTCCTCAACACTTGTGTTCCATGCTGCTCCTCAACACCTGTGTTCCACGCTACTCTTCAAAACCTGTATTCCAAACTGCTCCTCAACACCTGTGTTCCATGCTGCTCCTTAAAACCTGTGTTCCATGCTGCTCCTCAAAACCTGTATTCCATACTGCTCCTCAAAACCTGTGTTCCATAATGCTGCTCAAAACCTATGTTTCATACTGCTCCTGAACACCTGTGTTCCATGTTGCTCCTCAAAACCTGTGTTCCATACTGCTCCTCAACACCTGTGTTCCATGCTGCTCCTCAAAACCTGTGTTCCATACTGCTCCTCAACACCTGTGTTCCATACTGCTCCTCAACACCTGTGTTCCATACCGCTCCCCAACCACGTTCCATACTGCTCCTCAAAAGCTGTGTTCCATACTGCTCCTCAAAACCTGTGTTCCATACTGCTCCTCAACACCTGTGTTTCATGCTGCTCCTCAAAACCTGTGTTCCATACTTCTCCTGAACACCTGTGTTCCATGTTGCTCCTCAAAACCTGTGTTCCATACTGCTCCTCAACACCTGTGTTCCATGCTGCTCCTCAAAACCTGTGTTCCATGCTGCTCCTCAAAACCTGTGTTCCATACTGCTCCTCAACACCTGTGTTCCATACCGCTCCCCAACCACGTTCCATACTGCTCCTCAAAACCTGTGTTCCATACTGCTCCTCAAAACCTGTGTTCAATACTGCTCCCCAAAACCTGTGTTCCATACTGCTCCTCAACACCTGAGTTCCACGCTGCTCTTCAAAACCTGTATTCCAAACTGCTCCTCAACTCCTGTGTTCCATGCTGTTCCTCAAAACCTGTGTTCCATACTGCTCTTCAACCCCTGTGTTCCATGCTGCTCCTCAAAACCTGTGGTCCATAATGCTCCTCAACACCTGTGTTCCATGCTGCTCCTCAAAACCTATATTCCATACTGCTCCTCAAAACTTGTGTTCCATAATGCTGCTCAAAACCTAAGTTTCATATTGCTCCTCAAAACCTGTGTTCCATACTTCTCCTCAAAACATGTGTTCGATACTGCTCCTCAACACTTGTGTTCCATGCTGCTCCTCAACACCTGTGTTCCACGCTACTCTTCAAAACCTGTATTCCAAACTGCTCCTCAACACCTGTGTTCCATGCTGCTCCTTAAAACCTGTGTTCCATGCTGCTCCTCAAAACCTGTATTCCATACTGCTCCTCAAAACCTGTGTTCCATAATGCTGCTCAAAACCTATGTTTCATACTGCTCCTGAACACCTGTGTTCCATGTTGCTCCTCAAAACCTGGGTTCCATACTGCTCCTCAACACCTGTGTTCCATGCTGCTCCTCAAAACCTGTGTTCCATACTGCTCCTCAACACCTGTGTTCCATACTGCTCCTCAAAACCTGTGTTCTATGCTGCTCCTCAAAACCTGTGTTCCATGCTGCTCCTCTAAACATGTGTTCGATACTGCTCCTCAAAATCTGTGTTCCATACTGCACCTCAAAACCTGTGTTTCATGCTGCTCCTCAAAACCTGTGGTCCATACTTCTCCTCAACACTTGTGTTCCATGCTGCTCCTTAAAACTTGTGTTCCATACTGCTCCTGAATACCTGTGTTCCATACTGCTCCTCAAAAAATGTGTTCCATACTGCTCCTCAAAGCCTGTGTGCCATGCTGCTCCTCAACACATGTGTTCCATTCTGCTCCTCAAAACCTGTGTTCCATACTGCTCCTCAAAAGCTGTGTTACATACTGCTCCTCAAAACCTGTGTTCCATACTGCTCCTCAACACCTGTGTTTCATGCTGCTCCTCAAAACCTGTGTTCCATACTTCTCCTGAACACCTGTGTTCCATGTTGCTCCTCAAAACCTGTGTTCCATACTGCTCCTCAACACCTGTGTTCCATGCTGCTCCTCAAAACCTGTGTTCCATGCTGCTCCTCAAAACCTGTGTTCCATACTGCTCCTCAACACCTGTGTTCCATACCGCTCCCCAACCACGTTCCATACTGCTCCTCAAAACCTGTGTTCCATACTGCTCCTCAAAACCTGTGTTCAATACTGCTCCCCAAAACCTGTGTTCCATACTGCTCCTCAACACCTGAGTTCCACGCTGCTCTTCAAAACCTGTATTCCAAACTGCTCCTCAACACCTGTGTTCCATGCTGTTCCTCAAAACCTGTGTTCCATACTGCTCTTCAACCCCTGTGTTCCATGCTGCTCCTCAAAACCTGTGGTCCATACTGCTCCTCAACACCTGTGTTCCATGCTGCTCCTCAAAACCTGTGTTCCAATCTGCTCCTGAATACCTGTCTTCCATACTGCTCCTTAAACCTGTGTTCCATGCTGCTCCTCAAAACCTATATTCCATACTGCTCCTCAAAACTTGTGTTCCCTAATGCTGCTCAAAACCTAAGTTTCATACTGCTCCTCAAAACCTGTGTTCCATACTTCTTCTCAAAACATGTGTTCGATACTGCTCCTCAACACTTGTGTTCCATGCTGCTCCTCAACACCTGTGTTCCACGCTACTCTTCAAAACCTGTATTCCAAACTGCTCCTCAACACCTGTCTTCCATGCTGCTCCTTAAAACCTGTGTTCCATGCTGCTCCTCAAAACCTGTATTCCATGCTGTTCCTCAAAACCTGTGTTCCATGCTGCTCCTCTAAACATGTGTTCGATACTGCTCCTCAAAATCTGTGTTCCATGCTGCTCCTTAAAACCTGTGTTCCAATCTGCTCCTGAATACCTGTGTTCCATACTGCTCCTCAAAAAATGTGTTCCATACTGCTCCTCAAAGCCTTTGTGCCATGCTGCTCCTCAACATATGTGTTCCATTCTGCTCCTCAAAACCTGTGTTCCATACTGCTCCTCAAAAGCTGTGTTCCATACTGCTCCTCAAAACCTGTGTTCCATACTGCTCCTCAACACCTGTGTTCCATGTTGCTCCTCAAAACCTGTGTTCCATACTGCTCCTCAACACCTGTGTTCCATGCTGCTCCTCAAAACCTGTGTTCCATGCTGCTCCTCAAAACCTGTGTTCCATACTGCTCCTCAACACCTGTGTTCCATACCGCTCCCCAACCACGTTTAATACTGATCCTCAAAACCTGTGTTCCATACTGCTCCTCCACACCTGTGTTCAATACTGCTCCCCAAAACCTGTGTTCCATACTGCTCCTCAACACCTGTGTTCCACGCTGCTCTTCAAAACCTGTATTCCAAACTTCTCCTCAACACCTGTGTTCCATGCTGTTCCTCAAAACCTGTGTTCCATACTGCTCTTCAACACCTGTGTTCCATGCTGCTCCTCAAAACCTGTGGTCCATACTGCTCCTCAACACCTGTGTTCCATGCTGCTCCTCAAAACCTGTGTTCCAATCTGCTCCTGAATACCTGTCTTCCATACTGCTCCTTAAACCTGTGTTCCATGCTGCTCCTCAAAACCTATAGTCCATACTACTCCTCAAAACTTGTGTTCCATAATGCTGCTCAAAACCTAAGTTTCATACTGCTCCTCAAAACCTGTGTTCCATACTTCTCTTCAAAACATGTGTTCGATACTGCTCCTCAACACTTGTGTTCCATGCTGCTCCTCAACACCTGTGTTCCACGCTACTCTTCAAAACCTGTATTCCAAACTGCTCCTCAACACCTGTGTTCCATGCTGCTCCTTAAAACCTGTGTTCCATGCTGCTCCTCAAAACCTGTATTCCATACTGCTCCTCAAAACCTGTGTTCCATAATGCTGCTCAATACCTATGTTTCATACTGCTCCTGAAAAACCTGTGTTCCATACTGCTCCTCAAAACATGTGTTCGATACTGCTCCTCAAAATCTGTGTTCCATACTGCATCTCAAAACTTATGTTCCATGCTGCTACTCAATACCTGTGGTCCATAGTGCTCCTCAACACTTGTGTTCCATACTGCTCCTCAAAACCTGGGTTCCATACTGCTCCTCAACACCTGTGTTCCATGCTGCTCCTCAAAACCTGTGTTCCATACTGCTCCTCAACACCTTTGTTCCATACTGCTCCTCAAAACCTGTGGTCCATACTGCTCCTCAACACTTGTGTTCCATGCTGCTCCTCAACACCTGTGTTCCACGCTACTCTTCAAAACCTGTATTCCAAACTGCTCCTCAACACCTGTCTTCCATGCTGCTCCTTAAAACCTGTGTTCCATGCTGCTCCTCAAAACCTGTATTCCATGCTGTTCCTCCAAACCTGTGTTCCATGCTGCTCCTCTAAACATGTGTTCGATACTGCTCCTCAAAATCTGTGTTCCATACTGCACCTCAAAACCTGTGTTTCATGCTGCTCCTCAAAACCTGTGGTCCATACTGCTCCTCAACACTTGTGTTCCATGCTGCTCCTTAAAACCTGTGTTCCAATCTGCTCCTGAATACCTGTGTTCCATACTGCTCCTCAAAAAATGTGTTCCATACTGCTCCTCAAAGCCTGTGTGCCATGCTGCTCCTCAACATATGTGTTCCATTCTGCTCCTCAAAACCTGTGTTCCATACTGCTCCTCAAAAGCTGTGTTCCATACTGCTCCTCAAAACCTGTGTTCCATACTGCTCCTCAACACCTGTGTTCCATGTTGCTCCTCAAAACCTGTGTTCCATACTGCTCCTCAACACCTGTGTTCCATGCTGCTCCTCAAAACCTGTGTTCCATGCTGCTCCTCAAAACCTGTGTTCCATACTGCTCCTCAACACCTGTGTTCCATACCGCTCCCCAACCACGTTTAATACTGATCCTCAAAACCTGTGTTCCATACTGCTCCTCCACACCTGCGTTCAATACTGCTCCCCAAAACCTGTGTTCCATACTGCTCCTCAACACCTGTGTTCCACGCTGCTCTTCAAAACCTGTATTCCAAACTGCTCCTCAACACCTGTGTTCCATGCTGTTCCTCAAAACCTGTGTTCCATACTGCTCTTCAACACCTGTGTTCCATGCTGCTCCTCAAAACCTGTGGTCCATACTGCTCCTCAACACCTGTGTTCCATGCTGCTCCTCAAAACCTGTGTTCCAATCTGCTCCTGAATACCTGTCTTCCATACTGCTCCTTAAACCTGTGTTCCATGCTGCTCCTCAAAACCTATAGTCCATACTACTCCTCAAAACTTGTGTTCCATAATGCTGCTCAAAACCTAAGTTTCATACTGCTCCTCAAAACCTGTGTTCCATACTTCTCTTCAAAACATGTGTTCGATACTGCTCCTCAACACTTGTGTTCCATGCTGCTCCTCAACACCTGTGTTCCACGCTACTCTTCAAAACCTGTATTCCAAACTGCTCCTCAACACCTGTGTTCCATGCTGCTCCTTAAAACCTGTGTTCCATGCTGCTCCTCAAAACCTGTATTCCATACTGCTCCTCAAAACCTGTGTTCCATAATGCTGCTCAATACCTATGTTTCATACTGCTCCTCAAAACCTGTGTTCCATACTGCTCCTCAAAACATGTGTTCGATACTGCTCCTCAAAATCTGTGTTCCATACTGCATCTCAAAACTTATGTTCCATGCTGCTACTCAATACCTGTGGTCCATAGTGCTCCTCAACACTTGTGTTCCATACTGCTCCTCAAAACCTGGGTTCCATACTGCTCCTCAACACCTGTGTTCCATGCTGCTCCTCAAAACCTGTGTTCCATACTGCTCCTCAACACCTTTGTTCCATACTGCTCCTCAAAACCTGTGGTCCATACTGCTCCTCAACACTTGTGTTCCATGCTGCTCCTCAACACCTGTGTTCCACGCTACTCTTCAAAACCTGTATTCCAAACTGCTCCTCAACACCTGTCTTCCATGCTGCTCCTTAAAACCTGTGTTCCATGCTGCTCCTCAAAACCTGTATTCCATGCTGTTCCTCAAAACCTGTGTTCCATGCTGCTCCTCTAAACATGTGTTCGATACTGCTCCTCAAAATCTGTGTTCCATACTGCACCTCAAAACCTGTGTTTCATGCTGCTCCTCAAAACCTGTGGTCCATACTGCTCCTCAACACTTGTGTTCCATGCTGCTCCTTAAAACCTGTGTTCCAATCTGCTCCTGAATACCTGTGTTCCATACTGCTCCTCAAAAAATGTGTTCCATACTGCTCCTCAAAGCCTGTGTGCCATGCTGCTCCTCAACATATGTGTTCCATTCTGCTCCTCAAAACCTGTGTTCCATACTGCTCCTCAAAAGCTGTGTTCCATACTGCTCCTCAAAACCTGTGTTCCATACTGCTCCTCAACACCTGTGTTCCATGTTGCTCCTCAAAACCTGTGTTCCATACTGCTCCTCAACACCTGTGTTCCATGCTGCTCCTCAAAACCTGTGTTCCATGCTGCTCCTCAAAACCTGTGTTCCATACTGCTCCTCAACACCTGTGTTCCATACCGCTCCCCAACCACGTTTAATACTGATCCTCAAAACCTGTGTTCCATACTGCTCCTCCACACCTGTGTTCAATACTGCTCCCCAAAACCTGTGTTCCATACTGCTCCTCAACACCTGTGTTCCACGCTGCTCTTCAAAACCTGTATTCCAAACTGCTCCTCAACACCTGTGTTCCATGCTGTTCCTCAAAACCTGTGTTCCATACTGCTCTTCAACACCTGTGTTCCATGCTGCTCCTCAAAACCTGTGGTCCATACTGCTCCTCAACACCTGTGTTCCATGCTGCTCCTCAAAACCTGTGTTCCAATCTGCTCCTGAATACCTGTCTTCCATACTGCTCCTTAAACCTGTGTTCCATGCTGCTCCTCAAAACCTATAGTCCATACTACTCCTCAAAACATGTGTTCCATAATGCTGCTCAAAACCTAAGTTTCATACTGCTCCTCAAAACCTGTGTTCCATACTTCTCTTCAAAACATGTGTTCGATACTGCTCCTCAACACTTGTGTTCCATGCTGCTCCTCAACACCTGTGTTCCACGCTACTCTTCAAAACCTGTATTTCAAACTGCTCCTCAACACCTGTGTTCCATGCTGCTCCTTAAAACCTGTGTTCCATGCTGCTCCTCAAAACCTGTATTCCATACTGCTCCTCAAAACCTGTGTTCCATAATGCTGCTCAATACCTATGTTTCATACTGCTCCTCAAAACCTGTGTTCCATACTGCTCCTCAAAATCTGTGTTCCATACTGCATCTCAAAACTTACGTTCCATGCTGCTACTCAATACCTGTGGTCCATAGTGCTCCTCAACACTTGTGTTCCATACTGCTCCTCAAAACCTGGGTTCCATACTGCTCCTCAACACCTGTGTTCCATGCTGCTCCTCAAAACCTGTGTTCCATACTGCTCCTCAACACCTTTGTTCCATACTGCTCCTCAAAACCTGTGGTCCATACTGCTCCTCAACACCTGTGTTCCACGCTGCTCTTCAAAACCTGTATTCCAAACTGCTCCTCAACACCTGTGTTCCATGCTGTTCCTCAAAACCTGTGTTCCATACTTCTCTTCAACACCTGTATTCCATGCTGCTCCTCAAAACCTGTGTTCCATATTACTCCTCAACACCTGTGTTCCATGCTGCTCCTCAAAACCTGTATTCCATACTGCTCCTCAAAACCGGTGGTCCATACTGCTCCTCAAAACCTGTGGTCCATACTGCTCCTCAACACTTGTGTTCCATGCTGCTCCTCAAAACCTGTGCTCCATACTGCTACTCAACACCTGTGTTCCACGCTGCTCTTCAAAACCTGTATTCCAAACTGCTCCTCAACACCTGTGTTCCATGCTGCTCCTCAAAACTTGTGTTCCATACTGCTCTTCAACACCTGTGTTCCATACTGCTCCTCAACACCTGTGTTCCACGCTGCTCTTCAAAACCTGTATTCCAAACTGCTCCTCAACACCTGTGTTCCATGCTGTTCCTCAAAACCTGTGTTCCATACTGCTCTTCAACACCTGTGTTCCATGCTGCTCCTCAAAACCTGTGGTCCATACTGCTCCTCAACACCTGTGTTCCATGCTGCTCCTCAAAACCTGTGTTCCAATCTGCTCCTCAATACCTGTCTTCCATACTGCTCCTTAAACCTGTGTTCCATGCTGCTCCTCAAAACCTATAGTCCATACTACTCCTCAAAACTTGTGTTCCATAATGCTGCTCAAAACCTAAGTTTCATACTGCTCCTCAAAACCTGTGTTCCATACTTCTCCTCAAAACATGTGTTCGATACTGCTCCTCAACACTTGTGTTCCATGCTGCTCCTCAACACCTGTGTTCCACGCTACTCTTCAAAACCTGTATTCCAAACTGCTCCTCAACACCTGTGTTCCATGCTGCTCCTTAAAACCTGTGTTCCATGCTGCTCCTCAAAACCTGTATTCCATACTGCTCCTCAAAACCTGTGTTCCATAATGCTGCTCAATACCTATGTTTCATACTGCTCCTCAAAACCTGTGTTCCATACTGCTCCTCAAAACATGTGTTCGATACTGCTCCTCAAAATCTGTGTTCCATACTGCATCTCAAAACTTATGTTCCATGCTGCTACTCAATACCTGTGGTCCATAGTGCTCCTCAACACTTGTGTTCCATACTGCTCCTCAAAACCTGGGTTCCATACTGCTCCTCAACACCTGTGTTCCATGCTGCTCCTCAAAAAATGTGTTCCATACTGCTCCTCAACACCTTTGTTCCATACTGCTCCTCAAAGCCTGTGTGCCATGCTGCTCCTCAACACATGTGTTCCATTCTGCTCCTCAAAACCTGTATTCCAAACTGCTCCTCAACACCTGTGTTCCATGCTGTTCCTCAAAACCTGTGTTCCATGCTGCTCCTTAAAACCTGTGTTCCATGCTGCTCCTCAAAACCTGTGTTCCATATTACTCCTCAACACCTGTGTTCCATGCTGCTCCTCAAAACCTGTATTCCATACTGCTCCTCAAAACCGGTGGTCCATACTGCTCCTAAAAACCTGTGGTCCATACTGCTCCTCAACACTTGTGTTCCATGCTGCTCCTCAAAACCTGTGCTCCATACTGCTACTCAACACCTGTGTTCCACGCTGCTCTTCAAAACCTGTATTCCAAACTGCTCCTCAACACCTGTGTTCCATGCTGCTCCTCAAAACTTGTGTTCCATACTGCTCTTCAACACCTGTGTTCCATGCTGCTCCTCAAAACCTGTGTTCCTATCTGCTTTTGAATACCTGTGTTCCATACTGCTCCTGAATACCTGTG
Source organism: Lampris megalopsis (assembly GCA_022114975.2). Taxonomy (NCBI): domain Eukaryota; kingdom Metazoa; phylum Chordata; class Actinopteri; order Lampriformes; family Lampridae; genus Lampris; species Lampris megalopsis. The sequence continues at coordinate 8,335,159 of JAJHIY020000427.1, read as the reverse complement.
TTCCATACTGCTCCTCAAAACCTGTGTTTCATAATGCTCCCCAAAACCTGTGTTCCATACTGCTCCTCAACACCTGTGTTCCTTGCTGCTCCTCAAAACCTGTGTTCCATGCTTCTCCCCAAAACCTGTGTTCCATACTGCTCCTCAAAACCTGTGTTCCATACTTCTCCTCAACTACTGTGTTCCATGCTGCTCCTCAAAATCTGTGTTCCATACTGCTCCTCAAAACCTGTGTTCCATAATGCTCCTCAAAACCTGTGTTCCATAATGCTCCCCAAAACCTGTGTTCCATACTGCTCCTCAACACCTGTGTTCCATGCTGCTCCTCAAAACCTGTGTTCCATGCTGCTCCTCAAAGCCTGTGTTCCATACTGCTCCACAAAACCTGTGTTCCGTGCTTCTCTACAAAACCCGTGTTCCATGCTGCTCCTCAAAAACTTGTTCCATAGTGCTCCTCAAACCTGTGTTCCATACTTCTCCTCAAAACCTGTGTTCCATGCTGCTCCTCATAAACTGTGTTCAATTCTGTGCCTAAACACCCGTGTTCCATACTGCTCCTCATAACCTGTGTTCCGTACTGCGCCTCAACATCTTTGTTCCATACTGCTCCTCAATACTTGTGATCCATGCTGTTCCTCAACATCTGTGTTCAATGCTGTTCCTCAACATCTGTGTTCCATACTGCTCCTCAACATCTGTGTTCCATTCTGCTCATCAAAACCTGTGTTCCATACTGCTCCTCAACATCTGTGTTCAATACTGCTCCTCAACACCTGTGTTCCATACCGCTCCCCAACATCTGTGTCCCATTCTGCTCATCAAAACCTGTGTTCCATACTGTTCCTCAAAACCTGTGTTCCATACTGCTCCCCAACCACGTTCAATACTGCTCCTCAACACCTGTGTTCCATACTGCTCCTCAAAACCTGTGTTCCATACTGCTCCTCAACACCTGTTTTCCATACTGCTCCTCAACACCTGTGTTCCATGCTGCTCCTCAAAACCTGTGTTCCACACTGCTCCTCAACACCTGTGTTCCATACCGCTCCCCAACCACGTTCCATACTGCTCCTCAAAACCTGTGTTCCATACTGCTCCTCAAAACCTGTGTTCCATGCTGTTCCTCACCACCTGTGTTCCATGCTACTCCTCACCACCTGTGTTCCATGCTGCTACTCCTCAACACCTGTGTTCCATGCTGTTCCTCACCACCTGTGTTCCATGGTGCTCCTCAACTGTTCCATACTGCTCCTCAAAACCTGTGTTCCATGCTGCTCCTCACCACCTGTGTTCCATGCTGTTCCTCACCAACTGTGTTCTATGCTACTCCTCACCACCTGTGTTCCATGCTACTGCTCACCACCTGTGTTCCATGCTACTCCTCACCAACTGTGATCCATGCTACTGCTCACCACCTGTGTTCCATGCTACTCCTCACCACCTGTGTTCCATGCTGTTCCTCACCACCTGTGTTCCATGCTGTTCCTCACCACCTGTGTTCCATGCTACTCCTCACCAACTGTGTTCCATGCTACTCCTCACCACCTGTGTTCCATGCTACTCCTCATCACCTGTGTTCCATGCTACTGCTCACCACCTGTGTTCCATGCTACTCCTCACCACCTGTGTTCCATGCTACTGCTTACCACCTGTGTTCCATGCTGTTCCTCACCACCTGTGTTCCATGCTGTTCCTCACCACCTGTTTTCCATGCTGCTCCTCACCACCTGTGTTCCATGCTACTCCTCACCACCTGTTATCCATGCTGTTCCTCACCACCTGTGTTCCATGCTACTCCTCAACACCTGTGTTCCATGCTGTTCCTCACCACCTGTGTTCCATGCTACTCCTCACCACCTGTGTTCCATGCTGTTCCTCACCACCTGTGTTCCATGCTACTCCTCACCACCTGTGTTCCATGCTACTCCTCACCACCTGTGTTACATGCTACTCCTCACCACCTGTGTTCCATGCTACTCCTCACAAACTGTGTTCCATGCTACTGCTCACCACCTGTGTTCCATGCTACTCCTCACCACCTGTGTTCCATGCTACTCCTCAAAATTCTTTACACCTGTAATGTAGTCAGCTGCCCTGCAGTCGGGGCTGTGGTTTTGAGTCGAATCACCAAACATAATCCGGTTCAGTTAAACTGATCCCCTTGATTGTTGCCAGCAAGTCACAAAATCAGGTCTCACCTAGAAACCAGAAGGAAGAGACAGGCCTGGTGATTCAAGTCCAGAGTGGTGCTGTAAGTGAGGACTGTTCCTCAAGTGGACTGGTTGCCACAGCAACACACATGTGTAGCCTACGCATGCTCACAGGGAAACTTTTTCACTGAGATGGACTCGTACTCCATGCGTTTATCCATGTGCTGTCCTACATTTGCTAACAACGTTCACCTGCTGGTCTAACTGGCAGAGACAAGCAGTCCTGAATGTTGAGCTCTGCCGATGCGTTTTTCCACACATGACTTTCATGTCCACACATGACTTACATATCCAGACATGACATACATGTCCACACATGACTTACATGTCCACACACAACATACATGTCAAAAAATGACATACATGTCCACACATGACTTACATATCCAGACAAGACTTACATGTCCACACACGACTTACATGTCCAGGCATGACATAAATTTCCAGATATGACTTATATGTCCACAAAAGACTTACATGTCAAGACATGACATACATGTCGACACATGACTTACATGTACAAACACGACTTACATGTCCACAAATGACATAAATGTCCAGACACGACTTACATGTCCACACATGATTTTCATGTCCGGACATGACATACATGTCCACACATGACTTATATGTGCAGACACAACATTCATGTCTATACACGACTTACATGTCAAGACATGACATACATTTCCACACATGACTTACATGCCCACACATGACTTACATGTCCAGACATGACATATATGTCCAAACATGACTTCCATGTCCACATATGACTTACATGTGCAGACACGACATGCATGTCCACACAAGACTTACATGTCCACTCACGACTTACATGTCAACACACGACTTACATGTCCAGACACGACTTACATGTTCAGGCATGACATAAATGTCCAGACATGACTTATATGTCCACAAAAGACTTACATGTCCAGGCATGACACACATGTCGACACATGACTTACATGTACACACACAACTTACATGTCCACACACGACTTACATGTCAAGACACGACATACATGTCCACACAAGACATACTTGTCCACAAATGATATACATGTCCACACATGACTTACTTGTCCAGACATGACATATATTTCCACACATGACTTACATGTCCAGACACGACAAACATGTCCACACAAGACTTACATGTCCACAAATGACATACATGTCCACAAATGACTTACATGTCCACACATGACATACATGTCCAGAAACGGCTTACATGTCCAGACACGACTTACATGTTCAGACAAGACATACATGTCCAGACACGACTTACATGTCCACACAAGTCTTACATGTCCACAAATTACATAAATGTCCAGACATGACTTACACGTCCACACATGACTTACATGTCCAGACACAACATTCATGTCTATACACGACTTACATGTCCACACATGACTTACATGTCCACACATGACATACATTTCCACACATGACTTACATGCCCACACATGACTTACATGTTCAGACATGCCATATATGTCCACACGTGACTTCCATGTACACTCATGACTTACATGTCCAAACACGACATACATGTCCACACAAAATTTACATGTCCACAAATGACATACATGTCCACATATGACTTACATGTCCACGCATGACTTACATGTCCAGACACGACTTACATATCCAGACATGACTTACATGTCCAAACACGACTTACATGTCCACACACGACTTACATGTCCAGACACGACTTACATATCCAGACATGAGTTACTTGTCCAGACACGACTTACATGTCAACACACGTATGTTTCATGACTTACATGTCGACACATGGCTTACATGTACAGACATGACTTACATGTCCACATAACTAACATTTCCACACGCGACATACATGTCCACACATGACTTACATGTCCACACGTTTTCATGTCCAGACTTGACATACATGTCCACACATGACTTACATGTCCATACACAACATACATATCCATACACGACTTATACACTCACCGGCCACTTTATTAGGCACACCTGTCCAACTGCTCGTTAGCGCAAATTTCTAATCAGCCAATCACATGGCAGCAACTCAATGCATTTAGGCATGTAGACATGGTCAAGACGATCTGCTGCAGTTCAAACCGAGCATCAGAATGGGGAAGAAAGGTGATTTAAGTGACTTTGAACGTGGCATGGTTGTTGGTGCCAGACGGGCTGGTCTGAGTATTTCAGAAACTGCTGATCTACTGGGATTTTCACGCACAATCATCTCTAGGGTTTACAGAGAATGGTCCGAAAAAGAGAAAATATCCAGTGAGCGGCAGTTCTGTGGGCGAAAATGCCTTGTTGATGCCAGAGGTCAGAGGAGAATGGCCAGACTGGTTCGAGCTGACAGAAAGGCAACAGTAACTCAAATACCCACTCATTACAACCGAGGTATGCGGAAGAGCATCTCTGAACGCACAACACGTCGAACCTTGAGGCAGATGGGCTACAGCAGCAGAAGACCACACCGGGTGCTACTCCTGTCAGCTAAGAACAGGAAACTGAGGCTACAATTCGCACAGGCTCACCAAAATTGGACAATAGAAGATTGGAAAAACGTTGCCTGGTCTGATCAGTCTCGATTTCTGCTGCGACATTCGGATGGTAGGGTCAGAATTTGGCGTCAACAACATGAAAGCATGGATCCATCCTGCCTTGTATCAACGGTTCAGGCTGGTGGTGGTGGTGTAATGGTGTGGGGGATATTTTCTTGGCACACTTTGGGCCCCTTAGTACCAATTGAGCATCGTGTCAACGCCACAGCCTACCTGAGTATTGTTGCTGACCATGTCCATCCCTTTATGACCACAGTGTTCCCATCTTCTGATGGCTACTTCCAGCAGGATAACGCGCCATGTCATAAAGCTCGAATCATCTCAGACTGGTTTCTTGAACATGACAATGAGTTCACTGTACTCAAATGGCCTCCACAGTCACCAGATCTCAATCCAATAGAGCACCTTTGGGATGTGGTGGACCGGGAGATTCGCATCATGGATGTGCAGCCGACAAATCTGCAGCAACTGCATGATGCTATCATGTCAATATGGACCAAACTCTCTGAGGAATGTTTCCAGTACCTTGTTGAATCTATGCCACGAAGGATTAAGGCAGTTCTGAAGGCAAAAGTGGGTCCAACCCGGTACTAGCAAGGTGTACCTAATAAAGTGGCCAGTGAGTGTATGTCCTCACAGGACTTACATGTCCAGACATGACATACATTTCCACACACAATTTACATGTCCGGACACGACTTACATGTCCAGGCATGACATACTACATGTCCAGATATGACTTATATGTCCACAAAACACTTACATGTCCAGACATGCCATACATGTCGACACATGACTTACATGTACACACACAACTTACATATCCACACATGACTTATATATCCACACAAGACTTACATGTCCGGAAATGACTTACATGTCCACACATAACTAACATGTCCAGCACGACTTATATGTCCACACACGACTTACATGTCCAGACATGACTTACATTTCCACACAAGACTTGCACAACCAGACATGACATACATCTCCACACATGACTTATATGTCCAGACATGACTTAAATTTCCAACCAAAACGTACATATCCAGACATGACTTACTTGTCCAGACACGACTTACATGTCCACACACGACTTACATGTCCAGACACGACTTACATATCCAGACATGACTTACTTGTCCAGACACGACTTACATGTCCACACACGACTTAAATGTTCAGTCATGACATACATGTCGACACATGGCTTACATATACACACAAGACTTACATGTCCACACATGACTCACATGTCCACACATGACTTACATGTCCACACATGACTTACATGTCCACACATGTTTTTCATGTCCAGATATGATATACATGTCCACATATGACTTACATGTCCACATATGATTTTCATGTCCAGACTTGACATACATGTCCATACACAACATACATGTCCATACACGACTTACATGTCCTCACATAACTTACATGTCCACACATGAATTTCATGTCCAGACACGACTTACATGTCCAGACACGACTTATATGTCCAGACATGACATACATTTGCACACACGACTTACATGTCCATGCATGACTTACACATGTCCACAATGTCCACACATGACCTACATGTCCACACATGACGTACATGTCCAGACACGACATACATGTACATACTCGACTTATATGTCCACACATGACTTACATGTCCAGACACGACTTACATGTACAGACATAACGTACATGTCCACACATGAGTTACATGTCCACACATGAATTTCATGTCCTTACATGACATACATGTCCGCACATGAATTAAATGTCCAGACATGACATACATGTCCACACACGATTTACATGTCCAGACATGACTTACTTGTCCACAATGTCCACACATGACTTACATGTCCATACTGGACTTACATGTCCAGACATGACATACATGTCCACACATGACTTACATGTACACACACAACTTACTTGTCCACACATGACTTACATGTCCACACATGACTCACATGTCCACACGTGACTTACATGTTCTGACATGACATACATGTCCACACATGACTTGCATGTCCACACATGGCTTATATATCCACATATGACTTACATGTCCACACATGACATACATGTCCAGTCACGACTTACATGTCCACATATGACTTATATGCAGAAAAGTACCAATGCTAACCCTACATGCATGGATAACAGATGAGAAGGATGAGAAGGAGAGGAACAGAGCGATACTGGGGGCTACTTTTCCTGTCTACAGTACAGTCCAGTACTGTGCTGTACAGTCAAGTACAATACAGTACTCAGCATCTGCAGCATAAAAACACTGTAAGCTGGTTGCAGTCGCCTGCAAGTCAAGTCAGTAAGCCTACAGACCATTTGAGATTATTCATATTGAACTAGAAAATTGTTTGTTCAAACACAAGTTGTTGGTACATTTACCTTCCCTCCTATTTCAGAGGGCGTGTTGTTGTCTTGACTACTTATGAAAGGCTGACTGATGTGAGAGGCTTTCACTTTGATTAAATCCAAATGTGGCCTCTTTTCTGGTCAGCAATAATGTGAAATTAAATTACTTTTTTCGAATATATCTTTCATATGAGAATGAATCTGTATCTAGTACTAAATATGCCAGTCCTTACAACACAACGTTTTAATGAGCATATATATATATATATATATATGAAATAAGAAAACATACCTCTCCTGAGTAGGTGAGCTGATCAGTAATGCAAGATTAATTCATATATGAATTAATCTTGCATTACTGATCAGCTCACCTACTTCATGTAGCTTCAAATATATACAGTTATGTATTAAAGTTGTCTCTGTTCTCGCCTTACCGGTACATTGTGCAATACACGATGCTCCTGTTGACTGTAGTCATCTCCATCCTGGTGAAAATGTCTTGCTGCTGCCCCAGGTGAAGGGGGGTGGGAAGGTTCCCCAAGGGAGGAATGTGGATATGGAGGGTGGCTGAGTGCGGCCACCCTCCTGGCCTGTCGCCGGGCTGCCAGGAGGATTTTACAGTAGGTGAAGCAGATGGCACTGGATGGTAGGAAGAAGGTTAAGACTGATGCTACCAGGGCAAAGGGCAGTGTGACCTGCAGGCGGCACTGCAAAGAAAGGCCACCAGATGCCATCTGAAAGTAAGCAGGAGGGTACTGTTCTTCAGAATAGGAACTGATGTTGGTACTGCCCAGTTTCTCCATCCGAGAGTGACCGATTCCATAGCCTAAACTATGCCATTTCATCTTGATGGGCAGGAAGGAAGCAAATGCAGCTAGACCCCAAGCAGCCCCCACCAGGATAAGGGCCCTTGGTGGTGTCATCCTCTGCTTATAGCGGAGCGGTGAGATGATAAGGAGGTAACGGTCTAGGCTGATCAGACAGAGGTTGAGGATAGAGGCACTGCAGCACATGACGTCAAAGCAAAGCCAAACTGGGCAGAAGCCTGGCCACAGCACCCAGGCTCCACACAGCACATTGAGCATGGCAGGGGGCATGACCACCAACGCTACCATCAGATCAGACAAGAACAGTGATACCAGAAAGCAGTTGGAGGTGCAACGTAAAGAGCGATGAGCAAATACCAAAGCAATAAGCAGCATATTGCCACAGGCTGTCAGAAGGATGATAATGGTTAGCACAAATGCCAACAACCATAGACCACTGACGCCCCAGGGACTTGTTGTGGAAGAGCTACTGTTAAAGCTTCCTAATGGACCAACACCATCAAGACCTGCCCTTGCTAAACCTGACACAGACAAAGAGGATTCCTCCATGTTGGTGGCTGGCATTAACAATAAGCAAGCCACTTCCTAAAGTCCGTCTTCAGTTGAACCTCTGCTCTGTTTCAGGTTCAAAGGAACCGCCAGATGGTTTAAGAAAGCAATCGCGAAAGCTAATTCTCCCAGCTAACACGACCTAAGTTCTGACTTCAGGGAGAATAGAAGATTAAGAGACCATCCACCTCCCCACCACCATGACGGGGCTGTTCTCCATGGGTCAAAAGTGTCATTTTTCTGGAACGTGAAACCCTTCTGATGCCCTGCAGTTGCTTCTACCAGTGCCTTGTCTTCACTCTCTCCATCCTGCCACGCACATCCCTCATCACACTTAGACGTAGCAATGAGCCATTTGGTGGCTGACAGTTTCAGAGCTGCATGTCACGATGATCGTCACTGGGGGAGGGCAAATGGAGAGGTGTGCTTGAACTCGTGGTGTATAAGAGCAGCACCGGTTAAAGAGGCACTAGTGAAGATATGAAGAACAGAGACCAATTCACGGAAATGTGCCTCGTCTCATAGAAATGTCATACTAAATCAGCAAATCATCTTCTTTTGGAGTCCTCTTAAAATCAGCAGAATACGGCAGATGTGTTGAATATTGGATAGGGAGGCTTAAATACTGCTGCCCAGCTCTCCCTTGCTGGGAGGGCTTTGTTCACAAGTGCTCTAGAGGTGCTATGGCTGCAGTGCCGCTGTGCTTCCATCCCTGCTCTTGTTAATCCCTGTGTCGGCCACTCCAGCGTGCCTTTGAGCCACAGCACACAGCTTCTGAGAGGAGTTCAAACACCGAGCCGTTAATGAATGCCAATGCACGACCTCAGCCAAGAGATGCTAATTCTACACCACAGGGTGTAATTGTTTTGGGAACAGATAGTGGCGTTTTTACCTGTTCGGTGCATTGTTCCCACAGCGCTTTGGTGATGTTCTATGAAGACTTGACCTGATGGTTCCTTACTGTTGCCTATTAGGAGTGTGGCATGTTTTCTGATTATACACATGAACAATATAGTATTTGGCTGTGATGGCTCTGTTATGTTAGTGTTTTATCCAGATGGCAGTTCTTACCAAGTCATCACACACACAGATGTGTGTCCATGTCACAGCGCCATTTGTTATGAGAGCATACCGAGTCAGGCAGGAGCTCTGCCACGTCATACAGCACTCACACTGAGGCACATTCAGACCTCTGGTGCTTCAGCTATGACCAACAGCAAAATGCAAAGTTAAGGTTTCTTCATGATGAATAATGAGCCAATGGAGTGCATTCATTTACCATTCACAAGAAATTAATCAAGTGGAAACTTTAAAGAAAGAGGGTTTTGAATCATAGCACCAAAAAAAAAAGAGTGAACATGAAAGTTGACAAAACATCTGGGATCTCAATAATTAAATGAGATGAAATTCCAAGGCTTTGCGGTAAAATATTAATTAGTCAACCTCCAACGAAGCAGTTTCATGCAAAACACCTGCGCACTGGAAAAGTATGACAAGTAGTAGATGGCCTCTTTTGTCCTCATTTTATGAAACAAACAGCCAGTGTGCTGTCCAGGCATACAGTATGAGACATTCAGCAAGGAGGAGGTGTCCAAAACAGAGACGTCTGTGCCTAACTGGCTGCAGAACAGTGCAAATGCAGATGGTGAACATGGACGTCCCGTTCGGTCCCTCACAGGTAAACAGTGATTACTGCTGCTGAGGAGATCACCAAGAAGCTGCATCAACTGATACAGGGCAGCAGCAGCTCTCATCTAACACACACACACACACACACACACACACACACACACACACACACACACACACACACACACACACACACACACACACACACACACACACACACACATATATATATCAACGCGGATACAGGGAAAAGGATTTGAAGACATTGCGGTGAAGACTGCAGTGTGTTAGCGGCGCGCGCGACGGGAAGATTCTTTATGAATACAACATTAGCGGCTGGAGAGCACGACACGCACCAAACAGGCCTGTACAAGACAGGGACTTGAAAGAAATGCAACGCAATACATGGGGGTCATCTACCTGAACAACAAGGTTGATCATAGTTTCAGGTCCAAAGCTACACAACACAACGGAACGACAACTACAATTACACCACACCAAATACTAATCACATAAACACATAAAACACTTACAAACATTTAATAACAACTGACAATCTGAACGCAGTGCCTGATGGGTAAAAGAGGAGGGCACAATTCTGACAGGGTCGCCTCTTCGCTACATTACCCCCTCCGGTGTGTCGCCTGTCCTCAGCCGACAACAAAGTCCCTATAGCGAAGCCGTCTCCGCCGCCGCGGGGGGACGGGTCCCTGTTCCCCACTGTCCGTCCGGTTGGTAGGGCCTGTGGGTGTAGGAGGGACCCTCCCGGGTGGGCTAAACTGATCTGCAGGTTCCTCAGCCAAGGGGCGGTAAGGCGCCAAACGGTCCCGGTGCAGAACTACCACCCGCCCCCTGATACAGTTTCACCCGGTACACAACATCCGAAAGCTGCTCCAACACCTCACAGGGCCCCACCCACTGGCTGGCAAGCTTGTGGAGACTCCTCTCTTCCGAGTTGGGTTGAAGACCCACACCTTTGCTCCTGGGGTGAAGGAGCGGCCCTGACAACGAGTGTCATACGCCCGCTTTTGTTTCGCACCTGCCTGTCCCTGATGCTGCCGAGCAAACTCGTGTGCCTCGGCCAGACGTTGTTGGAGGTCCCGCAGGTACTCGAAACCGGGTATCTTGGGGAGGTCAGTGCCCGGGGGCGTGCCAAAGGCTAAGTCCACAGGGGTCCGCAGTTCTCTCCCGAACATGAGCGCGGCCGGTGTACACCCAGTACTTTCTTATACTGCTGACCGGTACGCCCACAGGACCAGGGGTAGGTGACAGTCCCAGTCTCGCTGGTGCCGTGAGGTGACAATAGCAAGTTGTGTTGAGAGCGTTCGATTGAACCTCTCCACCAGTCCGTCGCTCTGGGGGTGGAGGGGCGTTGTCCTGGTCTTCTTCACCCCCATGCGTTGACACACCTCAGCGAACACCTGTGCCTCGAAGTTCCGCCCCTGATCACTGTGTATTTCTTCGGGCGCACCGAACCGACAGAACATCTCACACACCAGCAGCTCGGCTGTAGTGGCAGAGTTCTGGTCTGGGACCGCATGCGCCTCAGGCCATTTGGTAAAGTAGTCAATGACCACAAGGACGTAGCGGTTTCCGTTGTCTGTGGTGGGAAATGGGCCAAGGAGGTCCACACCTGATATTGTTGTAGAGGGGCATGGGAGCGTCTGGTTGGTCCTTTCTTGGCGGTGCAGGCATCACAACAGTGCACAAAAAGTTCAGTGTCATGCCTGCATCCGGCCCAGTAGAACCGTTGGCGCAGTTTGTTCAGCGTCTTGGCCACCCCATAGTAACCTGCCCCCACCGAGCCGTGGGCCGCCCGTAGCACTCGTTGGCGCCAGTCCTTGGGCACCAGTAACTGCCACACACTTCTTTCCCGGCCCGGCGCTTGCCAGACCCGGTACAACAGTCCATCACGCCGGGCCAAGGTGGCCCACTGGGAAAAGTAGGCCTTGGTCTCCACCGACATGGCAGAGACAGCTTGCCAGTGGGGGCGTGCCTTGGCGTCGACCCACTATCCTGCGTTGCTTGCCACTCCTGCTTGTCCATTGCCATCAGCCACGCCTCCTCTGGCTCAACCTGCCGCGTGGTGGACACTTGGAGGATTACTCTGGCTCGCTCCTCTTGGCGCTCACAATGTCTGCAGTCCTTGCAGGGATAAAGGGAGAGGGCAGCTGCATTGCTGTGCATGCGCCCAGTTCGGTGCTGGGTCTCGAAGTCGTAGCTCTGCAGCTCCTCAATCCACCCAGCCGCCTGGCCTTCGGGCTCCTTAAAGCTGAGCAGCCAGATCAGGGCCGCATGATCTGTCCGCAGGAGAAAGGCCTGGCCATAGAGCAGCGGTCGGGAACCTATGGCTCGCGAGCCATATATGGCTCTTCCGGTGACGGCATATGGCTCCCAGACAATTTTGAGTTGAAAAAAAATAAATAAAAAAAAAATCAGTTTGGAACTGATTTTAAAATACTTGTGATATTTCTTAATAATACTGTGTCATTTTAAAGTAAACAGAAATTAGTTTTGAAGATAAATTTCACGGGTCACGGGTCACCCGTGGGTCGGGTCGGGAACCAATGGCTCGCGAGCATGTCCGGGTCATTGTAAAGGTGAAGAAATCAATTTTATCAGATAGCCAACTGTTCTGATCCGTTATTCCCACCTATATGCTTATTTAGGTGTCATTAATAATAAATGATTAGGCACACCGTTATTACACAATGCCTAACGTGGCTTGCTTTATTCCACCGTATTGCAAGACTGCCCGAACAATATTCCTCGCGCTTCTCCCCACATCAACAGGTGACGTCACATACATACGGGTGCCCTTACATGCCAAACCGGTACATGACATCCCTCCTTTTCTGGGAACTAAACTTCAGGTTATTTTCAATTAAAAAATATGAACCCATATAATGACAGTATCAAAACATTCCTAACCAAAACACATACCGCATATTCTGTATGCTTTCACCTTAATTAGAACCATGTATTAATTATCCATTAACACATATTCACTTATGAACAGTCTGTAAACATATAAGACCTTTTAACATGTTAATTCCACATTTGCATCATCAAACAACAATCGTCACTGAACTTGACCCAACAGTTTTTTTTTTACATTTCTCCAGTCTATGTCAAATCATAATCTGCCAGCCTCGATGGCAAGCGTCTCTCTCTTGGAGGCCTGTCTGCCCCCGGCCGGGGTGTCATTGCTGGTGTTGCTCCGCTCTGCGTTTTGAGCACCCAGTGTCTCTCTGTTTGATGTGCAGTCCTCGGCATCCTGTGATGCTTCTGTTCCGGCAGGTGTCTCCTGAGTACTGGTGTATCGCTTCACGAATGTTGTGTTCCGTGTGTATCTGGCTCCGGTTGGAGATTCGACGACAACTTGGTTTCCTGATTTGCTCACCACCTTGTGTGGCGTTGTGTTGAATAGTTGTTGTAGAGCCGAAGGAACGGAGAAGACCGTAGGTTCACACTTTAGCCGTGTAGGCAACTTTCCTTAATCCACGGTAAATCAGAGAGACAACCAAACCACAGCTCGACTGAGCGGAGGTGGCAAGAAATACGAAAACTGGCTGGACAACCATAACTTAACCCTGCGTTAACCTGCCAGGGCAACCATGACTTAACCCTTAGTTCCTGGGTTGAATTCTGTCCCCAATACGTGTCCACCACATGAGCCCCCCCAGAATTCGCCCTAGTAATCGAAGTCAGGCAGGCGCGGGGGGACGACAGGCCGTCCGCGGCGGCTCCGGATAACAGGGGCCGGAGTGTCTCTGGGAGGCATTGACGCGGGCCTGTGGAGGTCGGCCTGAGGAGCAGAAGAGGCAGCTCGGGCCTCCACGGGGGGAGGAGGCGGAGCCGGGGGACGACCGCGACGAGGAGGTTGGGCTAACTCCAACGGCTGCGTCAAGTCCAGGTGTGCGGGTTTAACTCGGTCCACTGAAACATGCTCGGCCGTGCCCCCAAAATCCACCACCAGGTGCTTAGTTCCCCGTTCCAGGACGCGGAAGGGGCCGTCATAAGGGGGTTGCAGAGGGGGGCGGTGTGCGTCGTGACGGATGAACACGTAGTCCACTGACTGCAGACCTGGGGGCACCTGGGACACCGGCGCGCCGTGTTGGGCGGTAGGGACGGGTGTGAAAGCTCTGACCCCGTCCAGCAAGGAGGCTCGTTGGTCCACAGCTGACCAGGGACGCGTTGCATTGGGCATGAAATCGCCTGGGACTCGCAGCGGCGTGCCGTACACCAGCTCCGCAGAGGAGGCTTGTAGGTCTTCCTTTGGGGCGGTCCGCAGGCCCAGCATGACCCATGGGAGCTTGTCGACCCAGTTGCAGTCCTTGAGAGTAGCCCGAAGCGCAGCCTTCATGGACCGGTGGAAGCGCTCACATAGGCCGTTCGCCTGAGGGTGGTAGGCGGTAGTGCGATGAAGCTTGACGCCCAGAGCCTCACCCACAGCATTCCATAGCTCTGAGGTAAACTGTGGCCCGCGGTCAGATGAAAGGTCGGAAGGCGTACCGAAACGTGAGACCCACGACCCAATAAAAGCCCGGGCCACATCAGCAGACGTCGTGGATGCCAGGGGAACAGCTTCAGGCCAGCGCGTAGTCCTGTCCACCACAGTGAAGAGGTAGGTGAACCCATGGGAGGGGGGTAGGGGACCAACCAGGTCGACGTGGACATGGTCAAATCGTCTCTCCGGCACTGCGAAGCGTTCCAGGGGCGCCTTAATGTGGCGGTGTATCTTAGCCCGCTGACAGGCAACACACGAGTCGGCCCACGCTTTCACGTCTCTCTTAAGTCCCTCCCACACAAACTTAGCAGAGGTCAGGCGCACGGATGGCTTACCGCCTGGATGAGAGAGGCCGTGCACAGCTTCAAATACGGGGCGTCTCCAGCTGTGCGGGACGATGGGCCTGGGCTGTCCTGTGGAGACGTCACACAGGAGGGTGACACCTGTGTCGCTGAAAGGAACGTCCTGCAGGCGGAGCCCCGTGTCGGAGGCCCGGAGACGGAGGATGCTCGGGTCCGTGGCCTGGTCAGCGGCCATCTGTGCATAGTCAAGGCCTAGGTGGACCGCTCCAATCACTGCCCTAGAGAGGCAGTCAGCTACCTGGTTAGACTTACCAGCGACGTGCTGGATGTCGGTAGTGAATTCCGAAATGTAGGAGAGTTGTCGCTGCTGGCGAGCGGACCATGGCTCGGCCGTCTTGGACATGGCAAACGTGAGGGGCTTGTGGTCCACGTACGCAGTAAACTCGCGGCCCTCTAGCAGGAAACGGAAATGCCGGACGGGGAGCCAGAGACCGAGGAGTTCCCTGTCAAAAGCACTATACTTGCGCTCTCGGGGTGTAAGCTGGCGACTGAAAAAGGCCAAAGGCTGCCAAGCCCCCCCCCCCACCCACTGTTCGTGAACCGCACCAACAGCATAGTCCGATGCATCCGTGGTTATGGAAATAGGCGCTGTAGGTGAAGGATGCGCTAGCAGGGTAGCCTGGGAGAGCGCAGCTTTAGTCTCGGTGAACGCACGGTCCCGCTCTGCTGTCCAGTCGACCGCCTGGTTGGGGGACATGCCTTTCAGCGCCTCGTACAGTGGCCGGATGATAAAGGCGGCTCGGGGAATGAAGCGGTGGTAGAATGTCACCATCCCGATGAACTCCCTGAGCGCACGAGCTGTTTGGGGGCGCGGAAAGGCCGCCACCGCTTCCACCTTTGAGGGCAGGGGGACTGCCCCGTCCCCAGTGATGCGGTGCCCGAGGAAATCAATGGCTGTCAGCCCGAACCGGCACTTCGCCGGGTTGACGATCAGCCCATGCTGGCTGAGGCGTGTGAAGAGGGCATGAAGATGGGACAGGTGTTCTTCCTCGGAGGCGCTGGCGATGAGTATGTCGTCCAAATAGACGAAGATGAAAGGAAGGCCACGGAGCACTGAATCCATCAGCCGCTGAAAGGACTGGGCCGCGTTTTTAAGTCCAAATGGCATTCGTAGGAATTCAAATAGGCCGAATGGGGTAGTCACCGCTGTCTTGGGGATGTCTGAGGGGTGCACGGGAACTTGATGATAACCACGGACCAGGTCGACTTTTGAGAAGACGCATTTGCCAGACAGGTTTGCAGAAAAGTCCTGGATATGCGGGACAGGATAGCGGTCGGCCGTGTTGGCGTCATTTAGTCGGCGGTAGTCCCCGCATGGGCGCCAACCTCCATCAGGCTTAGCGACGATGTGGAGTGGGGACGCCCACGGGCTGTCAGAGCGGCGGATGATCCCCATGCGTTCCAGGTGCTCGAACTCAGACTTGGCAATGGCGAGTTTGGCGGGGTCGAGACGCCTGGCTCTGGCGTAGACCGGGGGCCCCTTCGTAGCAATGTGATGCTCCACCCCATGCTTAGCGGTGGGTGCAGAGAAGGTAGGCTGGGTGAGATCAGGGAACTCAGCGAGGAGGCGGTTGAACTTGTCTGCCTCTGAGAGAGAGTTGGCTAGACCTGCATAGGCCGCTTCCCTCCGCGTACATGCGAAGGAGGAGAAGGTTAAGGCATCGACCAGACGGCTGTTCTGAATGTCCACTAGCAAACCGTAAGCGCACAAAAAATCAGCTCCAAGGAGGGGAAGTGTTACATTGGCCATGACGAACTCCCACGTGAAACGTTGTCCACCAAAACACAGTTCTACAGACCGCACGCCGTAGGTGTGGATAGGGCTGCCGTCAGCCGTCGCCAACTGGGGGCCCCGCTCCCCGCCCATGATGTCGACATCAGTAGCAGGGAGCACGCTTCTCTGTGCGCCCGTGTCACAAAGAAATCGCCGACCGGAGATGGTGTCGAGGATGAAGAGTAGCCTGCTCGTATCGCCAACACTCATGGCCACTACTGAGTGTTGGCCCTCTCGTTTCCCGTCGGCCTGTAGTTGCAGGGGGAACGGCACCGTTTAGCTTTCGCACCAAATCGAGCGTGGTACATACAGAGTCCAGAGGGCTTGTAGCGGTCTGATGCTGTGGTGCCACCGTCGGGCCACGCCCGCGATGTCGGCGGGGGGCCAGTGAAGGTAGGAGCCAGCACCCCGGCATGGGAGGAACTTTGTGTAGCGACGAAGAATCGGTCAGCCTCCTTTGCCAGCTCACGGGGATCAGTGATGGTGGAGTTAGCGAGCGCAGTCTGGATGTGGGGCGGCATGTTGCGCAGAAACAGCTCCATAAACAGGAAACATGGCTTTTCTTGACCCAGTAGGTTTAACATCCTGCTCATTAGCTCCGATGGTTTGCCATCTCCCAAGCCCTGAATTGCGAAGAGGCGACGTGCTCTCTCCGTTGTTGACAGTTCAAAAGTTTCAAGGAGGAGATGTTTAAGTGCGGCGTATTTACCTTCGGCCGGTGGGTTGGTTATGAAACCGCTTATCCTGGAAGCCGTAGCGCACCCCAGCGCTGCCACTACGTAGTAGTACCTGGTCTCGTCTGCTGTTATGTCTCTGAGCGCGAACTGTGCCTCAGCCTGCGCGAACCATGTAGCCGCGGAAGACTCCCAAAACTCCGGCAGTTTAATTGCAACGGCGTTCGTAGCCATAATGTGTGTGGTTTCAGAAAACTTATCCGAAAACCGACGTCGGGGTCACCAGTGTAGAGCCGAAGGAACGGAGAAGACCGTAGGTTCACACTTTAGCCGTGTAGGCAACTTTCTTTAATCCACGGTAAATCAGAGAGACAACCAAACCACAGCTCGACTGAGCGGAGGTGGCAAGAAATACGAAAACTGGCTGGACAACCATAACTTAACCCTGCGTTAACCTGCCAGGGCAACCATGACTTAACCCTTAGTTCCTGGGTTGAATTCTGTCCCCAATACGTGTCCACCACATTGTCAGTTTATCAGTGTTTTCTTGTCTCACCAGGACCGTGTCACCGACATTGACATCCGAGTACCTGGCGTGACGCCGTTCGTCTGCATAGATCTTTGATTGTCCTTCCTGTTCTGCGTCTCTGTCTCTTACCTCCAGATCAGCGTGTGCTGCTGTGATGCTTGGCAGCTTCCCCCTCATCTTTCTTTTGAAGAGCAGCTCCGCGGGACTCTTCCCTGTGGTCGCGTGATCGATGCTCCGGTATACTGTCACATACTTTCTAAGTTCTCGCTTCCAATTGAGTCCATCTGAAACAGCGATGCGAATCCTCTTCATCAGCGAGGCGTTTTGACGTTCTACCTCGCCGTTCGCCTGTGCCCATCGTGGCGTTGTTTTCACATGCTTGATTCCGTTGGTGTCACAGTATTCACTGAACTCCTCTGATTTGAACTGAGGACCCTGGTCCGACCTCAGTGTGACGGGAAGTCCATGTCGACTGAAGATTGTCTCTAGACTGTCTATCACTGTTGACGTGGTTGTGGACTTTAACACGTCATACTCATAGTAGCGGCTGTAGTAATCAACTACAACTACAATCGAGTCACCTGTCGGCAGGGGTCCGAGTAAGTCAATGGCAATATCTTGCCAGGGCCCCTCTGGTAACTCTGTTGGTCTTAACGGTTCCGGTGCGTCTGGCCGAGCAACAACTTGGCATCCGTGGCATGACCTACAATGTCTCTCGGCTGCTCTGTCCATTGTTGGCCACCAGACTTTGCTGCTGAGGTGCTGTTTAGTTCCGACAATTCCTAAGTGTCCTTCGTGTGCTAGTGAGAGAGCGCGTGCCCGCAGTACTTGTGGCAGCACAATACGCGTTCCACGTAGAACCAACTGTCCTATTACACATAACTCACTAGCCACTGCGGCATATGCTGCGCACTTCTCAAAGTGTCCACTCTCAATAGCTTTACGCACCTCGATCAGCTCCTCGTCGTGGGCTGATGCCTCCTCCACCTCGCGGGTTGTCAATGCCCTGGGTGTGGCACTCACTGCAACAAAACTCACATACTCGTCGGATCCGTGTGCATGTTTCTATTTCAGTGCGCTGTTCCCCAGCAGACGTGATAGTGGGTCTGCTATGTTCTTTTTTCCCGAGATATGTACTACTTTAAAATCATAAGGCTGTAACCTTAGGACCCGTCGCTCTATACGAGCGCATGGTTTCGAGAGTGGGCTGTAGATAGATTCAAGAGGTTTGTGGTCTGTAACCAAGTCAAATCGTCTACCATAGATGTATGGGTGTAACCTTTCACACGCCCATACCAGACCTAAGGCCTCTTTCTCTGTCTGAGAATACCTGCGTTCACAGTCGGTTAGACCACGACTGACATAACAAATGGGAACATTTTCTCCATTCTGGGTCTGTACTAACACTGCTCCTAATCTCACTGGACTAGCATCTGCAATGATTTTGGTCGGTGCATCTTTGTTAAAGTAGGCTAGTGTCCCTGCTTTGGCTAAGCCCTCTTTCAGCGCCTCAAACGCTTGTTTCTGTTCTGGACCGAATTCAAACGGAGTGTCTTTTATCTTGGCCTCCACAGGCGCCCGTAGGTTGAAGGGTATACGCCTGAGTGGCTGTGCTACTGGTGTCACCTCTGGGTCTATGTGTAGCTTTATCTGTTTTGTTTTCAGCTTCCGTACCCCCTGAAATACAGTCGGGTACTGCTGCTGAAGTGATTAGTTCATGTCTCTGACGGCTGATATGTTGGCACCTATTTTCAGTACACCTAGTTTCATGGCCAACTCTTTTCCTAGTAGTGGTTCTCCATCACCTCTGATTACTATGAATTCTGCTTGTTCACAGCGTTCTCCTATTTTTACTTTGCATGTGAACGTCCCTTTAATGGGTAGAGGTTGGTTAGATGAATAAGAAAATAGTTTCCTTTCCGGCTTTGGGACATATGAGTGGCACCTAATTTTCTCTGACTTTAAACCCTCCCAGGTCTTTTCGTCTATCACATTGCAAGTAGCCCCGGAGTCGACAAGCATCTTCAAGCTAACTCCTCCCACATTTATGTTGAGCCTATCTGACTTGTTTGTATCACTCAATACAAAGGCATAATCATGTTCTTCTATCTCTATTTTATGCACTTTTTCCTTTCCTGTTGCACCTTTTGTTTTGCATTGCTTTGCGAAATGGTCTCTACCATTGCATTTGCGACACGTTTGGCCGCGCGCGGGACAATTGGGGTCTTTCCCAAAGTGGTCTGAATGTCCACATCTAAAACACGTTTTGTCCATTTTGTCCGTTTTTCCTCTATCTGCGCCCGGTCTCCCTTGTCCTCTCTTCTGATATTTCCCTCCTTTCTGTGAGACACGACTCACAGTCGCCTCTGCTTTCCCCTCCCTCACAGACATCTCTGCCATTTGTTCTTCAATTTGTTCACACTGTGCCGCCAACTCGAGAGCACGAGCAAGCACCAAACCACGCTCCTCGAGGAGTCTACGGCGAACATAACTTGACGTGCATTTGCTTACAATTGCGTCTCTAATCTGATCGTCCGTGTCTCCACCAAAACCGCAGTCTTTTGCCGCACGTCTCAAGCGTGTAGCGAATTGTTGTACTGTCTCCCCTTGATTCTGAGAGATTTTCTGAAATGTCTGGCGGGCGAATGTAGCATTTACTTGAGGCACGAAATATCTGTTCAAAGCTGCAACAGCGGCATCATAATCAGTCACCTCTCCGGTGGCGTCCAAAGTTGAAAAGATGTCCTGTGTGTCTGGACCTGCGTGATGCAAAAGAAGTGCTCTCCGGCGCTGCTTCACTGCATCCTCGGTGTTATCATCGATGATCAGACCTTTCCCATCAGCAAACAGTTCAAATGACATTAGCCATCTTGTCCACCGCGGCCCCAAAGTCGCCGGGTCGGAGTAGCAATCAAACGCCGGTACGCATGCTGTCTTTTCCATGCTGCCGCGCTAGCTAGCTACAACTGTTAGCTACACTTCAGATCTAACTAAACGTTACGAACTTTAGCTCATCACTTAGCTTAGGCTCGGTACATCACTCGTCGCCATTGTTCTGATCCGTTATTCCCACCTATATGCTTATTTAGGTGTCATTAATAATAAATGATTAGGCACACCGTTATTACACAATGCCTAACGTGGCTTGCTTTATTCCACCGTATTGCAAGACTGCCCGAACAATATTCCTCGCGCTTCTCCCCACATCAACAGGTGACGTCACATACATACGGGTGCCCTTACATGCCAAACCGGTACATGACACCAACTAGTTTATCCGCTTCAACCCTTGTAACGGAAAAGATGGCGAAAAGAAAAAAAGACGATGATTACCGTGCATTCCAGGCTGCGTGCACAGAGGAATTTGCATTTGTGGAGAGAGGAGGATCTGCGGTATGTCTAATATGCAATGATAAAATTGCATCGATGAAACGGTCAAATATAAAGCGGCACTTCGATACGCACCATGCTTCATTTGCATGGAAATCTCCAGCGGGGGACAGCAGGAAAAGGGCACGCGAGGAGCTACAGCGGAGAGTGCAGACGAGTCAGCAGCAACTACGTGTGTGGACCAAGCAAGGTGACGGGAATTCCGCTAGCTTTGCGGGGGCTTTGGCAATAGCAAGGAATGGAAAGCCATTCACAGATGGCGAGTATGCCAAAACATTCATGCTTGATTTGGCCAATGAACTGTTTGATGACTTCCCAAATAAAGACAAGATAATCAAACGAATAAAAGACATGCCCCTGTCAGCAAGAACTGTGCACGATCGTAGCATCATGATGGCAAATCAAGTCGAGGAAACACAAATTAAGGACATAAACGCCGGGACATACTTTTCTCTCTCGTTAGATGAGTCAACAGAGGTTAGCCATCTATCTCAGTGCAGTATAATTGCCAGGTATGCTGCAGGTGACACACTGCGTGAGGAAAGCTTGGCTGTTTTGCCAATGAAAGGGACAACAAGAGGAGAGGATTTATTCACGTCTTTCATGGAGTTTGCTAAAGAAAAAAAACTACCGATGGATAAACTTATTTCTGTCTGTACTGATGGTGCACCCTGTATGTTGGGGAAGAACAAAGGATTTGTAGCGCTTCTCCGTGAACATGAAAAGAGAGCCATCCTAAGTTTTCATTGCATCCTGCACCAGGAGGCGCTTTGCGCTCAGACGTGTGGCCAGGAGCTTGGTGAGGTGATGTCGCTGGTCATTCGAGTGGTCAACTTTATTGTTGCCCGAGCTTTAAATGATCGCCAGTTTAAAGCTCTGTTAGAAGAAGTTGGGAATCATTATCCCGGTCTGCTTTTACACAGCAACGTGCGTTGGTTGTCAAGGGGGAAGGTGCTCAGCCGTTTTGCAGCTTGCCTGAGTGAAATCCGGACTTTTCTTGAAATGAAAGGCGTCAAGCATCCTGAGCTAGACAACACTGACTGGCTCCTGCAGTTTCACTATCTCGTGGACATAACTGGCCATCTGAACCAGCTCAATGTGAAAATGCAAGGTATTGGAAATACAATCTCATCCCTTCAACAAGCAGTGTTTGCATTTGAAAGCAAGCTGGAAGTCTTTCTCAGGGACATTGAAACAGGTCGTCTTCTGCACTTTGAAAGACTGCAACAATTTAGAGATGCATGCTTAGCAAGTGACTCCACTCAACATCTGGATCTCCAGCAGCTAGCTGGCTTTACGTCCAATCTCCTGCAGTCATTCAAAGCACGTTTTGGAGAATTTCGTGCGCGCACTGGTCTTTTCAAGTTCATCACTCATCCACATGGGTGTGCAGTGGACAAAATCGACCTGACATGCATCCCCGGGGTCTCTATCGGAGACTTTGAGCTGGAAGTTGCTGACCTGAAGGCATCAGACATGTGGATGAGTAAGTTCAAGTCACTTAATGGAGAGTTGGAAAGGCTTGCGCGACAGCGAGCAGAGCTGGCGAGGGAACACAAGTGGACAGAAATGAAAAATATTCAACCTGAAGACCAGCTGATTCTTAAAACTTGGAACGAGCTTCCTGTGACATACCACACAATGCAGCGTGTGAGTATTGCCGTATTGACCATGTTTGGCTCTACATATGCATGTGAGCAGTCATTCTCGCATATGAGGAACATTAAGACCAACCTACGCTCACGTTTAACTGATGGAAGCCTCAACGCCTGCATGAAGCTCAACCTCACCACGTAGAAACCAGACTACAAGGCCATCAGCAAAACCATGCAGCACCAGAAGTCGCATTAAAAGTAAGACATATTTAATGTATTATACATTAAAAATACTATATGGCTCTCAATGAAATATATTTAGAAATATTTGGCTTTTATGGCTCTCCCCGTCAAAAAGGTTCCTGACCCCTGCCATAGAGATAGGGGCGAAAATGATTGAACGCCGCGACCACCGCCAGGAGCTCGCGTCGTGTAACGCAGTAATTGCGTTCAGGGCGGCTCAAGACACGACTGTAGTAGGCCACCACTCTCTCTCCCCCAGCAACTTCCTGAGACAGGACGGCCCCCAGCCCCACATTACTGGCGTCTGTGTCCACGATGAAGCGGCACTTAGGATCAGGAAGGGCCAGGATGGGTGCAGTGATCAAGGCAGTGCGGAGCCGGGCAAAGGCGGCTGCACAGTTGTCGTCCCAGTGGAACTCCCGCCCCTTCTCGGTGAGACAGTGTAGGGGACTGGCATTGGAGTCAAAGTTGCGGACAAAACGTCGGTAGTAGGAGACGAGCCCCGTGAAGCTGCGCAACTCGCTGACGTTTCGCGGAACTGGCCATTTCTCGACCGCCTCCACCTTAGTAGGATCAGAGGCCACGCCCTCTGTCCCCACCACATGGCCCCAAAACTTGTTCTCACGTCGAAGGAGGTTGCATTTCTTGGGGTGCAGGCGCAGGCCCGCCCCCCGAATGGCTTGTAAGACCTGACGGAGGTTCTCTAGGGCCAGCTCGAAGTCAGCGGCATGAACCAGAAGGTCATCAAGGTAAACCACGCACCGGTTGCGGGGAATGTGAGCCAGCACCCTCTCCATTAGTCTCTCGAATGTGGCGGGGGCATTGCAGAGACCAAAGGGCATCGCACGAGACTGCCAGAGTCCCTGACCGATGGTGAAGGCCGTCTTGGGTCTGGCTTCTGGTGCAAGCTCCACCTGCCAGTAACCGCTCCATAGGTCAAATGAGCTGAACCACTGTGACCCTGCGATGTGGTCTAGAGCGTCGTCAATGCGGGGCAAGGGGTAGGAGTCCTTATGAGTTGCATTGTTCAGCTGACGAAAGTCCACACAGAACCTCCAGGTGTCATCCTTCTTATTGACCAGGATGGCAGGGGCGGCCCAAGGGCTGTTGCATGGCTCTATCAGCCCGGCCGCAGCCATCTCTAGAATCATCCGCTCTGCAGCTTCATGCTTGGCAAGCGCTAACTGGTAGGGTCGCAGACTAATGGGCGGGGTTGTGCCAGTGTCGATTGTGTGCTGCACCAGGTTGGTCTGGGTGCACTCCTCCTCGCGTGCAGCAAAAATCTCAGTGAACTGTTGGAGCAGGTCTTTCAGCTGTTGGCTCTGCTGAGGGTCCAGCCCTTCACTGCTCCGCTGATACAGATCCTGGATGGAGGCAACATTGTCCGGTGAGGGTGTCTGAGGAATGGTAGCCTCAATGAAGGTCGTCGTCATTGTTGGTGGGCCGAGCAGTGTCGTCATCCCCTCGGGTGGCAGTCGGGGTGACAGTGGGGGTGGGGGCGGCGGCGGCGTGGTGACAGGTGGAGTTGGCTGGATGTGGATACATCCCACCTTCCTCTCTGGACGGCGCCGGAGGGCCAGGGTCTCTGTGTCAAGGTGAATGGCATTACTCGACACATCGAGTAATGCTAAGTCCAGCAAGTCCTGCCCGATGATGCAAGGGTCTTGTATTTCAGCCAACCAAAACTAGTAGATGGCTGCGGCTTTCCCTGCCTGCACCTGCAGTGCTCTGTTCCCCAGCATGCCGGTTAGTTCCCCGGTCACAGTTCTGATTTTACAGGTGGTGGGCCTCCACTCTGTCTCTGGCAGCACCCCTGGACGCACAATGGAGATGGTGGGCCCTGTGTCCACAAGGGCCCAGCAGCAGTGTCCACCAATGGAACAACAAAGATAAGAGACCGTGTGCGTGGCCCACTCTGCCGATTTGGGAAGAGTTGTCAATGGGGGATATGGTCGGTTGGCGTCGGCCTGGTTGTTTTCGGCGTGGTGACGGACGAGCCTGGCAGACGACCCCTCTTTCGACGTCTCCCTCATCTGCGTGGACCTCAGCCTGACGCACTCGGGGTCATGGTTGGTTGTGTGGGGCCATCACAGCCTCCACCCTCTCTGCCTCTTCCAGCGCAGTCTTGAAGGCTGTAGGCGCTGTGATGTGGAGGTGCTCCTTCAACCTCTCTCGGGTGAGCCCCTGGATGAAGGCACTCAGGGCTAACTCGTCACGAGCTGCTGGATCAAAGGTGGGGTAGCCACGATGTGCAAAGCAGCGCACGTCCGCTGCATAGGTTCCCAGGGTCTCGCCCTCTTGGCGGCGCCGGCGGGCCAGTCGGTCTAGCATGCTGTCAGTAGAGACCCGTTGGCCAAAGCGTCGTTCTAAGGCAGCGGCCAGTGTCTCGTAATCCTGCTGTTCTGATGGCGTAAGATCGAGCAATACCTGCGCGTTCCCTTCGAGCGCCAGGGCAACATGAGCAGCAGTGTCTTGGATGCTCC
Source organism: Lampris megalopsis (assembly GCA_022114975.2). Taxonomy (NCBI): domain Eukaryota; kingdom Metazoa; phylum Chordata; class Actinopteri; order Lampriformes; family Lampridae; genus Lampris; species Lampris megalopsis. The sequence goes on along the minus strand of JAJHIY020000427.1, from coordinate 8,309,420 downwards.
ACTGGTTGTGCCTTGCTGCCAGTTTTACTTGAGCTAGGTATGGCTCCAGGGCCGTGATGCCAGCATACCGTGGGAGCTTGAAGATCACTGGTGGTGGCAGCATCGCATTAGCAGGGGTTGTCGTGACGTTGGTCAGTGAAGTGGGGACGGTGACGTAATGGCTGGGGCCGGCGGTCATGTGGTCGGGGATGAAATCAGAGTGGGTCGAGCCGCTGAACCGGCTGGCCGTGCCGGGCCCTGCAGGACGGGGAGCGCTGGCTCCGTCGGCCCTTCCTCCGCCGGACATCTTCTTCCGAACGTCTATGTTCGTCCCCCGGGAAAGTTCTGTTTCAAGACGCCCAATGAAGTCTTCAATCTCACGGAGCTCCACGTCGAATTTGCTTCTTGACGTTGCCATTTCCTGTTGGTGGGTATTGGCTGCGATCCCACTTCTGACACCAGCGTGGCGTATGTAGAAGTAGTGACGAAGATAAACTTTCAGTCTTCTCTATTGAACTCACGCAGAGACAGGATCTTCAGTAGAGTTGCGACGCAGTACATGGACGTCATCTACCTGAACAACAATGTTGATCAGGGTTTCAGTACCAAACCTACACAACACAACAGAACGACAACTACAATTACACCACACCAAATACTAATCACATAAACGCATAAAACCACATAAAACACTTACAAAAAATTTAATAACAACACAATCTGAACGCAGTGCCTGATGGGTAAAACAGGAGGGCACAATTCTAACGGGGTAGCCTCTTCACTACAATACACACACACACACACACACACACACACATATATATGTGTGTGTGTGTGTGTGTATCTATCTATATATATATATATATATATATATATATATATATATATATATATATATATATATATATATATATATATCAATCCAGATGCAGGAAAAAAAAGATGTTAATGCATAGCAGTACAGGCCTGTTTCATGAGGGAACATTTAAACTATAACAACCAATGGCGTAGGTACTTATGACGCACAGCAACCAATGGAGGGGTAGAAAACATTACAACCAATGGGGTAAGGGACTGGGGCTTGTTTTGAAAAGCATTTAGGGGCCAGGGCGCTGCTGAACCGGCCTACATTTAAAATATAACAAGGTCATTTATGTAAATCATATAGTGGGGTGGGGTTGGGGCACAGCTGGAAGGACAGGCAGTTACAATATAAAAAAGGGGAAAAAACCCTCTAATAAAAGTCACATGTGTATCATCTGATGGGAGGGGGGGCTAATAAAGGCGTTTTACTTATAGTTACAAAGGAGACATGTTTTCCGGTGTCTACAGCTGGTGGCCAATTGGTTTCTATTATTCAAGGTGGACATGTCAGGTCTGCAAATAATAAAACACTTCTCTGCCAAGCGCAGGTCACATCTTTGACCCCTAACTGAATATGCACTGCTCTTTGCAAGGGTTTTCCATGAGACAGAGTAACTGATACTCTCGTCTACCAATGACCACATGTGGCGGCTTAAGGCCGCTGCACGTCTTGCGTGTTCAGGTCTGAAGCTGCTCATATGGGCGTTAAACCTCATTTTAAAAGGTCCTCTGTCAGTCCCACGGGAGTGTCCACACTGCAGCTGTCTTCGCTGGTCACCAGTGGCTGGTGGGGGGATGACGCCCTCTGTCCTAACAGGAACACCTCGACTCATTCCCAGAATTGTGCCAAATCCCGTTCCTGAGCCAGACGACACCGGCCACGTGTGGCCTGCAAATACAACAGTTACAACAGTCTCCTCCCATCCGCACGGTTCTTGTTAGGGTTTGCACCCGACCCCAAGAGCACAAACACAGAAGGCACAATATAGCGGGACCAACAGGCTAATTTATTGAAGAGAAAACTCAGGAAGTCCACTTTCACCAGGAAAAGCGAAGTCCACCTTTAAGCCGGGAACCGTGGAGTCGGCCCTAAATCCAGGCAGGAGGGGGGTAAACAGGAGGATACCAAAGGAGAACGGAAAAATCACAGCAACGCTGGAGTGAAGAAATCCTCTTCGTAAACGGAAAGCAGCGCACAGGGGAAGGGGAGCAACGAGGAAGGTCCAACAGAGAAATCTCCAGGGAAGTAACCAAACTTCGATGAGCAGGACAAGCACAAGTACTCTCCCAGGGAACGGCACGAACTGGCAACAAGCTGAGAGTGACACAGCCAGATATAGGGAGGTGATTGCCAACAGGTGAGTGGAGGGGTAACGAGGAAACAGGCATCAGGTGGAGTTGGCAGAGCTCCGGGCACGCCCACACTGCAGAGCGGGTGTGGAGCGGGGAGACGCCGAGCCTTGGCCAAGGTTACACTGCAGAGCGGGTGTGGAGCGGCGAGACGTAACAGTACCCCCCCCTCTACGGGAGCCACCTGGCGACTGACCTGGCGCCCCCGGGTGGGCACGGTAGAAGTCGGCGAGGAGAGAGGGATCCATAATGAGCTTCCGCGAAATCCAACTGCGCTCCTCAGGTCCATAACCTGCCCAGTCCGCGAGATACTGGAACCCGCGGCCGCAGCGCCGGACTTTAAGCAGCCGGCGGACCCTCCATTGAGGATGACCATCTACAAATTCCGGAGGCGGAGGCTCAGGAACCGGGGGCATAAGAGGACTGCTGGAGACGGGCTTAACTCGAGAGACGTGGAAGACAGGATGAATGTGCATGGAGGAAGGCAGCTTCAGCCGAACAGCTGCCGGGCTCAGGACTTTCTGGACTTCAAAAGGACCAATGAAGCGGGGCGAGAGTTTCTTGTCGGTTGTCTGGAGGGGAACGTCCTTCGTGGACAGCCAGACCCTCTGTCCCTTCTTGTACTCCGGCGCAGGGGTACGTCGCCGGTCAGCCCCTCTGCGAGCGCGCTCCCCAGCCTTGAGCAGTGCTGTCCGGGTGGTCCTCCAGACACGCTGACAGCGTCGCAAGTGGAGCTGTACGGAGGGAACGGCCACTTCATCCTGCTGTGGGTCGAACAGGGGAGGTTGATACCCCAGGGATGCCTCGAATGGAGAAAGTCCAGATGCAGAGCTGACCAGGGAATTGGTGGCGTACTCTACCCACGGTAGGTAGTCACTCCAGGTGGAGGGCTTGCTGTTACATACACAACGCAACGCTGTCTCCATGCTCTGGTTTGCCCTCTCGGTCTGACCATTTGTTTGGGGGTGGTAGCCCGAAGACAGACTTACTGTGGCTCCGATGCCTTTACAAAATGCACGCCACACTTGTGAGGTGAACTGAGGACCTCTATCGGAGACTACATCTGATGGCAGGCCATGAAGCCGGAAGACATGTTGCATCAAGAGGTCCGCGGTCTCAGCAGCCGAAGGAAGTTTGGGAAGGGCTATCAGATGGACGCCCTTGCTGAAACGGTCTATGACGGTGAGAACCACAGTGTTTCCCCGAGAAGGTGGTAGTCCGGAAACGAAATCCAAAGCCACGTGAGACCAGGGGCGGCTAGGAATAGGGAGTGGCTGCAACAGACCAGATGGCGCCTGGTGAGAGGCCTTGCTGCGGGCGCAAACAGTGCAGGCCGCTACAAAGCTCTTGACATCCTCCCGCATAGTTGGCCACCAGAAGCGCCGAGCGATGAACGACTGGGTACGACTAACTCCTGGGTGACAGGAGAAACGACTGCTATGACCCCACTGAAGAACTCGAGACCGAACAGCATCTGGGACGAAGAGGCGACGGGGTGGCACGTTACTCGGAGCGGGTTGAGCACGTTGGGCAGTGCGAACAGCCGACTCAAGACCAAAAGTGACCACACCGACCACTCTAGCCGCAGGGAGGATGGGTTCAGGCTCTTCAAACGCGCCTTCCTTCGGGTGTAGCCGAGACAGGATGTCAGCCTTTACGTTGCGTGTCCCAGGACGGTAAGTCAGAACATAGTTGAAACGACTGAGGAAGCCAGCCCACCGAGCCTGACGACTGTTGAGACGTTTGGCTGCCCTCAGGTGAGTCAAGTTCTTGTGGTCCGTCCAGATGAGAAACGGGTGCTCAGCGCCCTCGAGCCAGTGGCGCCATTCCTCCAGAGCACCCACTACAGCCAGTAACTCCCGGTTTCCAACGTCATAATTCTGCTCGGCCGGCAGAAATCGGCGGGAGAAAAAGGCGCAAGGATGGAGTTTCTGGTCCTCAGCCGACCGCTGGGAGAGCACCCCCCCTACGCCTGAATCCGAGGCATCAACCTCTACCACGAATTGTCTCTTGGGGTCAGGATGGAGCAGCACTGGGGCCGAGGTGAACCTTGTCTTGAGGACTTGGAAAGCAGAGCTGGCAGCAGGAGACCAGATGAAGGGTTTGGCTGGGGAGGTCAACGCAGTAAGCGGTTCTGCCAGCTGGCTGTAGTTGCGAATGAATCTCCGGTAGAAATTTGCGAACCCTAGAAAACTCTGCAGCTCCTTACGGTTGGTAGGTTCCGGCCAGTCCACCACTGTCTGGACCTTGCGGGGATCTGCTCTGGTCCGTCCCTTCTCTACGATGAATCCCAAGTAATCCACAGAGGGGGAGTGAAACAGGCACTTCTCCGCCTTGACGTAGAGTTGGTTCTGGAGGAGGCGCTCCAGTACCCTGCGAACATGCTGGACGTGTTCCTCAAGAGACTGGGAAAAAATGAGGATGTCGTCCAGGTAAACGACGACAAACACATCCAACATGTCACGGAGTACGTCGTTCATAAACGCCTGAAACACTGCTGGTGCGTTTGTGAGTCCGAACGGCATCACAAAGTACTCATAGTGGCCTCGGGGTGTTTTGAAGGCGGTCTTCCACTCATCGCCTTCCCTGATTCGCACGAGGTGGTAAGCGCTCCTCAGGTCTAGCTTGGTGAAGATGGTCGCCTGTGAGAGAGGCTCAAAAGTCGAACTCATAAGTGGAAGCGGGTACTTGTTCTTAATGGTGATTGCGTTCAGTTGCCGGTAGTCAATACAAGGTCGAAGTCCCCCGTCCTTCTTCTTCACAAAAAAGAACCCTGCAGCAACAGAGGAAGACGAGGACTTGATGAGACCTGCAGCAAGGGACTCGGTGATGTACTCATCCATGGCCGCCTTCTCAGGGAGTGACAAGTTGTAGAGGCGGCTACTGGGAAGAGTAGCCCCAGGACGGAGATCAATGGCGCAATCATACGGGCGGTGAGGCGGGAGTGACTTAGCACGGGTCTTGCTAAATACCTCACCAAGGTCATGATACACAGGGGGCACGGAGGAGAGATCAGGAGGCAGGGGAGTAGGCGAGCTCAAAGGCGTAGCACTCGGAGCTGCACGAAGGCATTGGGCATGGCAAGTAGAGCCCCATCCAAGGACTGTGCCTGTGGACCAAGAGATGTGGGGTTCATGGTGTCTGAGCCAGGGGCGTCCCAAGATAACTGGATTAAGCGGGGAACGTATGATGTAAAACTGCATTGTCTCTGTGTGGTTACCTGCAACGGTGAGAGTAACGGGGACGGTCCGCTGTGTGATACAGGCTAATCTCCGGTCATCCAAGGCAAACGCATCAATGGGGGTCCCAAGAGACTCAAGGGGAATGTCTGCCTGCGAGGCAAAGTCAAGGTCCAAAAAACTATCATCTGCTCCGGAATCAATCAGGGCTCCAAGGGAAAGTCTCTGGCCCGCCCAGACTAAAGCAATAGGAACAAGATGGCCGCGAGATTCGGACCCACGGGAGAAGGAAAGGCGGCTTACTAGGATCTCCCTTGGTCCTGGTAAGCCTAATCTTTTGGCCGTGAGGGACAGTCGCGGAGTCGGTGCCCCTTAAGACCACAGTACAGGCAAAGACCTGCCTTGAATCGGCTCTCCCGTTCAGCAGGAGTAAGTCTAGCACGTCCTACCTCCATCCGCTCTTCTACATCCCCAGGTGGCGTTGTCGCGAAAGAGTCAGAGGAGGGATTGGCCGGGGAAACGGGAACAGCGGTTCGGTCTGACGCAGAGGTAGTTCTGGGATTGAAGGAAGTTCCACGCAAGGCCTTCTCACGCTTTCTCTCCCGGATACGTCCATCAATGCGGATAGCGAGAGCAATGAGGTCATCCAGAGATGAGGGTTCTTCTCGGGTAGCAAGTTGATCCTTCACCGCCTCGCTCAATCCTCTACGAAAAGTGGCACGCAGGGCCTGGTCATTCCATCCGCTCTCAGCGGCAGCCAGGCGGAAGTCGACGGAGTAATCTGTGACGCTGGCGCCGCCCTGCTGGATGTTATTCAGTCGTGAGTCAGAATCCCGACCGCTTACCGGATGGTGGAAAACCTTACGTAGCTCTGCGACAAAGTCTCTATAAGAGTTACAGTAGCTGGCCCCCATGGACCAAGAAGACGTAGCCCACTGCGCTGCTCGACCACTGAGCAGGTTGGTCACGTAAGCGATCTTAACAGCATCACTGGAGAACACGGTGGGCTGGTGTGTGAAAACAAGCTCACACTGCATAATGAAGGTAGAGCAAGTTTCAAAGTTACCGTCAAATGGGCGTGGACTGGTAATGATGGTTCCACGGGGTAAATAAACAGGAACCGGAGGATCTACTGGAGCGGCGGCCACAGGGGGCGCACTTGCTGGCGGTACAGGCTGGTTCAGCTGCTGGTTGGCAAGAGCTGCTGAAATGGTCTGCAGTTGTTGCATGATCTCTGCCTGCTGACTCGCCATCGCCGCCTGCTGGACAGCTAAAGCTTCCACAGAAGCTTGCAGGGGTTGAACTTGAGACTGGAGACCCTGCACAGCAACCGAAGCCTCTTGTAATTGCTGGGAATGGGCGTTGGTAATCTGAATTTGTTTTACTAGGGCTGCTTGCACCGGATTGGCTGTGGGTGTGCCGTCTGTGCTGGCTGGGGTCGTCATGGCCAGTTCGTACTGTTAGGGTTTGCACCCGACCCCAAGAGCACAAACACAGAAGGCACAATATAGCGGGACCAACAGGCTAATTTATTGAAGAGAAAACTCAGGAAGTCCACTTTCACCAGGAAAAGCGAAGTCCACCTTTAAGCCGGGAACCGTGGAGTCGGCCCTAAATCCAGGCAGGAGGGGGGTAAACAGGAGGATACCAAAGGAGAACGGAAAAATCACAGCAACGCTGGAGTGAAGAAATCCTCTTCGTAAACGGAAAGCAGCGCACAGGGGAAGGGGAGCAACGAGGAAGGTCCAACAGAGAAATCTCCAGGGAAGTAACCAAACTTCGATGAGCAGGACAAGCACAAGTACTCTCCCAGGGAACGGCACGAACTGGCAACAAGCTGAGAGTGACACAGCCAGATATAGGGAGGTGATTGCCAACAGGTGAGTGGAGGGGTAACGAGGAAACAGGCATCAGGTGGAGTTGGCAGAGCTCCGGGCACGCCCACACTGCAGAGCGGGTGTGGAGCGGGGAGACGCCGAGCCTTGGCCAAGGTTACACTGCAGAGCGGGTGTGGAGCGGCGAGACGTAACAGTTCTCCTCCCATCCACACGGTTCTCCTCCCATCCACACGGTTCTCCTCCCATCCACACAGTTCTCCTCCCATCCACACGGTTCTCCTCCCATCCACACGGTTCTCCTTCTATCCGCACGGTTCTCCTCCCATCCGCACGGTTCTCTGTTTCAGTAGGCTATCTTATAAAGAATGACACACACACGAGTTGCTCAGTGCAGCCAAGTATAATCAAAAGTGTTGTAACATGTTCCTGAGCGCGGGTAATGTGTATCTAAGGTAAACTAGTGGATAGCCGATGGCATCGATCTATCTAGACCCGTAACATCCTCCTTTTCCAAGTATAAACACATACACATGAAGTTAGTGCAAAATAAAATTACTTTCATATACGAACAACCAATAACAGTGCAACAGCAGTAAATCTCTTCATATCCCATACCAGTGTAATAACCACAGTAGCGTATGATAACATTTCTCCTCTTTTCCCCCTCTCTCCCACATAGCAACCATCAACATTATTCAGATTACATAGTGAGTTTCAGTGGAGGTTTAGACAGCCGTCCAACCCTTGTGTAAGTGTGTCCATCCGAAAGCGGAGCGCCAACAGGAGTAGATGGCGCCTTGGGCATGGACCTGATGGGGCTCGGCTCGAACACAGCCTGAGGGGTCTCAATGACAGTTTCTGTAGCTGGATCCCCGTCCGGTGTGTGTGCCGCAGCGGGTTCAACAGGATCGTGCGCGGCTCGTGCAGCTGGCTCAGCCACTCTGAGATCGATCCTGTTACGACGGTACAGGGAGCCATCAATGTCCACAAGATAAGACCTCGGCGCAACCCTGCGGAGACAAGTTCCGACTCTCCAGCGGCCAGTGTTATCACCTGGCAGGGGCTTCATCCGTACGACTTCCCCAATTTCAAGTACCGGCAATTCACGGGCAGATCTGTCATAGAAGGATTTGGCGAGTTGCTTCCTGTGGCGCAGCTTTTCAGTGACGCCCACGACAACAGCTGGTTCCAGGAGCTTGCTTGCCGCCGGGATGGACGTCTTCAACCGGCGGGACATGAGGCGTTGTGCTGGGCTGCTGCCCATGTTTTCCGTAGGTGTATTCCTCCAGTGAAGCACGGCTTTCCAGGGGTCTTCACCATCATGCGCGGCCTTACGCAGAAGATTTTTTACAATCTTCACGGCCGACTCGGCCTTGCCATTCGCTTTCGGGTGTCTGGGAGAGGAGGTCACGTGCTCAAATTCCCACTCAGAAGCGAACCGTGTGAACTGAGCTGTGAGCTGAGGGCCGTTGTCTGTAATAACCTTCTCTGGCTGACCATGTCGGGCGAACTGTGCCTTACATCGCTTGATGACTGTCTCTGCAGACATGTCGGGTAGAAGCTCAATCTCCCAAAAATCGGAATAGTGGTCGACTATTAGGAGATAGTCTTTCTGTCTGAAGCTGAATAGGTCCATGCTCAAGACCTGCCATGGCCTGGTTGGTACTTCGTGAGAGAGCATGGTCTCCTTTTGCTGATTGTGGGCGTACACTTTGCAGGTCGAGCAGCTGCTTACAAAGTCCTTTATCTCTGACTGCATGTTGGGCCAGTACAATGTCTCTTGAGCGTGTCGGTAGCATGCATCACCCCCTATGTGACTTGAGTGTATGCGCGTCAACATTTCTGGGCGGAGTGACTTTGGGATGATGACTTTTTGCCCCCGGAACAGAACTCCGTTCTGCACACTGACTTCATCCCTGAAGTGCCAGTACTCCCTAGCGATGAGGGGCGCTTCCTCCTTTACATCTGGCCAGCCCACGAGAACAGTGTTCTTCAGTGCCTGTAAGCATTCATCTCTGTCGGTGTGTCGTCTGATCTGTTCCAGCCGCTGGTTAGTCACATTCAGGTACTCTGCCTGGTTCACGTGCTGTATGTCTTCCTGCTCTTGTTGCAGAGAGCAGATAGCGTGTCGCTGATATGCAGTCCCTCTGCCGGAGCATCCAGCCGTAGCTCTGCTGTCGCTTATGAACATCTCTGGGCCTGGTTTGTAGATTACCCTCAGGTCGTAGTTCTGCAGAGTCATGAGCATGCTCTGGAGTCTCTTGGGCGCATTGAGAAGTGGCTTGCTGAAAATAGAGATCAGAGGCTTATGGTCCGTCTCTGCTGTGATTGGGTCGCGGCCATATAGGTAATGGTGAAACCTCTGGCAGGCGAAGACGATACTGAGACACTCCTTCTCAATTTGTGCATAGTTTTTTTCGGTGGGGGTAAGAGCCCTCGAGGCAAATGCGATGGGCTGACTGTAATGATCTGTGCCCTCTGGCTATGTTAACTTATAACATTAATAAAGCAAGGACGACTTCTCTCGTGCTGGGTGTTTATTCACCGACCGGATTCCGACTGCCGTCGTTACGTACATCACGTGACTTTGTTGTGGCGCTACGGAAAGCCGTAAGGGACATTAGCAAATCAAATATTACTAGCAAATATTACATCTCCCTTTTTCTGAAAAGTGCTGCTTTCTCTGCAGAGATACAGACCACGTTGAGCACGTTTATAAGCGAATACAATCTTAATAAGAAAGAATATGAAAGTGGAACTCTTATATAACTGGACTGCAACAAAGTAGTGTAAAACATTTCCTTCACTGTCTAAATGTGACACCGTAATAACATTTCATCTTTTTTTTTTTCATTTCATTACTGGTAACTGCAAACAGCAGGTAGGTACACAAGGTAAGTGAACGCTGTAAATATTTCTTTTCAAAACATAGCAGGTATAGTACAGGTTGGTGTAAAATTCTCTCTTTTTTTAACATTCATAAGTCAAGGATTTGTCTTGGTTTGATCGTGCGACCTGACCTCGTGGTGTAACCAGGCTGTGTGTCTGGTTGTCGCTGATTGTTCGTGTGTGGAGGTTCAGCATGCTCTTGCTGATGGGCTTGTGTGTTGTTGTTAGCGCTGGTAACAGTCTGCTGTGAAGTGTGTGTGTGTGTGTAGTGTGAGTGTTCACTCTGCTTTGTCGCAGGTGTTGACGGTTGCGTCGGTAGATCTGACCTTCTTTGGTTTGGATGTGGTAGCTCCTGTCTGTGTTCGCTGGTCTTTCCACAGTTGCAGGTCTCCAGGATCCATCCTCCTGCCGGAAGCGGATTGGTGTGCCTGCGGGCAGGTGGGGCAGAGGTTTGGCTGTTCGGTTGTAGTACGCCTGCTGGCGCTGTTGACATACCTCTCTCCTTTTGTGAACATCATCCTGACTGGCGATCTGTGGCTGCAGGTGTTTTGCTGTTGATGGGAGAATGGACCGCAGCCTCCGACTCATCAGTAGCTGTGCCGGTGATTTCAGGTTGTCCACCGGTGTGTTGCGATACTCCAGTAAGCTCATGTAGGGGTCTTTGTTCTCAGCTTTGGCTTTATCCAGGATGCGTTTGGCCGTCTGGACAGTCTTCTCGGAGAGGCCGTTGCTCTGTGGGTAGTGGGGGCTTGTGGTGGTGCGTGAGAAACCCCATGTCTGTGAGAAGTTGCGGAACTCACCAGAGCTGTAGCACGGACCGTTGTCGCTGATGATAGTCTCGGGGATTCCGTGTCGAGCCATTGCTGCTTTCAGCTTCATGATGACGGCAGATGAGGTGCAGCTGTAAAGTCTCTCTAGCTCGAAGAATCTGTAGTAGTCCACAGTGACTATGAAGTCCTGTGAGTTCCATGTGAATAGGTCTGTGCCTATCACTTGCCATGGCCGCTCGGGTATGGCGTGTGACATCATTGGTTCCTTTGCATTTGCGCTGCGCCGTTCTTGGCATATGCTGCAGTCTGCTACCGCATCCTCGATCTGTTTCCCCATGCCAGGCCAGAACAGTAAGTCTCTTGCTCGGCATTTGCTTTTTTCCACGCCAAGGTGGCTGGCATGGATGCGCTGTATCATGTCCTTGCGAAGCTTTTGGGGGACAATGATTCTCTCACCTTTGAATAGGATACCGTCCATTTCTGAGATTTCTGCTCTGTGGTTCCAGTATTCCTGGATGCTGGGCGGGCACTTTTTCTTTGTGTCTGGCCAGCCAGTGAGTGTGGCTCGTCTGAGTGCGGTGAGCTGTGGATCTTGCGCTGTTTCCTGCTTGATTTCTGTGAGTCTTGTGTCGCTCACAGGGATGTTGCTGAGGACTGTGTGCACTTGGGCCTCCATCCCTTCCTGTAGGTCACTGTCGTGGTGTTCTATTGACTTGCGTGACAGTGTGTCGGCCACCGGTATGTCCTTACCGGGGCGGTGGATGATTTGGATGTCGTATTTTTGGAGCGCCAGGATCATCCGTTGCAGCCGGGGTGGTGCTGCTGCCAGTGGCTTTTTTAGTATTGCCTCCAGAGGCTTGTGGTCTGACTCCACAATCACTTTTCGTCCGTACATGTACTCGTGGAACCTCTTGCAGCCGAAGACCACAGCGTAGAGCTCCTTCTCTATCTGTGCGTAGTTTTCTTCAGTGCTGTTGAGTGACTTGGATGCATAGGCAATTGGTTTGCCATCTTGGAGCATGACAGCCCCAAGGCCACTTTTGGATGCATCCACTTGGAGTCGCAGCTCTTTCTGCGGGTCGAAATATGAGAGTACTGGACCTGGGTGCTGTGTAATGAGATTCTTCATCTCTTGGAACGCCTTGTCGTGGACTGCATCCCACACAAACTCACTGTCCTGTTTCAGAAGCTGTCTGAGGGGTGAGTTTATCTGTGAGAGGTGTGGAGCGAATCTGGCGAGGTAGTTGATCATGCCGAGGACTGTCTCCAGCTCTGCTTTGTTCTGTGGGGGTTGCATGTCCTTGACCGCCTTCACCTTGTGTGGGTCTGGTTTGATGCCTTCGTGTGAGAGCGTGTGGCCGAAGTAGCTTGCCTCGGACACGCATATGTGACACTTGTCGGGGTTGAGCCTCACCCCTCGCTCCCTTGTGCGCTTCAGCATCGCTCTGAGACGCTGGTCATGTTCCTCTTTAGTCTTGCCGAACACTAGTATGTCGTCCACTATGGCCGTCACACCGTCCAATCCTTCATATGTTTCATCCACGCGTCTCTGGAACTCGTCTTGAGCGGACACGATTCCGAATGGCAGTCTGAGGAAACGATACCTGCCAAACACTGTGTTAAATGTCGTCAACATTGAGGATTCAGTGCTCAGTTTGATGGCCCAATTGTTACGTCTCGCCGCTCCACACCCGCTCTGCAGTGTAACCTTGGCCAAGGCTCGGCGTCTCCCCGCTCCACACCCGCTCTGCAGTGTGGGCGTGCCCGGAGCTCTGCCAACTCCACCTGATGCCTGTTTCCTCGTTACCCCTCCACTCACCTGTTGGCAATCACCTCCCTATATCTGGCTGTGTCACTCTCAGCTTGTTGCCAGTTCGTGCCGTTCCCTGGGAGAGTACTTGTGCTTGTCCTGCTCATCAAAGTTTGTTTACTTACCTGGATCTTCCCTGGAGATTTCTCTGTTGGACCTTCCTCGTTGCTCCCCTTCCCCTGTGCGCTGCTTTCCGTTTACGAAGAGGATTTCTTCACTCCAGCGTTGCTGTGATTTTTCCGTTCTCCTTTGGTATCCTCCTGTTTACCCCCCTCCTGCTTGGATTAAGGGCCGACTCCACTGTTCCCGGATTAAAGGGCGACTCCACGGTTCCCGGCTTAAAGGTGGACTTCGCGTTTCCTGGTGAAAGTGGACTTCCTGAGTTTTCTCTTCAATAAATTAGCCTGTTGGTCCCGCTATATTGTGCCTTCTGTGTTTGTGCTCTTGGGGTCGGGTGCAAACCCTAACACCAATATCCTGACCGCGCGTCTAACACGCTAAAGTACTCAGCTCCAGCGAGCTTTGTGGTGGCGTCCTCCAGCGTGGGGAGGGGGTAGTGAGGTCGTTGTATCACTTTGTTAAGAGCTCTGGGGTCTAAACACACTCTAAGTTTGCCTGTCTTTGGCTTCTCAACAATGATGAGTGCGTTCACCCATTCTGTGGGTTCTGTTACCTTACATAGGGCTGCAACTAACGATTATTTTGGTAGTCGACTAATCTGTCGATTATTTTTTCGATTAGTCGACTAATCTAACGATTATTTCTTTCACACCCTCCAACTCTGCTTCCTGAGGGCGCGGATCCTCTTCCGGGCTCCAGTGCATGTTTTACCTCACATGCTTAAGTCTGCACACCTGTGAATGTCGCCCTGTGTCTCTGTCTTAACATAACACGATCCCATAGCGAATTAAAATAATGACTCATGAAACATTTGAATTTGGAACTTGTTTTGGAGCTACTTGTTTAATCAAATGCATCATCAATCATAATGAAAACTAAATAAATACATTAAATAATACAAATGAAAGTCAATGCATTATCAATCATAATAAAAACAAAGTAAATAAATTAAACAATGCAAATTAAAGTGCAAGTCAAAACGTAAAGATAATGTGCAAATAATGTTTTAAAAGTAACTCAAAATAGCAGCCTCTGCCCCAGCACCGCGGTTCTGATGGGGCTGTTAACCTGGTCCAGGAGGGGGACGTGGATCCACTCACTAGGCTCCACCATCTCCAACAGAAGGGGAGGATGAGTCAGATCAGACAGACTTGTAGGTCTTTTGTTTGCTGTGTGTGAGTGAGAGGAGCTGTGTGTGTGTATATGTGTGTCTTACTCTGATCTCATGCAGTTCATAAATGCTTTAAATTGCAGTGCAGGAACGTGAGCATGTCGACGTGCTCTGGAGTGAGGCTGGCTCTCTTCTTTGAGGCGATGTTCCCAGCTGCTGAGAAGAGACACTCAGAGGGAGTAGAAGTAGCTGGAATACACAAAAACGATTTGGCTTGTGATGCAAGGGTTGGATACTTTGCCTCATTCAATTTCCACCAAGACAGGGGACTTTCTGTCTTTGAGAGGGGCTGCTCTCCGAAGTACATCAGCACTTCATTACTGATCGCTTGGTTGCGTGCATCCTGTTCATCATTGGTCTCACTGTCACTGTCTGTTGAGTCACATCCAAGCAGTGAATCGAGAGCTGAAACAGACCTATTTGGAGTTCCCTCAGCTGAGTCTGTGGCATCCTTGTCAGCTGATGCTGCTGTGGCTTCTTCATTCCCACTGGTGTGCTGGTTATTCACAGTACTCCCATCCTTGGACTGTAGGGCCAGAGCTTGTACTTTATTCTGAACAGTAAACCTCTCCTCTGGTGTCAGGAATTTCAGTTTTCGAAATCGTGGGTCTAGTGCAGCTGCAATGATCTGTTTGCTTGGGTCATCATCTGTGATGGTGACCTCTCTTGACCAGCGTGCAGTGGTCTCCTCTGAAGCAGCCGCCTGGAAGGCCTGCACAGGAGCTGTATTATAGGCAGTGTGGGTGGACTTCAAAAGCCCTCTGACTTGTGGAGGCAGGGCGGAGACTGTCACATAGCTTTCACCACTCAAGTAGACAGTGGCACATTCAAAGGCCTGGAGAGCTTTGGCCAGTTCATCTAGCAGGGTCCACTGATCAGCTTTGAGGTCTAGGTATTGTTTCCCTCTCTGTGTTACTGCTGGGTCAGACAGAGTCGCAGTCAGTGGCCATCTCTGTTCCAGCATGCGAGTCACCATATAATAGGTGCTGTTCCACCTGGTAGAGACATCTTGGACAAGTTTGTGTTCCGGGGTCCCCATCTGTTTCTGCTTTGTCTTAAGCTTGCTTGAAGCCAGTTCGCTCCTTTTAAAGTGCTCGACGAGACACCTCGCTGCTCCCAGTGCTTTACTGATCTGAGGGTGTTTCAGTGCACGATTGATCACCAACTGTAAAGTGTGGCCTGCACAGCGGATAGACACCCACCCATGTTTTTCCTGCAAGATGTTTGCAGCCAGTACGACATTGGAGCCATTGTCATGAACAACTGCCACAATCTTGCTTGGAGGGATCTCAAACCTTTCCACAGCCTGCTCAATCCATGCAGCAATGTTGGGTCCAGTGTGCCGTTCTTCGAGTGGCATGGTTGTAAGGCAGAAGCTAGTGAGCTCCCAGTCATCACTTATAAAGTGACAGGTGATGCCAAGATATGCCTCTGTCGCGACACTGGTCCAGGCATCAGTTGTCTGGGCAATCTTGTTCTTGGTTGCTTTAAGAGCATCTTTAACCTTACCAAAAGTAGCTTCATACTTTCCCTCCATAAGCTTAGTAAAATGAGTTCTGGAAGGTAAGGTGTAACCTGGATGGAATGTGGTGACCATCTGCTTAAATCCCCCATCTTCAACCATGGATATTGGTCTCATGTCATTGACGAGCATGTTGAGGATGCTCTCTGTTAAGACTCCAGCCATTTGAGGGGTGCATGAGCCTCTCTTCAGGATGAACTCATCCACACGCCTTTGCTTAGTACTAAAATAGAAAGAGAACAAAACAGAAAGCTGTATTAATTATCATCACAAGTTGTAGGCTATGGTATCAGTTTATCTTAGTGTACTGCCTAATACCAATTAAACCATTTAAATGAATAAATATCTTACAACTGAATTATTGATATGCTCCAACCCAGTCTAACTAGCTAACGCTACGACAAGCTACAGCTGATTAGAGCGCACTGTGAAAGCTAGTTGACTGTCTAGGCTACAGACAGCTCACGTTAGCACCGTGTCGTGTTTTTGCAGACTGCAGATTGACTAGCTAAGTAAGATAGCTAGCTAATGTTAGATGGTGCTAACGTTCCCCGTCTCTGCAGTCTTGCCTGCGCTTTAGCCCAAAAAGTTCAATTTTTTTCAACTGAAAAAAAAGAAACCTAGAGCTCATAGCGTAAGTTACTGCAGAGTCAGTGAATGTTAGAACCCGTTAACATTTAGCTAACGTTAGCAATCTTAACTTAGCTAGTTAATACTCCAGTCTGCAAAAACACGACACTCGGTGATAAATGACGGAGCTAAACAACTCTAAGCTGTAGTGTGCTATGCTGCAAGCTTGGTGCTGTTTAGCTAATGTTACATACAGCTCGTTGGTGGATACGCAGAATCCACATAACTGAAATAGCGTTCGCTTAGCAAGCATCACCCTTGAGACGTTCTGTTTTCCAACATGTAACTTAAGCTAACGTAAACATTACGATACTGTGGCTAACTAGCTAAACTTACCCATGATCCGAAGTAGCAATCATCGTGGCTCCAGGGTGCTTGCGTTTCAAATGCTCGTGCATCGCCGTAGTGCTGCTGTGGAATGCCAATTCGGCTTTGCATATTCTGCATTTAACTGACTTCTTTGGCTTGTCATCTGTGAAATACTCCCAGACTTTTGATAGTCTCGGTCTCGCTGGTTTTTGCTCTTCATTAGCCTCATTCGCTCTCCTTTCCGCCATCGTTCATACGCTTTCTTCTTCTCTTCGTCGTTCATGCAAAATGCAGTTATATCAGACGATGGAAGCGATACTGCCCCCAGCACTTCCTATAGGGCATTGCAGTTACAAATGAACATTTGTGCGGTTTTGAGTTAACGTTACTGGCTCTGATTGTTTTTATACGACGCGTCGAAGCTAAAATTCTGCGTCGACGAGTTTTTATGATCGACGTCGTCGATTATGTCGACTAATCGTTGCAGCCCCACTTACAGATTATGCCGCCTTTCTCCATGCTGTCAAGCTCGTCCCTCAGTTTGCTGCGTAGGGCGATGGGGATTCTGCGTGGCGGGCAGACGACCGGCGTTGCATCTGGTGTGACGCGGAAGGTGCACTCGCCTGGGAACTCTCCTATTCCCTGGAAAACATCTGCATACTCATCCATTATGCTCTGTGATGTGACATTGTTTTCCTCGCTCACAGCCATCATTATTTTTACCAAGTTTAGGTCACGGCATGTTTTCATTGCCATGACTGGTGGGGCGTTTGTGTCAATGACGTAAAAGTCCAGCATCATTGCGTTGTCTCTGTACTTACATTTGAGTTTGCATGTGCCTTTCACGCTCAGCGCGCCTCCTCCATATTCAGTGAGTCTGTGTATTGCTGGTTTCAGTGTCACATTTTTGAACAGCGCCTGGAACAGGTTGGTGGGAATAGTATTGGCCTGTGCCCCAGTGTCTAGTTTAAACTTTACCTTCTGTGGAGGTGTGCCAATTCCAACCTCTACGTAAGCCTGCTCGTTGCTTTTTCCGTTGTTCTCTATTGAGATGCAGTCTATGTACAGCTCTGTCTGTTTCCCACAGCGGTGCTCTCCACTGTAATGTTGTCGAAGTACAGTTCTTCCTGCTCTCTGTCAGTGGTGTACTCTTCTGGGTTCTCTCCGACGGCATGTACTGTGCCGCGGTAGTACTTTGTCTGTCCCTGGGAGCTAGACTTGCATACTTTAGCAAAATGATTGAGCTTCTTGCATTTAATGCATTGTTTACCCTTAGCTGGGCAAGTGGCTTTAGCGCCGTGTAGCCCTCCACAATAGCTACACGCCCTGGCGGCGGTGCTAACGTTACCCTCCCTTTGTCTGAAGTTAGCATTAGCTGCTTTGGGTGCGTTCGGTTTGTAAGTCTTTCTGCCTATTGTGTGCACCGTTTCATGTGTGCTGCCCTGGCCCATAAACTTTTGCTGTTGCTTTGCTAGCTCGTGTGAGCGGGCTACATCTATGGCTTTTTCTAGCGTTAGCTCAGCTCCCTGGCTAAGTAGCTTTTCTCTCACTCTGGGTGAGTTGGTGGCAAACACGATGCGGTCCCTGACCCTCTCGTCGGCATTTGGGTAGCCACAGTCTTTGACTATAAGGTTTAGCCCAGTTACAAATTGTTCGAAGGATTCACTCTCTCCCTGCATCTTTTCATGAAATTTATATCTGGCATAAATCGGGTTTGCTTTGGGGGTGATGTACTCAGTGTACTTATCGTAGTACGTTTCTAGCTTCTTGGCTTGTTCTCCGCTGAGTGTCCAAGTGTTGTGCACATCGCGCCCTTTTTGTTAAGCTCGCGCACCAGAACCTGACCCGTGTGGCGAAACCCAAGGCAGACAGACACAGGATGACTGCCAAAGCTACAAAGGGAGGTTTTATTGTGGGAGGGAAATGTATGGTGAAAAAAGGCGTTCTGTTGGTGGGATGTGTGAATAAACTATGTGTGGTGTCCCGTGGTTTGCGTGAATAACTATGTGTGAGTGTTTTTAGCCAATGTGTGGTGCGGTATGTAAATGACCAGGAGGTGTTGAAAAAATGTGCGTGCACCTGGCGAGAAAGTCCAGTCCGTGATCCAAGAGGGGTTGTCCGAGAAAGTCCAGGTCCGAGATCCGGGAAGTCGAGTCCGAAAGGAGGGGTCCAGATAGAGGGACAAGGGGGGAGATCGCAGGAGAGGTCCGGGGAGAAACGTGAAGGTCGCTGGGGACGAGGGAGACGCGGGGAGCCGTGGAAATCGCGGAGGGAGAGTCTTGGGAGGAAACAGAGACACGAAGATAAGACACTGGGGAATAAACAGAATGCAAGGAACGCTGGAGGGCTTGTCAGAACTTTACCGCAGGGTTCAGTACGTCGAAGCACTGAGAGACGTTCTGGGAGGCTTCTTGTAGAAGGCTGCCTGATTGCCACAGGTGTGCCTGATGGATGATGGCAAACACCTGGTGCAGTGCAGCGCTCGTCTCCTCAGAGCGCGAGCCGAGCGCTCGGATGTTTCCGGCACGTCCGAGCTGGGGGAGTGGCTTGAACGTGCCGGGGAGGCAGCTCGGGGCGGTGTAAGCACAACACTTTTTCCCCTATCCAGAGCAGGAGGTAGCTGCATTTCTCCTCTTCGTTCTTCCCGCGCAGGGGGCCCTTGAACATTAGCTCCGTTGTTTGTCGAAATCGTCTCCATGCTTCAGGTAAGTTCGCCGATTCCCAGTCCATCCGTGGAGCTGGAACGCCGTACGAATCCATATTGGGTATTTAAACTCCGCTACTCTGACACCATGTAATGTTCTGTGCCCTCTGGCTATGTTAACTTATAACATTAATAAAGCAAGGACGACTTCTCTCGTGCTGGGTGTTTATTCACCGACCGGATTCCGACTGCCGTTGTTACGTACATCACGTGACTTTGTTGTGGCGCTACGGAAAGCCGTAAGGGACATTAGCAAATCAAATATTACTAGCAAATTTTACACTGACCTTCCTGCATGAGACAACATCCGAGACCGCTCTGGCTGGCGTTGCTCTGGATTGCGATTGGCTTAGTTACATCATAGTAGCGCAGGACGGGCATGGCTGTCGCCAGCGCCTTAAGCTCATGAACCGCCGCCTCGTGCTTAGGCAGCCAGTGCCAGGGTGTGTCCTTGTCCAACAGGCGTCGCAACGGCTCGCAGACAGTAGATAGATGAGGCATGAACTTGGCTAAATAGTTAGCGAAGCCAATGAGACGCTGCACGCCCTTGGCGTCTGTTGGGTTCGGCATGTCAATAATGGCTCTCACCTTCTCTGGATCGGGCTTCAGTCCAGCAGATGAGAGAATGTGGCCATGAAACTGCACCTCAGCCACCTTGAACTGCAACTTCTTCAGGCCGAGGCGAAGCTTGACCTCGCGGCAGCGTTCCATCAACACCGCAAGCTTGACGTCGTGGTCGTCCCCAGCCTCCTTGTCTGTGTCCCCGCAGCCGACGACCAGGATATCGTCTGCAATGGGCTCAACGCCCTTCAGACCGGCGAGGAGCTCGTGCTGCTTGCACTGATATACCTCGGGCGCCACCGATACTCCAAATGGTAACTTGAGCCACCGCTTCCTCCCCCAGGGGGCCCAGAACGTGGTCATGAGGCTACTCTCATAGTCCAGTTTGCATTGCAGGAATGCATCCCGAGCGTCCACTAACGTGAAGACTCTGGCCTTGGGCAATTTATACAAAATGTCCTCCAAGGTAGGCATGATGTAGTGAGAGCGCTTTAGGGCTTTGTTCAATGGTTTAGGGTCAATGCATATTCTCAGCTTCTCCGGTTTTTTAACAATCACCATGTTGCTGATCCAATCTGTAGGATCTGTAACACGCGCAAGGTGGCCGTCAGCCTCGTACTTGTCCAGCTGGGCTTTGACTGCTGCTTTCATTGCGATTGGGACATTGCGAGGGGCACTCTGTACTGCAGCAACACTAGGATCAAGGTCAAAATGGACCTCCCCAGGCACGGATTCCACAGGGGAGTTGAACACGTCACTGTATCTGTTGATAAGCTGTTCTTTAGTTAGGGCTCCTGGTTGTGTGTGTTCCATTTTGAGCACATCCTCTGGAATTGTGAAATGCATGAGCCCTAAGCGTTCACAGGTGGAGCCTGACAGAAGAGGATGTTGGCTGGTCCTCACTATTTCGAATGAGAGCTTGTGTGTTTGGCCTCTCACAGTACAGTCAGTCTCAAAGGTGCCCATAGAGCTCAGTGTTTCCCCCGAATACAGCTTCAGTCTGGTGTCACTCGGGCGGAGAGGTGTGTTTGGGGCAAGCCTTTTCTTGTCTTGAAAGCCCATTACATTGCAGGTGGCTCCAGAGTCCAGCTGACATTGTTGTGGCTTGTCGTGGAGTTTCAGAGTCACAGACCACTTCTTTCCTTTGGTGTGCACTGCGCCGATTGACTCAAACATGTACAGATCATCTGCATCATTACTATGCTCTGGGGGTTCTTCTGTGTATTCCACACAGTTTACCTTGCCCTCAGCATGCCCCTTTTTGCTCTTTAAGCACACTTTAGAAAAGTGATTAAGTGTCCCACATGACCTACATTGTTTCCCGAAGGCCGGGCAATGCTCTCTGCCCCTTGAATGCGAGCTGCCACAATATTTGCAATTGCCTGCATCTCCTGCTGTTCTGGGTGGATTGCTCTGTTTCCATTGGTTTTGTCTGGGTTGCCTAGCAACGGCATGCAGTGCCTCCGGCTGCGGTATTGTTGCAAACTCCATTGCTCTCATACGGATGTCAGTTTGCTCTGCTGCGCGACACATGTCAACAGCTGTGACCATGTTCAAATCCTTCTCTCTCAACAGCCTGCGCCTAACGGCCTCGCTTGCAACTCCCAGGACTATCTTATCACGGATCATTTCATCTTTCAACTGTCCATACTCACAGGTTGCTGCCCTCTCTCTCAGTCTCGTCACAAAGGTATCAAACGATTCTCCTTCCTCCTGCTTGCAACTCTCGTATATTGTGTTTTTTGCTGGCTTGAAGTATTTCCCCAACTCTCTCAGTATGGCGTCAGGATCCCCTTGATCATCTTCTGAGAGGTTCAGATTGTGGCGGTAAATATGCCTGCCTTCACTTCCCATCACACTCCTTAGAGTAGCCGCTTGTATTTTCTTGTCCTTACCAAGTATGCCCGTGACGAGGACGTAGTCTTCATATTCGGCCCGAAAAATGTCCCAATTGACACTCCAGTCGCCTGTGAAGCTCATCGGGGACGGTGGTGGAATATTCACGTTAGCTGCCATTGTATGTGATGCCATCGGCGCCGGTAATGCTAGCGTTAGCTCCTCTGTGACAACGTCTTCAGCAGAAGTACTTTGATCTGAATCGGAATCCTCCGACATGTGACCTACTCAGGCCTACAAACTTAAACATGCGAGCTAGTAAAATAAGAAATAAGTTCTCCGACTTCTGGCACCATGTTTCAGTAGGCTATCTTATAAAGAATGACACAAACACGAGTTGCTCAGTGCAGCCAAGTATAATCAAAAATGTTGTAACATGTTCCTGAGCGCGGGTCATGTGTATCTAAGGTAAACTAGTGGATAGCCGATGGCATCGATCTGTCTAGACCCGTAACATTCTCCTCCAGGTGTCATCACACTACATCATCTACCCACCTCCTCACTGCCACTTCCTTAACCAAACACCCACCAGCCTGTACCTTTTAACAAAACTTTATTTAAATCCAATTCAAAACGTTACAAAGACAAAATACACACACACACACACACACACACACACATATATATATATATATATATATATATATATATATATATATATATATATATATATATATATATATATATACGTGTGTATGTATGTGTGTATATATATATATGTATATACAGTGCATCCGGAAAGTATTCACAGCCCTTCACTTTCCCCACATGTTGTTATGTTACAGCCTTATTCCAAAATGGATTAAATTCCCTTTTTTTCTCATCAATCTACACACAATACCCCATAATGACAAAGTGAAAAAGGTTTTGTAGAAATTTTTGCAAATTCATTAAAAATAAAAAACTGAAATATTGCATGTACATAAGTATTCACACCCTTTGCTATGACACTCAAAATTGAGCTCAGGTTCATCCTGTTTCCACTGATGTTTCTACATCTTGATTGGAGTCCACCTGTAGTAAATTCAATTGATCGGACATGATGTGGAAAGGCACACACCTGTCTATATAAGGTCCCACTGTTGACAGTGCATGTTAGAGCAGAAACCAAGCCATGAAGTCAAAGGAATTGTCTGTGGACCTCCGAGACAGGATTGTATCGAGGCACAGATCTGGGGAAGGGTACAAAATAATTTCTACAGCTTTGAAGGTCCCGAAGAGCACAGTGGTCTCCATCATTCGTCAATGGAAGAAGTTTGGATCCACCAGGACTCTTCCTAGAGCTGGCCGCCCAGCTAAACTGAGCAATCGGGGGAGAAGGGCCTTGGTCAGGGAGGTGACCAAGAACCCGATGGTCACTCTGACAGAGCTCCAGCGTTCCTCTGTGGAGATGGGAGAACCTTCCAGAAGGACAACCATCTCTGCAGCACTCCACCAATCAGGCCTTTATGGTAGAGTGGCCAGACGGAAGCCTCTGCTCAGTGAAAGGCACATGACAGCCCGCTTGGAGTTTGCCAGAAAGCACCTAAAGGACTCTCAGACCATGAGAAACAAGATTCTCTGGTCTGATGAAACCAAGATTGAACTCTTTGGCCTGAATGCCAAACGTCACGTCTGGAGGAAACCAGGCACCTCTCATCACCTTGCTAATACCATCCCTACAGTGAAGCATGGTGGTGGCAGCATCATGCTGTGGGGATGTTCTTCAGTGGCAGGAACTGGGAGACTAGTAAGGATCGAGGGAAAGATGAATGGAGCAAAGTACAGAGAGATCCTTGATGAAAACCTGCTCCAGAGCGCTCAGGACCTCAGACTGGGGCGAAGGTTTACCTTTCAACACCACAACGACCCTAAGCACACAGCCAAGACAACAAAGGAGTGGCTTCGGGACAAGTCTGTGAATGTCCTTGAGTGGCCCAGCCAGAGACCAGACTTGAACCCCATTGAACATCTCTGGAAAGACCTAAAAATAGCTGTGCAGCGATGCTCCCCATCTAACCTTACAGAGCTCGAGAGGATCTGCAGAGAAGAATGGGAGAAATACCCCAAATATAGGTGTGCCAAGCTTGCAGCTTCATACCCAAGAAGACTTGAGGCTGTAATCGCTGCCAAGGGTGCCTCAACCAAGTACTGAGTAAAGGGTGTGAATACTTATGTACATGCAATATTTCAGTTTTTTATTTTTAATAAATCTGCAAAAATTTCTACGAAACCTTTTTCACTTTGTCATTATGGGGTATTGTGTGTAGATTGATGAGGGAAAAAAAGGAATTTAATCCAATTTGGGATAAGACTGTAACATAACAAAATGTGGGGAAAGTGAAGGGGTGTGAATACTTTCTGGATGCACTGTAGATACATACACACACACATACATAAACCAGTTATAAACAATACAGAACAATACAGCAGGGGACATGAAGAAAATAAATATAAGTTCAAAACAGCGTATATTTTCAAAGTTTGAAGGTCACAACGAACTCCTTTTAGCTATGTGTAACACATTCTTATATAATTAAAATTTCTTCAAGTGAAAATGGAAAAAGGCAGATAATCAATTAAATATGCAAAGTAAACAATTAACAAATATAAAGTATCTAAACATGATAAACATATACAATAACCTAAATAAAGTCAATGAAACTTGATCAGAGGCTACAGAAAATAGTTCCTTATAACATGACAGTGTGCGTCCACTTGTTTTATTCGTCTTAAGGGCCGATGTGTGTAAATACATCCTGAACTCACCCAGGAAAGCACCAAGAGGTTTGGGAGGACCCAGAGAACCTCGCTTCATGTATGTGACATTTACCAAGCGCAATTATAAGATCCCTCATGTAACTTCAAGCTTTATTTTCCCATTCAAATGTACTAATAATGTCTGTAGGCATCATTATTATAGACTGTCCAGTCTTGTTAAGTATACAGTCCTCTACGTCACTCCAAAACACAGATGAGGAGGGGCAGATGAGGAGGGGCAGATGAGGAGGGGCCGTGACAAAACAAATGCAGAACCGTTTCTGGCTCAGCGCTGCAAAAGGCACAATGAAGATCTGTGTCAGGAAATCTGGATGTGAATGTGCTGCATGGACAGATGTTGTGTAAGAGTTTAAAATGGATTTCTCTCATTTTATTTGAGATACAGAATTGAAATGGGCCCAACCAAGCCTCACACTATGTTATGTCGTCCAGTTGGGACTTCCAGAGAGGTGTCCCTCTGGGGGACATCTTATTATAGACATAAAGCACTTCTCTTATATGTTTGTTGGTACATTTCATGTCTGTTCATTTTAATCCATTAACTTTTAAACAAGGTATTGGAAGATTAACATTTTGATATGCTAAGTGACATTTCACTAACTCAGTTATACCTGTGGGAACAGCCCTTATCACAGAAGTCAGTTCTTCATATTGGACTGGAAAAGATTTGGCTTGTAGGAAATGTTCATAACTATAAAGACTACCTTTATCATCAAACCAACCTGTAACACAGATTATACCGCTTTCAGTCCAGTTCTCTTTATTTAAATATACATTTCTTGTTAACAGTAATATTACAACTGTTCCAGGTGATATCCTTATGTGGGGAGAAGCTGTGAACATCACACAACTTCCAAGACAATAAAGCCTGCTGACAGAACCTTGAGAATTTTATCGGCAATTTAGAGACAGTGTAATTACACCCCATTAGAAACTTTAAGCCACCTAAATGTTTAAATAAATTGTGTGGTATAAAATTCCATAACGATTCTGGGAGCTCCAAACTGTTTTTAAGCCATTTGATCTTGAAGGTGCAATTTAAATTGACAAAATCTAAGATTTCCAACCCTCCTTCAGCTCTCTCCCATCTGAGTATTTCTTTTTTAAGGTAATTGTGTCTGCTTTTCCATACAAATTTGATAAATAAATTATTAACTTCTTTACAGAGCACATCATTAACATAAGAGTGACAAGGTAGGATAAACCAGTCTTGATACTCCTTCAGCCTTTGTCAGTAACACTCTTCCAAAAATGGAAAGATCTCTCTGAAGCCACATATTAAGAACTGGCCTGGTTTTCTATCATTCTGTATCATCATTGGTTTCCTATCATCCTGTATCATCATTGGTTTCCATCATCCTGTATCATCATTGGTTTCCTATCATCCTGTATCATCATCGGTTTTCGATCATTCTGTATCATCATTGGCTTTCTATCATCCTGTATCATCATTGGTTTCCTATCATCCTGTATCATAATTGGTTTTCTATCATCCTGTATCATCATCGGTTTTCCATCATCCTGTATCATCATTGGTTTCCTATCATCCTGTATCATAATTGGTTTCCTATCATCCTGTATCATCATTGGCTTTCTATCATCCTGTATCATCATTGGTTTTCTATCATCCTGTATCATCATTGGTTTCCTATCATCCTGTATCATCATCGGTTTTCTATCATCCTGTATCATAATTGGCTTTCTATCATCCTGTATCATCGTTGGTTTCCTATCATCCTGTATCATCATCGGTTTTCTATCATCCTGTATCATAACTGGTTTCCTATCATCCTGTATCATCATTGGTTTTCCATCATCCTGTATCGTGATCGGTTTTCTATCATCCTGTATCATCATCGGTTTTCTATCATCCTGTATCATAATTGGTTTTCTATCATCCTGTATCATAATTGATTTTCTATCATCCTGTATCATCATCGGTTTTCTATCATCCTGTATCATCATTGGTTTTCCATCATCCTGTATCGTGATCGGTTTTCTATCATCCTGTATCATCATTGGTTTTCTATCATCCTGTATCATCATTGGTTTTCTATCATCCTGAATAATCATTGGTTTTCTATCATCCTGTATCATCATCGGTTTTCTATCATCCTGTGTCATCATTGGTTTTCTGTCATTCTGTATCATCATTGGCTTTCTATCATCCTGTATCATCATTGGTTTTCTGTCATCCTGTATCATCATTGGCTTTCTATCATCCTGTATAATCATTGGTTTTCTATCATCCAGTAACATCATTGGTTTTCTATCATCCTGTATCATCATTGGTTTTCTGTCATCCTGTATCATCATTGGTTTTCTGTCATCCAGTATCATCATTGGTTTTCTATCATCCTGTATCATCATTGGCTTTCTATCATCCTGTATCATCATTGGTTTTCTAACATCCTGTATCATAATTGGTTTTCTATCATCCTGAATAATCATTGGTTTTCTATCATCCTGTATCATCATCGGTTTTCTATCATCCTGTGTCATCATTGGTTTTCTGTCATCCTGTATCATAATTGGCTTTCTATCATCCTGTATCATCATTGGTTTTCTGTCATCCTGTATCATCATTGGCTTTCTATCATCCTGTATAATCATTGGTTTTCTATCATCCAGTATCATCATCGGTTTTCTATCATCCTGTATCATCATCGGTTTTCTGTCATCCTGTATCATCATTGGCTTTCTATCATCCTGTATAATCATTGGTTTTCTATCATCCTGTATAATCATCGGTTTTCTATCATCCTGTATAATCATTGGTTTTCTATCATCCTGTATCATCATTGGCTTTCTATCATCCTGTATACTCATTGGTTTTCTATCATCCAGTATCATCATTGGCTTTCTATCATCCTGTATCATCATTGGTTTTCTATCATCCTGTATCATCATTGGTTTTCTGTCATCCTGTATTATCATTGGTTTTCTATCATCCTGTATCATCAGCGGTTTTCTATCATCCAGTATCATCATTGGCTTTCTATCATCCTGTATCATCATTGGTTTTCTGTCATCCTGTATCATCATTGGCTTTCTATTATCCTGTATAATCATTGGTTTTCTATCATCCAGTATCATCATCGGTTTTCTATCATCCTGTATCATCATTGGTTTTCTGTCATCCTGTATCATCATTGGCTTTCTATCATCCTGTATCATCATTGGTTTTCTGTCATCCTGTATCATCATTGGCTTTCTATTATCCTGTATAATCATTGGTTTTCTATCATCCAGTATCATCATCGGTTTTCTATCATCCTGTATCATCATCGGTTTTCTGTCATCCTGTATCATCATTGGCTTTCTATCATCCTGTATAATCATTGGTTTTCTATCATCCTGTATAATCATCGGTTTTCTATCATCCTGTATAATCATTGGTTTTCTATCATCCTGTATCATCGGTTTTCTATCATCCCGACCGATCATCCCGTTCCTGCTACCGCTCACCACCCGCTGACGTCAGACGCACGTGAACGTGTTGAATCTCGCGAGATTGGGGGCGCCATGTCGCCGTCAACCATGTAGTTGTGGAAGAATTACAAACTGCAATTTTTCTGGATTTTTAGGTGAATTGAACGAGTATGCCAAGACTCTGGGTCTTATAAATGATAAAAAGCCAGTAACACCGTGAAACATGTATGATGAATTATTTAAAGAGGGATAACTAGATAGTTTATGATACGAGATCTCTAATAATGTAGTTCATTATCCCAATGCTAATTTCTGTTCCTTCTTATGTATCTTTAATTTTATCCTTTTGTGAAGTTCTTACCCGTTTTTATAATCTTGTTGAACACATGTCTGAAACATCTGTAGACTGTTTGTCAAAAACCAAACACAAAACAAAACAAGCTACCAGGCACAAATGAAAGTAAAAACACTTGTTTACTCCCCGGTAGAATAAAAATCATGCAACAGACCGTTGTTTCAGTTGTATCTGAGCAAAACACGCAAAGGCTTTTGAATTTGACTTTATTTGACTTAAATTAACATACCATCATTCAATCTGTGGAGAATGGCATTGGACAACAACATTGACATAGTCTGAAGCTGCAGGTATCATAGCCTCAGTAAGACCATGTCATGAAGTCCCAGAAGGTGAATCAGTTCATGTGGTCCAGATGAACCGACTCACCTTTCTGGGACTTCCTTTCCTGGATTACTGAGCATGCATGAAGACATGTCATGAATTGGAATTCTGATTAAGCTGCATCCAAATCTGAAAACTAGGGAAAATGTTGTGACACACATTCCTAAGCGCTCAACACAGGAAATGTATTCATGAATTGTACAAAATGAAGAAAATGTACCAAACACTATAACTGTAGTCAGTACTGTACAAATGATCCACTGTCACACTTCAACAGGCAGACAAGATGGACAGACGGAAACATTGTTAATGCCCGAGATCTTAAGGCTTGCATTCAAGATGTCACAACTCTTTTTAAAATGAGTTGTCAGTGGACTTCTGTTGAACTCTCAGCAAGGGTGGTGTGTGACACCAAAGATTTTAAAATAGGTTCTTAAAATATAGGCCTTCTCTTCGGCCAAATATATACTATGACTCAAGTCATGTTCTATCTGGGCTTCACACCAACTCGTAATGCAGTATTAACACACATTCATATCAAAAACCTGAAACAACTATATATAAACAACAATAACCAGCACAAGTTCATATAGTCTATATTGCAAAAACAAATGCAATACATTGGTGGTTGGACTAAATTCCAGCCTACGTATAAAAAATAACGAAGTGAACACAAGTGATGAAACAAACAACCTTCTCTCTTGGTCCTGATGGGAATTAGTTATTATGGCCCAAACTTCAGTCCAGATACTGAACCAGTCCTAATCACTGCCTGGACCATGAGAGAGGGGTTGTTGTTGTGCTGCAGCAGACTGGCTTAACTCCCTCTGCGTCTTCACAGAACTCTTGCTGATGGCTAGCAGGTCTCGCAACTCTTTGTTCTCAATCTGAACATGAAACCACAAAATAAAAATAAATAAACAAACATTCGGTAATTATTCAAAGACTTTCTTGCTCCTTGGTTTAATGTAGAATGTCCTCTCCTTGACTTTATGGTTTACCTCTAGCTGAGCCAACCTCTCTTGTACACAGCAGAAGTGCTGGTCATCCACCTGGACTGCTCGTCTCATCACCTGGCCCATCTCACATATTCGCTCTACCTGACTCTGCACTTCCTGCACAATGGAAGAGTTTACTCAGCCAGACAACAGCAACATGTACATCTGATGCACTGCTCCAACGTGTGTTGGAGTTGCTGTACATTACATTTACAGCCATTATAATGTAATGGGAATGACCAATGGAATATTCCTAAATGGAAAAAACCCAGTGTACTTTGGCATGGTCCTCGTGGAGACTGAGCACAGGTTTGGTGTCCAACTCCTTCTTCTCCACCATGAGCTGGAGCATCTGCCGACGATACCGACCCATGATCAGCTCTAGAGCGTACTGATGTTCTTCGAGAGACAACCATAATTCTGTTGAAACAGTCACGAGGACGCCTTAAGAGAGTGGAAACTAAGACGATAAACTAACCGGTAACCAGTCAAAATGGGTAGACCAATACTTTCAAGTGTTCTTTTTTACCTTTATTCTCCTGCTGTAGTTCCTTAATTTGGGTGTTCTCCTGAGTAAGAAGGACATGGGGCTTGTATTTGGTCAGTTCCTGAATTTCTGAAGTTTCCTCCATGTGCTTTAAATAAAAGAGAAGTGACAGGTGGATGGCTGTCGGTCACTCGACCAAAAGCACAAAACGAAACAAAACAACCATATCTGCTATTACACAAGTTAGAGAGGCTTTTAAGTTACCTTTTCTGGGTAGCTATTTCCCACCTCTCTCAAGCTCTGAACTCTCTGACCCAGTACGCTGGACTGCTCTATCAGCCCCTCGGCGGCCGTGTCGTGCTCTTTCAGCCTCTCTACCAGGGTTCGAGCATCGCCCAGGACCTTCTCCAACGCGGAGGCCATGGCCCGGTCCGCGCTAACACAAGCCCACGGTGACGCCGACAGGCTAGCACACGCGCTAGCTCTCTCCGTGGCAACGCTCATTAACCTCGATCAAACGTTAACATGACTAGCCAGCCCCGGTTCTTATTTCAGCCAATAAAGATTTAAATTATGTGAGGACTTCAGAGTAATATGTTGTGTTTGTGGACTGAAATAAGATGCATAACACCGAAACGAGCTAACGCTAAATTGTGAACTCCATACTGCCGTAAGTTTCCATGAAGCACACGTTTGACGTCACTTCCCGTCTCTGCGAACGGGGTATGTTCAAGAGACGCAACATCAATGTACAACCCAAAGTAGCTCCCTTGCGCTCTCTCTCGGTCACACACGCGCCACACAGATAAGATACTACTACTAACTACTTCCACTTCCGGCTGCTCCCGCGGAGTTACCGTTTGGTGGGGGAGGGTTCCACAAACAGTGCTGGAGAAAAGTGGAAAAACGTTCAGCGGAGCAACGACCGGGACGGCTTGGAAAATAGGGCAATTGACTTGACTTGACTTAATAAGCCAAGTACAATTGGGGAGAAAAAGAGACCCCCCCCAAAAAAATATATACATATGTGTGCATATATACTATATATACATATACATATATATATATTGTAACGTGCATGGATAAGTAGACACGTTAGCCCTTAGCTAACGGGTCGGACCCTTTAGTGGAGCGGTTCGCGATACGGGTTCGTGTCCCGGCTGCGATGGTTCCTGTGATTGCCCCCCGAATGCGCAACCCAGAACCCGTCGCCACAGCCGGGACGCGAATCCGTCTTTCCCGCACCGCGGTTGACAACGTTAACCATTCGACTAAAGGGTCCGACCCGTTAGCTAACGTGTCTACTTATTCGTTAGTTACACTATCCCCCCCCCTCTTTCGGGAAGCGCGTCCCCGCGCTTCAGCATATCAGCTCCCTCACGCCTCTGGGCGCACGCGCTTCCGATGACCTCAAGGTCTCACCATCCCACTTCTGACACCAATGGAACGAATCGTGGCGGGGGCAGGGGTGGGGCAGCCCAGGAACCGTCGCTACTGCCGGGAGGCGAAACCGTGTGTTTCCCGCACCGCGGGCGACAACGTTAACCAGTCGACTAAAGGGTCCGACCCGTTAGCCTAACGCAGCGGTCGGGAACCTATGGCTCGCGAGCCATATATGGCTCTTCCGGTGACGGCATATGGCTCCCAGACAATTTTGAGTTGAAAAAAAAAAATGTAAAAAAATCAGTTTGGAACTGATTTTAAAATACTTGTGATATTTCTTAATAATACTGTGTCATTTTAAAGTAAACAGAAATTAGTTTTGAAGATAAATTTCACGGGTCACGGGTCACCCGTGGGTCGGGTCGGGAACCAATGGCTCGCGAGCATGTCCGGGTCATTGTAAAGGTGAAGAAATCAATTTTATCAGATAGCCAACTGTTCTGATCCGTTATTCCCACCTATATGCTTATTTAGGTGTCATTAATAATAAATGATTAGGCACACCGTTATTACACAATGCCTAACGTGGCTTGCTTTATTCCACCGTATTGCAAGACTGCCCGAACAATATTCCTCGCGCTTCTCCCCACATCAACAGGTGACGTCACATACATACGGGTGCCCTTACATGCCAAACCGGTACATGACATCCCTCCTTTTCTGGGAAATACACTTCAGGTTATTTTCAATTAAAAAATATGAACCCATATAATGACAGTATCAAAACATTCCTAACCAAAACACATACCGCATATTCTGTATGCTTTCACCTTAATTAGAACCATGTATTAATTATCCATTAACACATATTCACTTATGAACAGTCTGTAAACATATGACCTTTTAACATGTTAATTCCACATTTGCATCATCAAACAACAATCGTCACTGAACTTGACCCAACAGTTTTTTTTTTACATTTCTCCAGTCTATGTCAAATCATAATCTGCCAGCCTCGATGGCAAGCGTCTCTCTCTTGGAGGCCTGTCTGCCCCCGGCCGGGGTGTCATTGCTGGTGTTGCTCCGCTCTGCGTTTTGAGCACCCAGTGTCTCTCTGTTTGATGTGCAGTCCTCGGCATCCTGTGATGCTTCTGTTCCGGCAGGTGTCTCCTGAGTACTGGTGTATCGCTTCACGAATGTTGTGTTCCGTGTGTATCTGGCTCCGGTTGGAGATTCGACGACAACTTGGTTTCCTGATTTGCTCACCACCTTGTGTGGCGTTGTGTTGAATAGTTGTTGTAGAGCCGAAGGAACGGAGAAGACCGTAGGTTCACACTTTAGCCGTGTAGGCAACTTTCTTTAATCCACGGTAAATCAGAGAGACAACCAAACCACAGCTCGACTGAGCGGAGGTGGCAAGAAATACGAAAACTGGCTGGACAACCATAACTTAACCCTGCGTTAACCTGCCAGGGCAACCATGACTTAACCCTTAGTTCCTGGGTTGAATTCTGTCCCCAATACGTGTCCACCACATGAGCCCCCCCAGAATTCGCCCTAGTAATCGAAGTCAGGCAGGCGCGGGGGTCGACAGGCCGTCCGCGGCGGCTCCGGATAACAGGGGCCGGAGTGTCTCTGGGAGGCATTGACGCGGGCCTGTGGAGGTCGGCCTGAGGAGCAGAAGAGGCAGCTCGGGCCTCCACGGGGGGAGGAGGCGGAGCCGGGGGACGACCGCGACGAGGAGGTTGGGCTAACTCCAACGGCTGCGTCAAGTCCAGGTGTGCGGGTTTAACTCGGTCCACTGAAACATGCTCGGCCGTGCCCCCAAAATCCACCACCAGGTGCTTAGTTCCCCGTTCCAGGACGCGGAAGGGGCCGTCATAAGGGGGTTGCAGAGGGGGGCGGTGTGCGTCGTGACGGATGAACACGTAGTCCACTGACTGCAGACCTGGGGGCACCTGGGACACCGGCGCGCCGTGTTGGGCGGTAGGGACGGGTGTGAAAGCTCTGACCCCGTCCAGCAAGGAGGCTCGTTGGTCCACAGCTGACCAGGGACGCGTTGCATTGGGCATGAAATCGCCTGGGACTCGCAGCGGCGTGCCGTACACCAGCTCCGCAGAGGAGGCTTGTAGGTCTTCCTTTGGGGCGGTCCGCAGGCCCAGCATGACCCATGGGAGCTTGTCGACCCAGTTGCAGTCCTTGAGAGTAGCCCGAAGCGCAGCCTTCATGGACCGGTGGAAGCGCTCACATAGGCCGTTCGCCTGAGGGTGGTAGGCGGTAGTGCGATGAAGCTTGACGCCCAGAGCCTCACCCACAGCATTCCATAGCTCTGAGGTAAACTGTGGCCCGCGGTCAGATGAAAGGTCGGAAGGCGTACCGAAACGTGAGACCCACGACCCAATAAAAGCCCGGGCCACATCAGCAGACGTCGTGGATGCCAGGGGAACAGCTTCAGGCCAGCGCGTAGTCCTGTCCACCACAGTGAAGAGGTAGGTGAACCCATGGGAGGGGGGTAGGGGACCAACCAGGTCGACGTGGACATGGTCAAATCGTCTCTCCGGCACTGCGAAGCGTTCCAGGGGCGCCTTAATGTGGCGGTGTATCTTA
Source organism: Lampris megalopsis (assembly GCA_022114975.2). NCBI lineage: Eukaryota > Metazoa > Chordata > Actinopteri > Lampriformes > Lampridae > Lampris > Lampris megalopsis. Next base: position 8,275,482 of record JAJHIY020000427.1, on the reverse strand, counting down.
GCCCGCTGACAGGCAACACACGAGTCGGCCCACGCTTTCACGTCTCTCTTAAGTCCCTCCCACACAAACTTAGCAGAGGTCAGGCGCACGGATGGCTTACCGCCTGGATGAGAGAGGCCGTGCACAGCTTCAAATACGGGGCGTCTCCAGCTGTGCGGGACGATGGGCCTGGGCTGTCCTGTGGAGACGTCACACAGGAGGGTGACACCTGTGTCGCTGAAAGGAACGTCCTGCAGGCGGAGCCCCGTGTCGGAGGCCCGGAGACGGAGGATGCTCGGGTCCGTGGCCTGGTCAGCGGCCATCTGTGCATAGTCAAGGCCTAGGTGGACCGCTCCAATCACTGCCCTAGAGAGGCAGTCAGCTACCTGGTTAGACTTACCAGCGACGTGCTGGATGTCGGTAGTGAATTCCGAAATGTAGGAGAGTTGTCGCTGCTGGCGAGCGGACCATGGCTCGGCCGTCTTGGACATGGCAAACGTGAGGGGCTTGTGGTCCACGTACGCAGTAAACTCGCGGCCCTCTAGCAGGAAACGGAAATGCCGGACGGGGAGCCAGAGACCGAGGAGTTCCCTGTCAAAAGCACTATACTTGCGCTCTCGGGGTGTAAGCTGGCGACTGAAAAAGGCCAAAGGCTGCCAAGCCCCCCCCCCACCCACTGTTCGTGAACCGCACCAACAGCATAGTCCGATGCATCCGTGGTTATGGAAATAGGCGCTGTAGGTGAAGGATGCGCTAGCAGGGTAGCCTGGGAGAGCGCAGCTTTAGTCTCGGTGAACGCACGGTCCCGCTCTGCTGTCCAGTCGACCGCCTGGTTGGGGGACATGCCTTTCAGCGCCTCGTACAGTGGCCGGATGATAAAGGCGGCTCGGGGAATGAAGCGGTGGTAGAATGTCACCATCCCGATGAACTCCCTGAGCGCACGAGCTGTTTGGGGGCGCGGAAAGGCCGCCACCGCTTCCACCTTTGAGGGCAGGGGGACTGCCCCGTCCCCAGTGATGCGGTGCCCGAGGAAATCAATGGCTGTCAGCCCGAACCGGCACTTCGCCGGGTTGACGATCAGCCCATGCTGGCTGAGGCGTGTGAAGAGGGCATGAAGATGGGACAGGTGTTCTTCCTCGGAGGCGCTGGCGATGAGTATGTCGTCCAAATAGACGAAGATGAAAGGAAGGCCACGGAGCACTGAATCCATCAGCCGCTGAAAGGACTGGGCCGCGTTTTTAAGTCCAAATGGCATTCGTAGGAATTCAAATAGGCCGAATGGGGTAGTCACCGCTGTCTTGGGGATGTCTGAGGGGTGCACGGGAACTTGATGATAACCACGGACCAGGTCGACTTTTGAGAAGACGCATTTGCCAGACAGGTTTGCAGAAAAGTCCTGGATATGCGGGACAGGATAGCGGTCGGCCGTGGTGGCGTCATTTAGTCGGCGGTAGTCCCCGCATGGGCGCCAACCTCCATCAGGCTTAGCGACGATGTGGAGTGGGGACGCCCACGGGCTGTCAGAGCGGCGGATGATCCCCATGCGTTCCAGGTGCTCGAACTCAGACTTGGCAATGGCGAGTTTGGCGGGGTCGAGACGCCTGGCTCTGGCGTAGACCGGGGGCCCCTTCGTAGCAATGTGATGCTCCACCCCATGCTTAGCGGTGGGTGCAGAGAAGGTAGGCTGGGTGAGATCAGGGAACTCAGCGAGGAGGCGGTTGAACTTGTCTGCCTCTGAGAGAGAGTTGGCTAGACCTGCATAGGCCGCTTCCCTCCGCGTACATGCGAAGGAGGAGAAGGTTAAGGCATCGACCAGACGGCTGTTCTGAATGTCCACTAGCAAACCGTAAGCGCACAAAAAATCAGCTCCAAGGAGGGGAAGTGTTACATTGGCCATGACGAACTCCCACGTGAAACGTTGTCCACCAAAACACAGTTCTACAGACCGCACGCCGTAGGTGTGGATAGGGCTGCCGTCAGCCGTCGCCAACTGGGGGCCCCGCTCCCCGCCCATGATGTCGACATCAGTAGCAGGGAGCACGCTTCTCTGTGCGCCCGTGTCACAAAGAAATCGCCGACCGGAGATGGTGTCGAGGATGAAGAGTAGCCTGCTCGTATCGCCAACACTCATGGCCACTACTGAGTGTTGGCCCTCTCGTTTCCCGTCGGCCTGTAGTTGCAGGGGGAACGGCACCGTTTAGCTTTCGCACCAAATCGAGCGTGGTACATACAGATGTAGCACACTTGATAAGAATGACACTTACAAGGGCTGGTGTTTTTGTTGTTTTACTCCATCTGTCAAATAGACATTACAGAGGACACGTTTTCAGAGCATGGCTCACTATACGAACGGCAACACTCATCTGACGACTCTATGTCCCAGAGTGCACGGCGAGAGCCAGCACTACGTCACACAGGCTAGAAGCAATTAACCTGCAGTGCCCTCCTGTGGCGAGAACCGGCTATCACAACAACACAGCAGACAATTCTCCTCTTTACTATTAGTGAGTGGTCAATGAAGGTAAGTATATAAAATAAAAAATAGATGGGGGGCTACTAAATCCCAAGTACCCCACACTCTCCCCTCAAAAAGATAATGGCGTCCCGACATAACAAATCTACCAGTCCACATTGCATAACTTTTCATTGAAAAGATAGGTTATTACTAAGCAGGAGTCAATCTGGATACTGTACTGTAATCAGTCATAACATATAACACACATCTCCTATTAATGGTATATGTTTGCAGTAAATAATGTGCACTTGAATCCACTGCTTCGTCCGTCTTGAGGCCGGGGAGCTATAGTATCTGACTAAAAGCAAATAACTTTGTAATAGTAATATCCCTGGTGGTAACAGGTGTGTTCTAAAACCCCAATGCTACAGTAACTCTGTGTCTGGTGATCACAGGACAACTAAAATCACATAGCTATAACAATTGTAACATGTCAAAAGTTTTTTTGTTTTTTTTTTTTTTTGTTTTTTTTTTTTCATTTATTTATTTATACTGAGTTGTCTGATTTGCTTATCTACCAGACACACTAGGCTGCCCTAGTCTGTGATAAGTAAACACTGGTGTAGGTTTTCTATTTCTCAAAGGATATGCTTTTTCTCTGGCAGGCTGCACAGCTTCCCCTGGAGGAGGCTGCAAGGCATCTTCTGGTGGAGGCTGCAAGGCATCTTCCGGGCTCTTGTCGTCATCGGGCTCATCCTCTTCTTCAGCTCCAGATGTCTCGCCATTCTCTGACACTGTCCCATTGTCCTCTATTGTTGCAGGCTGCTCCGCAAAATCCTCTTCATCTTGACCGTCTCTTTCCTCCGGGTAGAACTCCAAGGCGTCTGGGCTCAGCTGACTCTGGATCCGCCCACTGGCTCTGACTGTTGGTCGTCCTACGATGCATCTCCAGTTATCCTCATCATCTGAGTCACTGTCCTGTTCCTGGTTCCACTGCATTTGTCTGTCTGTCTTCTTTCTCTCCCGTCTAGGTTTCACAGGTAAGTCCTCTTCTCTTGGTTCCACCGGCAGGAAGTCGCATGGCAGAAGAAGGTTCCTATGCATGATTCTGGTTCGTCCTTTTCCATTCTCCGGCTTCAGCTCATACACAGGGCTGTCGGCGTGCTTCCTCTGTGTTACTACATGCACCTGGTCCTCCCAGAATGGTCTTAATTTCCCCGGTCCTCCTTTCTCGTTCAGGTTGCGGATGAGAACCCTGCATCCGGCATACAGCTCTGTCCCGTGGGCCTTTTTGTCGTATAGTGTTTTGTTTCTGGCCCCCTCCTTCCGTGCTGTCTCTGATGCTAGGCGATAGGCGTCATTCATGCGGGCCTTCCACTTCTCTGCATATTCTTGATGGGATAGTGCCTGGTCCTTTGCTCTAAGGCCAAACATCAGGTCAATGGGAAGTCTTGGATTTCTGCCGAACAACAGATAGTAAGGTGCAAATCCGGTCGCTTCATTTCGGGTGCAGTTGTATGCATGTATCACCTTTGGGAGTGACGCTTTCCAATCCGTTTTCGCAACCGCTGGCAGGTTTCTCAGCATCGCCAGAACCGTTCTGTTGAAACGCTCGACCTGACCATTTCCTTGCGGGTGATACGGTGTTGTGTGAGAACCCCTGACTCCACTGTACTCCTGCAGCTTGGCGAAGAGCTTATTGTCAAACTCCTTCCCTTGGTCATGGTGCAGCGTCGCCGGGAAACCAAATCTCAGCACAAAGTCCCCGAATACCTTCTCTGCGGCGGTCTTGGCAGCTTTGTTTCTGCATGCATAGGCTTGAACAAAACGGGTAAAGTGGTCCATAACCACCAGTATATACTCGTACCCTCCCTTACACTTCTCTAAGTGTAAGAAGTCAATGGAGACCATCTCAAATGGGTGTGTGGTCACGATGTTGGTGAGAGGGGCTCTGGTTGGTTTGTTGGGGCGCTTGGTCTTCAGGCAGCTACACACCTGTGTGATGTAATGTTCCACATCTTTCTGCATGTGAGGCCAATAGAAACGGTCCCTCAACAGGTGCAACACCCTCTCCACGCCTAGATGGCCCAGGTCTCTGTGCAGTTCTTTATATACCAGCTCATGGAACTTTTTCGGCAGGACTAGCTGAGTTCGGGTAGCTGTTTTCCGGCGCAGGATGCCATCATCATCAAGGCACAGCCGATGCTTCTCTCTCATGAGTGTCGCAACACCCCTGCTCGCACACTGTGTTTTTCCCCGAGGCCACTGATTGGAGGTTATGTACTTCAGCACCTCACCAATGACAGCATCCTCCCTCTGGGCGTCTCTCACCGTCTGACTGGGTATCTCTGCCACAGGTGATGTATGTTCCTTCTCAAACTCGGCTAGTGCTGTGGCTATGGTTACCGGACACATCCAAGGCTCAGCTCTCTCCAGCTGTACTGACAGCGCCTGGGTCACACTGTTCATGACCTCGGGGTGTACTTCTTGTGAACAGGTCTGCATGTACTGCTCCATCGGCATGCGTGAGAGGCCATCTGCGTCCCCATTGGCTCGTCCAGGCCGGTACTTGATAGAGAACTGGAAATCGGCTAACTCTGCTACCCACCTGTGGGTGGTCGCATTCAGTTTGGCTGTCGTGAGCACATAGGTGAGGGGATTATTGTCTGTGTAGACAGTGAATGATGGAGCGTGGTAGAGGTAATCTCTAAATCTCTCACATATGGCCCATTTCATCGCGAGGAACTCCAACTTCCCTGAGTGGAGATGGTAGTTCTTCTCAGGAGTTGTCAGTGTCCTAGACCCATACGCGATGACTGCCAGCCCACCCTGTGACTGTCTTTGATACAATACTGCCCCGAGGCCCTCTCGTGACGCGTCGCAGTGAAGGATAAAGGGCTGTTCAAAGTCTGGGTAGCCCAACACTGGTGGCTGGATGAGGAATTCAATCAACTGACAGAGGACCTGTTGGTGTTCAGCTGTCCACTTAACTGGGTGAGAGGAGGGCAGATGGTCTCGGGAGCCCTTCCTCCCCTTGTCCTTTCTCTTTTGTTTGAGCTTCCCCGCTGCTGTCTTCTCTGGGGTGAGGAGGTCATAGAGAGGCCTTGCGATTCGGGAGAAGTTAGGTATGTAGGGCCGGTAATACGAGATGAATCCCAGCATCTTCCTGAGCTCTCCGATGGTCGTAGGTTCTCTCTCCTTCAGTGCCTGGACCGGGGCCACATCAGCGGGGTCCATTGTGTATCCATCCTTGGTCACAAGCCTTCCCAGGAACCTTACTTGGTTTTTGAAGAGTTCACATTTTCTTGCCGTCAGCTTGATTCCATGGCTTCTGTAGCGGTGCAGTACTCTTCTCAGGTGCTGGAGGTGTTCGTCGAATGTGGTTGAGTGGACCAGGTTGTCATCTAAATACGGCAGACAAATGTTGTCCCTCAGCCCAATCAAACATTCCTCCATGGACCTCTGGAACTCTGCTGGTGCTGAGGACAGTCCGAAGGGAATTCTCACCCATTCATATAATCCCCACGGGGTGATGAATGCAGTCAGTGGACGGCTGGACTCCTCAAGAAACCCCTGGTGATATGCCTTCCCCTGATCCAAGACAGAAAACCAGGCACTCCCCTTCAGGCTGTCGAGCATATCCTGGATGCGTGGTATTGGATGGCGGTCTGGGATGGACCTCTTGTTCAACTCACGGTAGTCACAGCAGAGGCGGAGGCTCCCATCCTTTTTCCGCACACACACGATTGGGCTTGAGTAGGGTGATTTTGACTTAGTTATCCAGCCTCTGTTCAGTAAATCCTCGAGGTATTCCTTCACTTCTTTATGAAGAGGCTTTGGGACTGATGTGTATGTCCGCTTCACCGGTGTGGTGTCACTCAGGCGGATCTTGAGCTGGAGTGATGGAATAGTCCCCACATCATGGTCATCGCGTGCGAACACACTACTCTCCTCCCGCAGTAGCTCTCTCACCTGCAGTTGTTGTTCAGGTGTCAGGTGGTTCAGAGGGACAGGCGGGTCCCATAGATCTTCCTCCTGGTGTTCCGTCTTGACATCACCTGGCCCTTTCAGCTTTGTTGTGTCTCTAATCACAGGTCTTCGTTCTGTACCTGTTGTGGAGGTCCCTGGGATGACTGGGTTCACTGTACTAGTCCCATCCACATCCAACGGCTTCACGGCGGCAGGGTAGATGGCTCTAGTTCTTTGGGTCTGCCCCAGGGGAGTCCGTGGCGGCAGTGTGATGTCATGAGCTGTGACGTTAGTCACTGGGACAGCGATGCGTGACCAGGTTCCCTTCTGTAAACATACAATGTTTTCATCCACCTTCAGGCCCTCTGGCCACTTTGGGTTCACATTAGGCTCAAAGAGGACGTTCTGGTCTGCTTGGAGGGGCCCTGCTCTAACACCACACTTAACAATCTTTGTCTGGCCCGCCGGAATAGTCATGCTTTCTCGGCCCACTTTAACCATCCCCTCACCTTCCATATCATCTTGGCTGTTTATCAGCTTCACGAGGACTTCAGCCTTCTTGTAGTCAACCGCGAACGCAATGCTTAGTGCCTTTGTGATTACACTTGATGGCTGTCCAGCTCCAGACTCTAACAGGTGTTCAATTACATTGTAACCGATGATCGGTTCTTCTGCGGTGCCCTGGTGTGTGGTTACTAGTATTGGCACAGTGAGTTCCATTGGTGGAGTCTGAGTGGTGCTATTCGGTGCTAACTGGACAGTCACTTCCACCCATCCAGAGAAAGGAATGGTTGTCTGGTTTGCTGCTTTACCAGTCAGGGTGCCAGGGCCAAGGATCTCTTCTGTGCTTCTCACCTTGGTGTGTGGGAGATGTTTTCTCCTCCATTCTTCACTGATTAGGCAGACCTGCGACCCGGTATCCCACAATGCCTGTGTGGCTACACCATCAATGTAACAGTTTATCATGTATTTCTTTCCAATTAGGTTCAGCAGCTGTGACTGGCGTTTTGAGGAGATATGACTCACTGTGGGTGCTTGCTGTTCCCGCCCTGCCTCGTCTCGCTGTCGGGCAGACACTCTGGCTTCTAGTAGCTGAATACTGTCGTCGATGAGCTTGCTGGTGACAGTACAGCTAGACGTGTCTACCTGCTCCGATTTTTCAGGCCTCTGAGCTCTACACCCTCTTGAAAGATGGCCACTCTGTCCGCATTTGAAACAGTGGTTGCACTGGTCGCCCCTTTCACTGTCTTGACAGGCTTTGCATCCGCGCTTCCTCACAGGCTGCTGCTGACGAGAAGGTCTTTGGCCAGAGGAGTGGTTCATGGCTTTTCTCATCTGTTCCATTTCTCCTTTCAGCTGTTGGATTATCTCGTAGAACGCAGACTCCTTTTGGTTCCCTGCCTGTGTCTTAAGGGCTTTCACACTCGCGGATGTTGATGGTGACGACTCCTGACCCCCGACCACTGCAGCTTCCGCTCCTAGATACTGATGTGCCTCAGCTCGCACTTCCCGCACTCTGGTTTCCTTACTGTGGGAGCTCTTCTTGAATTTCCGCTGTCTCTCTGACTCGAAACTTGCGGCCTCTATCATCTTAACAATGAGAACATCATCAGTAGTTGCTTGATCATCGAGATAGCTCTTGAGCTGATATTTTACCTGGTCACTCACTAGCCCAGTTCCCACAGCTCTTAGGAACTTCTTCTGTATCAGTTCAGGGCTGTATTGTTCATCAGAGCCAGGCTCTCTCGCTGCTGCTAAGAGTCTCTCTTTACATGCTATGGCTCGGAACAGGAAGTTCTGTGGTGACTCCTGACTGTCCTGTGTGATGTTGATTAGTCGGTGATATAGGTCCACAGAGCTATCCTCTTTGAAATGGCCTTTCAGAATGGTCCTCAGCTGAGGGAGGGTGAGTTCGGTTTTGATCTCTAACAAGTCACGGAGAGTCAGCCCAGGGCTGATGGCTCGGATTACAGCCTCTATTATCTCCAACTCGCTGTGGCCTTTTCTCACCCCCATATCAATCTGATGCGTAAGATTTATATAAGACAACTTGTCTATCTGCCCCCGTTCTCCTATTTGGCCATTTATCTTAAAGTCTCTGCGTATGGTTACTTCAGGGGGTTGGATTACTGACGGGATTGGGTTTGAAGGTTGACTAGGTCTACTGGGTTCTTTAAGACTTAGTTTCTCACTGAGGCGTGATATCTCTTCCTCAAGCGCTTTTGTGGATGCAGTAAAGCTGGACTGTAAGGCCTGATATTGTTCATGTAAGCTTGCCAATTCAGCAGCATCCTTGTTAGTACTGTCTGCACCTGCACCAGTATGTGACTCCGCCCCTCTCTGCTTCATTTCACTAGAGAGGTCCACTAGTCTGGACAGAAACTGACGTGCTACCTCTTCATCCTCCTTCTCAATTGCTTCATCCACAGTTTCACTAATAAGTCTGATCAGCGCATGCCTCTTTGTCTGGTTTTCAGTGGGGACTTTAGCAATAACACACACCTCTTTTAACTGGTCCAGCCCTAACTGCAGGAGGGTCTCACTCAGCCTGTCTTGCAGTTGCTCAAGCTCCAGTTCCATTGTTGGTCACGTGTTCTCACTCCGCTCCCCACTTCTTCTCCTGACAATGGTGGCAATGGCGCTGATCCCGGGTTTCGGCACCAATATTTGTAGCACACTTGATAAGAATGACACTTACAAGGGCTGGTGTTTTTGTTGTTTTACTCCATCTGTCAAATAGACATTACAGAGGACACGTTTTCAGAGCATGGCTCACTATACGAACGGCAACACTCATCTGACGACTCTATGTCCCAGAGTGCACGGCGAGAGCCAGCACTACGTCACACAGGCTAGAAGCAATTAACCTGCAGTGCCCTCCTGTGGCGAGAACCGGCTATCACAACAACACAGCAGACAATTCTCCTCTTTACTATTAGTGAGTGGTCAATGAAGGTAAGTATATAAAATAAAAAATAGATGGGGGGCTACTAAATCCCAAGTACCCCACACAGAGTCCAGAGGGCTTGTAGCGGTCTGATGCTGTGGTGCCACCGTCGGGCCACGCCCGCGATGTCGGCGGGGGGCCAGTGAAGGTAGGAGCCAGCACCCCGGCATGGGAGGAACTTTGTGTAGCGACGAAGAATCGGTCAGCCTCCTTTGCCAGCTCACGGGGATCAGTGATGGTGGAGTTAGCGAGCGCAGTCTGGACGTGGGGCGGCATGTTGCGCAGAAACAGCTCCATAAACAGGAAACATGGCTTTTCTTGACCCAGTAGGTTTAACATCCTGCTCATTAGCTCCGATGGTTTGCCATCTCCCAAGCCCTGAATTGCGAAGAGGCGACGTGCTCTCTCCGTTGTTGACAGTTCAAAAGTTTCAAGGAGGAGATGTTTAAGTGCGGCGTATTTACCTTCGGCCGGTGGGTTGGTTATGAAACCGCTTATCCTGGAAGCCGTAGCGCACCCCAGCGCTGCCACTACGTAGTAGTACCTGGTCTCGTCTGCTGTTATGTCTCTGAGCGCGAACTGTGCCTCAGCCTGCGCGAACCATGTAGCCGCGGAAGACTCCCAAAACTCCGGCAGTTTAATTGCAACGGCGTTCGTAGCCATAATGTGTGTGGTTTCAGAAAACTTATCCGAAAACCGACGTCGGGGTCACCAGTGTAGAGCCGAAGGAACGGAGAAGACCGTAGGTTCACACTTTAGCCGTGTAGGCAACTTTCTTTAATCCACGGTAAATCAGAGAGACAACCAAACCACAGCTCGACTGAGCGGAGGTGGCAAGAAATCCGAAAACTGGCTGGACAACCATAACTTAACCCTGCGTTAACCTGCCAGGGCAACCATGACTTAACCCTTAGTTCCTGGGTTGAATTCTGTCCCCAATACGTGTCCACCACATTGTCAGTTTATCAGTGTTTTCTTGTCTCACCAGGACCGTGTCACCGACATTGACATCCGAGTACCTGGCGTGACGCCGTTCGTCTGCATAGATCTTTGATTGTCCTTCCTGTTCTGCGTCTCTGTCTCTTACCTCCAGATCAGCGTGTGCTGCTGTGATGCTTGGCAGCTTCCCCCTCATCTTTCTTTTGAAGAGCAGCTCCGCGGGACTCTTCCCTGTGGTCGCGTGATCGATGCTCCGGTATACTGTCACATACTTTCTAAGTTCTCGCTTCCAATTGAGTCCATCTGAAACAGCGATGCGAATCCTCTTCATCAGCGAGGCGTTTTGACGTTCTACCTCGCCGTTCGCCTGTGCCCATCGTGGCGTTGTTTTCACATGCTTGATTCCGTTGGTGTCACAGTACTCACTGAACTCCTCTGATTTGAACTGAGGACCCTGGTCCGACCTCAGTGTGACGGGAAGTCCATGTCGACTGAAGATTGTCTCTAGACTGTCTATCACTGTTGACGTGGTTGTGGACTTTAACACGTCATACTCATAGTAGCGGCTGTAGTAATCAACTACAACTACAATCGAGTCACCTGTCGGCAGGGGTCCGAGTAAGTCAATGGCAATATCTTGCCAGGGCCCCTCTGGTAACTCTGTTGGTCTTAACGGTTCCGGTGCGTCTGGCCGAGCAACAACTTGGCATCCGTGGCATGACCTACAATGTCTCTCGGCTGCTCTGTCCATTGTTGGCCACCAGACTTTGCTGCTGAGGTGCTGTTTAGTTCCGACAATTCCTAAGTGTCCTTCGTGTGCTAGTGAGAGAGCGCGTGCCCGCAGTACTTGTGGCAGCACAATACGCGTTCCACGTAGAACCAACTGTCCTATTACACATAACTCACTAGCCACTGCGGCATATGCTGCGCACTTCTCAAAGTGTCCACTCTCAATAGCTTTACGCACCTCGATCAGCTCCTCGTCGTGGGCTGATGCCTCCTCCACCTCGCGGGTTGTCAATGCTCTGGGTGTGGCACTCACTGCAACAAAACTCACATACTCGTCGGATCCGTGTGCATGTTTCTATTTCAGTGCGCTGTTCCCCAGCAGACGTGATAGTGGGTCTGCTATGTTCTTTTTGCCCGAGATATGTACTACTTTAAAATCATAAGGCTGTAACCTTAGGACCCATCGCTCTATACGAGCGCATGGTTTCGAGCGTGGGCTGTAGATAGATTCAAGAGGTTTGTGGTCTGTAACCAAGTCAAATCGTCTACCATAGATGTATGGGTGTAACCTTTCACACGCCCATACCAGACCTAAGGCCTCTTTCTCTGTCTGAGAATACCTGCGTTCACAGTCGGTTAGACCACGACTGACATAACAAATGGGAACATTTTCTCCATTCTGGGTCTGTACTAACACTGCTCCTAATCTCACTGGACTAGCATCTGCAATGATTTTGGTCGGTGCATCTTTGTTAAAGTAGGCTAGTGTCCCTGCTTTGGCTAAGCCCTCTTTCAGCGCCTCAAACGCTTGTTTCTGTTCTGGACCGAATTCAAACGGAGTGTCTTTTATCTTGGCCTCCACAGGCGCCCGTAGGTTGAAGGGTATACGCCTGAGTGGCTGTGCTACTGGTGTCACCTCTGGGTCTATGTGTAGCTTTATCTGTTTTGTTTTCAGCTTCCGTACCCCCTGAAATACAGTCGGGTACTGCTGCTGAAGTGATTAGTTCATGTCTCTGACGGCTGATATGTTGGCACCTATTTTCAGTACACCTAGTTTCATGGCCAACTCTTTTCCTAGTAGTGGTTCTCCATCACCTCTGATTACTATGAATTCTGCTTGTTCACAGCGTTCTCCTATTTTTACTTTGCATGTGAACGTCCCTTTAATGGGTAGAGGTTGGTTAGATGAATAAGAAAATAGTTTCCTTTCCGGCTTTGGGACATATGAGTGGCACCTAATTTTCTCTGACTTTAAACCCTCCCAGGTCTTTTCGTCTATCACATTGCAAGTAGCCCCGGAGTCGACAAGCATCTTCAAGCTAACTCCTCCCACATTTATGTTGAGCCTATCTGACTTGTTTGTATCACTCAATACAAAGGCATAATCATGTTCTTCTATCTCTATTTTATGCACTTTTTCCTTTCCTGTTGCACCTTTTGTTTTGCATTGCTTTGCGAAATGGTCTCTACCATTGCATTTGCGACACGTTTGGCCGCGCGCGGGACAATTGGGGTCTTTCCCAAAGTGGTCTGAATGTCCACATCTAAAACACGTTTTGTCCATTTTGTCCGTTTTTCCTCTATCTGCGCCCGGTCTCCCTTGTCCTCTCTTCTGATATTTCCCTCCTTTCTGTGAGACACGACTCACAGTCGCCTCTGCTTTCCCCTCCCTCACAGACATCTCTGCCATTTGTTCTTCAATTTGTTCACACTGTGCCGCCAACTCGAGAGCACGAGCAAGCACCAAACCACGCTCCTCGAGGAGTCTACGGCGAACATAACTTGACGTGCATTTGCTTACAATTGCGTCTCTAATCTGATCGTCCGTGTCTCCACCAAAACCGCAGTCTTTTGCCGCACGTCTCAAGCGTGTAGCGAATTGTTGTACTGTCTCCCCTTGATTCTGAGAGATTTTCTGAAATGTCTGGCGGACGAATGTAGCATTTACTTGAGGCACGAAATATCTGTTCAAAGCTGCAACAGCGGCATCATAATCAGTCACCTCTCCGGTGGCGTCCAAAGTTGAAAAGATGTCCTGTGTGTCTGGACCTGCGTGATGCAAAAGAAGTGCTCTCCGGCGCTGCTTCACTGCATCCTCGGTGTTATCATCGATGATCAGACCTTTCCCATCAGCAAACAGTTCAAATGACATTAGCCATCTTGTCCACCGCGGCCCCAAAGTCGCCGGGTCGGAGTAGCAATCAAACGCCGGTACGCATGCTGTCTTTTCCATGCTGCCGCGCTAGCTAGCTACAACTGTTAGCTACACTTCAGATCTAACTAAACGTTACGAACTTTAGCTCATCACTTAGCTTAGGCTCGGTACATCACTCGTCGCCATTGTTCTGATCCGTTATTCCCACCTATATGCTTATTTAGGTGTCATTAATAATAAATGATTAGGCACACCGTTATTACACAATGCCTAACGTGGCTTGCTTTATTCCACCGTATTGCAAGACTGCCCGAACAATATTCCTCGCGCTTCTCCCCACATCAACAGGTGACGTCACATACATACGGGTGCCCTTACATGCCAAACCGGTACATGACACCAACTAGTTTATCCGCTTCAACCCTTGTAACGGAAAAGATGGCGAAAAGAAAAAAAGACGATGATTACCGTGCATTCCAGGCTGCGTGCACAGAGGAATTTGCATTTGTGGAGAGAGGAGGATCTGCGGTATGTCTAATATGCAATGATAAAATTGCATCGATGAAACGGTCAAATATAAAGCGGCACTTCGATACGCACCATGCTTCATTTGCATGGAAATCTCCAGCGGGGGACAGCAGGAAAAGGGCACGCGAGGAGCTACAGCGGAGAGTGCAGACGAGTCAGCAGCAACTACGTGTGTGGACCAAGCAAGGTGACGGGAATTCCGCTAGCTTTGCGGGGGCTTTGGCAATAGCAAGGAATGGAAAGCCATTCACAGATGGCGAGTATGCCAAAACATTCATGCTTGATTTGGCCAATGAACTGTTTGATGACTTCCCAAATAAAGACAAGATAATCAAACGAATAAAAGACATGCCCCTGTCAGCAAGAACTGTGCACGATCGTAGCATCATGATGGCAAATCAAGTCGAGGAAACACAAATTAAGGACATAAACGCCGGGACATACTTTTCTCTCTCGTTAGATGAGTCAACAGAGGTTAGCCATCTATCTCAGTGCAGTATAATTGCCAGGTATGCTGCAGGTGACACACTGCGTGAGGAAAGCTTGGCTGTTTTGCCAATGAAAGGGACAACAAGAGGAGAGGATTTATTCACGTCTTTCATGGAGTTTGCTAAAGAAAAAAAACTACCGATGGATAAACTTATTTCTGTCTGTACTGATGGTGCACCCTGTATGTTGGGGAAGAACAAAGGATTTGTAGCGCTTCTCCGTGAACATGAAAAGAGAGCCATCCTAAGTTTTCATTGCATCCTGCACCAGGAGGCGCTTTGCGCTCAGACGTGTGGCCAGGAGCTTGGTGAGGTGATGTCGCTGGTCATTCGAGTGGTCAACTTTATTGTTGCCCGAGCTTTAAATGATCGCCAGTTTAAAGCTCTGTTAGAAGAAGTTGGGAATCATTATCCCGGTCTGCTTTTACACAGCAACGTGCGTTGGTTGTCAAGGGGGAAGGTGCTCAGCCGTTTTGCAGCTTGCCTGAGTGAAATCCGGACTTTTCTTGAAATGAAAGGCGTCAAGCATCCTGAGCTAGACAACACTGACTGGCTCCTGCAGTTTCACTATCTCGTGGACATAACTGGCCATCTGAACCAGCTCAATGTGAAAATGCAAGGTATTGGAAATACAATCTCATCCCTTCAACAAGCAGTGTTTGCATTTGAAAGCAAGCTGGAAGTCTTTCTCAGGGACATTGAAACAGGTCGTCTTCTGCACTTTGAAAGACTGCAACAATTTAGAGATGCATGCTTAGCAAGTGACTCCACTCAACATCTGGATCTCCAGCAGCTAGCTGGCTTTACGTCCAATCTCCTGCAGTCATTCAAAGCACGTTTTGGAGAATTTCGTGCGCGCACTGGTCTTTTCAAGTTCATCACTCATCCACATGGGTGTGCAGTGGACAAAATCGACCTGACATGCATCCCCGGGGTCTCTATCGGAGACTTTGAGCTGGAAGTTGCTGACCTGAAGGCATCAGACATGTGGATGAGTAAGTTCAAGTCACTTAATGGAGAGTTGGAAAGGCTTGCGCGACAGCGAGCAGAGCTGGCGAGGGAACACAAGTGGACAGAAATGAAAAATATTCAACCTGAAGACCAGCTGATTCTTAAAACTTGGAACGAGCTTCCTGTGACATACCACACAATGCAGCGTGTGAGTATTGCCGTATTGACCATGTTTGGCTCTACATATGCATGTGAGCAGTCATTCTCGCATATGAGGAACATTAAGACCAACCTACGCTCACGTTTAACTGATGGAAGCCTCAACGCCTGCATGAAGCTCAACCTCACCACGTAGAAACCAGACTACAAGGCCATCAGCAAAACCATGCAGCACCAGAAGTCGCATTAAAAGTAAGACATATTTAATGTATTATACATTAAAAATACTATATGGCTCTCAATGAAATATATTTAGAAATATTTGGCTTTTATGGCTCTCCCCGTCAAAAAGGTTCCTGACCCCTGGCCTAACGGGTCTACTTATTCGTGTAACTTACTATATATACTATATATATATGTGTGTGTGTGTGTGTGTGTGTGTGTGTGTGTGTGTGTGTGTGTGTGTGTGTGTGTGTGTGTGTGTGTGTGTGTGTGTGTGTGTGTGTTTAGCCGGGTGGGGATTGATTTCTAAAGTAAAAAACCACCAGAGGGCGCTGTGCCTTGTGGAACCTTCCCCAGCGCGAGCTAGAACAGCGGAGATTAAACCGGGAGTTCCGTTTTTTCGTTCCCTTCCTCAAGTACTCTGGGGTGATCGGCTGTGTTTCTAAGAGCTTGTAGAAGAGGTAACGTTCCATGTTAAAATGGTATCTAATGCAGAACATATGGAAAGATTCATGTTAATAATGCTGTGTTAGATGTAATATGTGAGACCTGTTGCCGATTGTAATGTTATACTGTGTGATGTTCACGGATTTATTGTTGGAGCGTTTCCATGTGTAAAGGATAGCCAAGCAGAGTTAGGCATCCATCACACCATGTGGGGGAGGACCATGTTAAAGGCTATACTTGTGAGTGTTAGCTAGGCCAATCACATTTATTAGCTACAGATGTTGTGTTTGGTGGCAACTAACTTTGTGCTTTTCATTTATTTTATTTATTTGCGTGTAACAGGGAGGACCCTGCAGTTGTTTATTGTGCAGTTATTGTAAAAATTGTATAAGGTGATAGGTAGCCTACTCGTGACTCTCTGACTGGTAGTAAGTCGATGTCACCGTGGGGCATCGGTAAGAATGCACAGAGAGAGATGGTCTTCCTTTTATGACTTTTAATAAATCTTCACGCACTGAACAGTTGTCTCGTTGTACATAGTTTGTATAATGAGTTGTATGTATATTTGTGTTATGAGTTGTGTGGTTCTGGAATAACAGAAATAAACAATATTATTCACATTACAGTAGTTACACTATGAAATATACTACTACAGCAACAGAACATAAATAATTAGATCCTTGTACGTAAATCACCAAATTTAGTTAGGCTACAACCAATCATTCATCTTACATTACAGGCTACATAGCAATCAAATAACATTAGCCACTCCTACACATTAGTCTAATGGTAGCTAACAAATGTGTTCTCTGAACTCTAACAAAATATAAACTAATCTAGTTTAACTCTACCTAACTGCACATGTTCTTCATGGGAAGCCATTGTTATCCCCACGCAGGTCCAATAACTGTAGCTAGCATTAGCTTATTTTAGCTAGATTCATTCACGTCTACATCGCACAAATCAACAGAAATACTACGGTACTTGCCTCTCAATGGACGCACACTCCGACAAACGATGTCCAAACAAACGCTCATTCACTATTTCTCATTACTAATTCTTAGCTAGTTGTAGAACTTTGGGCTAATAACCACTGGTCGGCACTCGTGTGTCTTCTCCAAACTTCACCGGAGCAACTGAGGACATGACCTGACATGTTAGCTACAGGGGATGATTGACAACCTAGCTAACCAATAGGAAACAGGCTACTTCAGCATTAACCAATAGAAACACAGACTAGGCGGGAATTTAGGAATGAACATGAAATATAGGCCTATTCTAAACTAAAATATTACTCGTAATATCTAAGAGATATTAATAAACTAAAACAAAGAGAAGGATATGGAATCTTCTTAACAGCCGCCCCCAAATATGGCGTGCCGTATTTGTCTCTGACGGAGAAGATTCACACAGTGTCCTCATCTGGAATGGCAGGGAGCTTGATGAGGCGGGCAACTGGTCTCATGTAGGTCTTGCCTTCAATGTTGACTTCAGCAGCACGGATTTGTCCGTCTGCTCCTGGGAGAACCCTGCTCACTTTCCCTATTGGCCAAGATGCCCTTGGCAGCTGTGGGTCGACGATCATGACAACCGTATCGGACTGGCGGTTCTCTGAGTCGTTCCACCACTTGGAGCGGGTCTGGAGAGCAGGCAGGTAATACCTCACGAAGTGTCTCCAAAACTGGTCAGCCAACACTTGGCAGTGTCTCCACCGGCGGCGACTCAGAAGCTCTGACTCCTGTAAACAGCTTGGGGCATGGTTGGGTCCAGCCGCCCCATGAGAAGCAAGTTTGGGGTCGCGGGTTCTGGGTCTGCCACATCAGTCGACACGTACCCCAAGGGTTTGGAGTTCAAGATGCCCTCCACTTCAATGAGAACGGTGTTGAGCACTTCCTCAGTGACGGTCTGTGCTTTCTCAGTGGCGGTGAGGGCGGTCTTGATAGATCTTATCTCACGTTCCCAGACACCCCCGAAATGAGGGGCACTTGGTGGGTTGAACTGGAACTTGATCTGAGTCTTCGCCAGCCGCGCTTGAAGAGTCTGATGCAGAGCTCCAAAGGCCTCCTGTAGCTCTCGCTCTCCACCCTTGAAGTTGGTGCCCTGGTCAGACAGAAGCTCCATAGGTTTCCCTCTCCGAGCGATGAATCTCCTCAATGCCATAAGAAAGGAATCTGAGTCGAGGCTGGTCAGGAGTTCTATGTGGACTGCCCTAGTCGTCATGCACTTAAACAGCACTCCCCACCTCTTCTCGTTCCGTCTGCCCACTTTCACCTGAAGAAGCCCGAAGCAGTCGACCCTGGTGGAGGTGAACGCCGGCTTGTCCAGACGCAGACGAGCCTCAGGAAGGTCCGACATCTTCGGAACAGTGGGTTTGGCCCTCCATCGTTGGCAGTCCACGCAGATCCGCTGTTGTTTCTTAATGGCTTCTCTCCCCTTGAGAATCCAATATCTCCGGCGGAGTTCTGCGTACAGCCGCTCCGATCCAGGATGTCGTAGCTCATTATCAGTGTCCTGGATGACCAACTTGGTCACTGGGTGGGTGCGCAGGGTCCAAGATGGTAGGATGCACGGTGTAAGGCTCTAACTGATGACTACGTCGTAGTCTTCCACCCACCCGGATAAGCTTCATGCTCTCGTCATATTCCGGATCCAAGGTCAGCAGGCGACTCGTGGACGACACAGGTTTGCTTTCTCTCAAGTTCTTGAGCTCTTCTGGGAAGTACTGTTCTTCAGCCTGTCTCAAAACTTCTCTCTCTGCTTCCATGTAAGCTTCAGCAGAAGGGCTCCCTTGCAAGCCTGCCGCCCCATGACGAGATAACGCTGTTGCTTCGATCAGCTCTTTGAAGCTGCTGAACTGACCTGATCAGGTAGTGCAGGGTCAGTGGATGCGATGGACAGAGCGCAGAAGGTTGGCTTCCTCACCTCAGTGGGATCATCTGGTACCTCAGTAGCAGGTTTGGCTGGCCAGTGGTCAGGTGACTGTCGCAGGAAGACTGGGCCCTGACACCATCGACTGTCTGTCGAGGCAAGCTCCTGCAAGGCCAGGCCACGGGTCAGATCATCTGCCGTATTATTGGCAGAGTCCACATAGTGCCAGGCTTGAGCATCAGTCAGGTCTTGGATCCCAGCTACTCTGGTGCCAACAAATACTTTGTAGCGGCACGAGTCTGACTGAAGCCAGGTCAAGACTGTCGTGGAGTCTGACCACAAGACAATTCTGCACAGGGGCAAAGTGAGCTCCCTCTTCAGCAGAGCGGCCATCTGAGCTCCTGTGACGGCAGCGCAGAGCTCCAATCGCGGTATGGACTGTTGGCGCTTTGGGGCCACTCACCATCGGGCGGTCAGAAATGCGACTTGGACCTGCCCCTGTGGATCTTCTGTGCGTAGATAAGCCACGGACCCGTAGGCACACTCGGAGTCGTCACAGAATATGTGTACATCTCTGACACTGTCTGGCAGAGCCATCTCGGCCCTCACATAGCAGCGGGGAAAGGAGATCAGGTGCAGGTGTCTCAGTTCCTCTTCCCAGGTTTCCCAGGACCGGAGAAGCTCGCCGGGCAGCAAGGGATCGTCCCACTCTCTCTGTTTGTCCCACAGCCGTCGCACCAGTACCTTAGCCCTTGTGGTGTAAGGCACAATGAACCCCAATGGATCATATTGGCTTGCGAGGACACGGTAGATGTTTCTCATTGTGGGAGTGGGGGTTTCTGACAGCCGACACTTGTAGCCCAGGGTATCTGACTGACATGACCAAAGCAGCCCAAGGGTCTGTTCCTGAGGGTCCGCGCCCGCTGGATCTTGACTGAGCCAGAGCTCACTGCTTTCTGCTCGGGCTTCTTTGGGTAGGTGACTGATCACCTCGGGAATGTTGCTGGCCCACTGCCTCAGCTCCATGCTACCGGTAGCTCGGAGCGCCTTCAGTTTGTCCACCAGCTGCTTTGCCTCATCCACCGAAGGCACACTCTGGAGATGGTTGTCCACGTAGAAGCTCCTCTCTACAGCTTCACGGACATCCTCTCCGGGCAGGCTGTGGTATGACATGCTTCTGTAGCGCGTATGTGGCGCAGCATGGGCTACAGGTTGTCCCGAAGGGAAGGACCTGCCATTCATACACTCTCGGAGCAGCCTCCCTCTTGAGGTCTCGCCAAAGAAAGCGGAGCAGTGGCTTGTCTTCGGCCAGAAGTCGCACCTGGTGGAACATCGCCTTTATGTCATTACTGACCACGACAGAATGTTCCCGGAAGCGCAGGAGTACGCCGAGCAGGGAGGAGCCCAAGGTAAGTCCTGGCAGGAGGAGCTCATTGAGATTGTTATCCCGATACCTGAATGAACAGTTGAAAACTAACCTGTTCTTGTCTTGTGCTGGACCAGGTGATGGGGGATGTACCAGGTTTCTACCTGGTCCATCTCTGACAAGGGAAATTCCACAATGTAGCCAGCCTGCTCCAACTTCTGTATCTCCGCCCTGTATACTGCTGCTTTCTCTGGGTCCTTGGCAAGGCGTTTCTCCACACTGCGCAGGTTTGCCAACACTGCCTCTTTTTGGGAGCCTGTAGTCGGGGCATATCCTTCACCTTCAGCAGGGGGTAGCGTACCTTTCAACTCCATGGGTGTTCACTCTGACGGTCTTGGTGTCCAGCGGGTTCACTGCCTTCTGATCCTGTCTTGACCTGGTGACAAGCTTTTCACTCCGGTAAGGCAGCGTGTCCAGCTGCCAGTCTCTCCACGTGCCTGGACAGTTCTTCTGCTGGGGAGAATGTGGACACCAGAAAGCACTGTGATGAGGGGATGTATCCTTTCACAAACTTTGTTGGACTCTGGAGAGTCAGTGCTAACTGTTCTGGTGTTCCTTTTAGACCCAGCTGTTTGGTCGCGGCTTGGAAAAGAATGGTCCTCTCGGACCCGTCGTCCAGTATCGCATAGGTCTCCAACAGCACCTGACTGCAACCCGACCGGCGATCCAGATAGAGGATTTCATTCAGTGCACCTACATGAGAAGCGTCCTGCTCTCCCACTGGCTTCCTGTTAAGGTCGTGCAGTACTTCAATATGCTTCCCTTTGCATATCTTACAAGTCACTCTTAGATGACACTGTTTCGCTTGGTGGCCACGTCCACACCTCCAACATTTCTTGCTGGACTTCACCCAATTTCCCTTCTGCTGATTAGTCAGTTGACTGAAATCGGAGCACTGGGACAGGTAATGCTCTGTGTTCTTGCAGTATGGGCAATACACTTTCGGACTATCTTGAGACGTGTTGGGGGACGTGGCATGCTCTGTAACGGTGGCGACAGTTGGTTCCGCACCATGTAAGACACTGATTGTCTTGCGTCCCTTGTTGTCTTTGCGTCGATCTTTCTTCGACTCTATGGCTTCCTTCCCTTTGACGTGGCCAAGCTTGAGTCCGGTGTGTTGGATTTCCAGCTCGTACTCCAACCAGTCAGCAAAGTTCAGGAGGGTTGGGACTTTGATCTTTAGCGGATGAATGTATCTCTTGAAATTGGCACGCAGGTCATGTGGTAACTTGGCTGCAAGTCTCGCAACATGTGAACCACACTGAAGCTCAATATTACCCTCTTCACCCAACTGGTCTAGCATTCCTACCAGAGCTCTCACATGCAAAGCAAACTTCTTAAAGCTCGATGTATCACCACTGCGAATGGTAGGTCCATCCACCACCTCCGCGATTCGCTGTAAGGCCAGATGATGTGGCTGTCCGTAGTGGGAGATAAGGGAGGCCATGGTGTCGCGGTATGGATAGCGGGAGTTGCTATAGGAGTCTGCTATTAGCAACGCCTCTTCGAATTTCAAGTGATCTGTAAGCACCTGATATTTGAATCTCTCGGTTGCGTCTTCAGGCAGAATATTCTCCAAAGCCATCTTAAGTCTTGCAAACTCCCTCGGATCCTCTTTAGTGAACTTCGGTATCGTGGGTTTCGGTCCACGGTAGGTCTTCTCCTGCTGAAAAGATGTAGAGGAGTGCTGAGGACGAGTCAAGACCTGCCTTGGTGCTAAATGTTCGTGGCGTAGAGGTCGAGGGACAGTTGCTCCACCATGCTGTCTGTCAGACTCCTCTATCGACTCAGCTGACACCTGTGAACCATGGTCAGGTTCCCAATACTCGGGGCTCGGTGTCTGTGGCGGCTCCCGTTTCATCGAGCGGAGTCTGAATGCCAGCTCATCCACCAGCTCCTCCCCTAATGGCGGGGGAGGTGGCGGCCAATCCTCCTCTTCCTCCTCTCGCCTAACCAGGACATTACCAGTATTAGCTGCTGGCCCGAGTAAACCGCTGGGCGGTGTCAACTGTTCTGGCTGCGAGAAGGACCGGATCGGTGGTATAGGGACTGACTGACGAGGCTGAGGGAGCGGTTGTGGAGCGCTGTGGTCTATACGACATCTCATATCTGACATAGCCATTTGTCATTGTTGGTTCTCCTCTTGGAGCTGCCGAATTGCTCTCATAACCTCTGATGAGGCCGCGGGGGAAGGATGGGGAACCCACGGTGGCATGCTGTAGGGGGCTTCCACATTGCTCCTCCATCCAGGGTTCAGTGGTGCTTCAGCGCCAAAGGAACGCTGTTTTTTTGGCCCATTGTTCTGCCAATGAGCGAGAGGCGTCATCTGGGCGTATCCCTCCAGATCATGGCTGAATAGTGAGTATTCTTCAACTGCTCGCTGCTGTTCAGTGCGACTTGCATTCGCTTGAGGACGTTGCCTCCAACTAGGGAGGTTGACTTCATATTCATCCATTCAGGCTGGAGGCCGTACAGCGCGCTTAGGTAGCACATCTGGGTTCTCTTCTGAAGCCACCTTCAATCCACAGAAACCATCACCATCTGGCTCGAAGGACCATGTAAAAATTGTATAAGGTGATAGGTAGCCTACTCGTGACTCTCTGACTGGTAGTAAGTCGATGTCACCGTGGGGCATCGGTAAGAATGCACAGAGAGAGATGGTCTTCCTTTTATGACTTTTAATAAATCTTCACGCACTGAACAGTTGTCTCGTTGTACATAGTTTGTATAATGAGTTGTATGTATATTTGTGTTATGAGTTGTGTGGTTCTGGAATAACAGAAATAAACAATATTATTCACATTACAGTAGTTACACTATGAAATACACTACTACAGCAACAGAACATAAATAATTAGATCCTTGTACGTAAATCACCAAATTTAGTTAGGCTAAAACCAATCATTCATCTTACATTACAGGCTACATAGCAATCAAATAACATTAGCCACTCCTACACATTAATCTAATGGTAGCTAACAAATGTGTTCTCTGAACTCTAACAAAATATAAACTAATCTAGTTTAACTCTACCTAACTGCAAATGTTCTTCATGGGCAGCCATTGTTATCCCCACGCAGGTCCAATAACTGTAGCTAGCATTAGCTTATTTTAGCTAGATTCATTCACGTCTACATCGCACAAATCAACAGAAATACTACGGTACTTGCCTCTCGATGGACGCGCACTTCGACAAACGATGTCCAAACAAACGCTCACTCACTATTTCTCGTTACTAATTCTTAGCTAGTTGTAGAACTTTGGGCTAATAACCACTGGTCGGCACTCGTGTGTCTTCTCCAAACTTCACCGGAGCAACTGAGGACATGACGTGACATGTTAGCTACAGGGGATGGTTGACAACCTAGCTAACCAATAGGAAACAGGCTACTTCACCATTAACCAATAGAAACATAGACTAGGCGGGACTTTAGGAATGAACATGAAATATAGGCCTATTCTAAACTAAAATACTACTCGTAATATCTAAGAGATATTAATAAACTAAAACAAAGAGAAGGATATGGAATCTTCTTAACAGTTATTTTATTTGGTTATTTTCTTTCATTTGATTAGGACTTTGAACTTTAGGCCAGTTGTTTGTGTGTACTGGTGACAATGTTTTGTCTTACCTTACAGGTCTAGTTATATAGCCTGAGCTGGGATGTTGCCTGGTGTTCTGTGGTGTTATTGTTGTACTGTGTGTAGGGGGGGGGGGTCTTTCTTTTGGGAAAAAAGGGGTGACGCCAGTATTGGTTGTGGTTGCTATAGTTACCAAGCCCCCCTTCCGGTCTGCCTGTGTTGCAGGCTCTGTTGTTCTTCCTGTTTTAACTAAATGGCTGCTGCCGCACGTTACCATCTGCGTTGTGTGATTCATTGATGTCGTCTCTCATTACTGGCGGTGATTATCCTAACAGTGACGAGGTGGTCAGGGACAGAATTGTGTTCGCCACAAACTCAACAAGAATGAGAGAAAAGCTTCTCTGTGTAGGTCCAGAGCTAACACTGGAAAGGGCTATTGACATAGCACAATCACACAAACGATCACAGCAGCAATTAAAAACAATGGATTCCCCAACAGCAGGCGTAATCAACCAGTCTGTAGATGCAGTTACCAAGAAGCCGTTCAGAAGAGGACAGGCACGTCACGACCGCAAAACTGTAAACAAAACTGACGCAAACAGTGACATGCAAAACAAAGGATGTGGAGAGCACAGCCGCACTGAGGAATGTCCAGCAAAGGGACGCCAGTGTAACAAATGCAAAAAACTCAATCACTATGCTAGGGTGTGTAGGACACCACCACAGCACCGTCAAGCACAATATAAAGCAAAGAAAGTGCATGTTATTGCAGAGAGTGCTGAACAGCAATCAGAAGATGAATTGTACATTGACACTATAACTAAACAGCATGAAAACACAACTAAGGAACAGGCCTTTGCAGAATTGGAAATAGGCAAACAGAGGCACAAATTAAAGTTTAAAATAGACACAGTTGCCCAGGCCAACATAATACCAGCAAACACATTCCACCAACTGTTTGGAAATGTAGTGCTAGGCCGACCGTCCAGGCTTTCAGGATATGGTGGGAACACACTTAGTGTGAAAGGTGCCTGTAAGTTAACCTGCAGGTACAAAAAGAAAACAGTAATGCTATATTTTGACATAGTCTGTGCAGAAAGCGCTCCCCCTGTCCTAGGCATGAGAGCATGTCTAACCCTGAACATTATCAAAATAGTGCATATGGTCAATGCGCAGCCAGAGCCACACATGAGCCCGATGGATGAGTATGTGGATGTGTTTCAAGGCACTGGGCTGTTTCCTGGGGAGTGTAGTCTTCGCCTGAAACCTGAAGTAACACCAGTGGTGCGCCCGCCTCGCCGCATTCCATACGCTTTACACAGCTGACTCAAAGACGAGTCAGAAGAAATAGAGAAAATGGGCATAATCCAAAAGGTCACTGAACCAACAGAATGGGTTAACGCACTGGTGGTAGTGGAAAAGCCCAAAACAGGAAAGCTCAGGATTTGTTTAGATCCCCGCCCCCTAAACAAAGCCATCCAGAGACCCCACTATCCACTCCCTACTCTAGATGACATTACGGCAAGACTGGCAGGGGCACAGTACTTTAGCATATTAGAAGCCAGGTCTGGTTACTGGAACATAAATCTCAGCGAAGAGTCATCCATGCTAACTACATTTAACACTATCTATGGCAGATACACGTTCAAGAGACTCCCGTTCGGAGTCATATCTGCACAAGATGAGTTCCAGAGATGGGTGGATGAGGCCTATGAAGGACTCCACAATGTCGCTGCCATTATCGATGACATCATTGTATATGGCCACACCAAAGAGGGGCATGATGCCAGTCTGTGTGCCATGCTGCAGAGAACCAAAGAGAAAGGAATAAAATTGAACAAAGACAAGAACATCATCTGTGTGCCCAAGGTGAGCTATTTTGGACACATACTGACATGAGAGGGCATCCGGCCTGACCCCAACAAAGTCAAAGCAATCAAAGACAGAGCAAGCCGAAGCTAGACACAATATTGGGCATGATCACTTACCTGTCTAAGTTTGCCCCCAGACTCTCAGAGGCAACAGCCCCACTCCGAGAACTGTTGAAAGAGAGCAGTGGTTTGTATGGGACTCGAACCAGGATGCTACATTCCAGCAAGTGAAAAGCCTCTTAACACAAGAGCCCGGTCCCATACTAGCCTTCTTTGACCCCACTAAGGATGTGAAGCTGCAGGTGGATGCGTCCAAACATGGCTTAGGAGCAGTCTTGCTGCAGGATGAGAAACCAATTGCATATGTGTAACCTGCACGACAGGGGAATGGGCCTATGCTTGCGCAGGGACAGTTTACAGTCTAATGTCTAAGTTCAGTGGAGATTGGTGTAGGTTTTTTTCTAGACCAGATTCTAGTACTCACCCCAAAGACAACACACACACTCGAGGGTATAGTTTACAATAAAAAAACAATTTATTTCAACAGTTCAAAGTCAAGTTATTTCAATATCAATACTAAATTAGATGTGTTTTATATATATATATATATTACTCTATTATACTTTTTAAAAGTTCTTCCTAATATTCTATTTATTGTCTATATCTATCTATATTCTATTTTATACCCTTCTAATATATTACTTATGCAGCCATATTCTACACTAACAAATTAAACAAAATAATCCAAAATAAAGTATGAGTGCACTCAAAGAAAATAACAAAGAAAAGAAAAGGGGCAATGATTCAGTCTTCCAATTTGTGCAAGGTGCAATGTCCAGATCCTTCCACAATCACAGGGGCAAGTTAATGTAGAGGGCGATGATGATGAATCTAAATCCAGGGCGATGATGGGGGCAATCCAAAGGGGGTATCCAAGGGTTCCAAAAGGTGTAGCAAGGAGGGATTGTTCAGGGTACTAAAAAAAAACAGCCTGCACAAAATTGTCCAGATTCCTTATTAATTGCAATCTCTATCAAACAATTACAAACAAAATAAAAATACCCAAATCTAGAGTCAATTCTCAGAATTAAATCATTTCCTACATATAAATAATATGCGGTTGAATGACAACAGCCCATTGCTGTAAGAACAGTTAAAACAATGTCATCGCAGCCAGGCTGCATGACGGTCAGACGGCATTATCAATGTGAATTCACGTCTAGCTGGCTGCTATGGTTTATATGGATACCATGTAGCCCGAGTTGGCTCGGTGGCTAGTGGCAACCGGAGCTTACAGTTTTTTTTTAACAACAAGCATATTATTATATTAAAATATCTAACATTCCTACATCAAATAAACCCTATGGATCGGGTGTCCTGACTGGTTTTAAAGCTCTGAATCATATGGGAAACTGCTAAGGATCATAGATATACGTTTTAGCTGGGTTAGCTTAGCTTAGCAACCAATCGAAAATTGTCAGTCTTTAGATTTCAAGATTTTAAACTCTTAGCTCACCAGGATTCCAGCAGCGTACAAAACACAAGAGACAAGAATCTTCCTTCTTCCTTCAACAGGAGATCATCTGTCTTTGGATAAAATCAAGATATCCTACGTAAATGGCTATGATTACATGGAACACAGAAAGCTGTTTACTTTTAGCTTTGGCTAGCGACTCACCAAGGAAGCTTCGTGGGAGGGATCTTTATGTCGTAGTTCAAATGTCCTGTAGTTCAAATATCCATAGTTCAAATATCAATAATTCAAGTATCCATAGTCAAAGTTGTCCGTATTTCAAAATATCCGTATTTCTCTTCTCTTCCAGTCTTTCTCTCGTCAGATTCATTCTCTCTTCTCTGTTGTTGACGGTTGTTTGTTATGGTTTAAACTCTGTAGCTCGTGTGCCTCCTAGAGGCTACTAGTGGAACTTACACATGTCACAGGGTACATGTAATCATGTGGGTTACATTCTCCCCCTCTAAACCGCATCAGTCTCTGCATGCGTCTAAACACTGTATGGTCTTGCAGAGGGCACTCTAGAAGAATCAGGGACATTTCTGGCCAAACTTTCGAAAAATGAGGCCATGGCTAAGACTAAAGGCCTTCCTAGTTCACCATAACAGAGTCTCTCAGGGGGATGTCTTTCTCTGATAGATCTTCTGATCGGTTCACTCTCAGACGGGTTTCCGTCAGACGGGTCAGCCTGGCCTGTCACACCAGTGGGCGGTGCACTCTCGGGTTCAAGTGGGTTGTTTTCAGGTGAACGTCCTTCAGTGGGTCCAAATTGAGGTACAACAGCAGTAGATGACGCGGGGTCTCCCTCAGGTAAGTGTCTTCGAACAGGTTCAGAGAATTCATCTGTGACTACTTCTGTCTTACACCCAATTGGTTTCTTTTCAAGTAACTGATTGTGAACAGACTCAGGGGTATGGGGTACTTCATTAATGAGTGGACTACCAGATTGGGAGAAGTCTGATGGACTTGGATTCAACCCGACTGGGTTCAACAGTTCCGTGGCACGTGCTAGAGGGGTGGCCTGTGTGGTTGTCCTAATGCTTTGGGGAAACCTTGTGGAGATCTGTGGATAGCAATCCTCATCCTCGTCACTGCTGGGCATATCTAGGTCAACAATATTTTCGTGCCTGGTCTGCTGCGAGACTGCTTCCCTGTGTCTCAGCCTCCTTGTTGGTAAGTTTGTTTCAGGTTCCGAGACTTTATCTGTAACAGGTAGAAAGCCGCAGAGCAGAAGAAGGTCTCTGTGAGGGGTACGGTGTCGACCTTCACCCTGTTCTTGCTTGACGACATACACTGGGTCATCTCCCATCCTCTTCACCACAGTATGGACTTCCTTTTCCCATCTGTCCGCAAGTTTATGTTTTCCTCTTATATTGACATTCTTCACCAGGATTCTATCTCCAGGAACAAGTTCTGCGGCTCTGATGTTTTTATCAAACCTGGCTTTATTCTTCTCTCCCATCTTCTTAGAGCTTTCAGAAGCAAGTGCATAGCTGTCTTGGAGGCGCTGTCGAAGATGTTTAACATACTTCGAATGCGACTTGAATCCAATTTGGTCTCGTGTAAGGCCTAGAACCAGATCAATGGGTAGTCTTGGCTGTCTACCAAACAACAATTCATATGGAGAGTAGCCTGTGGTGTCATTTTTCGTGCAATTGTATGCATGGACTAGCGGTTTGACAAAGTCCCTCCAATGGTATTTATCCTTGTGTTCTAGTGTCCCAAGCTGAGAGGGGTCCTGTTAAATCTCTCGACAGGGTTTCCACGTGGATGGTATGGCGTGGTTCTGATCTTTTCGGTTCCAATCAGAGAGCACAACTCCTTGATGGTGTGGGATTCAAAATCTCTCCCCTGGTCACTGAGAAGGCGACTTGGAAAACCATACTGTACAATGAAGTTTTCCCACAGTGTTTTGGCAACCGTATTCACCTTTTGGTCTTTCGTGGGGATGGCAACGGCAAACTTGGTGAAGTGATCCGTGATGACGAGGATGTTTCTAGTGTCCTTACTATCAGGCTCAATACAGAGGTAATCCATACACACCAGTTCAAGGGGATAACTGGTCTGTATATTCTCCATATGAGCAGCATGCTGGGAATTGGCTTTCCGCCTCACGCATCTTTCACAAGTCCTACACTTCTGTTCAACAGACTGAAACATCTTTGGCCAGAAAAATCTGGAACGAACAAGATGAAGGACATGCTCAGCGCCAAGATGACCGACTTCATCATGAAGGCCTTGCAATGCTCTTTCTCTGTGGCTACTAGGCAGCACCAGCTGCTAGATCTGATTCCCACGATCGAGACATTTCCTGAACAGTACTCCATCTATAAGCTCTAGTCTATTCCATTCTCTAAGGAGCAGCTTGACTTCTGACAGTTCAGAGGACATCTCTTGAAAAGTCGGTTTTCGGTTTCCTTGAATGAAACTGATCACACGTCTGATGGATGGATCCTGTCTTTGAGACTGATACCAGTCATTGTGAGTCATTCCAGGGAGGGTGTCTTGTCCAGAGAACACAAAGTCATCAGGGATGGCAGAAGCATCTAAAGCTAAGGATTCAGCGAGAATGGGGAGTTCTGGCTGCAAATAGTCAGCCTGTCACGTATCAGGAAAGAACCCAAAAGCAGACGGGACAACCAGGTAAGGGAAGAAATCAAGTCTTTATTGAAGTGACCGATCTCAGGGGTAGAGCAGGAGTTGGCTCAGTGGCAGGTAGACTGGCAGGCAGAAGTCCATGCTGACGTTCCAGCGAAGAGTGGTCCACAGTGGAGGCTTTTTAAGGGGGATGGCGATTGCTTTGATGTCAAGGGAGAGAGGCGATTGCTTTGATGGCCAGCTGGTGTACCGGGGTGAAGGGGGGGGTCAGCAGGTGTCAAGGGTGATTGCTTTGATGTCAAGGGAGAGAGGGCGATTGCTTTGATGTCAAGGGAGAGGGGGCGATTGCTTTGATGTCAAGGGAGAGGGGGCGATTGCTTTGATGTCAAGGGAGAGAGGCTGTGACCAGCTGGTGTACCGGGGTGAAGGGGGGGGGTCAGCAGGTGTCAAGGGCGATTGCTTTGATGTCAAGGGAGAGGGGGGGGTTGTTTTGATGTCAAGGGAGAGAGGCTGTGACAGTACCCCCCTTCCGAGGGGAGCCACCGGGCGACCTACCAGGCCCGTTAGGGTGTGTCCTGTGGAAGTCCCGGATGAGGTTCGCGTCCAGGACAAGGCGACGAGGGACCCAACACCTCTCCTCCGGGCCATATCCGTCCCAGTCAACGAGATACTGCATGCCGCGACCGCGGCGACGAGAGTCCAGGAGACGACGAACAGTGTAAGCAGGATGATCGTTGATCATACGATGAGGTGGGGGCGAGGGGGCCGGGGGAACTAGAGGGCTGGTAGAGACAGGTTTGAGGCAGGACACATGGAAGGAAGGGTGAACCCGGAGAGTGCCGGGCAGCTTCAGACGGACCACAGAGGGCTTAATGACTTTGACAATGGAAAAGGGACCAATATATCTGGGGGACAGTTTTTTAGCGTCCGATTTCAAGGGTCGGTCCTTGGTAGAGAGCCATACCTGGTCACCGGGGGAGTAGTCCGGAGAGGGGGTGCGACGACGATGGTAACGGCCGGAGGCCCTGAGCAGTGCAGCACGGGCTCGCCGCCAGGTCCGACGGCACCGACGGACATGGGCCTGGACCGACGGAACCGGAATGTCTACCTCTTGAGAAGGAAAAAGGGGGGGCTGATAGCCGTAAAGGCATTGAAAAGGGGACAACCCAGTAGCAGACGATGGCAAGGTGTTATGGGCATACTCTACCCAGGGAAGTTGTGAGGACCAAGAGGATGGGTTGGCAGACACCAGACAGCGGAGAACAGTCTCCAATGCCTGGTTGGCCCTCTCGGCCTGGCCGTTGGTCTGAGGATGGAACCCTGATGACAGGCTGACTGTGGCACCGATGGCAGAGCAGAAAGCCTTCCAGACAGCATAAGTGAACTGGGGGCCACGGTCAGACACTATATCACGGGGAAGACCGTGGACCCGGAAAAACTCCCTGACCAGCAGATCCGCAGTCTCTCGAGCCGAAGTCAGTTTAGACAAGGGCAAAAAATGAACAAATTTACTGAAGCGATCAACAACAGTCAGTACAACGGTGTTACCGTCGGAGGCGGGCAGACCAGAGACGAAATCCAAGGACAGATGCGACCAGGGACGGTGTGGAACAGGCAGGGGGCGCAGCAGACCTGCACTGGCCCGAGTGGAGGGCTTATTCTGGGCACAAACAGGACAGGCAGAAACAAAAGACCCAGTATCTTCCGTCATGGAAGGCCACCAGAACCGCCTACGGAGGAAGGCTAGGGTACGGGTTACTCCAGGATGGCAGGTAAGTTTGGAAGAGTGAGCCCACTGCAACACACTAGATTTAACAGCATCTGGAACAAACAAGCGCCCAGGGGGACCGTTACCTGGGTCAGGCTGAGTCTGTTGTGCTGCCATGACCTCCCTTTCAATGTTCCAGGTGACAGCCGCGGCCGCAACCACACAGGTAGAGGGAACGATGGTGTCAGGTTGGAGCTTGGGCTCAGATTCCTACCCATGCACACGAGACAGAGCATCGGGCTTGGCATTCCTGGAGCCAGGTCTGTACGTCAAAGAAAAATTAAAACGACCAAAAAAGAGCGCCCACCTGGCTTGGCGCGCGGTGAGTCCCTTTGCTGACTGGATGTATTCCAGGTTCTTATCGTCAGTCCACACTATAAAAGGAAGCTCAGACCCCTCCAGAAAATGTCGCCATTCCTCCAGTGCCAATTTCACCGCCAGGAGCTCACGATTCCCCACATCATAGTTCCTTTCAGTTGGGGAGAGACAGCGAGACAGGAAGGCACAGGGGTGTGTCTTGCCATCCTCACTGGAGCGCTGAGAAAGGACCGTCCCCACCCCAATCTCAGAGGCGTCCACTTCTACAACGAACTGCTTGGTTGGGTCTGGCTGGATGAGGATAGGAGCTGTGGTGAAGCGGTGCCTGAGGGCTTGGAAAACTGCCTCTGCTACAGGGGTCCACAGGAACTGTCTGGAGGTGGAGGTAAGAGCGGTTAGTGGGGCCGCAACGCGGCTGTAATTGCGGATGAACCGTCTGTAGAAGTTGGCAAAACCGAGGAACCTCTGAAGCTGCTTACGGCTGGTCGGGCTTGGCCACTCAAGAACCGCTCTGACCTTGGCGGGGTCCATTCTCACCTGCCCATCGGCCACGATGTAGCCCAGGAAGGTGACTGAAGGGGCATGGAATTCGCACTTCTCTGCTTTTATGAAAAGGCGGTTCTCCAGAAGCCGTTGAAGGACTTGGCGGACGTGCATTACATGATCTGACAGGTCTCTGGAAAAAATCAGGATATCATCCAGGTAAACAAAAACGAAACGATCCAACATGTCACGTAGGACGTCATTGACAAGACTCTGGAAGACAGCTGGGGCATTGTGAGACCAAACGGCATCACCAGATATTCAAAATGCCCCAGGGGGGTGTTGAAGGCAGTCTTCCATTCATCTCCGTCTCGAACCCGGACCAGGTGGTAAGCATTGCGGAGGTCTAGTTTAGTGAACACTGTGGCTCCCTGGAGAGAATCAAAAGCAGAAGTCATGAGGGGCAGAGGATACTTATTCTTGACTGTTATGTTATTGAGGCCTCTATAGTCAATACACGGCCGGAGGGTTTTGTCCTTCTTGGCCACAAAAAAGAACCCCGCACCAAGGGGTGACGATGAAGGGCGAATAAGACCAGCCGCCAAGGAGTCCTTGATGTACCTCTCCATGGACTCCCGCTCAGGCTTGGAGAGGCTATATAGACGACTGCTGGGGAGGGGAGTGCCCGGCAGCAGGTCAATAGCGCAATCATAGGGGCGATGAGGAGGCAGGGAGAGAGCTTGCTGCTTGTTGAACACGGCTTGGAGGTCATGGTACTCAGGAGGCACCAGTGACAGGTCAGAGGTCTCAGAGCTTGACACCTGACAGGGGACAGACTGAGGCAGAGCAGACTGGAGGCATGTGGCATGACAGACGGGACTCCAACTTGAAATTCTGGCCGATGACCAATCAATATGGGGACTATGCTTAACCAGCCAGGGATGACCAAGTATAATGGGAACAAATAGAGAATTGATAACAAAAAAACTTAACTCCTCTTGATGGTTTCCCGACAACAGGAGGCGCACAGGCTCGGTCTTAGAGGTTATCCGGGCCAGGAGACGCCCATCCAGGGCATTAGCTTCAAGAGGCTGGTCCAGACTCACAGTGGCAAGACCTGGCTGCTTCACAACACTTGCATCCAAAAAGCTTTCATCAGCTCCAGAGTCAATTAAAGCCAAAAGTTTAGTGGACTGACCTTTAAAACTGATGGTAGCTTGCAACTGGGTACGTGGACGAGGAGACAGCGGGCAGACAGTTGGGCTCACGAGGATCCTCCTCCTCCCTCGTGAGCCTGCTAGTTTGACGGACGGTGAGGGCAGGAGGCGAGAAAGTGACCAGGCTGACCACAATACAAGCAGCTGTTCTCGGTGATGCGGCGTTGACGCTCCTCCGGGTTGAGCCGGAAGCGGCCGAGTTGCATCGGCTCCGAAGCTGGGGAAGAGTCACGCCTCGGGCTTTCTCGGAGGACGGCAACCTCAGTCGAGCGAGCTCGGCCCCCAGAGTTTGGAGGTGTGGCCCGTGGAAAGTTGTTGTGTGTTGTGTTGTCCACACGAATGGCCAGGGTAACCAATTCCTCCAACCCTCCAGGCTCGGGGTAGGAAACCAATTCGTCCTTTATGGATTCGCTTAGACCGTTGGAAAACCCGGCCTGGAGGGACTCGTTGTTCCATCCGCTCTCCGCTGATAGCGTACGGAACTCAACTGAGTAGTCAGCGACGCTGACTACTCTGGCGGAGAGAGATCCGTCTTTTTGACGCATCCTTTCCCCGCACGGGATGATCAAAAACCTGGCGAAAAGCAGTGGTGAACTCAGCGTAGGATGAGGAAGTGGAGGCCTGCATCTCCCACACCGCTGTAGCCCAATCCAGAGCGCTTCCCCGGAGAAGACCCATGATGTAAGCGACTTTGGCTCCATCCCTGGAATATGACTGGGGCTGCTGGTTAAACACCATCTCACACTGCATCAAAAAAGGGCGACAAAGTCCAAAATCTCCATCATACTTATCGGGCGGGGCAACCCATGGTTCCTTAGCCGAAGTTGATGGCGCTGAGGGTGGCGGAGCTGGAGGGGCGGGTCCCGGGCTAGCGGAGGCACTAAGTTGGGTCTGGATTCCGGAGATCTTTGAGCCGAGCTCACGGAGGGCGTCAGCCGTCTCCTGTAGCATCTGGCTGTGCTGGCCGAGGACCGTTTCCTGGTTGGCTACAGCCTGGCAGACCGTGGCCAGGTCTGTGGTGGAATGGTCTGCTGGGTCCATAGTGGCTGGAACGTACTGTCACGTATCAGGAAAGAACCCAAAAGTAGACGGGACAACCAGGTAAGGGAAGAAATCAAGTCTTTATTGAAGTGACCGATCTCAGGGGTAGAGCAGGAGTTGGCTCAGTGACAGGTAGACTGGCAGGCAGAAGTCCATGAATGGCGACGTTCCAGCCAAGACTGGTCCACAGTGGAGGCTTTTTAAGGGTGATGGCGATTGCGTTGATGTCAAGGGAGAGAGGCGATTGCTTTGATGGCCAGCTGGTGTACCGGGGTGAAGGGGGGGGGGTCAGCAGGTGTCAAGGGCGATTGCTTTGATGTCAAGGGAGAGAGGGCGATTGCTTTGATGTCAAGGGAGAGGGGGCGATTGCTTTGACGTCAAGGGAGAGAGGCGATTGCTTTGATGGCCAGCTGGTGTACCGGGGTGAAGGGGGAGTCAGCAGGTGTCAAGGGCGATTGCTTTGATGTCAAGGGAGAGGGGGCGATTGCTTTGATGTCAAGGGAGAGAGGCTGTGACACAGCCAAAGTGGTCACAGAGTGGCGTTGACATAAAGCAGACAGCATGTCACCAGAAACAGTTTCGCTTTCTCCATCCAAAACCCTTTGCTTCAGCTCTTCTATCCTCGCTTTCTCCTGCTTGAACTCCTCATCTTCTTCTGACGGACTCTGAGGTCTTCTGGACAACCCATCGGCATCTTGATTGCTGATCCCATTCCTATACTTTATGGTGAATCTGTAGGTTGACAGAGCGGCTAACCAGCGATGTCCTGCTGCATCAAGCTTTGCTGTGGTCAACACATAAGTTAGGGGTTATTGTCTGTTAAAACCTGAAATTCTGTTCCATAGAGGTAATCATGGAATTTCTCACAGATGGCCCATTTCAAGGCGAGGTACTCTTGCTTGTGGGCAGGATAGTTTTGTTCACTTCTGGATAGCCCTCTGCTGGCATAAGCTACAACCCTCAGCTTCCCATCGTGTTCCTGATAGAGCGCAGCACCGAGACCATCGCGGCTGGCATCAGTATGCAGGACATAAGGAAGATTGGGATTGGCGAAGGCAAGAACAGGGGCCGAAGTCAGTTTATCTATGAGAGTTCTAAAAGCAACATCACACTCTTCAGTCCACTCATTTCCAAAAGGTAAGGTGGGATTGATGGAAGTCTTGACCCTGTCCTTCTTGTAAATCTTCCCTCTTTTCCTTGGAGCAACATAGCCAGCAGTTAGAGCATTCAATGGCTTTGCTATTTTAGAGTACCCTTCCACAAAACGTCGGTAATATCCAGCAAATCCTAGGAAGCATTTGAGCTCTTTTCTGTTGGTGGGTTGAGGCCATTCTCTCAAAGCAGATTTTGCTTGGATCTGTGTGGACTCCATTGGCATCTACAACATGACCAAGGTATTTAACAGAAGTCTGGAAAAAATTGCATTTTTCAGGGGTCAACTTTAGGCCATAGTCTTTGAGCCGGTTCAACACTTTCATCAATCTGGCCTCGTGCTCTTCTAGTGTGCCAGAGAAGACAATCAGGTCATCCAGAAATACTAGTACTTCATTGAGATGCAGGTCTCCAACACATTTCTCCATCAGTCTCTGAAAGGTGCTTGGTGCATTTGTCACACCTTGGGGCATACGATTAAACTCATAGAAGCCTAGAGGGCAGACAAAAGCGGTCTTGTGCTTATCTTCCTCTGCAACTTCTACTTGATAGTAGCCTGACTTCAGATCCATGACAGAAAACCATTTGGCTCCACTAAGAGCAGAGAAGGTGTCTTCGATGTTGGGGAGAGCATAGGCGTCTTTGATCGTTCTCATGTTCAGTCTCCTGAAATCTATGCAGAGTCTTATTGCACCATTCTTCTTCTTGACAACTACAATGGGGGAAGCAAATGGAGACTCTGACTCGCGAATAATTCCAGCGTCTAGCAGCTCTCTTAGGTGTTGTTTGACAGCTTCTCTGTCAGAGGGATGAATGGGTCTGGGTCGCTCTCTAAAAGGGGCCTCATCCTGGAGTCGGATGCGATGTTTTACTGCAGTCGTATGACCATGGGACAAGTCATCAACAGCAAACACCTCTGGCATGCTGTTCAGCTGGTGTTTGATCCGTTTTTTTCCACTCTTCTGGAATGGGGGAATCTTCCAAATCAAAGTTGGTGGTGTTACTCTGAGACTGAGGGATGTCAGGCACAGTCATATTTTGGGATTCAGACGGCATCACATACTGTGCTACCATCATTTCAGCTATCACCTGCCTTGGATGCAGTGTGACACTACGATCAGTCACATTTCTGAGAATGACAGTAATCTTGTTTAAAGATCGAAGTGGAGTTTCTATCAAGGAATTTTCAACGAACACTCCACCAGGTAAGGAAACGCTTTCAGGGGATTCGACCACGAAAAGGGAACGTGGGGAATGTTTCTTCACTCTGACATCTCCAAAGACAGAGACTTTTCTTCCTGGTGGGATGGTGACAGAATGGCGTCCATGCAACTTAACATGATTGGCTTAAATCTCTTCCTGATGACTTAGGGCAACATGCTGGAACAGCAAGATACAGTCACTATTGATATTGGGCCTTTGTAAGAATTATCTTCCATGCTTTTCTATGCCACCTTCATATAATCTGTCAAGGACATTGGTTCCAATCAATAGGGGAATCTGAGTGTTAAAATGGCAATTTGGCACAATGAGAACTAATGAAGAGACCTGTTCAGCTACGCTAGTGATGCTGCTGGGGAAGGAGATGAGGGCTTGGATATAACCCTGGTAAGGAACATGTTGGCCACCTGCACCTTCTATCTGGAAAAGAGTCTGAATGGGCTGGATGGGGAGGAACGATAAGTGGTTCAAGTAGAATGTCTCTGAAATGGTTGTTACTTGGGAACCGGTGTCAAGGATTGATTCACATTCTATTCCTTCAATGGAGACAGATGCAGTGCAGCGTGGATTGGCTATTTTTTGTATCTTTGTCTGTATCTATTTTTTCTTGTCTGGGTTCTATTCATAATATCATTAATGGGTTTGGGACTCGTATGCTGGTACTTAGCTCATGAACGTCCCGAAACAGGAGCTGCTACTAGTTTAAAGGCATGGAGGTGACGGTATGCGTATTCCTGTGAGCTTCACGTTTTTGTCTCAGCTCGGTGTTCTTTTGATGGACAAGAACGGGGTTGGGGGCACTCACACAGTGGGCAGCAATGTGACCATCTTCACCACATTTAAAGCAGAACCATGGCTTGGAAAACGAGGCGTGTAAATTCGAGGTGTGGAGGCATTCGTGACCATGCAGCTGGTTTCAATCTGAGTTCTGTTTGGCTGTGGTTCTTCCTTGATGGACAGGGTTGCAATTTGTTTCTTTAACTCAGCTACCTCATCGCGGAGTTTCTGTGTGTCTTCATTTTTGTTTTCGGCTGAGGCTTCGATTCCATAAACAGTGTGGGCATGCACTGAAGCTTTTGAGCTCCCTAGATGTTTCTTCATCCTATCTAGTTTAGCTGAACGACGGCCTTCTTCTGTCCTAAGCTGATGAAGCAATTCAGGAAATGAGGGTGGGCTATTTTTTTTCTGTTCAAGCTGAAGACCTAAAATCAATGAGTGGTCCCAGCATCCTCTGTAGAACTGTCTTATTAAGTGTTTTTCTGAATCTACAAGTGAAGCTTCCCCTCTAGAGATGACTTTAGTGAGGAGGGTCTGAAGTCTGAACAAATAATCAGATGGCTTCTCTCCAGAATTCTGGTTTGCACTCAAGAATGCAGCAAAAAGCTCTTCTCCATCTTCTACGACTCCAAAGGCTGATTCGATGTGGTTTACGTACGCAACAGGGTTTGCACTGACACCAAGTGGTTTCACCATGTCAGAAGCTGGACCAACCAAACTCTCTAGAACCTTTCTGATTTTTTGTGAATCGGTGACATAGGTGTCACTTAGAAGCAGCTCAACTTGAGTTCTCCAAGCTTCATAATCTACTTCCCCATTTGGCTTTGGAAGCCTACCTGAGAAGGTTCGAGTTTTACTTGGGCTACTGTATGGTTGTGCTGACTCATTCTTAACATGTTCTACTACTACGCTCTGGATGCTCGGGGGATTAATGATGTCTTCTTCAAGGCTCATTGAATTACGCACGGATGAGTGTGTGGTTGGAGCACGGTGAATGTCAGATATAGATGGCCGTCTGTTACATTCTTGGGTCATGCTAGGCGTGTGCTCAACATCAATGCTAGGCTGAGTGTCCTGCATAGGGCTGTGTTCCAGTAAAGACGTGTTGTCAGTTTTCTGTGATGCTGTAGACCGAATGCGTCTCAGTTCATTTTCTAAGATGGAGGCATAGCCTGACATGGCACTACCACCAATAGCGCTGAGTTCTTCGAGATATTGCTGGGCTAAGTCTTTGCCTATTTCCTCTTGAGATATTTGTCTAATTGTTCTGACATTCCATAGAGTAGTTGTGGGTTACATATGCATCAAAGGCACTGAATGAGATGAAAGTCAACTATGCTCAGATCGAAAAGGAGCTGTACGCCGTGCTCTTTGGATGCAAACAATTCCACCAATACCTGTATGGACGTCAGGTGACCATGGAGTCAGATCACAAGCCGCTTGAGTCAATCATGCGAAAGCCCTTGGCATCTGCACCGCCGCGGCTCCGGCAGTTGCAAAGATACAGTGTCAACATTGTTCACAAGCCCGGAAAGCAAATACCAGTTGCGGACACGCTGTCTAGGAAGCCGATTGAATACAGTGACAACTCCCTGAGTGAAGGCATGGATTCCCAAATACACACAGTGATCAGCAGTGCTCCGGTGAGTGACCAGAAAATGGCAGAAATCAGGTCTGCCACAGTCAAGGATGAGCAACTCTCAGCCTTGAGACAGGTTATCCAATCAGGATGGCCTGAGACAGTCGAACAATGTTCTGCTGTTGCTGAATATTGGAATCACAGGGATGAAATATCCGAAACAGATGGCATTCTGTTAAAAGGAGAAAAAATCATTGTGCCAAAATCACTCAGAGCAGACATGCTTGTTCGCATACACACAGGCCCTCTTGGCATGGAGAAGTGTAAGCAGCGTGCGAGAGAGATTCTATTCTGGCCAGGGATGGTGAACAAATAGAGACACTAGTTGGATCTTGTAGCATTTGCCTAGAGCGACGCCACTCCGTCCCCAAAGAGCCAATGCTGCCACACCCCATTCCTGAATGACCTTGGCAGGTCATAGCCACCGACCTATTCAAATGGAACAACACTGACTATATAGTTGCGGTTGACTATTATAGCAGGTACTTTGAGGTAGAGAAAATCGCAAATCTCACTTCACCAACTGTCATCCGGAAGCTGAAGGCCATGTTTGCAAGATTTGGAATACCCCAGTCTGTAGTGAGTAATAATGGCCCTTGCTACAGCTCACAGGATTTCAAGAGCTTTGCACAGGCATGGGACTTTGAGCATGTCACGAGCAGCTCCCTGTACCCACAGAGCAACGGGTTGGCTGAGAAGACAGTGCAAACAGCCAAAGCCCTCATGGACAAAGCACACATACAGAGGTCAGACCCGTACCTCAGCTTATTGGAATACAGGAACACACCAGTGGATGGACTCAACTGCCCAGCACAGCTGTTAATGAGCAGAGCCTTATGCTCAGTCCTTCCGACCACTGCAAAACAGCTACAACCAGAACTCGCTTGTCGCAGCGCAGTCCATGGCAGGAGAGAACTGTGACAAAAACGACAAAAACAGTGCTATGATAGAAATGCCAAAATGCTACCTGCACTGCCGACAGGAGCCACAGTCCGAGTCCAACGGCCAACTGGAACGTGGAAACCCGCTACAGTTGTCGGACCAGCTGAGACCCAAAGATCTTACAACATCATCACAGATGAAGGTCAAGCGCTTCGACACAATCGACAACACCTTCTACAGACCAACGAATGTGATACAGGTCAGGAAGTTAACACACACGACCAACAGGCGGAGCCCCAGACCACTGAGTGTAAGACTGTACAGCAAAGTGTGTCAGGTTCCCCAAGAGTGTCTCCACAACACGTCACTAGCAGGTCAGGATGTGTTTAAGCCAAAAGTTATCTTTGACCTGTGGCTGTTTGAAATCAACCTAAAAAAAAAAAGTAGAAAGGTTGCTATTGTGTTGCAAAAAAAAATGTTGTTGAAAATGTGAATTGATGTTGCACTGAAATATGTGTATTGTTTTTCATGATGTTCCGGAATGTTAATTGAGCTACTCAGGGCCATTGAAGAGTCATTTGCAGATTTATTTCATTGGTGCAATAATTGAAATGTCTGTTTTGTTATTGATAGATTTATGTTGACATTATAGCTCACTGCACTTGCATACCACCAAGTATTTTTTCTCCTTTAAAAGAAGGGAAACATAATATCCATAGGTCAGGATATAATGGTATGATCCAATAATGGTCTGGTCCAGCACGACGCTAGGCGATGACGTCACTGACCTATCCTGGAGATTCAGGAAATGTAGAAGACGGAAGGGTTTGTGTTTGCATGGTAGACCACAGTAAACACGGAACACCAAACGTTATTTAATGTGTGGACATTGATTCATTCGAGACACTGTAGAGTGACCGTTAGGAGGAAACCCTTTTAAATATTACAAATGGTTTTACAGAGTTCAAAGGAAAGTGGGAGAAATGAGGTGTGCAGGAAGGAACAGGAGAGATGAGACAATAATGTCAAGCCTCAGATTTGGACACACTGGACTAAACAGTACACTTCCCAAAATAGGCAAACACAATACAGGCAGATGTGACCACTGTGGGCAAGAAGAAACAATAGAGCATGGTATGATATATTGTCAGAAATATGAGGCAGAAAGAAGGTGTATGACTCAAAATCTCAGAAAAATAAAAATACAATTTGATTTAGTAGATATTCTACCGAATAATTAAACCGAGTGTTACAAAAGCTTGCTTCAGTTTCTTAGAGTAACTAATTTAATTAAGAAGATTTGAGATATTTTGGGGGGGGGTGGATAGCGTAAATAATAGACATTCTGATCCACACTCCATACTAGCTGGTGGCGGTAATGCACCATTTCGTTGTTTGCCAACCGCCAATAAACACCAGGAAGAAGAGGAAGAAGAAGAAGAAGAAGAAGAAGAAGAAGAAGAAGAAGAAAATCGCGCGCTTTTTGTGGCATACTTGCGAGAGGTAAGCGACGCTGCTTTTCTGTAAGTTATTTGCTAGCGTAAACCTGCTGTGTCGCATCATGCTAACATATTCCTGTGTCATTTAATTTGTGTAGGGGCTGACGAGTATTTCACTACTGACCGGAGGATTTTGATTCTTTTTAACTTTGTCAGGTATGTTTTATATATTTTAATGTATTGACTGCAACATTAGGGGCTTTTGTGTTATACATGCGAGAGGGGCTGAAGAGCACGTCACTATTAACCGGAGGATTTTGATTCTTGTTATTTTGTAAATATATTTTATTGATTTTCAAATGTTTTATCCCACAAGAATTACAAAACATGTATAACGTATAACATCAAATCAGCTACTCATCCCCAGATACAAAGTATTATTCATCACATGTATTAACAAATTGAAAACCCCATTCCCATCACTACCCACCCACCCACTCATAGGATCACAGATTACAGAATACATTTAGGTAAGGAAGGGAAAACACAAGATACTCAAATAATTGCATTAATTATTCAAACAAAAGGAAGAAAAGTTGAAGGGGGAAAGGAAAAAACCAAAAATAAACATAAAAAACAAAACAAACCCAAACAAAAAACAAAAAACCGGAAAAAAACGGGAGGGGGGGAATGCTCATTACTGTAATAGGGCATTTATGGCGTCTACCCTAACTCTATCAAGGGGTTCCTGTAGAGAGTCATAGAAACCCAGTAAGGGCCTCAATATCTTAGCAAAGGTTCCAGATTACCCTTTTAGTGTGTATTTTATTTTCTCTAAATTTAAGAAATGCATAACATCTTTGACCCAGTGAGAAAAGGATGGAGGAGTGTGTTGTTTCCATTTTAAGAGGATCAAATGTCTTGCAAGCAATATGGTAAAAGCTATGATCACATGGGCTTTATTTGGTAAGAGAGCACGAGATTGCTGTGATGTTAAACCAAAGAGAGCACAGATTGGGTCACGGTCAAATTGGATTTCAAACATCTCACTAAAGGCTTTGAAAAATGTTATCCAAAAGGTGGAGAGATTCGGACACCGCCAAAACATGTGCATTAAATCTGCCGGCTGGCCTCTATATCGAGGGCATAAAGCCTCAATGTTTGGATAAATCTTTGCCAATCTAGCATTAGTAAAATGTACTCTGTTTACACCTTTCAGTTGTATTAAGCCACGTTTAGCAGACGTAGACAATGTGTGTATCAAATCTAAAATAGAGTCCCATTGGTCATCTCTTAAAGCTATTCCAAGATCAGAGTTCTAGGCCAGTTTTAAATTTTCCATGGAATGTGGATTGATGTTGTTAATGAACGCATAAATCTGGGACGTCAATCCTCTATGGTCTAAATTCAAGTCCAGGATATGGTCGACATGTGATTTTATAGGTTTGTTTGGAAATTAGTTAAATGTCTTTTGTACAAAACTCCTGATCTGTAAATAATGAAAGAAGTGGTTCTTAGGTAAGTCATAGACTTTGGATAATTGAGGAAAAGATGCAAATATGTCTTCTATGTATAGATTATGGATTGATCTAATCCCTTTGTTAAACCATAAAGTAAATGCAGGGTCTGTACAGGAGGGAATGAACGTGTGATTTGACTTAATGGGGCAGAGGATAGAAGTTCCTTGCAGCCCAAAATGCCTTCTAAACTGAGCCCATATTCTTACTGAGTGATTGACTATTGTATTTGAACTCAGGTTATTGCTAAGAAGGGGCAAGGCTGCACCAACCACTGATCCCAAATGGTGTTGGCATGATGAGAACTCTAATCATACCCAGTCTGCCTTTCCTGCAATTGGTTTGTCTTGAAACCAGTGAATTATTTTCTGAATATTGCATGCCCAATAATAAAAAAGGAAATTAGGCAAAGCCAGGCCTCCTGAGTGCTTTGGTCTTTGGAGATAGGTTTTCCTGACTCAGCTAGACTTATTCCCCCATATGAACGAGATGACACTTTTATCAATGGTTTTAAAAAATATATTTTTTTAATCAGGATGGGGATGTTTTTGAAGAGATATAAAAACTTTGGTAATACTATCATTTTAATTAGGTTAATGCGCCCTATTAATGATAATGGTAAAGAGGACCAGCAATTCATATCCTGTTTACACATTATAAAAAGAGCAGTGAAGTTTTTTGTAAAAGTAGCTGGAAAGGAGCAATTGACCTCAATTCCCAAGTGTTTAAAATCATCTTGGACTCTTGTAAAGGCGAAACGGCTAAGAGGAAGTGCATCTGCTTCAGCGTTTAAAAGGAAGAGTTCACTTTTTTGCAAATTTATCTTATACCCTGAGATTTTTCCAAATTGATTCAGGGTGTCTAGAATGCAAGGGAGTGATAAAGCTGGATCAGAGGCATACAGAAGCAGATCATCAGCATAGAGAGAAATGTTAAACTCTAGCCCGCCTCGGTGTATGCCTTTAAAGTCCTTACAGTGTCGCAGTGCTTTTGCTAGGGGCTCAATTGCTAATGCAAACAATAGAGGGGAGAGTGGGCACCCTGTCTTGTCCCCCTTCCAAGGGGAAAGTAATCAGACTGAGCGTTATTAGAGATTACGGCTGCAAGGGGAAAGGAATAAAGCAATTTGATCCAGGCAATGTATTCGTCTTTAAAAACAAATTTTTGGAGGATGAAATAGATATTTCCACTCGATCCAGTCAAAGGCCTTCTCAGCATCAAGTGAAATCATGACTTCTGCGCATTTTGAACGGTCCGAGTAGACAACATTGAATAGTTTTCTTAGATCTGAGTAAGAGTGCCGGCCTTGAATAAGTCCTGTTTGATCAGGTGAAATGATATTTGGAATTACACGCTCAGGCACTTAGCTAAGACCTTAGACAGTACCTTAAAATCTACATTTAGCAAAGAAATAGGACGATATGATGCACATAATGATGGATCTTTATCTTTCTTTGCCAGCAGA
Organism: Lampris megalopsis; assembly: GCA_022114975.2. Classification (NCBI taxonomy): domain Eukaryota; kingdom Metazoa; phylum Chordata; class Actinopteri; order Lampriformes; family Lampridae; genus Lampris; species Lampris megalopsis. The sequence continues at coordinate 8,230,737 of JAJHIY020000427.1, read as the reverse complement.
GCTATAGAGGCCTGTCTCAAAGTCATAGGAAGAATGCCTGAGGAGAGTGCCTCTATAAACATAGCTTGAAGAATTGGTGCCAATCGGAGGGAATTTTTTTTTATAAAATTCAGCCATAAACCCATCAGGACCGGATGACTTGTTATTTTGCATAGATTTAATGGCCGTAATTATTTCAGAGATCGAAATTTCCGCACACATATTGGTATTTTGTTCTTTTGATACAGTGGGAATAGTCAAGTTTTCAAAGGAGGCATGTAGGGGAGCAAGGTCATCACTACATTCTGATGCATAGAGGCTAGAGTAAAATTGCAAAAAAAGCTTTGTTTATGTCATCATGATCTGTCAGCAGCTCTCCTGTATGTGACTGGATCTTTGTGATTGAGCAGGTAGCAGCTGCTTGATAGGCTTGCAAAGCCAATAATCTACTCGCTTTATCTCCAAATTCAAAGACGTTGTGTCTGGATTTCAAAATGAGACATGCTGCCTCATCAGTGGATAAAAGGTTAAATTCAATGTGCAGTTTCAAACGTTCCTTATATAGATCTGGGGTCGGGGATTGAGCATATTTTGAGTCAATATTCAGGATTTATTGAGAAATCTCCTTTAATTTTCAGTTTTTCTTTTTAATTGTAGAAGAATAAGCTATGATTTGCCCTCGGAGGTACACTTTAAGAGTCGCCCATAGTGTGGCTTGTGAGATATCTAGGGAAGTGTTTGTCTCTAGGAAAAGTTGTATTTGTGCTGAAATGAAGTCCACAAATTTGTCGTTCAACAATAGAAGAGGGTTAAGTCTCCAGATTCTATTTGGGGGAGGACGATTTGGAAGATCCAAATCAAATATGATGGCACTATGATCAGATATAATAATACTATTATATGGGCAAGTTTTAACCTCAGGCAGCAGTCTGTTATCGAATAGTCTATGCGGGTATAGCGTCGGCTAAATGGATAAAAGTGTCGGCTAAATGACTGTAATGTAATGTAAATGTAATGCATGGTACACGTTAGAAAAAAAAGGAATAAGCTCTGGTGTGGGGAAACTTAAACCTCCAAATATCTGAAAGACCACATTGATTCATGATGTCACTCACAACTCCAGCTGACCTAGAGAGATTCTGGGGAGTGTTTGATGACCTATCTAAGGTTACATCTAGTACAAGATTGAAATCACCTCCCATTATGAGAAATCCACTGTCAAGCTTAGGTATTGTCAAAAATATTTTCTCAAAAAAATTATTGTCATGGCAGTTAGGGGCATATAAGTTCACTAGTTGCCCAACAACAATAATATATTGCCCATTTGGATCAGTAATTACCTTTTTGGAACGAATAGAAATGTTTTTGTTTATTAATATGGCTGCCTCTCTGGCTTTTGCAGTAAATTTGGAATGGTATACTTGACCAACCCAATTTCGATTAAGACCAGAAATATTGGCCTTACAAAGGTGAGTTTCTTGTAAAAAATGCTACATCTACCTTCAATTGCAGCAAATGAGACATAACTCTTTGTCTTTTCACTGGGTTATTGAACCCTTTTACATTCCAGGATATGATCTTAGTAGGGTTATCAGTCACCTTATTGGATTGACCTACAATGACAGTCAAAGAAAAGAAATAAAAAAGAGAAGCAAACCACATTTGGTAGCCCAAAGGCGATGTCCTGTTTGAAAGAGCACATGAATGGGGAAAAGAAGGTAATGAGAAAGCAAAGAGAAGGGGGGAGGAAAAAACCACAAAAAAGGGGGGGTATACTCAAATCCCATGTACCTGTAAACCTGTCTACCCTTTCCCTTTTACTGCTATTCACTTTGTGCTTAAATCCTGCACTTCAAGCTCTGTCTTTATGGAAAACTGAGAAGAACAAAGAAAAATGAAGTTAAACTTGGTATCCCGCTACTTATGTATCTAAGCAATGATATAGTGAAAACGAACTTCCAACCACTGTCTCTATCAACAGTTCTGCATCTCAACAAGATAAAGAAAAGAAAAGAAAAAAATAAAATAAAATAAAAATTAGACATTTAAACATATAATCGGGAATTGTTGGTTCTAAGTCAAAGTAAGAGCCCTAAAACATTCAAGTTAGACCGCTAGTTTTCTATTAAAAAAAAAAAAGAAATGTTCTGAGCAGTAAAGTTGTGGACATTGGCAAAGAAGGTATTGTAGCGAATTCGGGGGCAGTCTGGGAGACCGTTGTTACGGGTCTAGATAGATCGATGCCATCGGCTATCCACTAGTTTACCTTAGATACACATGACCCGCGCTCAGCAACATGTTACATCACTTTGATTATACTTGGCTGCACTGAGCAACTCGTGTGTGTGTCATTCTTTATAAGATAGCCTACTGAAACATGGTGCCAGAAGTCGGAGAACTTATTTCTTATTTTACTAGCTCGCATGTTTAAGTTTGTAGGCCTGAGTAGGTCACATGTCGGAGGATTCCGATTCAGAGCAAAGTACTTCTGCTGAGCACGTTGTCACGGAGGAGCTAACGCTAGCATTACCGGCGCCGATAGCATCACATACAATGGCAGCTAACGTGAATATTCCACCACCGTCCCCGATGAGCTTCACAGGCGATTGGAGTGTCAATTGGGACATTTTTCGGGCCGAATATGAAGACTACGTCCTCGTCACGGGCATACTTGGCAAGGACAAGAAAATACAAGCGGCTACTCTAAGAAGTGTGATGGGAAGTGAATGCAGGCATATTTACCGCCACAATCTGAACCTCTCAGAAGATGATCAAGGGGATCCTGACGCCATACTGAGAGAGTTGGGGAAATACTTCAAGCCAGCAAAAAACACAATATACGAGAGGTACATTTTCGGGAGTTGCAAGCAGGAGGAAGGAGAATCGTTTGATACCTTTGTGACGAGACTGAGAGAGAGGGCAGCAACCTGTGAGTATGGACAGTTGAAAGATGAAATGATCCGTGATAAGATAGTCCTGGGAGTTGCAAGCGAGGCCGTTAGGCGCAGGCTGTTGAGAGAGAAGGATTTGAACATGGTCACAGCTATTGACATGTGTCGCGCAGCAGAGCAAACTGACATCTGTATGAGAGCAATGGAGTTTGCAACAACACCGCAGCCGGAGGCAGTGCATGCCGTTGCTAGGCAACCCAGACAATACCAATGGAAACAGAGCAATCCACCCAGAACAGCAGGAGATGCAGGCAATTGCAAATATTGTGGCAGCTCGCATTCAAGGGGCAGAGAGCATTGCCCGGCCTTCGGGAAACAATGTAGGTCATGTGGGACACTTAATCACTTTTCTAAAGTGTGCTTAAAGAGCAAAAAGGGGCATGCTGAGGGCAAGGTAAACTGTGTGGAATACACAGAAGAACCCCCGGAGCATAGTAATGATGCAGATGATCTGTACATGTTTGAGTCAATCGGCGCAGTGCACACCAAAGGAAAGAAGTGGTTTGTGACTCTGAAACTCCACGACAAGCCACAACAATGTCAGCTGGACTCTGGAGCCACCTGCAATGTAATGGGCTTTCAAGACAAGAAAAGGCTGGCCCCAAACACACCTCTCCGCCCGAGTGACACCAGACTGAAGCTGTATTCGGGGGAAACACTGAGCTCTATGGGCACCTTTGAGACTGACTGTACTGTGAGAGGCCAAACACACAAGCTCTCATTCGAAATAGTGAGGACCAGCCAACATCCTCTTCTGTCAGGCTCCACCTGTGAACGCTTAGGGCTCATGCATTTCACAATTCCAGAGGATGTGCTCAAAATGGAACACACACAACCAGGAGCCCTAACTAAAGAACAGCTTATCAACAGATACAGTGACGTGTTCAACTCCCCTGTGGAATCCGTGCCTGGGGAGGTCCATTTTGACCTTGATCCTAGTGTTGCTGCAGTACAGAGTGCCCCTCGCAATGTCCCAATCGCAATGAAAGCAGCAGTCAAAGCCCAGCTGGACAAGTACGAGGCTGACGGCCACCTTGCGCCTGTCACAGATCCTACAGATTGGATCAGCAACATGGTGATTGTTAAAAAACCGGAGAAGCTGAGAATATGCATTGACCCTAAACCATTGAACAAAGCCCTAAAGCGCTCTCACTACATCATGCCTACCTTGGAGGACATTTTGTATAAATTGCCCAAGGCCAGAGTCTTCACGTTAGTGGACGCTCGGGATGCATTCCTGCAATGCAAACTGGACTATGAGAGTAGCCTCATGACCACGTTCTGGACCCCCTGGGGGAGGAAGCGGTGGCTCAAGTTACCATTTGGAGTATCGGTGGCGCCCGAGGTATATCAGCGCAAGCAGCACGAGCTCCTCGCCGGTCTGAAGGGCGTTGAGCCCATTGCAGACGATATCCTGGTCGTCGGCTGCGGGGACACAGACAAGGAGGCTGGGGACGACCACGACGTCAAGCTTGCGGCGTTGATGGAACGCTGCCGCGAGGTCAAGCTTCGCCTCGGCCTGAAGAAGTTGCAGTTCAAGGTGGCTGAGGTGCAGTTTCATGGCCACATTCTCTCATCTGCTGGACTGAAGCCCGATCCAGAGAAGGTGAGAGCCATTATTGACATGCCGAACCCAACAGATGCCAAGGGCGTGCAGCGTCTCATTGGCTTCGCTAACTATTTAGCCAAGTTCATGCCTCATCTATCTACTGTCTGCGAGCCGTTGCGACGACTATTGGACAAGGACACACCCTGGCACTGGCTGCCTAAGCACGAGGCGGCGGTTCATGAGCTTAAGGCGCTGGCGACAGCCATGCCCGTCCTGCGCTACTATGATGTAACTAAGCCAATCGCAATCCAGAGCGACGCCAGCCAGAGCGGTCTCGGATGTTGTCTCATGCAGGAAGGTCAGCCCATCGCATTTGCCTCGAGGGCTCTTACCCCCACCGAAAAAAACTATGCACAAATTGAGAAGGAGTGTCTCAGTATCGTCTTCGCCTGCCAGAGGTTTCACCATTACCTATATGGCCGCGACCCAATCACAGCAGAGACGGACCATAAGCCTCTGATCTCTATTTTCAGCAAGCCACTTCTCAATGCGCCCAAGAGACTCCAGAGCATGCTCATGACTCTGCAGAACTACGACCTGAGGGTAATCTACAAACCAGGCCCAGAGATGTTCATAAGCGACACGCTCAGCAGAGCTACGGCTGGATGCTCCGGCAGAGGGACTGCATATCAGCGACACGCTATCTGCTCTCTGCAACAAGAGCAGGAAGACATACAGCACGTGAACCAGGCAGAGTACCTGAATGTGACTAACCAGCGGCTGGAACAGATCAGACGACACACCGACAGAGATGAATGCTTACAGGCACTGAAGAACACTGTTCTCGTGGGCTGGCCAGATGTAAAGGAGGAAGCGCCCCTCATCGCTAGGGAGTACTGGCCCTTCAGGGATGAAATCAGTGTGCAGAACGGAGTTCTGTTCCGGGGGCAAAAAGTCATCATCCCAAAGTCACTCCGCCCAGAAATGTTGACGCGCATACATTCAAGTCACATAGGGGGTGATGCATGCTACAGACACGCTCAAGAGACATTGTACTGGCCCAACATGCAGTCAGAGATAAAGGACTTTGCAAGCAGCTGCTCGACCTGCAATGTGTACGCCCACAATCAGCAAAAGGAGACCATGCTCTCTCACGAAGTACCAACCAGGCCATGGCAGGTCTTGAGCATGGACCTATTCAGCTTCAGACAGAAAGACTATCTCCTAATAGTCGACCACTATTCCGATTTTTGGGAGATTGAGCTTCTACCCGACATGTCTGCAGAGACAGTCATCAAGCGATGTAAGGCACAGTTCGCCCGACATGGTCAGCCAGAGAAGGTTATTACAGACAACGGCCCTCAGTTCACAGCTCAGTTCACACGGTTCGCTTCTGAGTGGGAATTTGAGCACGTGACCTCCTCTCCCAGACACCCGAAAGCGAATGGCAAGGCCGAGTCGGCCGTGAAGATTGTAAAAAATCTTCTGCGTAAGGCCGCGCATGATGGTGAAGACCCCTGGAAAGCCGTGCTTCACTGGAGGAATACACCTACGGAAAACATGGGCAGCAGCCCAGCACAACGCCTCATGTCCCGCCGGTTGAAGACGTCCATCCCGGCGGCAAGCAAGCTCCTGGAACCAGCTGTTGTCGTGGGCGTCACTGAAAAGCTGCGCCACAGGAAGCAACTCGCCAAATTCTTCTATGACAGATCTGCCCGTGAATTGCCGGCACTTGAAATTGGGGAAGTCGTACGGATGAAGCCCCTGCCAGGTGATAACACTGGCCGCTGGAGAGTCGGAACTTGTCTCCGCAGGGTTGCGCCGAGGTCTTATCTTGTGGATATTGATGGCTCCCTGTACCGTCGTAACAGGATCGATCTCAGAGTGGCTGAGCCAGCTGCACGAGCCGCGCACGATCCTGTTGAACCCGCTGCGGCACACACACCGGACGGGGATCCAGCTACAGAAACTGTCATTGAGACCCCTCAGGCTGTGTTCGAGCCGAGCCCCATCAGGTCCATGCCCAAGGCGCCATCTACTCCTGTTGGCGCTCCGCGTTCGGATGGACACACTTACACAAGGGTTGGACGGCTGTCTAAACCTCCACTGAAACTCACTATGTAATCTGAATAATGTTGATGGTTGCTATGTGGGAGAGAGGGGGAAAAGAGGAGAAATGTTATCATACGCTACTGTGGTTATTACACTGGTATGGGATATGAAGAGATTTACTGCTGTTGCACTGTTATTGGTTGTTCGTATATGAAAGTAATTTTATCTTGCACTAACTTCATGTGTATGTGTTTATACTTGGAAAAGGAGGATGTTACGGGTCTAGATAGATCGATGCCATCGGCTATCCACTAGTTTACCTTAGATACACATGACCCGCGCTCAGCAACATGTTACATCACTTTGATTATACTTGGCTGCACTGAGCAACTCGTGTGTGTGTCATTCTTTATAAGATAGCCTACTGAAACAACCGTCGCCAAAGCCAGGACGCGAATCCGTGTCTCCCACTCCGCAAGCGACAACGTTAACCAGTCGACTAAAGGGTCCGACCCGTTAGTCAAGGACCAACGTGTCTACTTATCCGTGCACGTTACAATATTCTACAAAGTGTTTGACGCAACCTCCGAATACGTGCAACAAACAACAGAGGGCAGCAACACACCACTGCAGCCTTTGGTCTGCCCAGTCCAAAAAAGAAGAAAAGAAGACGCAACGTCACGTCCGTTTCTGTTCTACCTGGCCAGATTCACGTCAATGACATAGCGAGGTGTTAGAAAAATACAGAAAATAAATAAAAACCCTTGTGCTGCATGGCTATGCACACAGTCAAGGCACACACTTAACACGCCTTACCAGTCAGACCGAGTTCATCTGCTGAGCGTTAAACCAAATAAAAGGCTGTTATGTACTCGGCTAGTACTGATAGCATGTGGTTCACCGTGAGAGCTAATGGCTTAGCATGAGAGGCTTAGCATGAGAGGCCTAGAGTTAGCAACCACTGAACAACTGAACAACGTTATGCAAACATCCCCCCCCCCATGATGAACTGCTCACAACGCAGACCCCCCCCCCCCCCATATAAACACCCACACATAGACTAACAGCATACGGGAGACGTTCTTCAGTTTTCAAGTGTTGGTCAACTCAGCTAGCCAGCAATTTTATTCACTCACCGGACAGTCCAACCAACCCAATCTCGGAGAATGTGACAGCCCCGGAACACGTCCCCTGGCCATGCTCACTGAGGGGTGTTATGTTGTTGATCGTCGGCTCTCCAGAAAAGCAGCTGCTTCCGCCGGAGTGTTGACCTCACGCCTGGTACCACCTGCAACACACGGAGCTTAGCAGGAAGAAGGAGGAGGCTAAAGCGGAGCCTCGCTTTTCTCAGTTTGGTCTTGACAGGAGTGAAGACGGCTCTCTTTCTGGCTGCCTCAGCACTATAATCTGGATAGATGTGGATCTCCGCGCCCCTGTAAAACAGAGGACCTTCTCACATGCAAGCTGCATTATTTTTTGCTTCATCTGGAAGTGGTGTATACAAGCTATGAAGGGACGAGGTGTGCTGTCCTGTCTCCTCTGGATGGCTACCCTATGCGCCCTGTCTACGGTTACAGGGCGGGAGAAATCATCGGCACTGTTAAATGTTATTATTTGATGGCGCCCTTACTCATTGTATTACGGTCCATTCGGATGTGACGTCGCCACGTTCTCAGTGTGCGACAGTGTGTGTTGTAAGAGTCGGTAGTAGAGAGCTAAGACCTGCTGTTTTTGCCTCAGTAAATATGCCTGACGTTAAAGGCTAAAGAGAAAACAGTCAAGCTTTGCTTATCCTCCATACGCAAGGAGAAGATTGCGCACCCCAGCTCAACAGGTTATGGGCCGAGGCAGAGTTGGACACAAGCTAGCATTCCGGAAGAAGTTTTAACACGAAGTATTACACGGAACTTCTACAGGCTATGTGGACCAGCTTGGAGATAAGTGAGCATTTATATCACAGAGTTTCTTAATCTGTGTTTATATTCTCGGAAGAAGTTTTACGCGACATATTATGCGTTAGCCAATGAAGCTAACAAGCTAGCTTGGCAAAGAAAAATTGTAGCATGCTAGTAGGCCACGGTAAAATTAGCACCTTAGCAAAATGGCAAGCAGAGCAACAGGAGTCTTGGCACCACAGCTTTTGTTCGACGGATCCGAAGATAAGTATGACCTTTGGGAAACAAGATTCATAGGCTGCTTACATACTCTGAAGCTAAAAGAGACTATTCTACATGAGCCCACCGGCACTAGCGAAGAACAGTTAGCTGAAGATAGGAGGAAGAATGCTGACTGCTATGCTGAGCTAATAAGACTGATAGATGATAAAAGCCTATCGCTGATAAGACATGAAGCCGATGATGATGGCAGGAAGGCTCTGAGAATACTGAAAGAACATTAATCCGGAAAAAGCAAGCCGCCGATAATACATTTATACACGTCGTTGACCAAGCTACGCATGGCGGACAACGAGAGTGTTACCGACTACATAATAAGGGCGGAGAACCTCATTACGGTTCTGAGAGATGCAGGCGAGACCATGAGTGATGGACTGATCGTAGCCATGATACTAGGCAGGCTACCAGACTATTTTAAGCCGCTAGCCGTCCACATAACACAAAACGAAGATAACGTTACGTTCACAGACTTTAAAATAAGACTACAGGTCTATGAAGAGGCAGAGAAAATTAACACGGCAAGATCTACCAATAATGTGAAGATGACATGTGCAAGACAAGGCCGAGGCCCCACCAAGACGCACGCTAGCAACAGAAAAGATGAAGATGCCAACGTGACGTGTTATATGTCTGGAATAAAAGGGCACAAGACAAGAAAATGTTTTCGAAAAGTGTGGTGCAATTACTGCAAAAATAATACACATCAAGAATCTCTGTGCAAGAAAAAGGGGGAACAAGATGGTGTCAGAAAAGTCGCGGAGGAACAAAATAGCGACCAAGACCATCTCTTCAAGGCCAAGCACACAAAGAACGAGAGACCACCAGACAACGTGAAGATGAAAGGCATCATGGTGGATGCAGGAGCAACATCTCACATTGTGAACGACATCAGAAAGTTAGCCGATGGGACCAAGTGCAGTGGAATAGCACAACGAAGAGGAACGGTGATGATATGTCTACTAGACAGCGCCGGACGACAGCACAGAGCACAGCTACGGGATACACTGTACATGCCTTCATACCCACATGACATCTTTTCGGTGGCAAGAGCAACAAACGGAGGGGTGACAATCACTTTCAAGAAAGGGAACTGTGGCATGGTTACCAAGGACGGTAGCAGGTTTGACATCCACGAGAGTGGAAATTTGTATTACTTGCCAACTGTTGAGAATGTTGACCATACAAACTTGGCATGAAATTTTGGGTCATTGTAACTACGAAGATGTACAAAAGATACAAGGTGTAGTGAAAGGTATGGAGATAAAAGGAAGTGCAGTTAGACCACATCAGTTATGTGAAGTGTGTACACAGGGCAAATTCACCCAGACGAGAAGTAGGGAGCCAGACAGAAAGGCTAAGAAACCCTTAGAACCAGTCCACACTGACTTAGCCGGTCCCATGCCAACACCAAGCATAAAAGGGTACAGATATGCACAGTCTTTTACAGAGGACTACTCAGGTACCGTGTTGGTGTATTTTCTAAGGTCCAAGAGTTATATAGTGCAAGCCACAGAAAGGTTCTTAGCAGACACAGCACCCTACGGAGAAGTCAATTGTATCCGTTCAGATAACGGCACTGAGTTTACAAGCCGAGTCTTCCAGGCACTGTTAACCAAGAATAGGATTAGACACGAGACGTCTGCACCCTAATCACCCCACCAAAATGGCACAACAGAGAGATGTTGGCGAACTCTCTATGATATGAGCAGATGCTTACTGATAGAAAGCGAGTTACTAGATAAGTGATGGAACTACGCTATGCAGACAGCAGCTTATGTGAGGAACAGGTGCTACAGCAGGCGCACAAAGAAAACGCCATACGAGCTGTTCCCAGGCAAGAAGCCAAACATATCCAAACGGCAGAAATTTGGATCAATCTGTTTTGCTTACAAGCAAGAGGGAAAAAAAGCTAGACTGTAGGTACAAGCAAGGTGTTTTCGTTGGCTACGATAAAAACAGCCCAGCTTATCTAGTGCATTATCCAGACACAGAGAGTGTCCAAAAGCACAGGTTGGTGAAGTTCACAACCAAGACAGCCAAAGAAAAGGAAACACAAACACCTGAGTCATACATAGAATATGGTGACTGTCATTGACCCTGGGATGTACATCCGTACATCCCAGGGTCAATGACAGTGAAGAAAATTTTGTTGATGAAAATGTGGAAAATGTACCAGGTCAGGGTGTTCAGAATGGAGTTTCTGGGACTTTACCCGAGGAGACCAGCTTACCTACAGGAATTCGAGACTGAGGATACAGAGGACAAACTGCAAACATGCATGGACTCTTGTTATAGAGCATTATGCGACATTCCTCAAACCTACCACGACGCCATGGCGTCAACCAAATCAAGGCAGTGGAAAAATGCCATGAATGAGGAGATGGGATCACAGGAGGAGAATGAGACCTTCAGCCTCACCCAGTTGCCACCAGGTAAACAGGCAGTGGGGGGTAGATGGGTCTACACACTCAAGTGTGAGATTGATGGATCTGATAAGTACAAGGCAGGATTCGTAGCTAAAGGCTACAGAGAACCTAGTCTTACACCAGGTGGACGTTAAGACACCCTATTTGCATACACCAATTGACTGTGAAATCTATTATAGAGCAACCAGATGGTTATGAGGAAAAAGTCAGAAACGTGTGAAAAGCTAGTATGCTAGTTGCAGAAGTCTTTCTATGGCCTAAAGCAGTCAGGCAGAAACTGGAATACTATGTTACATACATGTTTGAGTGAAAATGGTTTTGTACAGAATCCCGCTGATCACTGTGTGTATACAAGAGAAAAACATAACGAAAAAGTAATCCTGGTAATATGGGTTGACGATCTGATCATAGTAGTTAGCAACAAGGGTGTACTGAAAAGTGTAAAGGGGATGCTCACCGAAAGGTTCAAAATGAAAGACCTAGGAATGTTGAAACATTTCTTGGGGATATATTTTGAGCAAGCAGAAGGTCAAGTTAAAATGTCATAGAAGAGATATGTGAGCAAAATACTGGAGAGATTTGAGATGCAGGATTGCAGGTCCACAGAGACTCCATGTGAGCCAAAACTTGAGTACTCAGTAAATGCTGAAAAAATGAAAGAGCCAAGAAAGTACAGAGAGGCAGTGGGAAGTTTAATTTACTTGTCCACATGCACTCGACCAGATATAAGTTTCGTTGTCAGTAAACTATCTCAGCACTTTTCTGAACCAACAGAAGAACACTGGAACACTGTAAAACACGTATTCAGATACCTCAAAGGTACAGCAGAACAGGAGTTATGCTTCAAGAGAAATGACACAGAGAGACTAGGTCTAAGAGTGTACAGTGATGCTGACTGGGCATCAGATGTAACAGACAGACGCAGTACATCAGGCTATTGTGTCAGTCTAAGTGAAGGCAGCTCTTTGATCTCATGGAAGACAAGAAAACAACCGACAAGAGCACTATCTATTTGCGAAGCAGAGTAAATGTCCTTAGCGTCAGCCATACAGGAAAGTATCTACCTAGAACAGCTACTCAGCGGTATAGACAAATACCAATATGCACAAACAAAGGTGTGCGAAGACAACCAAGGTACTATAGCCCTAGCCAGAAACCCAGTAAACAGGCAGAGGTGCAAGCACATTGATATTAAGTACCACTTCATAAGCGAAACTGTAAATAATGGAAAGGTAATCTTGGAATACTGTCCTACTGAACAAATGGTCGCTGATGTAATGACAAAGCCAGCCACCAAGCTAAAGCTAAAGAGGTTTGCTCAAGACATGTTTGGTACTTAGAAGTGCAAAGAGTGTATTCTCATTGTCAAGGTAAAGAAGAAGTCTTATTTTTGTTGTTTTGTTTTCCAGGTAATCCAGTGAGCTAAGAGCGAGTGGAGGTGTTAAGTGTCATTATTTGATGGCGCCCTTACTCATTGTATTACGGTCCATTCGGATGTGACGTCGCCACGTTCTCAGTGTGTGACAGTGTGTGTTGTAAGTGTGCGACAGTGTGTGTTGTATGAGTCGGTAGTACAGAGCTAAGACCTGCTGTATTTGCCTGAATAAATATGCCTAACATTAACGGCTAAAGAGAAAACAATCAAGCTTTGCTTATCCTCCATACGCAAGGAGAAGATTGCGCACCCCAGCTCAACAGGCACCAAATATTTCTCTGAGACAGGATTGAGTGAAACAAGTTGGTTGGGTGCCTTCAGCTCTCTCTGGTATGCCTGTTATACGAATATTGCACCTCCTGGCCCTGTTCTCGAGGTCGTCAAGCTTCAGTTTCAGTTGTTCATTCTCCTTCACAAGATGACCTGTTATAGATTCTAGTGCAATTATTCTCCCCTGCAAGTCATTCATTGAAGTTTCAATGGCCTGAATTATCTGATCGTGTCTGGCAATAGTAGCATGGATGGATGAAATTTGTGCTGCCATGTTTGTGATAATTCGCTCCTCCATGCCGGAGAGTAGTTCCTGTATATCAGCCAAAGTTACCGCTGTGTTGCTGCCGTCGTCATACCTGGATTCGTTGTTAGTTAGCTCAGAAGCTAACCCGCCATGTTGACTACCATTCCCCTCACGTTCTGCTTTTTTGTCTTTGGCTGTGGTTGTTTTGCCCATGTTGAACTTGATATAAAGGACGTCAAGTCAAAAGCCAGTCTTAGAAGCGAGTTCGTCCATGTTTATATGGGTAAATAATACAGCAGATATCAAATAAATGTCAAATGGTAACAGAGTTTTTCCAACTTGCTGCCTACTCCGCCACTCGCCAAACCGGAAGTCGATTCTTGTTATTTTAACTTTATCAGAACAAACGGAGATTGCCTCCAAAGATATCCTGGTCTGGGCCAATTCTTCAAACTGTAATGTCCATGCTTTGTATCATGTTTAGTAATGTTTCTGGTGTACGTTTTAATGTTTTTTCTGGTCACAAGGGGGCGCTCTATGTTAAGTGTTGTATATGTGAGACGCTCTTGGATCACGTTAAGCTCGGAAGTAGCCGAGCTAGAAAAACAGTGTTAGTAGCTATGGCTAGCAGATGCACTAGCAGATGTACCGTTGTCGTTATGCAAATGTTACACTAAAGATTCCAAAACGCAGCTTCATGATATTTGAGTTTTTATTTCAAAACTTTACACTGGCGACGAGGATTCAATTTTTTCCCCACTAAAATGGCTGCTGCATGCCTTCATTCCCTGCCATTGTTATAAGTGACGAACAGAACTCAGCTGTCTGTTGGAAGAAGGGGCTACAACGCTTTGAAAACGTCGTAGTTGCTCTGGATGTAAAGGATGACACAAGAAAGCATGCGATGCTTCTACATTATGCAGGGGAAGGCGTACAGGACATCTTTGATGCGCTCACTAAAACCGGGGAAGCAAAGGACTATAAACGAGCAAAAGACAAACTGAGTGAGTATTTCCCCCCCTAAAATCAACGTAGCCTACGAGACCTACAAATTCAGACAAGCCAAGCAACTAGCAGGGGAAACACTCGACTCCTATCACACCAGGCTGCGGCAATTAGCAGCAACTTGCGACTTTCCTGATGTTGAGAGATCAAATCTATGATCACTCAAACATGCACTTGTCATAAACTGCGGGGTCACGCGCTACAGAAATCAGCGATGACGTTTACCGAACTCCTCTCACTCGGTAGAACCATGGCACTTGAGGAGATTCAAGCATCGGGAATGGAGCAAACACAACAACGTGCAGTTCAAAGTAGGGAAGATGTTCTGGCAGTAGATGTGAGGAGGGGAGCTGTAAAGAAAAGATGCTACAACTGCTCTGGTATCTTCCCCACCGTGATGAGATGCCGTGCCCGGCACGGGGGAAAACATACAGCGCGTGTGGAAAACAAGAACATTTCGCAAAATGCTGTCACTCTAAGCGGTCACAAGGGGGCATCAGAGGTCGACATGAAGTGCATTATGTACACACCAGTGGAAACAGTGGCATCACATCTCAAGAAACAAGCAACGCAGCCACAGAATCTTCTGAGGAGTATCTGTACACAGTCTCCCAATCAAAAGCAAATCTCCCACATGCAACGATAAAGGTTAGTGACTGCAATATAAAAGTGATGCTTGATACAGGGGCAACTGTGAATATCATCGATGAAACAACTTACCAGAGACTGAGACAGAAGCCCTCACTCACCAACTGCACGGTTCCCATATTTCCTTATGGTTCACGCACACCACTGCATGCTCTAGGAAAATTCACCTCACTGGACGAATCCAAATTGTGCATCACAAATGCGACATTCCATGTGATACAAGGAAGTAATGGCAGTCTACTGGGCTATGACAATGCCAGTCAACTGAGACTAATCAAAATCACCAATGTTCTTCACACATCTCCACAACAGCCAGAGCAGCCCACAAGAACTTCAAACCAGACAAAAGTGAGGGCAGTAGATGATCTCACTGAGTATGCTGACCTCTTTCAGGGGATAGTCAAGTTGCACATAAAGAGAGATGTGCCTGCCGTCACACAACCTCACAGAAGAGTACCTTTTCATGTCAGTAAGCGAATTTAGGCTGAACTGCAACGTCTAGAGGACCTTGACATTATCGAGAAGGTGGATGGTCCCACTCCCTGGGTCTCTCCAATCGTTCCTGTTCCAAAACCAAAAGACCCGGAAGCAGTGTGCATTTGTGTGGACATGAGGATACCAAATAAGGCCATCGAACGAGAACAACATCTCCCACCTACAGTAGATGATGTGATATATTCACTCAATGGAGCCAGGTTCTTCTCAAAGCTAGATTTGAACAGTGGGTATCATCAGCTAGAACTAGAGTCATCCTCTCAATATATCACAACATTCTCCACCCATGTAGAGCTGCGATGTTACAAAAGACTGAGCTTTGGTGTTTCATCGGCTGCAGAGGTGTTCCAAAATGCCATTCAACAAGCCCTGGATGGCATCCCAGGAGTAATCAACCTAAGTGATGACATATTAGTGTTTGGGAAAACAAGAGCTGCCCGTGACCAAGCTCTTGGAGATACGTTTCTGCGACTGCGGGAGAAGAACCTAACTCTCAACAAGACCAAGTGCTCATACGCACAAACCACTCTGGACTTCTTTGGATACACATTCTCAGATGGAGGATTCTCCCTGGATCCCAAGGAGGTTCAGGCGCTTCACGACGCTGCTGCTCCGACTAATGCCAGTGAGGTCCGCAGTCTTCTGGGCATGGCAAATTACAGTGCCCGTTTCATCAAGGATATTGCCACAATAACACAGCCTCTGAGAGAACTTACAAAAAAGACTGTTCGTTGGACCTGGGCGGAAGAGCACAAGAGGTCTCTCGATGAGATGAAACGAAGTCTTAACAAGTAATGCTGTGATGACAGGGGACTGGGGTTCGCGCCCCGGTCTTGTCAGATCCGACCATGGCCGGACTCGACGAAGCAGCAATAATTGACAACGCTGTCTTCGGGAGGGGGGCGGAGTCGGCTTGTGTTCGTCACGTGAATGCGTCTCTGTGTGTGTCGGGAAAAAACAGTGGTTCGGCCTGGATTTGCCCTGTCACTAAAGTGGCAAGGCGTCTCCTTCGAGACTGCCGGCCGGAGAGATGCAGTTGGCGAACGCATGCAGTACGAGGGTGGGTGTTTGAACTAAAATGGGGATCGATTGGCCACTAAATTGAGAGAAAAAGGGAACAAAAAAATGAGAAATAAATTTATTCAAAAAAAGATCCTCCCAATGGCTGAAAATCACCACTCTCAGCAATGTGGTTTGAAAGGCATGGACTGGACCAAAGTCCACCCTGAACAAATCCCAGAGCCCTTAGTCCCTAACCCCCCTGGGCCACAGTCACCTGTTCAGAGATACCTAGTCAGGGCAAACAGAAGACCTCCGTCATACCTCAATCATACCTTAAAGTGAACTGACTAAATGGTATAATGCAAGAGAAAGTTTGAGTTGGACTGGTTAATAGTGTAACGTGCATGGATAAGTAGACGCGTTGGCCGCTGGCTGACGGGTCGGACCCTTTAGTCGACTGGTTAATGTTGTCGCTTGCGGTGCGGGCGATATGGGTTGGCATCCCGGCCGCGGCAGTTCCTGTGGTTGCCCCCTCGAATTTGCTACATTGGTGTCAGAAGTGGGATGGTGGGGTTAGCAGTAACATGTGAGGACATCTTTAGATTGAGTTCCTGATCAGAGCGAACTTTTCATTAATATTTTAACTTTTCAGATCAAACACAGATAATTAGGTTTAACACACACGATACTTAACCGCTAGCACACCGGACTCACAACCCTGTACTTGCATATCGATCATCTAGAAGACGTGATGGGCAAAAACAAACCCAGCAGTGACCAGGCCGCTAAAGCCTCGGGCTCTGTGAAAGCCCCGGACGGGGAGTCTACAGACCTATCTGGGGTGATGGCTGCCATCGCGAGCAGTGAGAGCAAGATCTTGGCATGGATCGATTCATTCACAGAGGATCTGAATGCAAAAATAGACTCTATAAAGGCCGGCATGGCGAAACAAGAGACCCGTCTGAAAGATGTGGAGGACGGCCTGAACACATACTCAGACAAGACCACGAAAATGGAGGAGGACATCGGCCAGCTAACACCTGAAGTCGCTGTGCTACGCCAGAAGGTAGACGGTCTGGAGGGACGACAACGTCGGTGTAATGCACGCATTGTCGGGATAAAGGAGGGATTGGAGACCAGCGGAGGAGGCCAGCAGCCTACTATTACCATCGCTAAACTACTGCAGGAGTTACTAGGCCTCAGCTTCACCCCGACCCTAGACCGTGCTCACCGCGGCCTGCGGCACTCGACCAACGAAGGAGACCCCCCCCCCCCCCCCCAGGATCATCGTGGTGAAGTTTCACTATTTCTCAGAGAGAGAGGGAGGGAGGGAGAGAGGAGGTTTTCCGCAAAGCTGCCTGTTCAGCTCCGTTGAGCCTGCACGGCAAGAGAGGGAGCATCTTCCCGGATTACACCGCGGCGGTGGCGAAGAAGAGAGCGGCCTTCTCCGAAGCTAAGCGGCTCCTCCGGGGCTGCCAGGGCGTCAAGTTCGGGATCCGGTTCCCGGCGGTGCTTCGTATCACTTCATCGTCCGGCCAAGAAAAGCGGTTGGAAGGAAGAGCCATCTAAGGCGATGGGTTATATCAGGGAGAATCTAAAGCCTCAGGACCATGTACAGTAAGATGTTGATACACTCCAGTATATTGGTGGCTAACTGGTATTGGCGGCTAATTGATATTAGCTGCTAAGTGCCAACAGCTAGCGGAAGCAACTAGCTAAGATGCCAAGACAACAGGGTAACGTTACGGTTTAACTTTATCTATTTACTTTAACTTTTGTAATTTGAGACTCACAGATAACGTTGCCTTTTTCATTTAATACGAATGTTTCATACCTGCTGCCCATTTAAAAAGCTATTTTTCTGTTTTATTACTATCGTGTGTGTGCATGTATATGTGTGTATGGATGCTAATTATTATGAGACCCGTAACAGTGCTTTGGTGACTTGCCAGAGCCTGCTAGGGTGACACAGAGCCTGCTAGGGCGACACAGAGACTGCTAGGGCGACACAGAGCCTGCTAGGGTGACACAGAGTCTGCTAGGGCGA
The DNA here is from genome assembly GCA_022114975.2 of Lampris megalopsis. Taxonomy (NCBI): domain Eukaryota; kingdom Metazoa; phylum Chordata; class Actinopteri; order Lampriformes; family Lampridae; genus Lampris; species Lampris megalopsis. The sequence goes on along the minus strand of JAJHIY020000427.1, from coordinate 8,212,457 downwards.
CACCGAGACTGCTAGGGCGACACAGAGACTGCTAGGGCGACACAGAGCCTGCTAGGGTGACACAGAGACTGCTAGGGCAACACGCAGCTCAGTGTCACTTACCTACAAAGGAACTGTATTATAACTGCTGTTATATGGGGGTTGATATATTTTCCTTCCTTTTTAAAAATTTTTTAATATGGGCGTTGATATATAGTTCTTAAGTATATAAATACTTTTTGATTTAATATAATCTTAACAAGACCACTATTCGCCCTGGTTAGGGCTTGTTGGAGGGTTCTTATAAGGTCATTTGCCATGTTATACTAGAAATGGGGGATGCGATCTCTAGGGAATTAGTAGATCAGCCTGGGTCCTCAAGGCTCTGTTTTTGTTTTGTAGTTAGTAGGCAGGGACTTTTTCTTTTCTTTTCTCTTTTCATTTTTAGAAAAAATGTTTGACTCTCAAAATACAGGTTATCGTCGTTTTTTGAGCTGGAATATAAAGGGAATTCACAATCCAGTAAAGCGTAGTAGGGTTTTTGTATATTTAAAATCTTTGAGAGCTGATGTCATGTTCTTACAGGAAACTCACCTTCGGTCAAGTGAACACACAAAACTAAAGAAAGCTTGGATAGGACAAATGTTCTGCCCCAGGAATGAGAATGGAACGCGGGGCACGGCCATCTTGATCAGGAAAGGTATCCCACTCGTTCCACTACTGACTATTTCTGACCCCAGGGGAAGGTATGTGATAGTGACGGGTAACCTGTATGGTACACGTGTGGCACTAGCAAATGTATATGGACCAAACTGGGATGACCCACTTTTTTTTCTAGTTTCATAGCAGCCCTCCCAGACTTAAATAATTACCGATTAGTATTGGGGGGAGATTTTAATTGTGTATTACATCCATATTTGGACAGATCAAACCCAGGACCTAATAGTAAAGTTTCCAAGGCAGGTGCTGTTATCCATTCATTTATGGAATCCTACTCTCTTTTTGATCCCTGGAGAAGAAACAACCCAACTACTGAACAATACTCCTTTTTTTCCCCAGTGCACCATTCTTACTCAAGGATTGATTTTTTTCTCCTGGATAGTAGGGTCCTTCCTATGGTTAGGGGGAGCCAATATAATAGTATTGCTATTTCGGATCATAGTCCTGTACATCTAGATGTAGGTTTCGTAGACTGCCCTAAACCCCAACGCACCTGGCGATTTGATCCTCTATTACTGTCCAGGGACTCCTTTAAAAATTTTCTCTCCCAGCAGATAGATATCTTTATGGAATTCAACCATACTGTTAGGGTTTGTGGAAGACCCCAAGTGCACGACACCAGACAGAGATGGGGTTAGCCGAAAACTGGCGTACTTTATTCCTTACGCGTACAAATAGTCAAACACAGGGAGGCAATGAGCGACAAGAAAAACGGAAAGTCCAAGGGGAAAAACTCGCGGGTAATCCAAACAGGAACACGGCAGGATACTAAATATGATACTAAAACATAAACCAAGGGCTGGGGTGAGTTCGGAGAGAAAAGGACCGTGAGGGGAGAGTAGCCGCTACTGCAAGGAGGTTACAACACGAACTGACAGCAGGCGTGTGGGAGGCCACCAAACTTAAGCCCGGCCCTGACGAGCTGATTGGCTGCCGGCGCGGGGTGGGCGAGCCGTAACACATACTCCGGATATGCCACTAACTATTGTTTGGGAGGCTCTCAAAGCCTACCTTAGAGGCCAAATTATCTCATACACAGCACATGAGAAAAAGAAACGTAAACAACGTCTAACAGAACTGTCTCATAGTATAGCGGAAGTGGACCGTTCATATGCTGATTCCCCAACACCTGAACTTTATAAGAAAAAATTATTATTAAAAACAGAATTCGACAATCTCTCCATTAAACAAACAGAACAATTATTCTTTAAATCAAAACAGACATTTTATGAGCATGGAGAGAAAGCTGGAAAACTATTAGCCCATCAGGTTAGACAGTCCACAGCCGCTAACACTATTTCTAAAATTTGCACAGCAGCTGGGGTGAAGACTACCGACCCTGGCAACATCAATAACCAGTTTAAACAATTTTATATTACCCTTTATAGTTCACAACCGCCCAGCGACTTGTCGCATATTTTCACTTTTTTAGACGGTCTAACCATACCAAAAATTGCCCTTGCAGACAGAGCACAGATAGACAGAGAGATATCAACACAGGAAGTGATACAAGCAATTAAATCCATGCAGAGCAACAAAGCACCGGGTCCGGATGGTTTCACAATTGAAATGTATAAAGAATTTGCTACCAAGCTGGCACCAATACTTAACCTGTTGTATCAGCAAATTTTTAACCAACAGAAATTGCCCCAAACTATGATGCAGGCAATCATATCAGTGTTACTTAAAAAAGAAAAAGATCCCCTAATGTGTGGCTCCTGCCGCCCTGTAAGCTTGTTGAATTGCGACTACAAAATCCTTACAAAAATCTTGGCCACCCGTATTGAAACTGTTGTTCCAACGGTTGTTAACCCTGATCAAACTGGTTTTATACCAGACAGGCAGTCATTCTATAACATGCGCCGCCTATTTAATGTACTGTACACACCACATTCCGTAGAACAGACAGAAGTAGTGATGTCTTTAGATGCTGAGAAGGCATTTGACCGCATCGAATGGCAATATCTATTTGCTGTTCTAGAAAGGTTTGGCTTTGGTTCCTCATTCCTAGCATGGGTTAAAATATTGAATTGCTCACCGACAGCCGCAGTGCGGATGAATAATATTATTTCTGATTATTTTTCACTCCATAGGGGCTGCAGACAGGGCTGCAGCCTCTCTCCTTACCTGTTCAATTTGGCAATTGAGCCACTCGCTATAGCTCTTAGGGCAGAGGATGGCATTAAAGGTATCTCACGAGGTGGTAAATTGCATAATGTTATATATATATCCAACCCAATAGAATCTATACCAAGACTATTACTTACCCTGGATAACTTTGGTCGCCTGTCAGGTTATAAGATAAACTATCAAAGAGCTTGCTTTTTCCGATTAACCACACTGATAGAGACTACTCTAGCTTTCCATTTAAACTTGAACACAATGTATTTACATATTTAGGAATGAAAGTCACTCATATAATGGGGAGGTTATATAACCATAACTTTAAAACACTAATAGAACAGGTCCGCGGTGGTGTAGCGGTCTAAGCATCGGCTTTGTGTTGATGCAGTTGCCCACTGGGGACTGGGGTTCGCGCCCCGGTCTCGTCAGATCCGACTATGGCCGGACTCGATGAAGCAGCAGTAATTGGCAACGCTGTCTTGGGGAGGGGGGCGGAGTCGGCGTGTGTTCGTCACGTGAATGCGTCTCTGTGTGTGTCGGGAAAAAGCACTGGTTCGGCCTGGAGTCTCCTTGTCACGGAAGTGGCGAGGCGACTCCTTTGAGACTGCCGGCCGGAGAGGCGCAGTTGGCGAACGCATGCAATACGAGGGTGGGTGTTTGAATTAAAATAGGGATCGATTGGCCACTAAATTGGGAGAAAAAAGGGAAAAATCAGAAATAAATTTATTAAAAAAAACACTAATAGAACGAACAAAACAAGATTTTAAAAAGTGGTCAACACTACCAATTTCATTAGCGGGCCTCATTAATATAGTTACAATGACAGCCTTACCCAGATTTCTCTGTCTTTTTCAAATAATTCCCATAGTCATACCTAAGACAACTTTTCAACAATTAGATAAGATTAATTTCATCATTCATCTGGAACAATTCTCACCCCAGGATGAAGAAAATATACTTGGAGGTCCCTAAGGAGACGGGGGGGGGGGGATTAGGCTTGCCTAACTTTATTTGTTACTACTGGGCTGTGAACATTGTAAAACTTTTACATTGGGCATTTACATATGAGAATCAACAGGGTGCAGATTGGGTTCACATGGAGCTTGTATCCAATCCTTTACCGATATTCACCTCTCCACTACCACATAATCGTAACATACAAATAACAAACCCGGTGGTGAAAGCTTCACTTAGGATATGGCTCCAGTTTAGGAGGCATTTTGGATTAAAGCATGCTAGCGGTCTTTTTCCAGTAGCAAATAATCAATTCTTCTCGTCATCTGTGTTAGATAACGCATTTCAACATTGGCATAGAAATGGACTGGTGTTTTTCTGTGATCTATTTAAAGATGGAACATCCACCTCATTTGAAACACTTACCAAAGACCATAACACACCTGTAGTGATATAATGCTATGTATATCCACTGGAACTACACTAGGTGTTATGTACTACCCGGACTGTTATTATGGTTACACCACTACCATGTATGGTTATTACGTCTGCCTACTGAGCCACGATTAAACCTGAGTTCTATAACCCGGTGTGGTCATTGATCCTCGACCAATACTACCCCAAGTATTACTTCATGGGGGCAGCGGTAAAGTACTCTCTATGAAGAATGAAGATAGACTGATAAAATTGTCCGTGGATAATTTCTGTCATCATTCAAGCAAGAGTGCGCCGGAGCTGAGCTAGCCGCAAAGCTAACTAGCTAGCTAGTAACAGGAGAGGTCATGGCATCGCATCTACCGACGATGAATTGGTCCGACCCGGACCTGGGTGAGGCATTTCACTGTATAAACAGAAAATGACTCTGTATTTAGAAGATGAAGAAATAAAGGGCGCAGCTAAACAAGCAAGGAAAATATGTCGTGGAATCGGAGATGAAGGATTAAAAAGACTGAACGCCAGTGGTCTCACCGATGATGAAAAGAAAAAGCCTGCCAAACTATGGGACTTCTTTGAAAAACAGCTAAAGTTGAACGTAAATTTCAGAATCCATAGACTGCAACTGATGCAACACAGACAGAAACCAGATGAGAATATTGATGATTTTGTGACCAGAGCCAGAACACTAGCACAGAAATGTCAGTTTTCAGACGAAGAGCTTAACGAGCGTATGATTGAGCTTATTATTGCGAGCACTCCCCATGATGCCCTGAGGAATGATCTATACAGCAAACCAAAAGGATATTCCTTAGCAGAGGTTCTGGCCGAGGGACGAAAATATGAAGCCCTGACAGCAGGCAATGAACAGTTAGACAAACTTAGCCTGTCACACAATGAGAGAATCCACGCTGTGGACAGGGACCGCATATGTCGTAACTGTGGGAGAAGCCACAAACCACGTCAATGTCCTGCATATGATGATGAATGCAATGCGTGTGGTGCAAAAGGTCACTGGGAGCGGTGCTGCAGGAAGGCCAAACGAGAGTGCCAGGAACACTCCAGCCAGAGCAGGACCGGGGGAAGTATAAGTCCCACACACCACAAGACAAACAGCACAAGCGCAAAACCTATATAGACAAAAAGCAACAGAGCAGGACTCGCATACATGCTGTAGAGAGTAGCAGTGAAACAGACAGTGAGAACGAAAGTACTTACCAGAAACAGTTCCACTCCATAACTATCAGTGAAAAGTGCATGCATAGCATAGACAGCAAGCCGGCCAGAGAGGAGGCGTACACAGTCCTGAAGGTGACACCACCTGACCTACCTGGTCGTGGATACACACTACGTCTGAAGATAGACACAGGTGCGTCAGGCAACACACTCCCATTGCGTACCTTCAAGCAGATGTACGGTGAAAATGCATGCACCCAGAAACGACTGAAAAAAACCAACAGGAGGCTATCTGCATACAGTGGTCACGCCATCCCCTGCCTAGGCACCATTGACATTCCATGCCAGTACAAAGAATCCAAATGGATCAATGCAAAGTTCTATGTTGTAGACGTACCAGGGCCAGCCATAGTTGGGCTGCCAACATGTGAACTGTTAACCCTAGTGACTGTCAATGTAGATGCAGTGACCGAGAAAGGACATGCGAACCAGAAAAAAGTCAAACACAAGACAGACAAAACCCAAAATGACCATATCTAACAGTGCAGACCTAAAGAGAGCATACCCAGACCAGTTTGACAAAATTGGCAACTTCAGTGGAAAGGCCAAGCTCTTCCTGAAAAAGGATGCTGAACCATTCATAGACCCACCACGTAAGTGCAGCATTCACATCAAAGACAAACTGAAAGATGAACTGAATAACCTAGTCAAACAAGATGTGTTAAGAATAGTAGAACAGCACACAGACTGGTGCTCGAGTCTGGCATACAGCACAAAGAAAGACGGTTCCCTTCGCATATGCTTAGACCCCCAAAAGCTTAATGCCAGCCTTAGGAGATGCCCACACAAGATTCCTACTGTGGAGGAACTGAACCCGAAGTTTGCAAATGCAAAAATATTCAGCAAACTTGACGCAAAAGCTGGATATGGGTCAATACACCTAGAGGAAGAGTCACAACGGCTAACCACATTCCGAACTCCATTTGGTAGATACTGCTGGAAACGTTTGCCATTTGGTCTCAGTGTCTCTCAAGATCTCTTCCAGGCAAAGATGGACCAAATCCTGGAGGGGCTCGACGGTGTCGTCAGCATAGCCGATGATATCGCAGTCTACGGAGCAAGCGAAGAGGAGCATGACAGGAACCTGACCAACCTGATGGAGAGAGCAGCCAAGACAGGTATTGTGTTCAACAGTGACAAGTGCACAATCAAACAGACAAGCATCTCATTCTTTAGCAACCTGTGAAACACACAAGACAGTACGCACAAGATATGGAAGAGCTGTTTCCAAACCAGCTCACTACAAGGACTATGAGTAGAGACAATCACACACAAAAGGAGGGCTCTGAATATGTTTATTGTTTTTCGAGATGGACAATTCTGAGTGTGTTGTCTAAAAAAAAAGAGAGAAGGCAACCTCTGTGTAATGAAAAAATTGAAAACTAAACAGGGGGGATGTAGTGATATAATGCCATGTATATCCACTGGAACTACACTAGGTGTTATGTACTACCCGGACTGTTATATGGTTACACCACTACCGTGTATGGTTATTACGTCTGCCTACTGAGCCACGATTAAACCTGAGTTCTATAACCCGGTGTGGTCATTGATCCTCGACCAATACTACCCCAAGTATTACTTCAATACCCACATCCCATTTTTTTAGATACCTTCAAATCCGTAGTTTTGCCAAGAAAGTGTGTCCCTCATTTCCGTATCTGCCACCCAGGAGCCAATTAGATGGTATTCTAGAGATGGATCCCTTTGGGAAAGAAGGGGTCTCTATAATTTACACACTGATTGAAACAGATATCCTGGAACAAAACAAAAACTGCATGGGAGAGACATTTGGGTGTAGAGCTTTCTGAAGAGGCATGGCGGGAGCTTAACTCGTATACATACGTCCTCATTGTGTATACGACATGGGTTAATTCAGTTTAAGGTGCTTCACCGTCTTCACTACTCGGGGGACAAGCTTGCCAGAACCTTTCCCACCACAGACCCCGGCTGTCCGAGGTGCAGCCGTAGTCCAGCCTCGGTGGGACACATGTCCTGGGCATGCCCCTCCCTCAGCACTTACTGGGGACAGATATTTAATGTATTCTCACATATCTGTAAACAGACCATAAACCCTGATTTTCACACAGCCATCTTTGGCATACCACCCCCTAACTGTAAGGTCACAACTTTGCAGGCACATGCTCTAGCATTTGCCTCATTACTAGCACGCAGACTGATCCTATTTAACCGGAAGTGGAGTAAAGCTCCATCGTTTTTGCAGTGGCTGAGGGAGGTAATGTCCTTTCTACCTTTAGAAAAGCTCCGATATAAAATATGTAAAACCCGCAAAAACTTGACTTTGACCTGGAGTCCTTTCATAGACTTTACTGAAGGGTTTCCCTTTTATTGAATGTAATTTTTGTTTACCTGGTTGTAACGACAATACTTATAGATGTATGTGTACCACTTTATATCGTCTTCAAAAATATGGTTATTATGTGGAATTGGAATAAGAAATCCCTGCATAGTCCTTTTTTCTTTCTTTCTTTCTTTTTCTTTTTTTTGAGCCTTGGGGGAGAGGGGGGATTCCTACGTGTTTCTTTTTGTTGTTGTTGTTGTTGTTGTTCATGTGCCTCGTATACCTGTTCCAAAAAAACTTGAAAATTGGAAAATAAAGTTTTCCAAAGAAAAAGAAAAAGAAGTGGGCTAGTGAGACCGTGAGGTCATCGGAAGCGCGTGCGCCCAGAGGCGTGAGGGAGCGGATACGCTTAAGCGCGAGGACGCACTTCCCGAAGAAGGGGGGTAGTGTAACGTGCGGGGATAAGCAGACACGTTGGTCCTTGGCTAACGGGTGTGACCGTTTAATCGAGCGGTTGGCGATGTCGCCTGCACCAGTTCCTGTGGTGTGGTTGCCCCCCCCCCCGGATTTGCTACAATAGTTATTGTTTAAAAATGTAAGGAAAGGAGGGTTGTAATGTCCATGCTTTGTAACATGTTTAGTAATGTTTCTGGTGTTAGTGTTAACGTTTATTCTGGTCACAAGGGGGCGCTCTAGGTTAAGTGTTGTATATACGAGACGCTCTTGGTTCATGTTAAGCCCGGAAGTAGCGAGCTAGCTAGAAAAACAGTGTTAGTAGCCATGGCTAGCAGATGCACTAGCAGGTGTGCCATTGTCGTTACGTAAATGCTACACTAAAGATGCCAAAACGCAGCTTCATGGTATTTGAATTTTTATTTTCAAATTTTACAGCGCTGTCCGACCCGTTGCACCGACGATCAGCTGACGTCCGAGCGGCTCCTCTCTGTGGCCTTCACGCACTACGGCTCGGGGAACTGCGCCCTCTTGTGGTATGTCTTGAATTTGTAAAAGTTTTCCAGCTGAAGGACTGCTCATTAGTCTGAGGAGCCACTGTCACACTATATAATTTTAAGGCTTTTTAGGCTCTATTTTTTATGCTCTGCTGTGAGAGGCTCATATTGTTGAACTGCACATTGCTGTTTATAGTGTGCCTTGAGTTTAAAGTGTTTTTTCTTTCTTTCTTGGTTCTGCCAATACTGCTGCTAGTTTATAATGTCAGAAGAAGATACTTTCGAGTTTCGTAATATGGCTGGTCACAAGCATGATGTCGGTGCCGATGGAAACTATGCTACTGTTGGGCGAAGGAGAATGAGAGGGAGAAGGCATGTCCAGAGGCAGCGGGAGAGGAGGAAGGGTAGGAGTGTGGAGGTGAGAGTTGGAACTTTGAATGTTGGCACTATGACTGGTAAAGGGAGAGAGCTGAGAGCTGGCTGACATGATAGAAAGAAGAAAGGTATACTGTGTCAGGCCCATAGCCAGCCTGGTGGAAGGGGTGGTTATTTTTTCTGAAAAAGTGGATCTTTTGATTTTTTTTTTTTCAATTCGGGGGACACATTAAGTGGGGGGTTCTGGTGAATTTTTCTGCATCGATTTGTGCCCTTCTGCATCAATTTATGGTGGAAATGCCTTTATATTTAAAGGAAAACACAAATTGCGGGCGCCAGGGTGTCAATTCAAAATATAATGGAATATAATGCAGGCTATTGCCCAATGACCTACACCACTCAACAGCTCCAGATATTGTCTGCGAATGCTCTCATTCATCCAGGTCATAGTTATCCAAAGGAACTGAATCGAGTGCAACTGGACTTGGTTATATATCCGTGAAGACGTTTCGCCTCCCATCCAAGAGGCTTCCTCAGTTCGTGCCTTTCTGACTAGACCAAGCTAGTCTGACTGGCTGGTGATGAAACTCAGATATTTAGCCTCTTTCGAGTCATTATCAGAGCTATTGATGTCAATGGCTCTTTTGTGTTCCGATGTTTAGCAACAACGGTCGTTGGAGGTGTTAGTTTCGACTTCGTTAGTGCTCCATTCAGTGGTCATGAGTCGTTGGAGCCGTTAGTGACCGACTGTTGTTCTTGGAGGCTACGCTTTTGAGTCTCCTGGGTAGAGATGAAAGGATGGCATTGTAAGTGGGAGATAGGTGGTGTCGCAGACCTCCTCCTCTGTTGAGGGATGGTTTTTCCAGTTTCACATAGATGGTTTCCTTCACCCCTTTTTCAAACCATCTATCTTCTCTGTCCAAAATGTGTGCGTTGCTGTCCTCAAAGGAGTGTGTCTTCTCCTTTAGGTGTAGATAGACTGCTGAGTCTTGTCCTGAGGAGTTTGGCCTTCTGTGTTGGGCCATCCGTTTGTGTAGTGGTTGTATGGTTTCTCCTATGTATAGGTCAGTGCAGTCCTCATTGCATTGTACAGCATACACCAGATTGCTTTTCGGGGTGTGTGGTACACGGTCTTTGGGATGAATCAGTTTTGGCACAAAAGAGCCATTGACATCAATAGCTCGGATAACGACTCCAAAGAGGCTAAATATCTGAGTCTCATCACCAGCCAGTCAGACTAGCTTGGTCTAGTCAGAAAGGCACGAACTGATGAAGCCTCTTGGATGAGAGGCGAAACGTCTTCACGGATATATAACCAAGTCCAGTTGCACTTGATTCAATTCCTTTGGATAGCTCCAGATATTGACATATTTAATAACTCAAATTCATTGCTTACCAAAATCACACAGACACACACACGCGCGTGCGCACACACACACTTATCAGTCCAACTACTCAGCCTACTATTGTCTCTGTAATGGTCTGGTCTCTCTTTCCTCTCTTCTCATATTCCCCTCTGTGACATCAACCTGCCAATGGACAACAGATGAAAATGAGTCTTGTGGCTAAATCTGGCATGTTACATTTTATTATAAAGGTTCCTTAACATGCACTGTCCCTTAAATAAATACATCTTACAAATCTCTTTGCTCTTTCGCCACTCCTCTCTTTTGTCTCTCCTCTCTCCTTTATCATTTTTGTTTCTCTCTCTCTTCTGCTGCATGTCAAGTCTGTCTCTTTCCTCTCCATTCACTTTCTCTGTTGCTGTCTCTCTCCTCTCCTCTTTCCTAGTGTCTCTCCTCTCTTGTTCCATGTCTGTTAATGTCTTTCCTCCTCTCCTCTCATATTGCTGTCTCTCTCTTCCTGACACTCTCTCTCTCCTCTCCTCTAGATTTTTTTTGTCCTCCGTGTCAATGCCTCTCCTCTCTATTTGCTCTGTTTTGCTCCTCCTCTCCTTGTATTCTCTGTTGCTGTCTCTCTCCTCTCCTCTCTCCTAGTGTCTCTCCTCTCATGTACCATGTCTGCTAATGTCTTTTCTCCTCTCCTCTCATGTTGCTGTCTCTCTCTTCTGGACAGTCACTCTCTCTCTCTCTCTCCTCTCCTCTGCCTTTTTTGTGATCTCTGTCATTGCCTCCCCCGTCTTTTTGCTGTCCATGTATTTGTCTGTCTCTGTCCTTCCTCTATTTTGCTCCTCCTCACCTTGTATTCTCTGTTGGTGTCTCTCATCTCCTCTCATCATCCCCACTTGTCTCTCTTCTACTCTCTGTCAATGCCTCTCTTGTTGCTGTCCATGTCTTTGTCTTGACTCTTATGGAATGAGAACACTGGTCAGTGCTAATTTCCTTGGGTGCAGTTTGGAGAATGTGTTGACAGCTTCATCCAGGTCCACTGCCATATCATAGTGTGTGGATGAGGGCCAGGGATGACAAGCCCACACTGTGAGACCTGGCCATCACCATTGACAACACAGTGGTGATGCCAACTCGGACTGCGAGGAATCTGAGTGTGACCCTGGATGACCAACTGTCGTTTGCTGCAAACGTTGCATCGGTTGCTCGCTCCTGCAGATTTCTCCTCTATAACATCAGCAGGATTCGCCCATTCCTCACCGACGAGACAGCACAGGTGCTCATCCAGGCTCTGCTCATCCAGGCTCTGGACTATGGCAAGTCCCTTCTTGCTGGCACCCCAGCGTCAGCCATCAGACCTGTGGAGCTTATTCAGAAAGCTGCAGCTCATCTGGTGTTCAACCTCCCTAAGTTCTCCCACACAACTCCCCTTCTCATGTCCCTACACTTGCTCCCAGTAGCTGCTCGCATCCAGTTTAAGACTCTGGTGCTAGCCTACAGGGCAGTGAAAGGAACAGCTCCTTCCTATCTCCAGGCCATGGTCAAGCCCAACACCCCTGCCCGACCACTTTGCTCTGCTGCCTCGGGACGCCTGGTTGCCCTGTTGCTCAGAGGCCCCTGCTGCTGATGTACCCCGTCACGGCTCTTTTCTGTCCTGGCCCCACAGTGGTGGAATTAACTCCCCATTGATGTCAGGACAGTGGAGTCGCTGCCCATCTTTCGGCGCAGGTTGAAAACTCGCCTCTTCAAGAACTACTACCCTGTTACTTGCTCTTAACACTTATTGTATTCACTCATTTAAAAAAAATATCTTTCTTGCACTTTTACTTTAGCACTGGTTTGCTCTTAGATGCTTGTTTAGATAGAAGATGCACTTATGACCTCTGATGACTAGTAGTTCTCCTGATTTCCTACGTTAAATGATGCACTTATTGTAAGTCGCTTTGGATAAAAGCATCGGCTAAATGACTATAATGTAATGTAATGTAATGACAAGCGGTCGTTTTTCATGCTGCTACGCATGAATGGGTTCAGTCTCTGGAGAGTGCTGGCTGACCGTTCACACTCACAGGAGGTGACTGGCAGAGTATAAGCTATTTTGAGAAGCTTGAAAATGTTTGGGTACCAGCGCATCATATGCTTTGATCGTGTCAGCACATGAAGTTGGCCTTTTTTCTGATGACTAGTTTTGCCACTTCAGTTTCCAGCTTTTGGGTTCCTGGTCAATCAGTTCTGGTGAAGGTAAGTCATCTTTGTAAAAGTGAACTGCTTCAGAGATGTCCACTGTTACATCTGAGTGGCACTGTACAGACGGAATTAGGCCCAGGAGCCTTGATGCTGTTACAGATAGTGGACTAAATCTGTATTCGAACTCCAGATTACATGGTCTAGGAAGTTGTGACGATAGTAGTCCTGCACACTTTCAGCAGGTGCATTTTCCCTGTGTGTCTGCCTTCCAGCAGACATTGGTTGACTGATAGGCTGCACATTGACCTGGGCAGCCATCCTGATTGCTTGCTCGTAGAGCTGGTTGACGTTATCCTCAATTGTCTCACGTAGCTCCTTGTAGATATTCTTCACCTCATCTACCATGCTAAATGCCTCGTCAGTGTCAACTGAGGTTCTTTGCAGCTTCACTGTTATGCCTGCAAGGTGGGATAAAACTTGGTAGACTGTGAGGAAGGTCAGGATGAAACCGAAGTTTTGGAACCCAGACAAGAGACCATAGGCCTCTGTTTGTACTTGCCCTCCCATCCAGTGGTGACATCTTGGCTGTACTCTTCTGTATGGAGACCAAGTGCCATGACTTCTAAAGCCTTAACAATGAAGACGAAGGCACTATAAAAGTGGCTGTAGGCATCGTGTCTTTCTGCCCATCTTGTGCGACATATATCAATGAGGGGTTTCCTCTTTCCAGCAGAGTATGCATCCTTATTTACAACCTCCCTGAGTAGGTGTTCCCTCTTTAGGCTGTAGGTAAAGAATATGATGACAGACTTCATCCTGTCAATCATGTTACGCACAACTGGAAGAGCACCGGAGCATGCAACATTTTCGCTGCTCATGTTGCTGGCACTGTCATAACCCTGTCCTCAACAATCTCCAATCTCTGTGCTTAGGTGACTCAGCGCATCCTTAATTGTGGTTGCAATGTGGCGGCCTGTGATTCGTGGCAGAGAACAAATCTCTAGCAATTCTTCCTTGATATTTAAGTCTTTGTCCACAAATCTTACATACATTGGCATCAGCTCTACATTATGGGATGTCACCTCATCCGCCATGACTGTATAGATCTGTGCATTTTTGACCTCTTCCACAATCTGAGCCTGAATCATTCGCTTTCCTATCACGTCAATCATCTCATTTTGGGTTTGGGGTGAGAGGTAGGTGGCATTGCTGAGCTTTGGCTTTGCCATGTGCTGCTTCAGCATCTCATTATGGTTTGCAAGTAGATTCATCAGGGCCAAGAAGTTTCCAGGGTTGCCAGTAGAATGCTGCTGCTCAGTTGTACTTCTAAGTGCAATACACTGGCGACCACAGTAAAGTACAGCCTCTGCTACAGACTTGAGTATGTGCCTGTTTTCTTTGATGTTGGCTTCCTTCCTACTATCCATCAGGACCGATATTTGGGTCTCAGGTTTGTCGACCGACTGGAGAAACAATCTAGCATTTTCAGCTGCAGCTAAGTGAGATGGTCTTGTTGAATGGTTGCCAATTACCAATGTTTCCTTCTGCCATTGTGTGAATGGCGCATTGACCATCAATCCCATCTGCTTCCTCTCCTTGGCATTCACAAACAGGGCACAGCACACACAGAAGGCACCATCAAGCTTAGAACTGTACACCGACCACCAGCCATATTCCTCCAACCACCTGAGCTTGAATGCCCTGTTGCAGCCACCAAGGAATTGTGTTGGGAAAATGAAGTGATTTGATGGCCTACGTAGTTCCTGAGCAAATGGTATTTCTGGCCCTCAGACATCCTATTCACATTCTCTAAGATTTCCTCAACTGGTTTTGTGGCCTGAATAAAAAATCCTAGGTCACTGAACATCTCATCATCCTGACATGCCCCAAAGTGTTGTGGACCCTCCTGGGGTTGGGGATCACCCTGATCTTCTTTGAGGGGTTCTGCATCCCTCTGACCTTCCCTGTGTTATTGTGGATCACCCTGACCTGCTTCCCTATCTGTAAACATATAGATAGATCTTGGTCAGTGGTGTAGTGGAGGTATACGCAGCTATCCACCACCATTAGTGCATGCTAATTTTACAGTCAACAACAAAATCATGCAGAAAACAAATCTAATTTATCCCTGTGATTGACAGCGGAAAACTTGATTTAGTATAGAAAACAAGCATTGTATTGGCGAGAGATAGCCTACAAGCAGTACATTCAACTGTTTCATTCATTGAAATACGCTTTGTATATTATGCCGTTTCTCCACTATACAGTACGCTACGGTACGGCATAGGATGGCACGCATTGTGTCACCCAACCCCTGACCCATCACGAGACAAAAACACAGCAACACAGCACAATGGAAGAACTTGAAGCTATCCTGTACTTTTTCATTAAACAAAACCAGTTGTAAACTGATCTGGGGCCAATATCTCTCTACATAAGGTAGCTAGCTATGTCCCGCCACAGTGTCATAAATGAATTGATCGATTTCATCAACTCAGTCAGAAATCTCCGCTTAGCCGCCATGCTAATTTTTGCAATGTAAAACCCCATTTACTTATGCTAAAAAGTTACCGACCTAAACTGATTTACAAAAAATCAGTCTAAACTGATTTACGTTTGCCACACAGGAAAGCAAAAATCATCCCTCCAAAATATGTTCACAGCTAACGTTCATAGCTAGCTAGCTAATGCCTGCATAGCTTAGCTATCCCAACTAGCTAACTAGTTAATAAACTTACCGTTTGACTTTTTTCTGAACATCTGTCCAATGTTTTGAGAAAGTGAGGCTGCAGCTTGCTTTCTCTTTCGAGCATCTTGCTCCTTTCGACCCATTTTGAGATTGATTTCATGGTGGTTTACTTTAGCCATCACCAGCTGGCTAGCTGGCTCCGTTACAGTAAGCTATGCGTGACTTGACGCGCCGTTTGATTGAGGAAGGAAGTAGGGCTAGTCCACTCGGAAGAAACTATGCTCTAAAGTGGTGCTTTTAACAACGTTAGGGATTCAGTTTGGTTAATAATTTTCTTAGATTAGTTTAGAATTGCACATCGTCATTTAAAAGGGGGACACACTTTAAAAAACTGACTTAAAAACCTGGGGGGGCTTGTGTGTGTGCAACAGACCAGGTGGAAAGGGAGTGAGGCAGGAGCGTCAGAGGGAGGTTCAAACTCTTCTACCATGGTGGGAATGGGAGGAGTAATGGGGTAGGGGTAATTCTGAAGGAGGAGTACGTCAAGAGTGTGCTGGAGGTGAAGAGAGTGTCAGACAGAGTGATGAATATGAAGCTGAAAATCGAAGGTGTATTGATGAATTTTATCAGCGCATATGCCCCGCAAGTTAGATGTGAGATGGAAGAGAAAGAAGAATACTGGAGTGAGTTGGATGAAGTGGTGGAGAGGGTACCCAAGGGGGAGAGAGTGGTGACTGGAGTGAACTTTAGTGGGCATGTTGGTGATGGGAACAGAGGTGATGAGGGGGTGATGGATAGGTATGGTGTCAAGGAGAGGAATGTGGAAGGACAGATGGTGGTGGATTTTGTGAAAAGGATGAAAATGGCTGTGGTGAATACATATTTCAAGAAGGAGGAACACAGGGTGACGTACAAGAGTGCCGGAAAGTGAACACAGGTGGACTATATCTCTTGTAGAAGGCGCGATCTGAAAGGGATTGCAAGGTGGTGACAGGAGAATGTAGCTAGGCAGCAGCAGATGGTGGTCTGTAGGATGACTTTGGAGACTAAGAAGAGGAAGCGAGTGAAGGCAGAGCTGAAGATCAAATGGTGGAAGTTGGAGAAGGAAGACTGTTGTATGGAGTTCAGGGAGGAGCTAAGACAGGCACTGGGTGGTAGTGAAGAGTTGCCAGATTGCTGGGCAACCACTGCAGAAATAGTGAGGGAGACAGCTAGGAAGGTACTTGGTGTGTCATCAGGACAGAGGAAGGAAGACAAGGAGACTTGGTGGTGGAATGAGGAAGTACAGCAAAGTATACAGAGGAAGAGGTTGGCAAAGAAAAAGTGGGATAGTCAGAGATGAAGAAAGTAGACAGCGGTACAAGGAGATGCAGTGTAGAGTGAAGAGAGTGGTGGAAAAGGCGTAAGCAAGTTATATGAGGTTAGACACTAAGGAAGGAGAAAAAGACTTGTACCGATTGGCTAGACAGAAATGAGAAGGATGTGCAGCAGGTTAGGGTGATCAAGGATAGAGATGGAAATGTGCTGACAAGCGAGGAGAGTGTGCTGAGAAGGTGGAAGGAGTACTTTGAGGGGCTGATGAATGAAGAAAATGAGAGAGAGAGAAGGTTGGATGGTGTGGGGATAGTGAATCGGGAAGTGCAGTGGAGGAAGTGAGGGCAGATATGAAGAGGATGAAGAGTGGGAAGGCAGTTGGTCCTGATGACATACCTGTGGAGGCATGGAGATGTTTAGGAAAGTACAAGCCTGTTTCATGCTATAAGCAATCATCAGCTGTCTTATAGAGAATTTACTTGACTAACTGGATTATTTTGCTCCTTATTTGTTGAGCACTATCCCTACCATTGAGTGTTTCTTTTAACAAAGTTTTTTTTATATATATATATATGTGTGTGTGTGTGTGTGTGTGTGTGTGTGTGTGTGTGTGTATATATAGTGGCGGACACTAGGGGCTATGCCTCTCACCCAGCAGGACTGTGAGCTGGGGGCGTGGTTTACGTTCCCGGGCTCGCCGGTGCAGGGTTGTTCCTGCTGCAGTTGGTTTTTGGAGTTGAGGAATAAACATCAAACTCGCCTTGGTCTCCTGTGTTTTTCCTCATTCCTGCCACATTGGTGACCCCGAATTGAACATGTTTGCCGCCCCAACTCTCACAGCCGGCCGTTCTCGCCGCGGCTGTGAAGCTCCCAGAGTTCTGGCAGAGCGACCCGGCCTCGTGGTTCCAGCATGTCGAGGCTCTGTTCCACCTGCGTGGAATCTCTGCGGACGACTCCAGATACTATTTGGTCGTCGCTGCGCTGGACCAGCAGTCCACACGCCGGGCCATGCAGCTGTTGCGCGCCCCTCCGCAACACGATAAATACGTCGCCCTCAAACATCTTCTGCTCCGGAGGTACAGCCGATCTGTCGCAGAGAGGGCATATAGGATCCTTTCCCTATCCGGTTTGGGCGACGGGACGGCTGTGGATCTCATGGACAATATGCTGTCGCTGCTAGGCTCAGACGAAGGTGGGTTCCTTTTCCCGCACGTTTTCCTGCGCCAGCTCCCGTCTCCTGTGCGCGCGGCTTTGGCTAACTCCCCGTGTCTGGCCGCTGGTGACTGCCGAGGTTTGGCTGAGGAGGCCGATCGGGTCCTGCTGGCTACCAGACGGTTCTCTGTGCAGAGTGTGGCATCGGAGTCTCTGCAGCCGACGTCGGAGGACGCGGACCCGGCAGTGGTGGCTGAAGTGACTGCCCGGAGATGGCGCGGGAGAGGCCTCTGTTTCTTCCACCAGCGGTTCGGCGGCAAAGCGAGGCGCTGCGTCCCTCCGTGCACGTTTGAGGCGGCGGGAAACTCCAGGGTCAGCGCTCAGTAGCAGCTGTGGGCGCTGGCGGACGTAGTGAGCTGCTCTTCATTAAGGACACGATGTCAGGAAGACGGTTTCTGGTGGACTCAGGCTCGCAAAAGAGCCTACTCCCTCCTGCTAAGACAGACAGGTCGGCCGAAGGCGGCGGCCCACAATTAAGTGCAGCTAACGGTTCGTCCATTGCGACGTTTGGCACAAGGTTGGTGACTGTTTGCTTCCACGGGCGCCATTTTGAGTGGGACTTTGTAGTGGTCGCCATTACTGTTCCTATTATCGGCGCGGATTTTCTGTGTGCTAATGGTCTGCTGGTTGATGTTGCAAACCGCCGTTTAATTGATGCTGTGTCTTTCGCCACTGTTCCGTGCGAGACAGGGGGAGCCGGGCCGTTAACACACGCTAACTTTTTAGCATTAGGGGATATTTTTCAGCGTTTGCTGGCGGATTTTCCATCGGTGACTACACCTGCCTTTTCCACCGCGGTTACTAAACACGGGGTAGAACATTTCATTCCCACACTGGGACCGCCAGTTTTTGCGCGCGCGCGGCGCCTCGACGCGGTAAAATTGGCTATAGCCAAGGAGGAGTTCACCCTCATGGAGCGTCTGGGTATAGTGAGGCGTTCCAACAGCCCGTGGGCCTCGCCGCTTCACATGGTGCCCAAGGCGGATGGGTCGTGGCGGCCTTGCGGCGACTTTCGCCGCCTGAACAACGTCACCGCCAATGACCGCTATCCCATCCCACACATACAGGACTTTTCCATACGCCTGGCAAGTACCACTATTTTCTCTAAGGTGGACCTGGTGCGCGGCTATCATCAGGTTCCCGTGCGCGCAGAGGACGTGCCCAAGACCGCAGTGATCACCCCGTTTGGGCTTTTTGAGTTCATGCGCATGCCTTTTGGCTTGAAGGGGGCTGCGCAAACCTTTCAGAGGCTGATGGACTCGGTGTTGCGTGACCTTGCTTTCGTGTTCGTTTATCTCGACGACATATTAGTGGCCAGTCCGTCAGCTGAACAGCACCTGGCGCACCTGAAACAGGTTTTCCGTCATCTGGACGAACACGGCCTGATAATCAACCCGGCCAAGCGTCAGTTTGGACTGCCGGTGATTGACTTCTTGGGTCATCGCATTTCGCCGCAAGGCGCGGTCCCGTTGCCTTCCAAGGTGCAAGCGGTGGCGGAATTTCCCCGCCCAGTCTCTGTTAAGGCATTGCAGGAATTCTTGGGCATGGTGAATTTCTATAACCGTTTCCTCCCTCGCGCTGCCCACCTCCTTCAGCCACTTTACGAAGCCCTCCAGCTTAAGAAGGCTAACGACCCTGTCGACTGGACTCCCGAACAGGTCCAGGCCTTTGACGGAGCTAAGTGCGCCCTGGCTAACGCTGCCCTCCTCGCCCATCCCACACCCACGGCGTCCATAGCTTTAACAACCGATGCGGCTGACATAGCCGTGGGGGCTGTGGTTGAACAGCGTGTGGCGAATGCGTGGCAGCCACTCGCATTTTTTAGCCTCAAACTGCGGGATAGCGAGCGCAAGTACAGCGTTTTTGACCGGGAGTTGCTGGCACTGCACCTTGCAACCCGGCATTTCCGCTTCCTGCTGGAGGGTCGCCCATTCACGGTTTATACGCCCATTTCACGCCGCGGCCATCTTGGATTTAAAAAAACCCAAGCGGTGGGAACTTAGCCACGCCCCCTTCTTACTTCATTGAAAACACTGCCGGAAGCAACATGTCGTACTGTTGTGTACCATCCTAAATTCAACTGACACATTAAGATGCCATATGGCTAAATGTTTACTCCTCCTGCTATTATTGCAACAGACATTATGTACATGTAGGCCTACTGTGTGCATTGAGCTGCAGAGGTTGCATGTACATTTAACATTACTGTATGCATTGAGCTGCAGAGGTTGCACCATGTACAGCCAGTTAAATAATATTGGGGTGACCAGTTTCACTGTGACTAAAACATTAGAAGGGAGACAGAAGTTTGACGCTGAAAAATGTTTCCTCCTTTTTGTAGTCGCATTGGTGATTTGATAGCGGAAGAAGATGAAGAGGAACATGAAGAGGAACATGAGGGAGATAGGTGAGTTGTTACTATCAGTTCATTACAATTTTTCAAACATGTAGATTACTGCATTGTATAATATATATATATATATATATATATATATATATATTCACTAATCTTTCAATAGTGGATAGCTCTGTTCTGACACATCATCTTGATAACAGGAAAATGTGTGGATTTATATTGCGTCCCACATGTATGACATATCCTCATGTGTCCAGTGAGGTTTGGGCGACTCTACCTGATCATGACTACGACGTGAAGCCGCTTTCTGTGGAAGACCAGCTTGACGCAGTAAAGAAACGCATCGCTTTCCTGGAGGATGAAAATAAAAAGCTGAAAAGTGAGCGTTTTGGTCTAGAACGCTTCCAGTGTGCGCCCAATCTGATCAGGTTTTACACTGGTTTTAAGGATTACCACACCCTCAAAGCACTCTTCCTAGCTTTACAGTCTTGATACTAGACTGCACAGAGATCCGCATCGAGACAGGTAGTTGGAAGGTTTTGAACACCATGACATACTCCCATTATAAAAGTAACATTACGCTGAAATTCCTAATTGGGATCACTCCCTCAGGGTCAGTTAGCCTGGTAAGTAATCTATACACAGGATGTATTTCTCATAAGGAGATAACTAAGAGGTCAGGTGTTCTGGACCTCTTAGAGTCAGGTGATGAGGTCATGGCCGATAAGGGCTTCCTTATCAAAGACCTGCTCGATGAAATAGATGTAAAACTTGTCATCCCTGCATTTTTAGGCCCAAGTGGACAGTTTAGCTGTGATGAGCTCACAGACACACAGAGTATTGCTGGCTTGAGAATACACGTCGAACGGTCAATAAGACGCAGAAAGGAGTACCACATTTTTGATGGAGTCATACCCCTTTCACTAAGTGGAACTGGGGACTGTGTGTGCTCTCCTAACAAATTTTCAGGGACCACTGTTTTAAACCTTTGTTAAATTCAGCTGACAAGAAAATAGTGCACACAAACCTTAGATGGATTGAAATATATTTAACTTCATTTCAGTACAGTCCCATTTTTTAGCCCACACCTTGAGATGAGCAATCACTATCTTAGTTTAGTAAACAATTGATGATTTGAGTTGGTAGCCAGTTCCAGTTTATTGCTACAACAGAATGACAGTTGACCGAACATATTTTAGTTTAAAATGAACCAACAGTTTTGTTAAAGTTAAAGGACAAAGAATGAAAATATTGTAGATGGGACAATCTAATGTATGAATATTGAATGTACAGTATAAAAATGAAATACATCTTATTTTTTATTTTACTGTGCTTAAACAGCTTCTTTGAATACAGCCCTGTGTGTGTGTCTCTCCTCACTGGCACAGGAGAGGCAGAAAGTACTCGAAGAAGAAAAGATCCAGCTTAGTTTTGATATTGTGGTAAATGACGGTAGGTGCTTGAGGTTGGTAGTCCAAACCATGTTTGCTGCTGGCCCCGGCTGCATTGATTTCCGATTGAGTAAGAAGGGGCGTGGCTAAGTTCCCACCACTTGTTTTTTTTTTAAATCAAATATGGCCGCGGCGTGAAATGGGCGTTTGTGGATCATAAGCCGCTGACTTTTGCCATGTCCAAGGTGACTGAGCCGTGGTCTGCTCGTCAACAGCGCCACCTAGCGGCGATCTCCGAGTTCACAACGGACATTCAGCATGTGGCCGGGAAGTCCAACCCTGTTGCTGATTGTCTCTCGCGTGTGCTTGTGTGTCCTGTGCACCTCGGTGGATGGATGGATTTCTCCGCTATGGCTGCCGACCAGCCCAGCGACCCGGACGTCCTTGCCCTTAGGTCAACGCGTACCGGCCTCAAGCTAGAGGACGCTGTGATGCAGGAAGGCAGTCCTGCCCTCCTCTGCGATGTCTCCACCGGCCGTCCCCGCCCCGTTGTTCCAGTGGCCTGGCGCCGTCGAGTTTTCGATTCGATTCACTCCCTCTCGCACCCTGGAGTTCGGGCGTCGGTGAAGTTGGTCGGTTCCAAGTTCGTCTGGCCTGGCCTCCGCAAGGACGTCAAGGGGTGGGCAGCTGCATGTGTGGCGTGCCAGCGTGCTAAGGTCCACCAGCACACTAAATCGCCCCTCGAACCGTTTCCGATCCCGGCCAGACGTTTCGACCACGTGCATGTGGACCTGGTGGGCCCTCTACCTTCTTCTCAGGGTTTTACGCACCTGCTCACAATGGTAGATCGGACCACCAGGTGGCCAGAGGCTGTCGCTCTATCCTCCACAACATCCTCCGATGTTGCACGCGCTTTTCTTTCCTCCTGGGTCGCCCGTTTCGGCTCTCCGTCAGATATCACCTCAGACAGGGGCCCCCAGTTCGTGTCAGAGCTCTGGTCGGCACTTGCGCGATCCTTGGGTGTGCAGGTACACCGCACTACCGCGTATCACCCTCAGGCTAACGGGTTGTGTGAACGTTTTCACAGGTCGCTCAAGGCAGCGCTGCGCGCTGCGCTCTCGGATGGCAACTGGGTGGATCGTTTAACTTGGGTTATGCTCGGGTTGCGTTCGGCTCCTAAGGAGGACCTCGACGCTTCGCCCGCTGAGCTGGTGCTCGGTCAGCCGCTCCGCGTCCCTGGGGAATTTTTGCCTGGGAGTTCCGCTCCTCGACCCCGTCCGGCCGTTTATCCTTTTTTGTCCGACAGCACTCGGGTTCCAGGCCCCGTTCACCACTGTTTTCCGCGGTCGTTCGTGCCTGCGGAGCTCATGTCGGCTCGTTTTGTTTTTGTACGGCATGATGCTCACCGCTCGCCCCTCCAACCCCCATACGATGGCCCATTTCGGGTTCTTGAGACGGGTCCTAAGGGTTTTGTGCTGGATATGGGTGGGCGTAGGGAGCGTGTCACGCTTGATAGGCTTAAACCGGCGCACAGGGTGGCAGGCGAAGTTGTGTTTCCGGCCCAGGTTCCCCGTCGGGGTCGTCCTCCTTCCAGGACCCCGGCAGTGTCTTCACGGGTTCAGCATTCTGCTTCTCAGCCGGCTTTGAACTGTGTTTCACCTACTGTTTCGGCTGAGGGACGGCGCAGCCGTTATGGCAGGCTGCTTAAGCCTCCAGTGAGACACTAATTTTCTTTCCAGGAGTCCCTTCTGGGTGTTCGGGGGGGGGGGCTGTGTGGCGGACACTAGGGGCTATGCCTCTCACCCAGCAGGACTGTGAGCTGGGGGCGTGGTTTACGTTCCCGGGCTCGCCGGTGCAGGGTTGTTCCTGCTGCAGTTGGTTTTTGGAGTTGAGGAATAAACATCAAACTCGCCTTGGTCTCCTGTGTTTTTCCTCATTCCTGCCACAATATATATATATATATATATATATATATATATATATATATATTGTAGCGAATTCAGGGGACAACGCAACCACAGAAACTGCCGCGGCCGGGACGCGAACCTGTATCGCCCGCACCGCAGGAGACATCGCTAACCGTTAGACTAAAGGGTCAGACCCGCGAGCCAGCGTGTCTTCTTATCCATGCACGTTACACTACCCCCCTCCTTCGGGAAGCGCGTCCCCGCGCTTAAGCATATCAGCTCTTTCACGCCTCAGGGCGCCTACGCTTCCGATGGCCTTACGGTCGCTCCATCCCACTTCTGACACCAATGTAGCGAATTCGGGGGACAACGCAACTACAGGAACTGCCGCGGCCGGGAAGCGAACCCGTAGCGCCCGCACCGCAGGAGACATCGCTAACCGCTCAACTAAAGGGTCAGACCCGCCAGCCAGCGGCCAGCGTGTCTTCTTATCCATGCACGTTACAATATATATATATATATATACACTTAGCACAAAAAGTAAGGAAATGTGTGTTTGGTAGATTATTTGTTTGTTGTAACAATGCTTCTTGGCAATACATCTTACACCGTTGGAAAGCCTGTTCATTTCCCTTTTAAATGGGGCCGCATTTATAAGGAACGTGCATTTGTGGGATGAGCAGCAGAGCTGAGTATGTGGGTTGCGCCTATGAAAAATTTGCCAAATCTTCTCTGCCAATGCCAAACAGCTTATTTTGCTGTTGCTATTGACTCTTGTGTTGAGCTTCTGGTACCCCAGGTGCTGACCATCAGCTGCCTGATATAATATGTATTGCCAAGAAGCATTGTTACAACAAAGAAATAATCTACCAAACACACATTTCCTTACTTTTTGTGCTAAGATATCGGCCTTTTGGTTGTGATGTCACAATGCCTCTGATCCTTGGAAGATGGCGCCCGGCGTCGCGTTGCCCTTGGAAACGGTCCAAGCCCGAAAGACCGATTAAACTCGAGAATGGGCTACGCTTCTGTTCTTTCCCTTCTCGGAAGAGAAACGAAGGAAAGAACACAGAGGACTTAACCAAGAGGCGCAGGACGGCCTGGGTTGCAGCAGTGAGACGCAAATCGATCACGTTCAAATACATTTCGGGGGCAATGTTGGTGTGTTCTTTGTATTTTCACAAAGGTAAGCTTTCCTTTCTCTCACACACACATAACGTTAGCTAACGTTACGTAGCTAACGTCGCCGTACAGTCTCACAGGCACAGAGCTGTTAAACTGGTTCGTTAACTGCGTTAGATGGACGATGATAACGTCGGCTAACGTTGTACTTGGATACGATTTGAGAGAGCTATGGTCGCTATGATATGAACGATTAATGATCCATAGCGTTAACGTTAGCTAGGTAACGTTTATGCAAACATAAACAATGCCTCTGGTTCTTGGAAGATGGCGCCCGGCGTCGCGTTGCCCTTGGAAACGGCCCAAGTCTGAAAGACCGACACACACACACACACACACACACACACACACACACACACACACAATTGAATCACACACACGTATAAGCCTCCCCCCCGAATTTAGATCTGAAATTTAAGGGGGGGGGTGACTTTAGGCAGCGGGGCAGTCCTCCAGTGTTTGCTCCCTTAGTCAACCCCAAGCACCTTCTCGTGCCCCTCCGCATCTCCACTCCGGACTTGAGGAGCTGAGTCACCGTGTGATGTGGGGGCCTTAACGACGGAGGATCGCCAGTGCTGGTGAACTCTCAGGGGGTTTACAGAGCAGGGACCACTGGGAGAAATGAACACAATCCACTGCCTTACAATACAAACTGGCAGTATGGTTCAGTGTTACGAGCAGAGCTTCAGCTTGTGGTGTCAGCTGAGGTTCTGCTGTTGTCATGAACACCACATGTCAAACGGTTTATCCTGCAAGATGTCATTATGTTCATGTCCCACACCTGCGATAAGTCAGCGATTATTTTGTGTGTGTCAGTTGCGTGTGTTTTGCACACTGAATTTTGTATACTGAAAAATGTCAGATGACACTCTGTATCCATCGGTAAATTTTAAATTGGACACCCCAATAACAAATTAGTAATTAGCGCAATCATAATCAATCTAATCTATCCTTTTTAAATACATTTATTATAAAAACAAAATCTGGCCATAGCAATAACAAGTTAGCAAATGGTACAACTCAGACTGGGCTATTGCAAATGTTTTTAGTATTTCACAAAACAGTAAAAATAATGGAAAATAATTGTAAACTACTAATAAGACCCGTTAGTCTCTAACTAACGGCTCTGACCCTTTAGCCGAGCGGTTAGTGACGTCGCCTTGTGGTGCAGTATACCCCGTATCGAATCCCGCACCGGGCAAGAAAATAACCGGTTACATAATAATAACATAAAAATACAGAGATCTAATCAGAAATCAATATATGTGTGTTTTGTAAATATCTCTGTCTGTATGGGGGAGGGAGGTGTAATTATCGCTACACCTCAAACGTTTAGTTGTTGAATGCAGCCCCAAAACGGAAACGCGTTTTCTCAGAAACGGTTGGAATGAAGACCGGGGTCCCCACCGGGGGCCGAGTAGGGGGGGGGGGCGCCGTCCCACTGGCAAACACCGGGGAGAGACTTAAAGGGACTAATCTCCGTTTGCAAAACGTACCAGTCAGTATTTGTAAAGGAATGCGCGAAAAACTTTGTAAGGCACCCGTTGTGACACCATTTCTTTGGACCGTTGCTGCGCTGAACGTTCCCAAATT
The DNA here is from genome assembly GCA_022114975.2 of Lampris megalopsis. Taxonomy (NCBI): domain Eukaryota; kingdom Metazoa; phylum Chordata; class Actinopteri; order Lampriformes; family Lampridae; genus Lampris; species Lampris megalopsis. The sequence continues at coordinate 8,186,202 of JAJHIY020000427.1, read as the reverse complement.
ACCCATCAGCCTTTGCATCAGGACCTCTTTTTTTCTCCGTTCTTTATTGAACACATTTTTATATACAACGGTCCAAACAAAGACAGACAATAGGAAAAAAAATTACATTTTACAATGCTAGAGTTTGTGTTACAGGCAGTATATTAAATTGGCATAGTAACTTAAAAGTCTTAATAGCTTTTTTTGTTTTTAAGATTAAATAAAACGGTGCTATATTGTTTAAATTCATGAATAAAGTACAGGAAATTTGGCTTGGTTCCTGACAATTTTTTCTTATGAATATGGAATTTTCCAAAACATAACTAATTGTATGATAAACAGAATGTTACCTCCAATCTTATTTTTACTAAAATATAGCATTGCATCAAACATATCTATTTCAGTATTCGTCTTAAGTCACTTTTTTAGAAGCCTGTCTACATCGATCCAGAACATTCTTGTATTGGAAGAATAGATGGGTAATACTCTCTTTTACTAGTCCACAAAAATCACACTTCTGATCAATATATAGTTTGAATCTTTCTAACAGAAGCTTTACCGGATGAATTCTATGCAGTATTTTGAAAGACGCTTCCTTAAACTTGTTATTGGTACAGTATTTATCACAAATTGTCCATGCTTCCTTCCACCGTATATCATTACATAATGAGGACCAAACACGTCTAGAAGATGGGGCAGTGACGCCACTAAGTTCTGTTAGAGCGCTTCTCTTTTGATATATTGGATTCGCCAAAATAAATGTTTTCCACACAATCTTCAAAATGAAAAGGTATGTCTACCGCACTAGAGTTTGGTAGAGGTATAAGGACACTTTCTGGTGCAGCATCGAAAACAATAGCGTACTCCTTTGGTTTTATAGGTATTCTGAATGTATCAAGAAATTCTTCATAAGAAGAATGTTGCGGGAGGACCTCGAAAACATTTCCTGCAACCGGGTACGTCACCGGCTGATCCGCTTACTGCGAGCGAGCGCTGAGAAATCTCGCGATAGTTGCCCTGCTGGTCACTACGTAATGTGCCGTGCTGCTTCTGGCGGCGCTGGTGACAGTGCTGAAAGCTGTTGGGGTGAGTTTTGGTTATTTCTCGTGGAATTAAACCACGCGGGCACTGTTTCCGTTACTTGTTTGATGTAGTATTGATATAGCGCGTATCGACCGCGGACCAGATCCCCTCGAGGGGGGGGGGGATCCGGCGCCGACTCCTCGGCTCTCGGCTCGGCTCGGGCCTGGGTGGGGGACGCGCTGTTTCCCTCACATAAATTACCAGCACGCGCACCAGAGCACTTTCTGCTAATTAGCCAGCGTGCGGGCTGCACGGCCTAGCTCGCGATCCCCGGCCGCTAGAAAGAAGCACGGCGGTCGTGTGTCTCGGCGTTTGCCTGGGCCAAAGCCCAAGTGCGCTGACGCGAAATGGCCCGTCGAAAATAAAGTGACGTGCGAAATGGCCGTAAATGGCGAATATGAGTTCTCGGCGTCTGTCGCAGTTTCTTTGTTGCCCTGTTTAACGCCGCTCCGTCCAGCCCGGAGAGACGCGCTCGGCTCGGCTCCGCTCCGCCAAGCCGCCCGTCCCGGAGTGAACTCATCCCACCCACCACGTTGTCTGGCCCGACGAGCTGTCGGCTGTCATGGCTTTGCCAAGCAAATGTTGGCCTTCTTGCTTTGAAAGTAATCGTCCGTGGCAGGCCGATTCTTCTCTGGATGTGACTCTGCTTTATCTCTAGTTGGACTAAGCGAGCTTCCAACATGAAAGCCCACCACACTTTAGCTGCTAGCCGGCAGCCGGCCGCTTACTTTACGGGACTTTGGTTGTTAACCCCCGGTGCCGGCCGGGTGTGTGTGTGTGTGTGTGTGTGTGTGTGGCTCTTTTCCGTGGAGTTTTGCTGGCGTTGTTGAACGGGACTCCGTGCAACGTGTTGGCTCAGGCCGTTGCCGCAGACTACAGATGAGGATGCTGGGCTGCCGGGAATTCACATGGCAGTCAGGCCCCGGCCGGGGAGCGCGGTGCAAAGCAGTTTTATTGCCTTCTAGTCGTGACTGCGAATGCTTAACGTGTTGCAACTTTTTGTGTAATTATTACCGACTAAAGCTGTAATTTAACGTCCACATTCTGAAACAGCCAATCGCTCTTGTTGCTCATGTGGGTGGACATTGTTTTTCTCTCTGCGTCACAGGCAGGCGCAAATACTCCATCATGTCGTCAGCCCCCCCCCCCAGTAGACATAGCAAGTAATTCTACTGCTTATCTCTGACACATATACACAATCCCCCCCCCAAAAAAAGAAAAATCCTATTCAAAAGGGGACTGTTGGCTAATTGGAGATGCCGTCCCAACACTTGTGAATCTTCATTTCAGCCCGAATGCTGAAAGCAGGAATGAAAGAAAATACCCCCTCCACTGCTAAGAATTTACACTTGTATTTTTGAATCCTCTGGGCCACACGTGGGGTAGGATTCATTGCAACACACTCAACAGCAGAATAGGTAACCCCGTGTCCTTGGTAAGCCAGCTTGTTTTCAAACCTCTGTATTTAGGTCAACAACACATCGTCATATAGTTGGAGTGTGTGTTCTATATTACTGATAGAAATAAGCATTCGCCATTTCTTTCCACTTCCCTTTTGAGTTTGTGTAGCTGTTGTGTGAAGAGGTAACAATGCACATGCTCTGGTATACGGACGTCCCCAGTTAGAAAGCGCACCATAAATATCAGCATGGCCAAGGTTCGAGCTATGCACAAGCACTTCTCAGTCCACGGTGCTTTGCTGCTGCATCTAGTCAGCTGCCTGGCATTGTGGGCTATGTCCGGTGGCAGCTGAGAAACTATTTTTATGCTAGCCAGTCTCGGGGCAAGGAGTCTGATGTTTACTGAAAACCTTAAAGGAAAGGTGCACTTTTTTAAAACCCAGACCTTGTTTAAACATTGGGTATCATTCAGAATTGTGCCGACAAACACTTTGCTGATCACTTCTGTATTGAGAGAAACATCACTTTGCTGAATGTTCTCACTGGGCTTCAACACGGTTAAGTGCAATAATTGTTTAAGTCTAAAAAAACCCTTCACATTCTGTATGATATATATATATATATACATGTTCATTAGGGCTGCATGATATGGGGGGGGTCAACATTGCGATGTTTTTTGTGCGATGTATTACGATATGGAAGGGGGAAAACAGGAATTTTCACCCCCCAGATGACTGGAATAGCTGTTGGGAAAGAATGAGTCCTGATTGGGGTGATTTTGTAGGGGAGTTGTTGGGGAATTGTGAAAAGTAGCGATTCCTTTTTTCCATTCGTACGGGAAGAGGAGATTGAGCAGTGGCCGAGAATAGTGACGCGTAGATCAGCTCTGACGTCATCCGAATCTGCATGTGCACATAACTCATCCACCCACCCACCCGAACGAATCATTGTCTCTGGTTTAGACCCACACCCGATCACGCATTACCGTTACACCTCTGAACGCCATGGCACGGTAACATACTGCACCAGGTTGAGAGGTGCCCGTTTTGTGGCTATGATGAGTCCTACAGCGCAGCTGTTGCATGTGACATACCCAGCACTTGACTCGTCATGGTTAAGCATTTCACCAAATCACTGCCAGCCATAACTTCTTTGCCCCCTTTTTTTTAATTATCCATTTTTAATTTTCTCTCGCATCATGTTTGCCTCCATTGCTGCTCAAGACATGGACGCTGCAATTGGCGCAATGAGAGTCCAGTCTGTTAATTCGTGCCTGACAAAAAACGAAGCTGAAAATATGTTCACATTTTAGAGAATTGATTTAATACTTAACTCATTAATGGTGTATTATTTCACCCACTTGCAACCCCTCCGTTATTAATCAGAATGGTAGTTTTTATGACTCGGCAACCCCGGGGGGGTCCGCTGCAGCCTGCGCACTAGCCGACAAGCAGGCGAGCGCGGCGGCGGCGGCGTTATTGTCATTTGCCCAAACGGAGCGAGCGACGGCAAAGTGCCAAACACGAAAGCGGAGTAAAGCCTATCCGAGCCTTATCTTGTACATTAGTCATGACACGTCAGAACTGTGCACGTTTTCCTTTGGTGTCGAGCAGCAGAAAGCTGCGGCGGCAGCATGCGGCGTCGCAGTCGGTGGGCCTTCGCGGCGTGGTACAGTATCCCGCCACGCGACTGCTGCGCACGCACGTCGCGACGGCGGTCCTGACACGCTGTGTGGCGCCCGCAGCCCTGCTTATTCGTAAACCGAAGCTTACAGCACAGTTACCTGGCTTTTATTTCAAACTGAAGACTATGTTTAATAGGACGGACCACCAAAATCCAATTTGGAATTTTTGTAGTTGACAAAATGCATCCCAGTCATCTGTAAACTTTCACACTTTTGAGATCAGCAAGTCGTGTAGCCCAAAGCCTCATAGCATTAGCATTAGCGTTAGCTTTAGCCGCATACTTGCAGAGTAAAGCAGCGCGGACGGAGCAAGGGAAGTCGTTTTAACTTGATAAAAAGTATCTTTTGTGACTAACGTTTGAATGGAACTGTATAAGAAAAGAAACTTTGCCTACGATTATGGTGGGGAGTGTTTTTGTTTATTTATTTTAGGTCTTTTAATCTATTCTATGTTAGGTAATGCCCGATAAGGTTTTTAATGAGGCTGGGGTAAGAAATGGTGACCCTTTCTCTTTAAGGTGCTGGCCCACTACAGGCAGGGGTGTTTAGCTCTCAAGTCACACACATGATAATGTTGTTGTCAGTTGCTACCACTAGCCCCGTGCTGTCATTTAATTTGTTAGCTTACTGTCGAACAGCCCTTTGCTGGTTTTGTTAAATTGCAAAGCTTTTCAATCAATTGGTGACGTTGAAGCCATTATTTCTGTTCAGCCTGGCCTAATAACTCTTCACTTTTCTCAACAGTATGAAGTGAAACGGAATAAAAAATTTTACCAACTGCAACTGCTTCAAGTTCAGATCACGACGACAACTAAAGATAATTAGCCCAAAACAAGGAAGAAGCTGCAACCCAAGAGTACGTAGGAAAAAGATCATTTCCAATAATTTGAACTCAAGACGCAACCGACTGCTGAAACAACCAAAGAAGAACAACAGCTTCCCTGCTGAAACTCCTGGAAGAGAATTCCAAACTCAATCAAATGCTGAGAAGACGATAAATGATCTGAAACCAGAAGTTTGTGCCTACTCAACAGCTTAAACAAAGCACATGTCCCAACGCTGCTCCTAGCCCTCCTCATCAACTCACCCCAGAGTGCGGAGTAGGCTGCTATCTGCTAGTTAATTTCTCCCTCCCTCCTTTCTCTTCCCTCTGTTGTTTTTTTTCTTTTCCTTAAGTGTTATAGCACCTGAATTTGCCTTTTGAGTGCTAGATTTCCCCCCTTTTTTTCTTTTTCTTTTTTGCTTTATGCAACCATCTAGAACTTGTGCCACAAACCTGTAACAAATAAGTGTATGTGCGTGCCACTGTATGCGAGAAGAGATCGGCAACAGCAGTCATTGAGATCCCATCAACTGCACATTTCAAGACACTAGTTAAAGGTAGGTCTAAGGTGTTTGGTCACACAAGGGCATTATGTCAACTGTTGTGTAGAGCTGTGATCACACATCTTGACATAAGGTTTGGACTCTTTTTTTTTTCTTTTTTTTTTGTAGTACTTTCAGGATCTTCAGAGGGCCTTTGTCAAGGTCTTTTCCCCTCACCCCTCCTTCCCTATGGAATTGTAGAATATCTGTAAAACTAATATTGGCCTGCAATGAAGAGAATCATTTCTAGGAGTAAGGGTAGGTTGGGTGCAATTCATGGTGTGAAATGGTAAATTGTGAATTTGACCTATGTAAATTGAGCAAATACTCAGATGTGCAAACACAGATTGGGGAATGCTGTTAAATCTGATCAACTTGAGGGCGTCTGGGTAGCGTAGCAGTCTATTCTGTTGCCTGCCAACATGAGGATTGCTAGTTCGAATCCCTGTGTTACCTCCGGCTCGGTTGGGCGTCCCTATAGACACAATTGGCCATGTCTGCGGGTGGGAAGTCGGATGTGGGTATGTGTCCTGGTCGCTGCACTAGTCCCTCCTCTGGTCGGTCAGGGCGCCTGTTCAGGGGGGAGGGGGAACTGGGGGGAATAGCGTGATCCTCCCATGTGCTACGTCCCCCTAGTGAAACTCCTCACTGACAGGTGGAAAGAAGCAGCTGGTGATTATGGGAGGAGGCATGTGGTAGTCTGCAGCCCTCCCTGGATCGGCAGAGGGGGTGGAGCAGCGACCGGGACGGCTCGGAAGAGTGGGGTAATTGGCCAAGAACAGTTGCGGAGAAAGGGGGGGTTGCAGACAGATTATATCTAATTACTGAAGACAAGTAGTTTCTCAATGTCTGGTCATCTTTGCTTAACTAAATGCTTTTCTATAGGAATCCTGGGTACTTCCATTATTTTTAACAAGATTTTTTTTTCCAAATGATTTGGATTTGTGGCCTTATTTGAATGGGTTTTGGGTCCTTAAATTTAAAATTAATGCAACTGCTCAGAGTCTGTCGGGGCAGATTATGACTGACCTTGAGTTCACAAGATGAGATTGTGACCCTGACATTGGCTTGTGCTACTAAAGTCATGTTAATTGCTGTAGGTCACCTGGGCATTCCTCAAACTGAATGATCGCCATCTCTAAAAGATCAAAAGTTGTCATTTCACTCTTTTCCAGTGGCGTTTAACAGCCAGCCCACACCCAACTCACCTGATTTCCTACCTTGTTGTCTTAAGTTCTGTTCTGCCTCTTGTTGCTTTATTTTCCCCTTTCAAAAAAGCCCACATTTCTTTCCCTGTGATCGTGACACTTGGCACACTGGCTGACTTGTCTGCCTTACCCATTATTTTTGTCCCTTTCTTCCCCCTTTCAGACATCCAGCGGTGTATCATTGGGTGGTTATTTAAAAACGTTATTTAAAAAGTCAAGCAAAAGTTCAAGCAAACAAGTTATCAAGTACAAGGGCTCAAGTTTGGTCCGAGTTGATAGGAAAATATGGGCAGCCCTTGGAAAGGCTTTGTCGAGTTTACCTTGCCTGCGTCGCCACCCACTGCGTTCGTTAGCGCTGACCTGAGCAGCACCTCCCCCGTCGGACTCAGCCTGTCACCGTATGGCCGATCCGTAAGTTCCACCTTTCCTTCGTGCCCCCCATCGAACACCCATCCACCTTGCCCTGTATCTTTCTGCTATGACTGGCCTGGCCTCCTCCATCCACTCTCGGCTCCAAGACTAGCCTCTGCTCAGGTGCAGTGTTGCAGGGTGAAGGGTGTTCTCACAAGGATCTGCAAACAAAAGTCCTGGAACAGCCAATTTTATTTTTTATTTTTTTTGGCCCAGATACCATGTAAAGTAGCAATCGAAATACCTCAGTCTGCATTTCCATGTTGCTATTGTTACAGCACTTTACTTTATCAAGACAATGCTAAAACTTGAATTTGGGCTGAAAAAATGAACTGAAAGATGTAGTCTCAATTTCATAATGCCCCTCCACTGCTTGTTATAAAAACTAAAGTATTTGCATCTGTTTGTTAATTTCTTTAAGAGTAATTTTTATATGGGCATCCCAAATTGAATGTTTTTGTATGTTAGCCCTCATACTCTATCCTTTTGCGGTCCTGTGTTAGAGTACATGAAGGGGTAGTGGACCCAAACACGAGTTGTGTTTGGTTAGAGTAGCTAAGTGTCAGTCCAGTACAGGACCTAACATGAGGCTGCTCTGGGATCCTTCATAACCTGCCACCCATCACCAACATGCTGTCTACCGTAGATGCACTCCTACTTAATCTGCCATCTGCATTTCTTACAACTCTCTTATAGTTTCTCCTTATTTGACCTTGGCTAATAATACCAGCAACATCACACCTTCACCATTTCAACTTGCCATGTACCACAGCTGCAGAAACAGTCTGTTCTTTTTGGATTTTCAAATTGGAAGCTTTACGTTTTCAGTTATTTTATTTTTTTTAACAAAGTCCCACCGACTAGTCTTCATCTAGTCTTCGACTGCAAATATGAGTTTGTTTTGGTTCCGCTCTTGGAAGTCGACCCCACGTTGTTCAGCTGCTTCTGGGCTTTCTCCTTCGTGTTTGGTGACAATATTCCCCCTCACGTATTCAGGGTAACGGTTTGAGCTGTAGGTTAGGGTGTGTGGTTTACATTGTAGCACAGAACACTGCTCATGTGACACTAGGAAGTGTTTGTGTACGATGCTGTGTTAGTTTGTGGCAGGCTTCTTCAGTCTCATGTGGAAATACTTAATGCTACTTGGAAAGTTCCTTCAAGATTAATAGGTTCCGGTCCAGTGGTCCCCAAGATTAGTAGGTTCCGGTCCAATGGTCCCTCCCCATTTGTATTACAATTAGGATTTTTTTTTTTTTAAACTGGGCAGTCGACCACTGGGTGCTGAAAGATCTCAATATATTATAACCCTTTTCTTTGAATTGGTTCTGCAAACATTCGCTTTTTGAAAGCTGTTGCACCCTGCCAACAGCATCTGCAAGTTTTGGCCCCAATGTCAGACATGGAGCGAGGCCACCCTGAACGTTCCGTGTTACGGAACGCTGCTCCCTGTACCTCCACCGGGCCTGTGCCTATCCCCCGCTCCTCCTCGGTGTCATGTCACCACCATGCAGGAAGTAAAAAACACAGGCGGACTCCCTTGTATCAGAGATCAGTAAGTGGGCATGCTGGGTTGTGTCCATACTGACTAACTGACCTTCTGCCCGACTGCAGTATCCTTTGGCGTAATCCTAACAGCATGGTTTCTCAAAGGTGTTGTGGCGTGAGCTCTGCTTATTTAGACCCTAATGACTCCGAAGAGTAAGGTTTGAGGGTTGTTTTGTTTTGTTTTTTGTCAGCATCAAGTTAAATTGTTCAAGGTTTGATTGGAAGTTTTTTTCCCCTTTGATACTAAAAAGAGGGAATTGCGTGACAATACGCCTATACTTTTTAACCAACTGTATTTCTGAACTCAGATATGTAACGGTAAAGGTGAGTTTAAATTGACGTAATGCATAATCCCCCTTTAAGATGGCTATTTCACTAGGAGTGGATGGTCTTAGTAACACGTCATCCTGGCATGGTACAATATTATGTGTTCACCTGCAAGTTCAAATAGACAAACTTTACTCTTTTTTTTTTGAAGTGCATTTGGTCTAAATAGATATATTAATATCTATTTTTATTTTAAATTTGCCCCCCCCCCCCCAAACTACATTTAGTATACATTCTGATTTGTCTTAATACTTTGTTGTCCCTGTGCCCAGATGAGTTTTGATCCAGGCATGCTCCATAACAATGGGCACACTTCTTATGCCAATGGTACGGGGCCTGGCATCAGGGAAACGGGTGTGGTGGAGAAGCTGCTGACCTCCTATGGCTTCATTCAGTGTTCAGAACGACAAGCACGTCTCTTCTTCCATTGCTCGCAGTACAATGGCAACTTGCAGGAGCTGAAAATAGGAGGTGAGGTCCAACTGAGGCTTGTATCTGTTAGGAGCTGTCGACCGCTGTGTAGACTGTACTGTAGTACTTGAGCCATATAACTAGGCCTGGAAAACCAGAAGCACTTCTTAAACCTACAGTGGCAGCTGCAATGCATAAACCAGATTTGCTGTTGTGTTGTCATCTCATACTAACCTAACTGGAGAGCTTGTTTCTCTCTTCCTCTCTCTTCCTCCTCATCATCTCAAGATGATGTTGAGTTTGAAGTGTCCTCAGACAGGCGTACTGGCAAGCCCATAGCAGTGAAACTGCTAAAGATCAAGCCAGAGATCCTGCCAGAGGAGCGCATCTCGGGCCAGGTGGGGCCAGCCTCGCACGCCTCTCCTTTTACTGTGCTGCATGGTTTTATTCATCCAGTTAAGGAACACTATTTTATTTTTGATTCTCTTCTTGGTTTTGTCACCCCAATATTTTAGGGGCTTTTCATCTTGTTTAAACCTTATGTGGACTGAGCATATGCCAGTTCTGTTCTGATTTGATCTGTTGAAAGAAATACCATAGCATATGCTGTGTGCGTCAAGATTGTGAATAGACTTGAATGTTGTTGTAGATGTTTTTCTATATGGCCTAGTTATTGGACCATAGGTTCATAGTTCATCTGTTCGTTTATTAACTTAAAGTGAGTGGGGAATGTAAAGTCGTGTGTGTGTGTGTGTGTGTGTGTGTGTGTAAGCATACTTTCCCAGCTGTTTGACCTTCAAGAGTGCAGTACAACACATCTTGTTCTGTAGTTGTAGGAACACAAAATCTCAAACCAGTTGTACACATCACTGAGAAAATAACTTCAAGTTGGTCATTTACTCATGTGCCCACAGTGCTTACTTGGATTAGGGTGTACAATTTCTGTGACTGGTGTCGTTCTAGAGTTAGAATCTTGCTATATCTTTCTGAATTACTGCACTGACTCCTCTTAACTTTGTCTATTGCTTTTTTCTTTCTTTCTTTTTTTTTTTTTTGATGTTAAGGTTGTCTCAGCAATCCCAACGCACCTCGACGGAAAGTCGGCTCCCGGCCAGGTCCCTACTGGCAGTGTTTGTTATGAGAGAAATGGGGTAAGAACTGTCAATTAGCATCGATAACTTTCATTGTAGTAGGGGGGTCTGGGTAGCGTGGCGGTCTAGTCCGTTGCCTACCAACACGGGGAGCGGAGGTTCGAATCCCTGTGTTACCTCCGGCTTGGTCGGGCGTCCCTACAGACACAATTGGCTGTGTCTGCGGGTGGGAAATAGTCAGGGCTGTAACTTCAGAATTTTGGAACCCTGTAGGCATTTTGGGGTAAAAGTGTTTTCCTGGTTGTTCCTATAGTATTTTTTTGTGCTGAATCCATTTCTGCCGGATGCCAAGCTGTACAAGTTACGGTTTAGTCATAATTATTGATTAATTAGCATAATTATTGATTAATCGCCCAAAATTAGAAATGGCTATAAATTTCCTATTTGTTAATATTCTATATATGGTTGTTTGGTATCATTGTAAAGGGGACCTTTTAGGCTTTCATTTAAGCCCATGGTTGTATCTTACTGACAAACACAGAGGTCACATGACCTCTTTAAACCATAAATTACACACATTTTCCCACAATTTTCACCTACACTATATAGTTTCTTTTATCCCTGTGGGATCAAGGGACATCAGGGACCCAAAACCCAACAACCTCAATACTTAGTGGACTCTGAGGATTCAGGAAATGTATAATATACCCATACTATTTCTTTGTGAGAGGTTATTGTGAGCCTTAAATAAGAAGTCACCAGCTCCGGCCCATTCACCTCCATTCATTCTTTGGACCAGCATTACGTAAAAACTACCACACCAATTGTCTAGATATAATGATAATATTACTAATACTAATGCAATTATAATCATAGGCCAGGTAAACATTTTTCATCCATTTATTAATCAATAAAATCACTGAACATGGCCACTAATTCCAAATATGGATAGTAATGATCGAATCAAAACAAGAGTGCATTACATATTCATTTTTTTGTGATCACATTTTTTATTTTCTTCAGTGCATTACATATTCATGCAAAGGTCACTTGACTTTCGCCACTGACAAGATGCAGTGCATGGGTTGGCTTGCTGCTGCATTGGGCTGTCTTGCATCCAGTTGTGCAGCCACAGGTCACTAGCTGCTTACAGGCATCTGGAACTGCAGGCAGTGACATGAGTTCAGGAACAAGCACATTTTCCTTCATCTTCCATCCCATATTTTCAGGGGGTGGCAGCACCGGGTACTGCAAGTGGGCCTGGCGCCAGACCAAAGTCTGGAAGTGCACACGCTGAATGTGAAAGTTCAGAGCATCTCTGGTAGGTGGCAGTCTCTCTATGGTCATGCCCTTGACAAACATGCCCAAGCGGACTTCATTGATGTTGTTTGTGTTCATTGCACCATATAATTTGCACAAGAACACTTCTGCATCGTGGATGGTGGAGTCACTAAGCTCAGGACCTTCACCAAGCCCCTTGAGTAGATGGCTGTGCTGTCCAAACACATTCCAGCAGGTCTTCTTCGTGTGTCCTGCAATGTATGATGTTGAGTCACTCCCAGTCAGTGCATGGAAACCTGGAAGCAGCTCAAGGACCTGTTCTTCAATCTGCAGCTTTTCCACAACTGCATGAATGGGGATGTACTTTCTATCCTTTGCTGTCCCTGCTTTCATCCAGATTTGTTGGCATGGCATTCTGTGGAAGTAGGCGATCAGCAGAATCAAGACGTCGGTGTCTCTTGCAGACACAACAATGGTTGCCGCTCTGCTTCTAATGCAGTGAAGAACAATTCTTGTATCTGCTTCTTCATGTTTAGCTTCCAAGCTGTCTGTATCAAGGGTTGGGTCAGAAACTTCGACCCTCCCTTCATCGCTGAAACCACCTGCAGCAACTATGGTTTTGTTTGCTGGTGCCCTCAGAATCAGCTGTTGGGAGAGAAAGCGAGGAAGGTCTGCCTTGTTGTCTTCGTGAGTAATGAAGTTCTCCCACTTTGCAGGAAGTGGTAAATCTCTGTTTGTAACTGGTCTTCTGATTGCCACTGAGCCTTTCCCATGCCGTTTCCGTGTTCCGCCTTTGATTGAGTGCTTATGGTAGCTATCGAACAGGACATCAATTCGCTGGAACTGTGTGCCACTTTGAAGAACAGATTCAACAAAGGTGTCTGCCAGGTCTCCAAAGGTTTTGGCTTCTTGTGGTTTTCCAATGGAAATGATTACAGCTTGTCCATCAATGACTAGCATTGGTTCATACTGTAGATCTCTGGGTTTGAGGTGATTGGGACATGGTATGTCAGCTGTCAAGATCTTAGCAAATATTGCCTTTGAACCTGAACAAAACTGCCCGTTAACCTCTGCCAAAGACAGAGGTACAACAAACAGTTCATGCATCATTATGTTGTCCAGGTTGACTGTACGTCCTGCTTCATAGGCTGTGATGAGACGCTGTAGGATGTTCCTGTCTGCCTTGACAGTTTTTGCCTTTCCAGTTTTGGGATCTGACTGTTTTACCTCAAACAGTGAGGAAAAAGTCAAATACTTGCTCTGTATCAGTTTGTCCCTGAAGCCCACTCTTCTCTCCTTAGATGGCATCAGCATCTCCTTGACAAAAGCATCCAACTGATCTTGCCCTTTCTGTGGAGCGTTCAACAGGTCATCTTCGATATCCTGTGTAGCCAAGTCGTTGTTCGCAATGTTTGCAGTGTCTGGGGCGGGTTAGTGGAAAAGAGACCAAAACTCTGCAACACAGTGAGCAAAGAATCTTCATCTTTAAAATCTCCGCAACACAGTGAGCAAAGAATCTTCATCTTTAGAGTCCCGTTTCATTCTGCCTTTTGTGGTTTCATTGTGGATGCAGTTGTCACCGGTTCCCAGACCCAAGGCCACCCTGGTGTTATGGGCAAGATCACTTCGGAATTTGAAAGACAGAGCCCACCGGCTGAGAGCTGAAGATGTCTTTGTGATTCCAATAATGCCTCCTCTCTTTTTGCCGATACAGCCTAGCCACTCCTGACTTTGATCTGGGTCCAAGGTGGACCATGATACACACCTCCACAAAGTTTGATGAAAATTGGTTTGGTAGTTTTTATGTAATGCTAGTCCAAAGAATGGATGGAGGTGAATGGGCATGGGCCTGTTACTGCTACTTTAAGGCTCACAATAACCTCTCACAAAGAAATAGTATGGGTATATTATACATTTCCTGAATCCACAGAGGCCATTAAGTATTGAAGTTGTTGAATTTTGGGTCCCTGATATCCCTTGATCCCACAGGGATAAAAGAAACTATATAGTTTAGGCGAAAATTGTGGGAAAATGTGTGTAATTTATGGTTTAAAGAGGTCATGTGACCTGTTTGTCAGAAAGATACAACCATGGGCTTAAATGAAAGCCTAGAAGGTCCCCTTTACAATGATAAAACACAATCATATATTAAATATTAACAAATAGGAAAATTATAGCCATTTCTGATTTTGGGCGATTAACCAATAATTATGCTAATTAATCAATAATTATGACAAAACCGTAACTTGTACAGCTTGGCATCCAGCAGAAATGGATTCAGCACAAAAAAATGCTATAGGAACAACCAAGAAAACACTTTTACCCCAAAATGCCTACCACCTCATTTTCAGAAGGGTTTTTCCCAAATTCGGTCCTGACTAAAACCGGATGTGGGGATGTGTCCTGGTCACTGCACTAGCGCCTCCTCTGGTCAGTCGGGATGCCTGTTCAGGGGGGAGGGGGAACTGGGGGGAATAATGTGATCCTTCCACCGCGCTACGTCCCCCTGGTGAAACTCCTCACTGTCAGGTGAAAACAAGCGGCTGGTGACTCCACATGTATCGGAGGAGGCATGTGGAGTCACCAGCCGTCCCCGGATCAGCAGAGGGGGTGGGTGGAGCAGCGACCGGGACGGCTCAGAAGAGTGCGGTAGTTGGCCGGATACAATTGGGGAGGGAAAAAAAAAACCTTTCATTGTAGCAGGACTGGTAAGCTGAATCCAAAATGTTTGATATTGAATGAGAGTGCACTCACTGTCAGGACTACGTTGAGACTCAAGACTAATTTATCTGGTCTCTGCTTGGTCTTGTGTAGGCTGGTATTGATCGCATGATGTTGTGATGTATACAACTGTCTTGTGTTACCTGTCCTAAATCGGAACTGGTATAAAATAAATGGATGTGCCTTTTGCTTTCTTTACAAAGCTTGATAGTGTATGGTATGAATTCCCATAGGAAGTGTTCTACCTTACCTATACTCCTGAAGATGTGGAGGGCAATATTCACCTGGACACAGGGGACAAAGTCAGCTTTTACATGGAGACCAACAAGCAGTAAGTGCTTAACTCATCATGTCTCTATTACTTTTTAATAATTGGTTGAAATGGTTTCATGATATGGGGCAGCATGGTGATGCAGTGGTTAGCGCGGTTGCCTCACAGCAGGAAGGTTCTGGGTTCGAGCCCCGGGGTAGTCCAACCTTGGGGGTCGTCCTCTGTGTGGAGTTTGCATGTTCTCCCCATGTCTGCGTGGGTTTCCTCCGGGGGCTCCGGTTTCCTCCCACAGTCCAAAGACATGTAGGTCAGGTGAATCGGCCGTACTAAATTGTCCCTAGGTGTGTGTGTGTGTGTGTGTGTGTGTGTGTGTGTGTGTGTGTGTGTGTGTGTGTGTGTGTGTGTGTGTGTGTGTGTGTATCAGCCCTGTGTGATGGCCTGGCGGCCTGTCCAGGGTGTCTCCCCGCCTGCTGCCCAATGACTGCTGGGATAGGCTCCAGCATCCCCGCGGCCCTGAGAGCAGGATAATCGGTGCGGATGATGGGTGGATTTCATGATATCTTAACATTGTTTTGTTTTTCAGCACTGGTGCAGTCAGTGCACATAACATCCACCTAGTGAAGAAAAAGCAAATGAGGTGCCAGGGTGTGGTTTGTGCGACTAAGGTGAGGACCAGCTCTCAGTCCTGCTGTCGTTTATGTTACCAATGGGTTGTGCTGTACCTGGTTTGTTGAATCGTGTGTTGTCTGTTAGGAGGCCTTTGGTTTCATCGAGAGAGCTGATGTGGTGAAAGAGATCTTCTTTCACTACAGTGAGTTCAAGGGTGATCTTGAGGCTTTGCAGGCTGGAGATGATGTGGAGTTCACCATCAAAGACAGAAATGTAGGTGTCCTTAGACCATTTAAGTGAGTTGACTCTTTTTACAAGCTAAAAAGCATGGCAGGTGTTATAATGGCTGTGTTAGTTTTGCCCCATTGAATTGCTCAAAAGCTAGATTAAATGTGCTATGTGTAACATTTTGGATTTCTCGAAATGATCATGCATATCCACAGGGCTTGCTTAATGTTACTGATTGAAACAAAGTGGCACTGCCTCCCACTTTTTCCTCGTTTTTTGACAAGAAGAGAATCGCTGCCTCTTCCCCAGAAGACTTTAACACTTGCAGTCATCAGCAACCTGTGGAGCAAAGGATAGCTACTTGGGGGGGTGTTAGACAATGGCAGATGTTGGAAAGTGTGCTTTGTATTGCTATCTATTTATCTGCTTGTATATTTGATATAGTTTCTTGTTTGCTTTGATTTGTAGTTGTCGTGCACATTGCTCCACAGGATTTAAGTACATTAACACATACCACCGTTTAATTTTTTTTTTCCTCTCTATGACTTAAGAATATTGCCTTCTCTTCCCCCATAAGGGTAAGGAGGTGGCTACAGATGTGAGGCTTCTCCCCCAAGGGACGGTCATCTTCGAGGACATCAGCATCGAACAGTTTGAAGGCACAGTCACCAAGGTCATCCCCAAAGTTCCCACCAAAAATCAGGCAAGTCATTTACTGAAGGGCTAGAAATCTCCATCTGTGGAGCTCCAACTTCTTAAAATTCAAACCCACCCTCCCACCTTTGCAGAATGACCCACTGCCAGGTCGTATCAGTGCCAGGATTGGCTTCAATGACAAGGAACTACTTTTTGGGGAGAAGGATACAAAGTCCAAAGTGACCCTCCTGGAAGGAGACCATGTCCAATTCAATATTTCTACTGACCGCAGAGACAAACTGGAAAGAGCCACTAACATCGACATCTGCTCAGACACCTTCAGCTTCACCAAGGAGACCCGGGAGATGGTGAGGAATGCGGAAGGAGCAAGCTGTTCCGTTTATTTTTTCTTTCTTTTTTTTGTTTTTTGTTTTTGTTTTTTTGTTTTTTTAATTGAGTTTTCATCATGAGACTATGATTGTGAAACAGTACTCTTAGGATTGAGCATAGATGCTCCTCAGTGCAGTGCACCACATTTCTGCTGGGCTCACCTACAGTTCTCAAGCCATTCCCTCACACATGTTGGTTAGTGCTTAAAACTGCAATCTCTAGAAGATGTTGCGTGATTTAATCCATTTGAAATATGACGTATGGGCGATTCTTATTGGACGAATGATCAATATTACAGTTGAATAGTGTTGCGACATAACTGGAGGTAGGCGCCAAAGAAAAACAGACCTTGTGGGCTGCACCCTTGTGAAAACGCATTCCTTTAACCACAGCTAACACATGCAGTCTAAACTTCATCAAACTATATTGCCACATTGTGTTACAGTTGTATTGATCGTCTGTCTGATAGAAACATTGCCGTCATGTTTCAACCCTTTTTTCTGCTGCACTTGTTTTTAACACGTACGTGTTGACTAGTGTATTAGTGTTTGTCCTACCCGTACGTGTGTATTAGTGTTTGTCCTACCCATACTTGTTGGCCAGTGTATTAGTGTTTGTCCTACCCGTACATGTTGGCCACCGTAGTAATGTTTGTCCTACCCGTACGTGTTGGCCAGTGTATTAGTGTTTGTCGTACCTGTACATGTTGGCCATTGTATTAGTGTTTGTCCTGCCCATACATGTTGGCCAGTGCATTAGTGTTTGTCCTGCCCACACGTGTTGGCCAGTGTATTAGTGTTTGTCGTACCTGTACATGTTGGCCAGTGTATTAGTGTTTGTCCTGTCCATACGTGTTGGCCAGTGTATTAGTGTTTGTCCTGCCCATACGTGTTGGCCAGTGTATTAGTGTTTGTCGTACCCGTACATGTTGGCCATTGTATTAGTGTTTGTCCTGCCCATACATGTTGGCCAGTGTATTAGTGTTTGTCCTGCCCGTACAAGTTGGCCAGTGTATTAGTGTTTGTCCTACCCGTACAAGTTGGCCAGTGTATTAGTGTTTGTCCTACCCGTACAAGTTGGCCAGTGTATTAGTGTTTGTCCTACCCGTACGTGTTTGCCACTGTATTAGTGATTGTTCTACCCGTACATGTTGGCCAGTGTATTAGTGTTTGTCCTACCCATACGTGTTGGCCAGTGTATTAGTGTTTGTCCTGCCCATACGTGTTGGCCAGTGTATTAGTGTTTGTCGTACCCGTACATGTTGGCCAGTGTATTAGTGTTTGTCCTACCCATACGTGTTTGCCACTGTATTAGTGTTTGTCCTACCCAGTCAAAAAAAGTTCAGTGGCCTTGTATGGAGACTGGCGAGCATCTCCAACCATTCTGTAGATGACAGTTATATTTTGTAATCTGGCATCTGCGTAGCATGGCGGTCTATTCTGTTGCCTGTCAACATGGGGATCGCCGGTTCGAATCCCTGTGTTACCTCCGGCTTGGTCAGGCGTCCCTACAGACACAGTTGGCTGTGTCTGCGGGTGGGAAGCCGATGTGGTGGATATCTGTCCTGGTCGCTACACTAGCGCTTCCTCTGGTCCGTCGAGGCGCCTGTTAGGGTGGGGGGGGGACTGGGGGGAATAGCGTGATTCCCCCCACGCGCTACATCCCCCTGGCGAAACTTCTCACTGTCAGGTGAAAAGAAGCGGCTGGAGACTCCACATGTATCGGAGGAGGCATGTGGTAGTCTGCAGCCCTCCTTGGATCGGCAGAGGGGGTGGAGCAGTAACTGGGAGGACTCGGAAGAGCGGGGTAATGCCGGATATAATTGGGGAGAAAAGGGGGGGGTAGATAAAGGAAAATATTGTGTAACCTGCGTCCATGGGCTAGATGGATAAAATAATGAGTTATTTATGGAGAAATGTTACGAATTGCAGCCGTTAGTGCCAAAGAATGGTTTTTAAGGGCCAGAATGCTTCTGCGTTGGTAGACGAAGACGCCTCTGACGGAGTTCCTTATTAACAATGTCTTGCAGAGATGCAGAAAACCGGACCTCTAAAATCTCAATTCGTTGTCAGTATTTTTACTGTGGATCCTACTGGTCCAGCAGTGATGATGTTGAGTAGCCTGACTTTTAGCTACTGCTTACAGGGGGTTTCCTGGCTTAGAATGGGCCTTTGGGGGGTGACTAGGGCTCAGCTATCGATTAATGTAGTAGTCGAGTATTCTATTGATTATGCCATCGATTAATGGAGCAATCAGATAAAAAACACTTGTGACTTATTAAAGAGCAATGGCAAATATTCAAAAGGAAAGAAGCTAGGTCTCTTACAATGAACTACTACTTGGTTTCCTTTTTAAAAACATACAACATGTTATTACATCTTATAGACAACATTTTATAGGAAATAACAGTAATGCCAAATGTAAACAAAAGATAGACATGCAACTAATGCACAAATCAAAATAGCCTTCACTGTCTGTCTTCTTGCATGTGTACGAGGCAAATAAAAAGCTTTGTCAGGATCTTTTCTCTTGGACGAGAAACTAATTTTCCTTTGTGCAACTGATGCATTTAAGTGCCATCTGGTTTTGTAAAAAAAAATTGAAATCTAAAAACACATAAAAAAACAGTATAGGCAAATGTAAACAAAAGGTATACATATAATAAAAAATTAAACTCTTCTTGGAACGCAGTGTTGCATTTGTAGTTGGCAAAAAAAGTTCTGACAGGCTCCTATCTCCTGAATGAGGTAGATATGGTGTGTGTGTGTGTGTGTGTGTGTGTGCGTGTGTGAGTGTGTGTGAGAGAGAGAGAGAGAGGTGCATGTTCTAGTTTATAGCTACCAACTCTCGTGCATTCAGCGTGAGACATGCTAGTATATAAAAAAAACCTCCATCTCACACCAAACAAATGCTCCTATTTAGATGAGTTTTTTTTCAATCTTCGTTAATCTCACTCCAAGTCAGCCTTGAAAGTTGGCAGCTATGGGCTATATGAATGGCGTTCAAAACAAGTTTTCCCTGAGCTAAACTAAGCTACATAAAGTAGGGAACACAACAGAACTAGCTTCCATATTGATTTGTGTTCATAACTAGCCAATACATAGAGCCACAACTATGTTCTTCACTAGCGTTCATCTCCACTAGCAATCATGTTCATTTGCGCTAAAAAGATGAAGTTAAATGCCACCTTGTGTCGGTTCCGCCCTGACAACTGGATGCATAGATGGGTTGCTTTCGGTTAAGGTGCTGCAGCATTGACGATGTGCTCTTATGGTATGCTAGTTTGGTTTTGCAGTGTACACATTGCGCAGTGTTTTCGGCTTTAAGTTGAAATGGTCCCACACTTTGGAGATTTTGGTCTCTTCTTTGGGCCCATCTCTTGAGCATCTCCTCCTGTACTCTCCATCACGCCAACTATCAAAACAGCTAGACGTCACGTACACGTAGTGCGAGCATGTTGTGCAACAGTAATAATTGTCCATTCTGAACATGGTGACCAGTGAACAGTAGTTTCACTAAATGAAGCGTCGAGGCAAGGTGAATTTTTGTAATCGAATTATTCGAATTACTCGATGAATCATTTCAGCCCTAGTGGTGACTATGTGCAACAGTAAGCATGATCGGTCCATGTCGCAACTATGCGCAACAGTAAAGTCAATGAGTCTGTGTTGCCTTATTTGACAGAGATCTATGCCTTTTCCCATTATTTCTGACCATTTGATAAACAAAAATGTCTATTATGCTTGAGTAAATGAAATGAAACTTCTATTAACAAACTGGTTAAAAAAATCTTTTTTTTTTCTTTTTTTTTATGATCAGTAGTTTTTATTTTCCTTTAACACAAATACAGGCCATGACATCACACATGGATTACAGAGATGGAAGGAACAATTTAACAGGGCCTACTAGACATATCAAGAGACAGACACATTTGGATTAAGGGTGATCATAAGACGAGTCTTAACAGTATACAAGACAATAGGAACAGCAGAGAGAAAAAAAAACACAAAAAAAACAAACAAATAAAAACATAGTTGGCAGATAGAGAGTAGTCTATAAATAGATGTTAAGATATAGATTAGTTGTCACAGATTACACGGGGCTTTTAATGAAGGAAATATAGTGCGTCCACTTGGCCTCGTATTTCTCCACCTGGTTGATGAGTCTAAAGGAGAGTCGCTCGTGTGCTGCCACAATTCCCAGATGGGAGAACCATACATTGGTGTGAGTTAGGGTGGCCGACCTCCACTCTGTTACCATGAGCTTTCTACCCAACATCAGGGCTGTCTGGACCCACTCTGCCCATGCTCGTGGAAGGGCTTTTAAAGGAGTAGGGTCTCCCAGAACAAAGAGGCTTGGAGGAAATGTGATGTCTGTTGTTAGTATAAGTTTGATATTCTCATATATAGCTGTCCAGAATTCTTGTGCAACACAGCAAGACCACAGTATGTGGATAAGCGTACCCGGGCCCTCCCCACACCTCCAGCAGTCAGGGCTGTGTCTTAGTTTTGTCCTGTATAACCTTGAGGGGGGTCCAGTATACCCTGTTAATTATTTTGAACTGTACTAATCTTGTCCTGAGTTCCCGTGATGTTTTCTTATAATTCCTTAAAATGTTTTCCCACTCCTTACTGGTAAAGGTAAGATTAAGATCGATCTCCCAGATTAACTTTAAATTGGATCCCAAACCATCAGAGTGTTTAGTCAACAACAAGTAATATTTTGAAGCTTCATGGCCTGTGCCAAACACCTTAACTATATCCGACAGTACATCTGAACTAGGCGGGGTTGTGGAGATAGACCCAAAAGTTTGACACAAGAGGTATCTTAGTTGAAGATATCTCCAGAACTGCTTTTGGGGGAGGCCATACTGTTGCACAAGTGCCGTGAATGATTTCATCGTACCACCTTCATCATATAAATCTCCTATAACCAATATTCCTTTTCCCGCCCATTGTGTCCAAATAAATGTTTTTTTTTTTCAATCTTCAACTTGGGATTCAACCAGATACTGGCTGCTAAATTCAGGTGGGGATTGAATTTGAGTCTAATTGAGATTTGTTTCCAAATCCATTGAGTGTTGACAACTATCGGATGGGTCATAGCTTCTGTAGGCAGTGCAGCGGTTATAAGATGGAGGGGAGGGAGAGCATCACAAAGTGTACTTTCGATGCCAAACCAGGGGGGGGGGGGGGCGCGCTCGGGAGGTAAAGTCCAGTGGGCAAGATGCCTGAGACCAAATGCTTGGTAGTATAACAGTAAGTTTGGGATACCTAGCCCACCCTGGTCCACTGGCCTTTGTAGTTTTTTTAAATGAAGTCGGGGGCGTTTACCATCCCAGAGGAATCTGCTACATAGCTTGTCAAATTGTTTGAAATATTTAAGCGGGATTCTCACTGGGAGTGCTTGCAAAATGTAATTGAACTTCGGTGTACAGGTCATTTTCAAAACATTAGCTTTCCCCCATAGTGACACGTAAAGAGGAGTCCATCTTTCAATGTCTGCACTAAATTGACTCAGTAGAGGTTCGATGCTGACCTTCACTAGATCATCTAATTTAGGGGGGAAAGTCACACCCAGGTATTTAATGCCCTTACTGGGCCAGGAGAATTACCCTCCCTGGAACAAGGTCTTGGGGCACTACAAGGTTAAGGGGAGGGCTTCTAATTTTTGCCAATTAACTTTGTAAGCTGATAAATGAGAGAATCTGTCTATAATTGTAAGCAGTGCAGGAAGGGAGCGCTCAGCGTCTGAGACTAGAACTAGGATGTCATCCGCGTAAAGCATCAGCTTGTGTATTGATTGACCAATTTGTATCCCTGGGAATGTTGGTTCTAATCGAATTGCCGCCGCCAGTGGTTCCAGAGCAAGTGCAAATGGGCCCGGAGAGATGCCGCCGCCCTGCCTGGTCCCCCTACCTAGCTCAAACCAGGGTGAGATCAGGCCATTAGTTTGCACAGCAACTTCGGGATGTGTGTACAGGAGTTGTATCCAGGTGATGAATGTATTGCTAAAACCAAATGACTCCAGGGTGAGGAATAGGTAAAGCCACTCAACCCTGTCGAACGCCTTTTCTGCATCCAGAGATATGGCCGCTGAGGGGGAGTTCGCATCACGAGTGGCCCACATAATGTCTATCAGGCGTCTGATGTTGTCAGCATAGCTACGTTTGGGGATAAAGCCCACCTCATCAGGGTGGATCAGGGTAGTGATAACTTTGTTGAGTCTGTTGGCTAGCAGTTTCGATAGCACCTTTTCATCATAGCCAAGCAATGAGATGGGCCTGTAGCTTTTACAATCTACTGGATCTTTACCATTTTTTAAAATTACAGTAATAACTGCTTCCATCAGGGAGGGGGGAAGGGAGCCATTTTGAAACGCCTCTGTGTACATATCTAATAACATGGGGGCTAACTCCAGTGCATAGCACTTGTAGAATTCAGCTGTGAAGCCGTTAAGGCCAGGGGCTTTACCTGATGGTAGGCTTCTAATGACCTCTACTATCTCCTCAACAGTGATGGGCTCATCTAATAACTCACACTGCTCATCAGACAGAGTGGGGAGGTTCAGACTACCAAGGAAGGTTCGGATTTCCTCACTGTTCGCCTGCAATGCAGAAGTATACAGGCTGGCGTAAAATTGTCTAAACTCTGCATTGATATCTGAGGAGTCTGATAATAGGGTCCCCCCCTGATCTCTAATTGCTGGTATGGCGCTCATTGTCTTCTTCTGCTTTATGTATCTGGCCAGCATTCTCCCTGCTTTGTCTCCCTCTTCAAATTGTTTTTGCCTGGCTCTGAATAGGGCAAACTGCTTTCTCAGTGAGAATGAACTTAAATTGATATTTAAGACATGTAAGTGAGGTTAAATTAGTAGGCATCATGTTTTGTATATAGGCGGTCTCAGCTGTCTCAATTTGTTTTTCTAATTCAATTTGTTTAGCCATATTCCGTTTTTTCTTAAAAGAGGCATGTTGATTGACATGTCCTCTTAGGAAGGCTTTCATGGCTTCCCATGCTGTTCCCATTGATGGGGATGTTAGTAGATTAGTTTCCTTATAGAGGTTTATTTGGGCTCTTAAGGATTCTCTGAAGCCAGCATCCAGAAGAAGGCTTGAATTCATCCTCCATCTTGAAGTCCTATTCAACTTGTTAAAGGGGAGAATGCTGACCATTACGTGAGCGTGGTCTGAAATGTGAATACTACCAATACTAGAGGATGTTGCAGAGGATACAATGGAGTCTGAGATAAAGAGGTAATCAAGCCTAGAGAGTGTGCCATGAGGTGGGGAGTAGTATGTATATTCTCTGGAAGTTGGATTATGTAGGCGCCATACATCTACCAGGCCCAGATCCTTGCACATATCCTTCAATACACTCACTGACCTACGGGGTTGGGGCCTTGACGGCTGACGATCCAGAACAGGATCCCACACCTGATTAAAATCTACCCCCATGATGACTGGGTGGTCTCCCATCTCCCTCAATTTACACTCCAACCTACCAATAAAGGATGGGTCTTCAATGTTGGGCGCGTAGGCATTAGCTAGAATAACTGAGTGGCCCTGTATTTCAGCTAGAACTACTAAGATCCTCCCTGAATCATCTGTGGTCTCCTTAATGCATTTATATTGGAGATGCTTATTAATCAGTATAGCCACCCCCCTATTGTGGCTAGATCCACATGCTACAGACACATATCCCACCCACCCAGTACGTAGTTTTCTTGCCTCCTGATCTAATAAATGCGTTTCCTGGAGAAACCCTACATAACAGTGTTTAGATTTCAGATAAGACAAAACTTTTTTCCTCTTAACCAGCGAATGTAGACCCTTAACATTTAGGCTCAAGTAGCACACTCCCTTATGTGACTGCATACTGTGCGTGTGCAATATGTTTTTTTTATACCCCTATCTGCCTTAGTAGACTCACACAAAAAACAAGAAAAACACATAGCGTGGGCATTCAAAGAAACAAACACATGAACAACTGTGAGTTGTGTAAACTCTGCCATGCAGTCTATCACTGCTTAGCTCTAAAACAAAACAGAATGGTCCGCGACTCATAGAAATATGCTGCTCTCAGACCAAACCGGCATGGCTTTCAACTATTGCAGATGATTGAACGACGTCAACGCTCATGAACTAAAGAGCGAAATGGTAGCCTAATTTAACACAATTAACCATGAGCAAACATGTTAATGTTACCAACACTGTGCAAGTATGCAAAGCCTGTTTTCAACCTCGAGCAGAGTGCACTGACGTAACAAAACTGTTAGGCTGTCAGGCGAGTTAACGTTATGCTCTGCCTGCAACCAACTCCTTCACATGCACTCATACACACCCCCATGTGATCAGACGATTGCCTTACAACACTTAAAGCTAAAATCAAAATTCACGTCAAACAAATGGAGAACAGAAAACAATAGCCTAATATGGCTTTAGCCTAAGTGAAGAAATGAATACTAAAGTATACGCTAATAAAATAAACCCTGACTTAGTCAGATAAACACAGGCCAGCTCATTGTAAAGTAGAACAGACGTTTCAAATGAGCTTGGACGTTACCTGTACGTTACGTCTTTGAGAGATTGGCAATCCTGCCCAAGGCTTGATTTAGGGGAAAAAAGTTATGTTCTAAAGTTAGCCTACTGGCTGCGCCATGTAGGCTATGGGCAGTGAGGAACGATGTTCAGAAGTCTATGGCCCATATGGATCAGTGGTCAAGTGTGTGGGCTCAAGTTAAGTCAGTCACAGGGTCTTGATGTACTCTAGGGCTTTTCTCGGGTCCTTGAACTCATGTCGCTGTCCTCCCTGACCCTTAGGGTTGATGACCAACACTGCCGGAAAACGCAGGGAAAATGCAACTCGGCGTTCATGGAGCATCTCCTTGCATTGCTTGAATTGTCTGCGTTTATCATTCACCGCCTTTGCATAGTCAGGGAAGATCATGATGCGATGCCCTCTCCATTCCAGTTTACCCTTGTTTCGGCTTGCTTGCATGATCCGGTCACGGTCCTGAAAGCGCAGGAACCTAGCCACGATGGCCCTCGGTGGTTGGTCGTCTGTTCTCCGTGGGGCTAGTGCACGATAGGCTCTGTCCGGTTCCAAACCTTTGGGAAAGTCCAGACCCAAGATATCCGGGATCACCTCGGTTAGAAATGAGAGAGCCCCTTTATCCTCACAGGACTCGGGAAAGCCTATGAACACAAGGTTGTTGCGGCGGCCTCGGGAGTCTAGATCATCCACCCGCAGCCGGAGTTGCTCAAGTCCGGCCCGGGTGGAAGGCGGGTCCTTTTTCCGGGCCTTTTCGCTATCCTCCAGGAAGCCTAGCCGACCTTCGACGTCGGACATGCGTGTGTTAATGGCAGTCAGTTTGGACTTCATGGAGGTGATGGTTCGTTGGATTTCATCAAGCTTGTTGTTGTGCCCAGTGGACATGTTTTTCAGGAGGTTGTATATATTCTTGATATCAGTGGCCACGTTGCTAGCAGTAGGCTCGTCTGTGATGTTAGCAGTAGCGTCAGCCAACCCACCACGCTTGTCGCTGCTAGGTCGATCAGGAGAGTCTGCTCTTTTTGACGTTGCGTTCTTTCCTTGGTGTTTCTTTTCTTTTCCTGACATTTCTTCGGCTGTAACTTTTGTTTTAGCTCAGCAAATATTAACTATGGCGTCGTTCAACTATAATTTAAAACTTATTTTAAAAGCCACGCTGGTCGGAGACGGTCTTCAAGCAGCCATTCTCAAACTCCGCATCACGTGACTCCTAAAAAAATCCTTTTATTACAACATTGTAAGGGGGAGAGGGTAGTGGGGTTCAGGGAGAGGGATTTGAGGGAGAGGAGTGGGGTTAAGGGAGCGAGGTTGAGGTGGGCAAAGATAATTCACAATGGGGAGTTGGGTTGGGGGAGAGGGGAGTGGGGTTGAGGGGAGTGGGGTTGAGGGAGAGGGGAGTGGGTTTGAGGGTGAGGGAGGTGGGTTTGAGGGTGAGGGGTGTCTGTCCGTCTCACGGCCCGAGAATGGACGCAAAGTTCCGCTCCTGTTGAAACTGTGTTGGCTTCGCTATTCGCGTAGCTAACAGAATGGGTAGATACAGTATTCTTCACCTCCCTACCACTGTCCCATAACGGAGGACTTATAAATGCCTAGATTTTCATTTCATTTCATTTACCTTTATTTAACCAGATTAGTCCCATTGAGATTAAAATCTCTTTTACAAGAGAGACCTGGCCAAGAATGGCAGCAGTATACCAGTTTCAGCACACACTCGCATGAAGACAACAGCATAGCTCAAAGTGCAAAATAGCATAAAAATGAAGGGAAAAGATACAAACCTGTTATCAATTGAAACATTTATAATTTCCAACAGACTCAATTTCCATAGACTTAGCCATACCTTTAAATACGGATAGAGTAACCAAGTCCTGGAGTTTAAGTCTATTCTGCGGGCTATTCCAGGCAGATGGTGCAGAAAACGTAAAGGCCTTCTTGCCCAGCTCAGTCCGAACTTTAGGAACAGTCATTTGTAAGGTGTCCTGAGACCGTAATCCATAAGTGCCATGTTTTATGGACAGAAAGCTAGATAAATAACAGGGGAGGGTACCCAGAATGGCCTTGTAGATAAAAACATAGCAGTGACTAAGTCGTCGTGTTGATAGTGCAGGCCAATTGACTTTGGAATAAAGGACACAGTGATGAGTGAGAGCTCTACAGTTTGTAACAAACCATAATGCTCCATGATACACAGTGTCTAACATATGGACACAATGGGCTGGTGCCTTCATGTACAGTAAGTCACCATAGTCGAAAGGAATGAAAATAATAACTATAGTTAATATGCTAATTTACTGGCCAATAGCTAAACTAAAACCAAGATATCTCAGTCCTCCTTTTACTCTCGCCTCAGTCCTGTGGTTGGTGAGAAGTGGTGGTTGCCTGGCAACGTGGCTAGTTCTGTTGATGATGACTAGCTAGCTAGCTGGCTGAGTTGACAAGGGCTAATCAGCACAGTTGAATGGATGACAGGAAAGTGGAGAAAATAATACAGCAACGTTATCACTTCGCTATAGATAAATGAAATAAAGTGGGTGGGCAAAGGCAAGTACAGTACGACCAAAGTGTCTTCTTGGCCGCCCGTCAGTCTTTCAATAGCTAGCTAACGTAACATTAGTTTGCAGCAGGTATCGATACAACGTAGCTGACTGTAGCTAATGTGAACAGCTGTTAACTCGAAAAGAAACTAGCTAGCTAACATTTACGGTGTGTTACTGTAAGGAATATAAAACATTCAACTCTAAGACTAATGTAGACACAGCAGGCCGCCCAAATACAAACTATTCAGTCTTTTACATCAGCTTACCATAAAACATTTTTTTCTCCCTCTTCTCAACCGTTTTTCAACAACCCCTTCTTTTTTCTCCACAACAACAATACAGACAATACAATAATACACAAATTCTTATTGTTAAGAACGGGATGGTTATACATGTATACATATTTTATAGCCTAACATTACTCATGATATTTATAAATTGAAAACAAGCTGAATTTAATTAATGTGCGCCTGTTGAGACGACGAGCATCTGGTGGGTGTGATTTCAGTCTGTCGTAACTCTAGCACACAGTCAGTGACCGGCAGTCCGGAACAAAATAGGTATCTATGAATATACTCATCAATATAGAAAATAAGCTGAATTTCACTGGAAACTTACCTCTCAGGTGATCCGACTTGAAGGCTGTCTTCAAAAACGCTCTGCTGTCTATGTGCCGGCTGCCAGCTTCAACAAGCTTCGCTGTCACTGAGCTCATGTGCCGCTGTAACTCTGAGCTTGCTCTTCACAATCGCGGAAATCACCGACATGACATGAAATGGACCCATAGATATGAAGCCGAAATGTTTAAGATCCTGATAACCTGTCTATTAACTCGATTACTATTGCCCCAACCACGGAAATTGCAAGAAAGAGGGGCTGAACAGGCTGAACGTGAAACAAGCTATGAAACACTTCTGGACAGGATTTAAATTGCTATTTTTATTCTCAATTCTTATCGTTTTGGCACTGGTGATTTTCCTTTGGCGCTGGCTAAAACGTCTTTGGGGGGGTGCCAAAAATTCCTCTATGCAGGAAAAAATTTGTACTACTACTAATTTCAGCCGCTCCCGTTAGGGGGCGCCACAGCGGATCATCCATTTCCATCTCTTCCTATCCTCTGCATCTTCTTCTGTCACACCTGCATGTCCTCCCTCACCGCATCCATAAACCTCCTCTTTGGCCTTCCTCTTCCCCTCTTCCCTGGCAGCTCCATATTCAGCATACTTCTCCCAGTATAGCCTGACTTTAACACGGAACCAAAAAATTTGATCGGACAAAGGAGCTGACACTAAAAACACACGAGATGAAATATAAACAAATTGGTATAAACCTGGGCTTTTCTTGCTTAATTTTTTTATTTTCCCATGTCTTTGGCTATTCCTGTAAAGTTTTTTTTTTTTTTTTTTTTTAAATAATTTCTACACTGCCAGCCAGGGCCCATCTGAGCACTTGGCACACTCAGTCATTCAGGGAAAAGTTGGGTTTTAGTTACACGGTGTCTTATTGCATCATGGTGTGAAGTCTTTTAAGCGGGTGCGACAAATGGTTACTGACAAATGTCCTTCTTTTGATGCACTACTGAGATCTCAACTGAATCCTAATGTCAGTTCACGTGATAGGATGATGGGTACAGCAAGCAAGTTTACAACCACCGCTTGTCTTTTCTGACAAACCTGACAGACATTCTGATACCGGATTTTCCTTTTTGTATCGGGTGTGTGGGGGGTACCTACTCGTTCTTGGTGTGATCTGTAGACTATTGACCTTAACCTTGTATCACTTAATATGTCCTGTTGTGTGGTTACATCCAGGGTGTGATCGCTGCAATGCGAGATGGCTTTGGCTTCATAAAGTGTGTAGATCGGGAGGCAAGGATGTTCTTTCACTTCAGTGAAGTCTTGGAGGAGAGCCAGCTGCATATCTCAGATGAAGTGGAGTTCACAGTGGTTCCTGTAAGTTATTTTTCAATGTTAATGAAATTCTTGTTTAGCGCTGCTGATTGATAAAATCTTTTGAGGAATATTTGAACAAAGATGTCTCCCCTTCTTCAAGGACATGCTGTCAGCTCAGAGGAACCATGCAGTGCGTATCAAGAAGCTGCCCAAGGGCACTGTGTCTTTCCATACCCAGTCTGAGCAGCGATTTGTGGGTGTGGTAGAAAAGGAAGTTGTGGGAGCCACCTCCAAGAATGCCAGTCCCAGCAAGGGCAAGGAGAAGGTACCATAGCTCACCACAATCTAGCAAACATTCCTTATCCTCCTGCGTTCCATATCCGAATGATACTTCCTAACTTCCCGTTCCCTTGACCTTTCTCTCGTCTTTCTAGTATATTGCCAAAGGATCGCTGTGCATAAACCTAGAGCAGCTCTGCAGTCAGCATCCTCCATGTGTTTTTTCTTATTTTATTTTTTTGGGGGGGGGTGATATTAGTCCTAATGTTCCTTTTGCTTTTTCCTCCAAACTTTCACCCCTTCATGCTCCTTATCTTCATTAGAAAAGAGACAAGGTAGGATCTTTTTTTGCATGACGCCATCTGATTGAGTTAATGTGTGAGTTTATGTGCACACTAATACGTCGATCTTACTGTGATTTGGCTAATACTGGATTATTGAATTGCCATGTTAATGCCTTTATCTGATTTCCAAAATCGAGATGTCTTAATCAACTTATTCAAAACCCAATTAAGATTCCTGGATTTTTTTCCCCCCAATATTTTCATACATGTGAATATTCTGATTTTTCGTCCCCCCCCCCCACCTTTTCTCCCCAATTTAATTTGGCCAGTTACCCCACTCTTTCGCGCCGACTGGCCATTGTCCCATCCCCTCTGCTGATCCAGGGAGGGCAGCAGACTTCCATATGCCTCCTCCGATACATGTGGAGTCGCCAGCTGCTTCTTTTCACCTGACAGTGAGGAGTTTCACCAGGGGGACGTAGCACATGGGAGGATCACACCATTCCCCCGAGTTCCCCCTCCCCCTGAACTGGCACCCCAACTGACCAGAGGAGGCACTAGTTCAGCGACCAGGACACATACCCACATCCGGCTTCCCACCCGCAGACACAGCCAGTTGTGTCTGTAGGGATGCCTGACCAAGCTGGAGGTAACACGGGGATTTGAACCGGCGATCTCCGTGTTGATAGGCAACAGAATAGACCACTACGCTCACCAGATGCCCATTTTTCTTTTTTTTTAAACTGCGCATGTCGGGAGTCTTAAATCTTGGATAAGAACAAACGTGACCGTTTTGGGGCCAAAATAACATGTAGCTTAGCAGTCACATTACAGACCCTTCCAGAAACGAACCGCCTTCACAAAGCAAGACCCAACAACAAGGTCTTGATGAGTTTTACATCATTGAAATAGTTTAAAATTGAGTTTTAGCCTGTTAACTGATGCCTCCTGCTGGCCGGTGTCTGTAATCTGTTTACAGTTGAAGTGGATCATTTGTTCAATGAAAACGGTGACTGTGTTGTCAGACGGAGTTGCAACATTATCAGCGTTTCATAAGCATGTGAAACCGGAAGTTTCTGTGCCACTAATGTTCATACTTTTTTTTTTAAAGCAATATATTTATTGAATTTTGTTTGCAAATTACATCAAAACAAGTAATAGCACAGTACAGCAAACATTTTCACCCTACCCCCCCCCCCCCATAACCCCGTCCCTATAACAAGTAATAGAATTCAAAGCAGGGTTAAAGAAGATAATAAAAATAAAAATAATAAAATAAAATAATAATAATTTCTTTCACAGACTGATTAGAGGGTGTGGTTTTTTTTTCAGTTGCTTTTACGCATATAAACAATCGGATAGAGTTGTACTAATGTACATACTTAATAAACCACAACACAACACAATGGTGACAAGCTCTTCAAACACTTTCCTTAGGCAACCAAATGTTCTTATACTGTCACATCACTAGGGCTGTCACGATCACGACATTTTAGTTGCCGATTAATTGTCATACAAATAATGGCGATTAATGGTTTGTCTTTTTTTGCCCCCCCCCCCTTTCTCCCCAGTTGGACTTGGCAAACTTTTGTAGCATTTCTTTAAATGCTGTTTTTTCAGCCGTATTGAATGGCTGCATTTCTTTGGCTGTATACAGTGTTACACTGTCTGTTAACGTGCACCATCTGATACTGTCATGTCTTTAGTTAGACACTCGTCCGAACGCTTTGGGAACAGTCAGTTGCCGGGATGGAGCTGCGGCGGTGGCTGTCTTTCCAAGGTCGGCGAATTGGGTGGGGTGGTGGATCCGTAGATGGTTTTTAAATGTGTGGTATTCGCGCTTTTGACCGCCTCCTTTTTGCTGCAAATCCGACAAACGGTCTCCTCCAAGTTATTGTGCTCCCCTTTTTCATCTGGCTTTCAACTGGCTTTTTCATCTGTCTGGCTCTGCAACTACGTCCACGATGTTGATGTCAACACACACTCTTTGAAATGCAGTCGTCCAATATTGTAGAATATTAGAGAATAATCATCTTAAGATAAACAGCTTGTTGGCGCTAATTCACCACTCGTGCCAGGGGTGCCACAAGATGACATCATTAAAAGAGCGCCGGTCAAACAACAAACATTGGAAAACGAGGTGGGAGTAGTGATGAAACATGACATTTCTTTTAGCTTCATCCAGCTGTTCTTATACAATTGAATGGAAACGATTCTAACCATTATGCAAAATGACCGCGGTCAGGTCAAATAATCACGATCAGGCGATTATGTAATGACTGTGACAGCCCTACACATCATTAAAGACCAAAGACCCTGAGTGTGTGCCATGAGTTTTCTATAAGCTCATGATAGTTGGTGTTCAAGGAAAATAGTTTGGCAACTTGGGAGAAATAAACAAGGATTTCCTGTTCCCTCTCTTCCTCACTGATGATGGTTAATTTTGTAACATCACTTACTACTTGTCATGGATTTTGTACTGTCTTTCTACTCAAAGCAATACAAGGATGAAAGGTAAAATGCCTTTTTTTTTTAATTTTTCTTTTCAAAGTACCCTCTCTAGTTCAGCGTCTCTCAGCTGATCTTTTTTCTGATCCTCATGTCATCAGATGCACCCATAAATATACAGCCTATCAGAGCAAATCATCAGAATATGAAATACCGCCCACCCTTATTGCCAACCTCTGCCTGTACTTGTCACTCAGAGGTCGGCTCTCGACAACTCCCATGGTTCTTGAGACAGTTTGATAATAGTTATGGATGAGGGTGTTAGTCATTTTCAATAAATTGTTGCTGAATGTTTTATGATGCTGTCTTCAAGGTTTTTAGAAATAAGTTAAATCTGGTGACTGATTTTGGTCTGGCTTGAACGATTCTGATTCAGTCCAGTCACAGCAGAGGTGGAACGGAAGCTGCAGAGCAGACACACGGTCGCAGTGCAGACACGGTCGCAGAGCAGACACATGGCAGTGCAGACACACGGTCACAGAACAGACACACGGCAGTGCAGACACACGGTCGCAGAGCAGACACGGTCACAGAGCAGACACACGGCAGTGCAGACACACGGTCGCAGTGCAGACATGGTCGCAGTGCAGACACATGGTCGCAGAGCAGACACACGGCAGTGCAGACACACGGTCGCAGTGCAGACACACGGCAGTGCAGACACGGTCGCAGTGCAGACACACGGTCGCAGAGCAGACACACGGTCGCAGAGCAGACACACGATCGCAGAGCAGACACACGGTCGCAGTGCAGACGCGGTCGCAGAGCAGACACATGGTCACAGAGCAGACACACGGTCACAGAGCAGACACACGGTCGCAGAGCAGACACATGGTCACAGAGCAGACACACGGCAGTGCAGACACATGGCAGTGCAGACACACGGTCACAGAGCAGACACACGGTCACAGAGCAGACACACGGTCGCAGTGCAGACACGGTCACAGAGCAGACACACGGCAGTGCAGACACGGTCGCAGAGCAGACACACGGCAGTGCAGACACGGTCGCAGAGCAGACACACAGCAGTGTAGACACACGGTCACAGAGCAGACACGGTCGCAGAGCAGACACACGGCAGTACAGACACACGGTCGCAGTGCAGACATGGTCACAGAGCAGACACGGTCGCAGAGCAGACACAGCAGTGCAGACACACGGTCGCAGTGCAGACATGGTCACAGAGCAGACACACGGTCGCAGAGCAGACACAGCAGTGCAGACACACGGTCGCAGTGCAGACATGGTCACAGAGCAGACACACGGCAGTGCAGACACACGGTCGCAGTGCAGACATGGTCACAGAGCAGACACATGGTCGCAGAGCAGACACAGCAGTGCAGACACACGGTCGCAGTGCAGACATGGTCACAGAGCAGACACACGGTCGCAGAGCAGACACACGGTCGCAGTGCAGACACACGGTCGCAGTGCAGACACATGGTCGCGGTGCAGACACGGTCACAGAGCAGACACACAGTCGCAGAGCAGACACACGGTCGCAGTGCAGACACACGGCAGTGCAGACACATGGTCGCAGTGCAACTGACACACCAGCACCAATTTCTGAAGTGCCTTGACTTGCACTCTGTTGTCAAAAAGTTTTTCTTGTTAAAAAAAATTGCGTTGTTGTATAGTAACAATAAAATTAGATATCTGAGGTGCGTCCTGGTAGTGTAGCGGTCTATTCCGTTGCCTACCAACACGGGGATCGCGGCTTGGTCGGGCATCCCTATAGACGCAATTGGCTGTGTCTGCGGGTGGGAAGCCGGATATGAGTATGTGTCCTGGTCGCTGCACTAGCGCCTCCTCTGGTTGGTCGGGACACCTATTCAGGGGGGAGGGGGAACTAGGGGGAATAGCATGATCCTCCTACGCGCTACGTCCCCCTGGTGAAACTCCTCACTGTCAGGTGAAAAGAAGCGGCTGGTGACTCCACATGTATCAGAGGAGGCATGTGGTAGTCTGCAGCCCTCCCTGGATCAGCAGAAGGGGTGGAGCAGCGACTGGGACGGCTCAGAAGAGTGGGGTAATTGGCCAAGTACAACTGGGGAGGAAATTCGGCATCTGAATAATATACTGAAGAGAGAGGCTGTCCCCCCCACCCCACCCGCAGCTTCTCACCCGTAGACACGGCCAATTGTGTCTGTAGGGACGCCCAACCAAGCCGGACGTAACACAGGGATTTGAACTGGCGATACCCTAGACCACTATGCTACCCGGACGCCCCCTATAGGCTATGTTTTATATTGATTTAGACATACAAGGATGCTGTTGGAACATCTGGAATAAAATATTCCATTAGAACATCAAGTAGTATTGTAGCCTGTTGAAAATACCACTCTGTTGGTCTGTATTTGGTCAGTACACTGTATCACTCTGTGTTGGTCTATACGTGTTCAGTACACTGTATCACTGTGTTGGTCTATACGTGGTCAATACACTATCACTCTGTGTTGGTCTGTACGTGGTCAGTACACTGTATCACTCTGTGTTGGTCTGTACCTGGTCAGTACACTATATCACTCTGTTGGTCTGTACGTGGTCAGCATACTGTGGCACTCTGTTGGTCAGTACGTGGTCAGCACACTGTATCACTCTGTTGGTCTGTACGTGGTCAGCACACTGTATCACTCTTGGTCTGTACGTGGTCAGTACACTGTATCACTCTTGGTCTGTATGTGGTCAGTACACTGTATCACTCTGTTGGTCTGTATGTGGTCAGTACACTATCACTCTGTTGGTCTGTACGTGGTCAGTACACTGTATCAATCTGTGTTGGTCTGTACGTAGTCAGCACACTATCACTCTGTTGGTCTGTACGTGGTCAGTACACTGTATCACTCTGTGTTGGTCTGTACGTGGTCAATACACTGTATCACTCTGTGTTGGTCTGTACATGGTCAGTACACTGTGTCACTCTGCTAAGGGGCAACAAATGTAGCAGATGTTCAGTTTTTGACTTAAAATCAACCCACACAAATGAACAAGAAACTGTACTGTTTCTCAGCTGGGCAGCAGGGGAGAGTAGGGGCTGGATGTGATCTGTTGTCAAGACCGTCTGATGTGGTTTAACTGTTTTCTGTTGGTATTTGCAAGCACCAGAAATTGACTCTTGCACGCTTGTGCGGGCACATCGGTTAACTTGGACTCCGAAATGAATCGCTGGCAAAATTGTGCGGCTTTCCAGTTGTGTTGTTGCTCTAATATCAGGCTCAGTGAGATTTTAGACTGCAGCTGCTGACAACAATGATCCAGTGACCCACAATCCAGTCCAGCTAGGCTGTCGGGTATATTCTGTCACCAACTGGTCTCGGTCTTCTACTTAACTGCAATTTTAGCAAAGTAAACGTCCCTTTAAAGCTAGCACATTTTACAAGCAAGCTGTGGAGGCGTGGAAAGTGTTCTTTACATACAAGTATGTTTTACCCACTCCTGCATGATGTTTAACAACCCGCATGTGTCACACAGAAATCCATCCTACTGAAAGACTGAAAACTGGGCCAATAATGGCCTCATGTTTTTGACTTGTCCTTTAACTAGTACAGTCCTGGAGCCTGCGTGGGGGGGGGGGTAAAGTGCTAGACAAAGGGTGACAAAATCTTCATGTTCTGCAAATGATCCTTCCCTCATGCAGACGTGAACACAAACTGAAGTGTGTTTAAACTCTACACCAGTGTTACTCTTTATGCGGCTCACGAGACTGTTTTGCGCCTCATACAGATCCACTGATGACAATAAGAACATAGCTATAACTTCTATAGGTTCCGTTTGTGTCCTGTGTTGGCAACATTGAAATTAATTATCCAGCAGATGGCAGCATACTGAAGCTACGTCAAAGAACATAGGCTATGTAACAGCGTGGGATCATGGGTAGACGTATAGCCTATGTGTGTAGCTTTGTATTTGCGAAATGTTTTGCAAGCTCTGTGGCTCTTTGAGGAATGGTCTTACTCATAAGTGGCTCTCCTAAGAAAATGAGTGAGTGCCACTGCTGTACACACATTGTTCATGTAAGCGGGTATTTTGTAACTAGATTCAGACCACATGTTCCTCTGATTTGCACATTTTTCATGGAAATAAAATCGCACGTGTTCTATAGATTCACGTATCCTATAGTCACACTTATTCTATAGATTCACACGAATTCTATTGTCACGTATTCTAGAGATTCACACGAATTCTATAGATTCACACGTATTCTATAGTCACGCTTACTCTATAGATTCAAACACATTCTATAGATTCACATGTATTCTATAGAGTCACACTTATTCTATAGATTCACATGTACTCTAAAGATTCACACGTATTCTATAGATTCCCATTTTAATGTGTGAAGAGAGAACAGTGTTCATCTTTCTGACTTGTCTTTATGATCATTAATATATTACAGAGTTCATGGACTCATTTTAAAACAGTCAATACAGGGTGCAGTCCTATTGACAAGTTCTGTAAAAGTGATTTGTGTGTTTTGAAAAAGGCAAAGCAGGGAAATGTCATTCCAATATCTAACCATTACGCATTGATTTGATTTTTTTTTAAGTTAAAATGAACCAAAAAGCACAAAATATCCTTTGCACCTGCTTCATAAAATCTTTCTGAACATTTGACTTCAGCGTTTCAGGTGACATCTCTGTCTTATGCGTCCCTGCTGTTGGGATGTTACGTTGTTGTTTTTGTCTTGAGAAACACTTGATTTACATAAATGGGACAAAAAGTCGCCAGTAAAAACTTGCATGCAGGACGATTTGACCTGAGAGAAGTAATTTCATGGGATTAAGGCTTTCAAAGCACAAAGCCACCTAATCAGGGTCTGAAACAGGACTTTTCGGCTCTGTGCATACCTGTAGTCCACTGACTTCCGGTTTCTACTGCAGAGGTCACACCAGTTTCCTGTTTGTTGGCGTGTGCTAGTGACAATGGCATGTTTTTGGCGATGCCTGCAAGATTTACCATAGATAAATGTCAACGACATGCACAACTGTCCACACACTTTCACCTGCACCTACCAGCAAACAGTTGAAACGTATCAAGTTGTACATATGAAGTTACGTCCACCATTATGAGGATGAGCGGACGGACGGACAGAATTGAGGACGTAATTGAAACATTTCATCCGTTTGCTGGTAGGTGCATGTGAAAGTGTGTGGACAGTTGTGTGCATGTCGTTGACATTTATTCATGGTAAATCTTGCAGGCGTCGCCAAAAATATGCCACTGTCAATAGCACACGCCAACAAACCGGAAACTGATATGACCACTGCAGTAGAAACAGGAAGTCAGTGGACTACAGGTATGCACAGGGTGGATAGGTGATGAGTGCTAAACTTTGGCACCACAATTGCTAAGTTGTCTTGTTTTCCTCCCAACCTGTTCTACCTTCTTCAGGAAGCAGAGGAGGGCGTGATTGTGTACGAAGACTGTGGAGTGAAGCTGACTGTGTCATACCACAGCAAGGACCTAGAGGGAAGCTGCCACCCACAGACTGGAGATAAGGTATCCAACATATTCTCCTGTTTGTATTAGATCATGCGGAGCAGGGATCCCCAACCTTTCTTGCACAGTGGACCGATTTAGTGTTGACTGTTCTTGCGGACTGGTCGGCAGGGTAGGGCAGTTACAAGTTAGTAGCATCATTACATGAGTAATGTTTGGATATTAAACACACGGTGCATATTTTCCTCCCAGGAACATATAAAAACATTGCAACTCACCAGTATCACTGACCGAGTGGGAACCCTGGGCTTGTTTCCCTACAACAAGACGGTCATGACATGTGAATCATTGGTCACAATAAAGCCATGTTTTAGGTACAGCTCTTTGTATTTACTTTTGAAGGAAGCTTTTTTTTTTTTTTGCAGTTGTGGCCTCTGCTGTGTGCGTTATCATCATCATTGTTAGACCGTTTATTTCCCTGACCTCTTCCAAAGAAACACCCAATGTGTTAATGTTATGTTAATTATTCAGGTAACTTTTTTTTTTTTTGCTGAATTAACATCATTTCCTCGCAGCCCGATAGCAAATGCTTTGCGGCCTGCTTCTGGTCCGTGGCCCGGTGGTTGGGGACCATTGATGTGGAGAAAGAAGACACATCTTTATATTAAATAGTGTTCTGACAGGAATGACAACTGACAAACATGGACAGGTTTTAAGCAGACCTCCGAGTGTAGTTGTTTCTGTAGGATGTCATAACACACTAGTTCTATTTATTTAATTAATTTTTACTCGAACGATGTCTCGTGTCAATCGTGGTTTGCCCTGCAGGTGGAGTTCTCCATTAACGAAGTAAAGAGAACTGGTCAGCAGAGTGCAGTGGCCATCAAAATCCTCAACCGTAACACCACTAATAGCAAGAGGCTGCAGGGATTTGTTGCCACGCTGAAAGACAACTTTGGTTTCATTGAGACAGCCAATCACGACCAAGAGATTTTCTTCCACTACAGGTAAAAATAGATGGCAGGTTGGCTCACAAGTGACTGTCCGTTCACCATATTTATTTATTTTGTGGGCATTCATATATCCTTAAGGCAATATATTCCTCTGTATCCTGTAAATGTCTTCGGTGACAACAACTGTCTTTTTCCAATGTATGTTACAGTGAGCTTTGTGGAGACTTGGAGAACTTGGAGCTAGGTGATACTGTGGAGTACACCCTCTCTAAGGGCAAGGGCAACAAAGTCAGTGCTGAGAAAGTTACTAAGGTGGCTGCAGGTAGGGAGCATTTCTATTTACATATATCATGATACCTGGAATGGCTTGTCTGTTTACACTCAGCTGTGTCAACAGGCAGTGACTGAGCAAAATTCTCACTTGGTTTTGGGCTCTTGTGAATACTGATTGTGTGTGATTTAACTTTTTAGTGAATACTGTGGCGGAAGATGTTGGCGCGGTAGTCATGCTGGGGAAAGTGGTCCGTCCTCTGCGCAGTGTAGATCCCTCCCAAACAGAGTACCAAGGGCTAATTGAGGTAACAGAGGAAAGTAAGTGTCACGTTCTGCAGAAAAGGTACAAGAGGCCTTAATGAGCAGATCAACTTCCTGTAGAAAATCTGTTTTCTCTCAAATCAAAATTCCTGCTGTCTTTTTTTTTTTTCAGGTACAGCTAAAGGTCAGAGTTATCCATTTGGTATCATGAGCATGGCAAACAAAGCTGACTGTCTCCAGAAAGGAGAGCTGGTGAAGTTCCAGATCTGTAGCATAGCCCAAACTGGACAGAAGATGGCTTGTAATGTGGTGCCCCAGCGTAGAGCTTTGGTGGAATGTGTGAAAGACCAGGTAGTTATCAGTTGAGTGTTCCTTTTCAATTGTAGAAGATGACAGTAGAATTAGAAAAGTCTCTTAAGATTGTACTGATGTTATTTTTGCTGCCCCCCAGTTTGGTTTCATCACATATGAAGTAGGTGAGAGCAAGAAACTGTTCTTCCATGTAAAAGAGGTGCAAGATGGCCTGGAGCTCCAAACGGGAGATGAAGTGGAATTCTCTGTTATTCTCAACCAGCGTACAGGGAAATGTAGTGCCTGCAATGTACGAAGAGTCAGGTAAATACACCAGAGGACCACGGGACTGACCTTCTAGAATCTTGTAGACATTATGATCATGGTGGATGAAAATACTTGCGCGCTTTAGTAGGGTTGCCAGACTTAAATATTTATATGCTTATTTTTGGGCAGAGTTATTGTAGTACTTGAGATTCCTGCCTTCAAAGTCACAGTGAAACTTTCTATTCTCCCGTTGCAACCCTAATAAATTGTTCACCACCTTGTGCTCCTGCCCTCATAGTGAAGGGCCTAAGCAAGTGGTGACCCCACGCCCTGATCGACTGGTGAACCGACTGAAGAGCATCACCCTGGATGATGCCAGTGCCCCCCGTCTGGTCATCGTAAGACAGCCCCGTGGTCCTGACAACTCAAAGGTATACAACAATGTGTCATTGCCTCAGTATTAAGTGATATTAAAGGTACCACAGTAAAATTTTGACTTTAAGCAAAAAATGGCCAGCGTGAGTGGTGGTTGGGAGGGGGGGCATGAAAAGCATTGTTGCTCTACACCAAAATGATAGCTTTGCCAGGTGCTGAGATTTCTTGCTTTCAAAACATGTTTTCCAGCCTGGAATCTGTATTGTGCTGTACTGGTAAACAAACCAGTACAGGACTCCCCACCTTGTAGAACTCAGTCTTCCTCAAAACCGCAGCTCCCTATGCAACCATCTTCCTACAGGTTTCAACATGAAGGAGTCCGCTTTGCAGCACAGTTCTTAAGAACTCAAAGGTTACATGGTAAATACTGCTCCAGAAGTGGGGGCAGAAACTTAGACTACAAACGCATGAAAAGTAATGCCAAAGTGTGGTAAACAGCTTCATCATTAAATGTACAAGTTAAATGTGTTTTACAAAGTAATTGCCTCTTCACTTGACATTTCTGTGGGAGCTCTGTGTTGGGGTAGCTTGCGGAAATGTGGGATTTTATTAGAGTTATTTGTAGGGATGAGTATTGTTAAGATTTTAATGGTACTCTTACTGATACTGCTTATTGATCCGGTACTTCAGTGGTACTCTTACTGGGGGTTTTTTTGTTGTTTTTTTTTTTAAGAGAAAAAACAAATTAAGAACAATTAACATGGTTTTATTTTCTCATGTCTGGACAGAGTGTTACTTTTCATCATTAACCGTGTGTGTATAATTTTGTTTAGCTCCGTGTGGGCTGTAGGCTGCTAGCATGCATAACATACGTGAGGTGGATGGCCAACGACAGATGACCTGCGAGCTAGGCAGTCCAAAATTGCATTTCTCAGCTGTATTTGATGCACTTTCACTGGATGTTTGAAAAGATTGCTTGTGTTTCCTCGTTGCCACAAGTGCAACACGTCTTTTGCGTGTAAAGGCCTTGTTCCTGCCCTCACATGCAAAACACTTGTTGCACTTGTGGCAACGAGCCTTGTCAGCATCGACTAGTGATGTATGACCAGACTTCTGACGTTTTAGTTGTGTGTGTGTGTGTGGGTGTGTGTGGGCATCAGGGAGCTGGCCCCACCCCTCGGCTCACACATACAACGGGCTCTGAGAGATCTCTATTCTGGACTGGGAATAGCAAAAATGCATCATACACAAACGTCTTGATCTTGTTGCAAATCAGAAACGGAGTTGTGAGGTAAAAGAAACAGAGTTGTGAGATAAAAGAAACAGAGTTGTGAGGTAAAAGAAACAGTTGGGAGATAAGAGTCGTGAGATAAAAGAAAGAGTTGTGAGGTAAAAGAAACAGCTGTGAGGTAAAAGAAACAGAGTTGTGAGATAAAAGAAACAGTTGGGAGATAAAAGAATCGTGAGATAAAAGAAAGTGTTGTGAGGTAAAAGAAACAGTTGGGAGATAAAAGAAAGAGTTGTGAGGTAAAAGAAACAGTTGTGAGGTAAAAGAAACAGAGTTGTTAGGTAAAAGAAACAGTTGGGAGATAAAAGAGTTGTGAGATAAAAGAAACAGAGTTGTGAGGTAAAAGAAACAGTTGCGAGATAAAAGAAACAGTTGGGAGATAAAAGAGTCGTTAGGTAAAAGAAACAGTTGTGAGATAAAAGAAACAGCATTGTGAGGTAAAAGGTGCTGGATGATGTTTATGTAGTCTAAATAAATAGGAAGTTTATTTTCTTAAGTTCTCATATACCGATAGCAGAACCGTTCACGTCAGACCTTATCAGAGCTCGGGCGGCACGGTGGCCCAGTGGTCAGCACTGTCACCTCACAACAAGAAGGTCCTAGGTTCGAACCCCGGGGTTGTGTAACCTCGGGGGTCATCCCAGGTCGTCCTCTGTGGAGTTTGAATGTTCTCCCTGTGTCTGCATGGGATTTTCTCCGGGTGCTCCGGTTTCTCCCACCATCAAAAAAAAGACATGCATGTTAGGGTTAGTAATCCTGTCTGTGCCCCTGACCGAGGCATGGCAAGACCAACTGGGGGTGGTCCCCGGGCACTGCAGCTGCCTACTGCTCCCAAGTTACACTGCTAGGATGAGTTAAATGCAGAGCATGATTTCCCCACAGAGATCAATAAAGTATATCAAAATCAATACTATGGTTTTAATAGTTTTAGCACCGGTGCCCGTTTAATAGCGGGTTGTGGTACCCGTGTCTACTTAGTTGTATCATTTTCTGGCCATCATTGGTCAAGGGGATGGGGACAAATTTGCCAACTTTGCATTTTCTACTGGTCACTGAATATGAGTCGCTGGAGAGGAAATTTTACTGTGTGTACCTTTAACATATTTTTGCATGATATTGCAAACTTTGTTTTTGAGGTGTTTTAATTAAAGTGCTGTCCTTTGTTGCTGTTCAATATGCAACATAATGATATACACATTTTAACATGAGTTCAAATGTCATGAGACATATTTTCTCTATAAACGATGACTCTGGGCTGATATGAAATGATACCTAATTGTAACGTAAGTACACTGCAAATGAAACCGTCTTACAGAAGTGTTCTTTTCTGCGCAGGGTTTCAATGTGGAGCGAAAGACTCGTCAGCCTGGTGTCATTGACTGAGTTACAGACTCCTCCACCCCGTCCGCTGTAGGTGGGCCTAGATTAAGGAACGCAGTCCTAACGTCTGTAACATCAGGGGAGATGGAATTTTTGTTTTGACACATGCTTGCACACAGTCATTCATATTAACATGTGCACACATACAGTAACCGGCATGTGTAACTAATTGTTCCTCTGTACATCTGTAAGGGAGCCTTCTCATTCCATAGTTCCCTACCTCCTGTGTATGATGTACTTGATCCAGGGTGCACTGCAGTAAACATGGGAATCTCCAGAAATTTGTGTCTGTTTGGTTAGTGAATAATTGAGGTATTTGCACCTCTAAATCTGAGTGACTGTTGTGTGGCTGTCTGTCTTTTTTCACTCTGCTCTGTCTGGAATTCTGCACCTGCAGACTGTCGTAGTTTGCGTGGGTGTATGACCGTGATTGTTGGCAAGTACTGAGCAACTCCCCCTCATGATAGTTTTGCTCCTTTTTATCTGGAAACTTAATGGTTTCACTGTCCGGTTTCCACTAGCGTATGCTTTCCTACAACGTGCACAAAGCAAAGCTAAGTTCCCTCCATAAGGAGGATCATATTTCTCATATGTGCAAGCTTAAACTGAGGCTACTTCTCTGCTCGGTTTTTTTGAGCAGTTTTAAAATGCTTTATTCAAGAGCTGAAGTTAAAGTGTAGTATGTATGAATGTCAAAGTAGTGAATCGAAGGGGATTACTTCCACCAGTTTGGAGCCTTTACTTTTTTTTTTCTTTCTTTTTTTTGTTTTTTTTGTTTTGTGTGTATTCACATGCTCCATTAAGAAATTTTCCCAGGTGCAGAATTCCT
Source organism: Lampris megalopsis (assembly GCA_022114975.2). Taxonomy (NCBI): domain Eukaryota; kingdom Metazoa; phylum Chordata; class Actinopteri; order Lampriformes; family Lampridae; genus Lampris; species Lampris megalopsis. The sequence goes on along the minus strand of JAJHIY020000427.1, from coordinate 8,142,154 downwards.
TTTTGGCATCTTATATTCAGCAGTTATTTTAAATATTTTTTTCTAGCACATTTTTGCTTTTTTCCATTAAAGCTTGTTCTGTTGATAGATAAAATTTAAGGTGCCTAAAAAAAAAATAAAAAAAATAAAAGCAAAACAAAACTGAAATAATTCTGTCCCCAGTCAACCGCCAAAATATTCAGAACAATCTTAGGGTGGCTTCTTTTATAGTAGAAATAATACTGGTATGCATCCCAAGTACCTGTGGGTTGAAATATACTGTATGTAATGTGTGCTTTTTTTTCTTAGTGGAAAGTTAAAACTTAAAAATAACACAAATGTTACTTAAGAAGGGGAAAGGTGACAAAATTATTAGACAAAGTTTGAAAAGCATAAAAATCAGGATATCTATGAATTGTGCTTTGGAGACACTGCTGGGTGACCTGCCGTTCCTCCATGCACATGTTATAGTCACAGTTTCAACTCCTGAGATCATGGGGTTTCAGAGGAACTGCATTCAGAAGTTCTATGTAATTTTGTTAATGGTCTTGAATGAAATGATTGAATTAAAATTTTATGAAACTCACAAATGTCTCGTCTTTATTTTGGAGGAAACATCAACATGTCACTTCACAAAGCAGTTTTACATCGAGGCGTGGATAATGTTGTGACAACTTGAATCGTTTCTTTGCTCTGCCATCATCTAAACTTTAGTACTACCCAGATATATTGTGAGTTCAGAGCGATGCATCACCTTCTCTTTCGTCTCTGTTTTAGAGAAATGGACTTCAGACCACTGTGCCCACTGTTCCCTGGACTCAGTGGGATCTTGATCCTTCGTCAGATTGGGAGCGAGCAGGGGACTGAGGTCCCTCCGGGGTAGGAGCTCTCTGTCAGTAGTTGCGTCTCTGACAGGGTAAGATCTGGGTTTAAGGGCTCTATATGAAATGGTCACTAATGCTACAGTATTCGTGGAACCTTTTCTTGGAACCGTTTCTGGTTTCCCTTTATCAGCATTTTGAGCCCAAGAGAGATTCAACATCTGCATTTTAGATTTATATTCCTTCAAGTTGGCCTTGCACTCTGCAACCTTCTCTTTTATCTCCAAGAACTGAGCCTGCAGATCTTGCTCATAACCTTCCTCTTCCTTTAGTTCCATTTCCCAAAACTGGAGCTGTTCGATCTCATCAAAAACTTTCTGCTGGCCTTCTCGTTCAGCTTTTCTGGACCTCAGGTGTTCCTCAAGCTCCTTGATCTGTTCATCTACAAATGTTGTCCGGGTCTGCAGATCTTGCAGATAAACCATCTGGCACATGATGGTTTCTCTCAGCTTTTTCTGCTCATTTTCGGTCTCCTCGGTTTTGCTTGAATTTGACAGGGCCTCAGTAGTTCCCGCGCTTCGGTTTTTCTTGGATTGTTTGCTTTCCTTCTCCTTGCCTGGACTTCCCATACAGTGGGACGTTTGATGATCCAATTTGAAATTTCCAGTCTTCCGACCTCTGATTTTGCTCAACAAACTAACTGGGGCTGAGGTATTGTCGGGAAGAGTCCCTAAAACATTCATAGAGCTGCTGTACCTTTTATTGAACGTCTTACTGCTTTGTTTACTACAAGCTGGATGTTGATGTCTGCCCTTACCCAGACTTTGCAGCCATCCCCATGCTTCCTCCATGAGGGTCAGAGATTTTCTTTTGGGTCTTTTCATTTCCTCTGTTGGTTTCTCGGCTTCTTGCAAACAAGCAAGTGGTGGCAAGCTCTGCCGATGCAAACGTGAGCGACTGCCCGTTGGCATTCTGGCCTTTGCATCATTAATTCTCATGTGTGTGAGAGACTGGTATCTTCCTCCTTTTGCGGCACTCATTTCATCCCACAGAGAGGGTCCATTGTGAAGAAGAGTAAGTTCAACATCCCTGGCCTGCTGGCCGTACTTCTCTACTGACTCCAGAAGGCATTCGTTTGGCCTCATGTACTGTTCAAAGTCTTTGAAATTCTCCCTTAGCGTGTAACGCCCTGGCCGACCTGAAAGGGAGAATTTCGTGTTAAGCTTTGTTGTGTGGAAACATTTCTCGACTACGTTCAAACAGCAGTAATACATACCAAGCGCTTGAGCCAGTGCAATGACTACTTCTTGACAAGTTGTCTTCTCGGTTACTCCACAGACTATGCGTGGGACGCCGTCCACAGATACCTTCACTTCCATTGTGTGGCTGTGCTGTAAATGTTGTCTGGGAGTATATGCGTTTGTGCTACGGAAAGTGGTTGAGACAGCCAAATTATTCAAAGTAACATCAGATGTAATCTGCTCACTCTTTCTTGGTTGGAAGTAAACAACTTTGTTATTATGACTTCGGTGTAGTAAACTGATGTCCTAGTAGTGCGTACAAACAAGTATCGCTTTAATACAGTGAAGCCAACTCTACATGGCAGTTCACTGCGTATAACAATGTTTTTAACAGGTCAGTTGTGTGTCACCATCAAAGAATGGCTGTAAAAACATATTTCACATCTAAATGGTGTGTACAAATTATGTTTTAAAAGACCTACCTTAATGTCCTGAATGAAGAATGTCCTGAATGCTGGAAGCTGTCTCTCTGCTCAAATGGTCAGTCATAAGTGTCCCCCCACCCTACCCCTTCCAACAAAAAAAAAAAAAAGTGCAACAGGCCTAAAGTGGAGCAATTAAGAACAATTTAAATTCCAACAGGCATTTACTTCTTGAGGACTTCCCACCCCAGATACAGAGTGATAACCCTCGTAGAGAATGGACAAACTGATCCAAGCGTGCTGACCTACATAGATGTTTAAGTCCATACTGACATATTTGGATTTAATTAATTGGTAACCGAACAAACTGCTTCATTTCAGTAGTTCCAACTCAGTTATGAGTGCTGAAATATCATTGTTGTACATGCGACCACTGCTGCAGGTGGAGAAATCATCAGCACAGGTGTCGATAATTTAAATAATTTTATAAAAAAATCAAATTCGCTGAAATTCCTTTCCGATAAGAATTAACTGTAGTGTACCTCAGAGGCAAAAGCTGTGGGTATAACTTCCACTGACACTGTTGGTTTAGGAATGTAAGTAAACAAGGACCTAAACTACTCCAGTATTAGTACATGTTCAGAACCCTACACTATGTTTTCATTATGTTTCTCCTTACTAACTGCATAACTGCAGTGATGTTTTCTTCTTTTACTGTTTAAGGACTGGTTTTAAGATCTTATTAATGACCTGGCTCCAGATTATATTTTAGATCGTTTAATCCCATGAACCTATGTGTAGTTTGAACTGCTTGGGCAGAGGCCTTCTCTCTGCTGAGTCCTGACTAAAGCCGGAAGGGGGCGTGGCCTATGGCTCTGGCACACTTGAAGGGGGCGTGGCCTCTGGCTCTGGAACCACCTGCCCGAGGAGATGAGGCTGTCTGAGTCACTCTTCCTCACTTTATCCTGATTTTACCTGAGCTGCCTGACTGACTCATCTGATTTTGTTTTAATTTCATGTTTCTTATTTTTAATTTTGTGTTTTGGTCCATTTGTGTTTTACAATTATTTTCTAAGCTTAAGTTAATTCTGATATCGTACTTTGAATATTTTGTTTTTATTTTAAAGCACTTTGTTTTGAAAAGTGATTTATAGTTTATTATTTAAAGTTTATTATATAGTTTATTATAACTAACCCACTTACTGTTTACCTCTTTAGACTGAATGGCATTTTCTGCAACAGCTGCATCATTGCAATAGAGACAAATCTAGTAGAATTTCACACAAATTGAGATTTTTACACACACACACACACTCTCACTCTAGGCCTACCTCTTGGCACTCCACTTCCATTTGTGCGTTCATGTGACGTGTCCGTCATGTTGAGAGTCATCAAGAACACGGGCTGGAGGAGAACTGGCCTATCACACTCATCACTGAGTCCATATCATCTATCACACTCATCACTGAGTCCACATCATCTGTCACACTCATCACTGAGTCCTCATCATCTGTCACACTCATCACTGAGTCCACATCATCTGTCACACTCATCACCAAGTCCACATCATCTGTCACACTCATCACTGAGTCCACATCATCTCTCACACTCATCACTGAGTCCACATCATCTGTCACACTCATCACTGAGTCCACATCATCTGTCACACTCATCACCGAGTCCACATCATCTGTCACACTAATCACCGAGTCCACATCATCTGTCACACTCATCACTGAGTCCACATCATCTGTCACACTCATCACCGAGTCCACATCCCCTATCACACTCATCACCGAGTCCACATCATCTGTCACGCTCATCACTGAGTCCACATCATCTGTCACTCATCACCGAGTCCACATCATCTGTCACACTCATCACTGAGTCCACATCATCTGTCACACTCATCACCGAGTCCACATCATCTGTCACACTCATCACTGAGTCCACATCATCTGTCACACTCATCACTGAGTCCACATCATCTGTCACACTCATCACCGAGTCCACATCCCCTATCACACTCATCACCAAGTCCACATCATCTGTCACGCTCATCACTGAGTCCACATCATCTGTCACACTCATCACCGAGTCCACATCATCTGTCACACTCATCACTGAGTCCACATCATCTGTCACACTCATCACCGAGTCCACATCATCTGTCACACTCATCACTGAGTCCACATCATCTGTCACACTCATCACCGAGTCCACATCCCCTATCGCACTCATCACCAAGTCCACATCATCTGTCACGCTCATCACTGAGTCCACATCATCTGTCACACTCATCACCGAGTCCACATCATCTGTCACACTCATCACCGAGTCCACATCATCTCTCACACTCATCACTGAGTCCACATTATCTCTCGCACTCATCACCGAGTCCACATCATCTGTCACACTCATCACCGAGTCCACATCATCTGTCACACTCATCACCGAGTCCACATCCCCTATCACACTCATCATCGAGTCCACATCATCTGTCACCCTCATCACTGAGTCCACATCATCTGTCACACTCATCACCGAGTCCACATCCCCTATCACACTCATCACCAACTCCACATTTTCTGTCACGCTCATCACTGAGTCCACATCATCTGTCACACTCATCACCGAGTCCACATCATCTGTCACACTCATCACCGAGTCCACATCATCTGTCACACTCATCACTGAGTCCACATCATCTGTCACACTCATCACTGAGTCCACATCATCTGTCACACTCATCACCGAGTCCACATCCCCTATCACACTCATCACCAAGTCCACATCATCTGTCACGCTCATCACTGAGTCCACATCATCTGTCACACTCATCACCGAGTCCACATCATCTGTCACACTCATCACTGAGTCCACATCATCTGTCACACTCATCACCGAGTCCACATCATCTGTCACACTCATCACTGAGTCCACATCATCTGTCACACTCATCACCGAGTCCACATCCCCTATCGTACTCATCACCAAGTCCACATCATCTGTCACGCTCATCACTGAGTCCACATCATCTGTCACACTCATCACCGAGTCCACATCATCTGTCACACTCATCACCGAGTCCACATCATCTCTCACACTCATCACTGAGTCCACATTATCTCTCGCACTCATCACCGAGTCCACATCATCTGTCACACTCATCACCGAGTCCACATCATCTGTCACACTCATCACCGAGTCCACATCCCCTATCACACTCATCATCGAGTCCACATCATCTGTCACCCTCATCACTGAGTCCACATCATCTGTCACACTCATCACCGAGTCCACATCCCCTATCACACTCATCACCAACTCCACATTTTCTGTCACGCTCATCACTGAGTCCACATCATCTGTCACACTCATCACCGAGTCCACATCATCTGTCACACTCATCACTGAGTCCACATCATCTGTCACACTCATCACCGAGTCCACATCATCTGTCACACTCATCACTGAGTCCACATCATCTGTCACACTCATCACCGAGTCCACATCCCCTATCACACTAATCACCAAGTCCACATCATCTGTCACGCTCATCACTGAGTCCACATCATCTGTCACACTCATCACCGAGTCCACATCATCTGTCACACTCATCACTGAGTCCACATCATCTCTCACACTCATCACTGAGTCCACATCATCTCTCACACTCATCACTGAGTCCACATCATCTCTCGCACTCATCACCGAGTCCACATCATCTGTCACACTCATCACTGAGTCCACATCATCTGTCACACTCATCACCGAGTCCACATCCCCTATCACACTCATCACCCGAGTCCACATCATCTGTCACATTCATCACTGAGTCCACATCATCTGTCACGCTCATCACTGAGTCCACATCATCTGTCACACTCATCACCGAGTCCACATCCCCTATCACACTCATCACCAAGTCCACATCATCTGTCACACTCATCACTGAGTCCACATCATCTGTCACACTCATCACCGAGTCCACATCATCTGTCACACTCATCACTGAGTCCACATCATCTGTCACACTCATCACCGAGTCCACATCATCTGTCACACATCACTGAGTCCACATCATCTGTCACACTCATCACCGAGTCCACATCCCCTATCACACTCATCACCAAGTCCACATCATCTGTCACGCTCATCACTGAGTCCACATCATCTGTCACGCTCATCACTGAGTCCACATCATGTCACACTCATCACCGAGTCCACATCATCTGTCACACTCATCACTGAGTCCACATCATCTCTCACACTCATCACCGAGTCCACATCATCTCTCACACTCATCACTGAGTCCACATCATCTCTCGCACTCATCACCGAGTCCACATCATCTGTCACACTCATCACTGAGTCCACATCATCTGTCACACTCATCACCGAGTCCACATCCCCTCTCACACTCATCACCGAGTCCACATCATCTGTCACATTCATCACTGAGTCCATATCATCTGTCACGCTCATCACTGAGTCCACATCATCTGTCATACTCATCACCGAGTCCACATCCCCTATCACACTCATCACCAAGTCCACATCATCTGTCACACTCATCACTGAGTCCACATCATCTGTCACACTCATCACCGAGTCCACATCATCCGTCACACTCATCACTGAGTCCACATCATCTCTCACACTCATCACTGAGTCCACATCATCTCTCACACTCATCACTGAGTCCACATCATCTCTCGCACTCATCACCGAGTCCACATCATCTGTCACACTCATCACTGAGTCCACACCATCTGTCACACTCATCACCGAGTCCACATCCCCTATCACACTCATCACCGAGTCCACATCATCTGTCACATTCATCACTGAGTCCACATCATCTGTCACGCTCATCACTGAGTCCACATCATCTGTCATACTCATCACCGAGTCCACATCCCCTATCACACTCATCACCAAGTCCACATCATCTGTCACACTCATCACTGAGTCCACATTCTCTGTCACACTCATCACCGAGTCCACATCATCTGTCACGCTCATCACTGAGTCCACATCATCTGTCACACTCATCACCGAGTCCACATCCCCTATCACACTCATCCCCAAGTCCACATCATATGTCACGCTCATCACTGAGTCCACATCATCTGTCACACTCTTCACCGAGTCCACATCCCCTATCACACTCATCACCAAGTCCACATCATCTGTCACACTCATCACTGAGTCCACATCATCTGTCACACTCATCACCGAGTCCACATCATCTGTCACATTCATCACTGAGTCCACATCATCTGTCACGCTCATCACTGAGTCCACATCATCTGTCATACTCATCACCGAGTCCACATCCCCTATCACACTCATCACCAAGTCCACATCATCTGTCACACTCATCACTGAGTCCACATCATCTGTCACACTCATCACCGAGTCCACATCATCTGTCACACTCATCCCTGAGTCCACATCATCTCTCACACTCATCACTGAGTCCACATCATCTCTCACACTCATCACTGAGTCCACATCATCTCTCGCACTCATCACCGAGTCCACATCATCTGTCACACTCATCACTGAGTCCACATCATCTCTCACACTCATCACTGAGTCCACATCATCTCTCACACTCATCACTGAGTCCACATCATCTCTCGCACTCATCACCGAGTCCACATCATCTGTCACACTCATCACTGAGTCCACATCATCTGTCACACTCATCACCGAGTCCACATCCCCTATCACACTCATCACCGAGTCCACATCATCTGTCACATTCATCACTGAGTCCACATCATCTGTCACGCTCATCACTGAGTCCACATCATCTGTCACACTCTTCACCGAGTCCACATCCCCTATCACACTCATCACCAAGTCCACATCATCTGTCACACTCATCACTGAGTCCACATCATCTGTCACACTCATCACCGAGTCCACATCCCCTATCACACTCATCACCGAGTCCACATCATCTGTCACATTCATCACTGAGTCCACATCATGTCACGCTCATCACTGAGTCCACATCATCTGTCATACTCATCACCGAGTCCACATCCCCTATCACACTCATCACCAAGTCCACATCATCTGTCACTCTCATCACTGAGTCCACATCATCTGTCACACTCATCACCGAGTCCACATCATCTGTCACACTCATCACTGAGTCCACATCATCTCTCAAACTCATCACTGAGTCCACATCATCTCTCACACTCATCACTGAGTCCACATCATCTCTCGCACTCATCACCGAGTCCACATCATCTGTCACACTCATCACTGAGTCCACATCATCTGTCACACTCATCACCGAGTCCACATCCCCTATCACACTCATCACCGAGTCCACATCATCTGTCACATTCATCACTGAGTCCACATCATCTGTCACGCTCATCACTGAGTCCACATCATCTGTCATACTCATCACCGAGTCCACATCCCCTATCACACTCATCACCAAGTCCACATCATCTGTCACACTCATCACTGAGTCCACATCATCTCTCACACTCATCACTGAGTCCACATCATCTGTCACACTCATCACTGAGTCCTCATCATCTGTCACACTCATCACTGAGTCCACATCATCTGTCACACTCATCACCAAGTCCACATCATCTGTCACACTCATCACTGAGTCCACATCATCTCTCACACTCATCACTGAGTCCACATCATCTGTCACACTCATCACTGAGTCCACATCATCTGTCACACTCATCACCGAGTCCACATCATCTGTCACACTAATCACCGAGTCCACATCATCTGTCACACTCATCACTGAGTCCACATCATCTGTCACACTCATCACCGAGTCCACATCCCCTATCACACTCATCACCGAGTCCACATCATCTGTCACGCTCATCACTGAGTCCACATCATCTGTCACTCATCACCGAGTCCACATCATCTGTCACACTCATCACTGAGTCCACATCATCTGTCACACTCATCACCGAGTCCACATCATCTGTCACACTCATCACTGAGTCCACATCATCTGTCACACTCATCACTGAGTCCACATCATCTGTCACACTCATCACCGAGTCCACATCCCCTATCACACTCATCACCAAGTCCACATCATCTGTCACGCTCATCACTGAGTCCACATCATCTGTCACACTCATCACCGAGTCCACATCATCTGTCACACTCATCACTGAGTCCACATCATCTGTCACACTCATCACCGAGTCCACATCATCTGTCACACTCATCACTGAGTCCACATCATCTGTCACACTCATCACCGAGTCCACATCCCCTATCGCACTCATCACCAAGTCCACATCATCTGTCACGCTCATCACTGAGTCCACATCATCTGTCACACTCATCACCGAGTCCACATCATCTGTCACACTCATCACCGAGTCCACATCATCTCTCACACTCATCACTGAGTCCACATTATCTCTCGCACTCATCACCGAGTCCACATCATCTGTCACACTCATCACCGAGTCCACATCATCTGTCACACTCATCACCGAGTCCACATCCCCTATCACACTCATCATCGAGTCCACATCATCTGTCACCCTCATCACTGAGTCCACATCATCTGTCACACTCATCACCGAGTCCACATCCCCTATCACACTCATCACCAACTCCACATTTTCTGTCACGCTCATCACTGAGTCCACATCATCTGTCACACTCATCACCGAGTCCACATCATCTGTCACACTCATCACCGAGTCCACATCATCTGTCACACTCATCACTGAGTCCACATCATCTGTCACACTCATCACTGAGTCCACATCATCTGTCACACTCATCACCGAGTCCACATCCCCTATCACACTCATCACCAAGTCCACATCATCTGTCATGCTCATCACTGAGTCCACATCATCTGTCACACTCATCACCGAGTCCACATTCTCTGTCACACTCATCACTGAGTCCACATCATCTGTCACACTCATCACCGAGTCCACATCATCTGTCACACTCATCACTGAGTCCACATCATCTGTCACACTCATCACCGAGTCCACATCCCCTATCGCACTCATCACCAAGTCCACATCATCTGTCACGCTCATCACTGAGTCCACATCATCTGTCACACTCATCACCGAGTCCACATCATCTGTCACACTCATCACCGAGTCCACATCATCTCTCACACTCATCACTGAGTCCACATTATCTCTCGCACTCATCACCGAGTCCACATCATCTGTCACACTCATCACCGAGTCCACATCATCTGTCACACTCATCACCGAGTCCACATCCCCTATCACACTCATCATCGAGTCCACATCATCTGTCACCCTCATCACTGAGTCCACATCATCTGTCACACTCATCACCGAGTCCACATCCCCTATCACACTCATCACCAACTCCACATTTTCTGTCACGCTCATCACTGAGTCCACATCATCTGTCACACTCATCACCGAGTCCACATCATCTGTCACACTCATCACTGAGTCCACATCATCTGTCACACTCATCACCGAGTCCACATCATCTGTCACACTCATCACTGAGTCCACATCATCTGTCACACTCATCACCGAGTCCACATCCCCTATCACACTAATCACCAAGTCCACATCATCTGTCACGCTCATCACTGAGTCCACATCATCTGTCACACTCATCACCGAGTCCACATCATCTGTCACACTCATCACTGAGTCCACATCATCTCTCACACTCATCACTGAGTCCACATCATCTCTCACACTCATCACTGAGTCCACATCATCTCTCGCACTCATCACCGAGTCCACATCATCTGTCACACTCATCACTGAGTCCACATCATCTGTCACACTCATCACCGAGTCCACATCCCCTATCACACTCATCACCCGAGTCCACATCATCTGTCACATTCATCACTGAGTCCACATCATCTGTCACGCTCATCACTGAGTCCACATCATCTGTCACACTCATCACCGAGTCCACATCCCCTATCACACTCATCACCAAGTCCACATCATCTGTCACACTCATCACTGAGTCCACATCATCTGTCACACTCATCACCGAGTCCACATCATCTGTCACACTCATCACTGAGTCCACATCATCTGTCACACTCATCACCGAGTCCACATCATCTGTCACACATCACTGAGTCCACATCATCTGTCACACTCATCACCGAGTCCACATCCCCTATCACACTCATCACCAAGTCCACATCATCTGTCACGCTCATCACTGAGTCCACATCATCTGTCACGCTCATCACTGAGTCCACATCATGTCACACTCATCACCGAGTCCACATCATCTGTCACACTCATCACTGAGTCCACATCATCTCTCACACTCATCACCGAGTCCACATCATCTCTCACACTCATCACTGAGTCCACATCATCTCTCGCACTCATCACCGAGTCCACATCATCTGTCACACTCATCACTGAGTCCACATCATCTGTCACACTCATCACCGAGTCCACATCCCCTCTCACACTCATCACCGAGTCCACATCATCTGTCACATTCATCACTGAGTCCATATCATCTGTCACGCTCATCACTGAGTCCACATCATCTGTCATACTCATCACCGAGTCCACATCCCCTATCACACTCATCACCAAGTCCACATCATCTGTCACACTCATCACTGAGTCCACATCATCTGTCACACTCATCACCGAGTCCACATCATCCGTCACACTCATCACTGAGTCCACATCATCTCTCACACTCATCACTGAGTCCACATCATCTCTCACACTCATCACTGAGTCCACATCATCTCTCGCACTCATCACCGAGTCCACATCATCTGTCACACTCATCACTGAGTCCACACCATCTGTCACACTCATCACCGAGTCCACATCCCCTATCACACTCATCACCGAGTCCACATCATCTGTCACATTCATCACTGAGTCCACATCATCTGTCACGCTCATCACTGAGTCCACATCATCTGTCATACTCATCACCGAGTCCACATCCCCTATCACACTCATCACCAAGTCCACATCATCTGTCACACTCATCACTGAGTCCACATTCTCTGTCACACTCATCACCGAGTCCACATCATCTGTCACGCTCATCACTGAGTCCACATCATCTGTCACACTCATCACCGAGTCCACATCCCCTATCACACTCATCCCCAAGTCCACATCATATGTCACGCTCATCACTGAGTCCACATCATCTGTCACACTCATCACTGAGTCCACATCATCTCTACACTCATCACTGAGTCCACATCATCTCTCACACTCATCAATGAGTCCACATCATCTCTCGCACTCATCACCGAGTCCACATCATCTGTCACACTCATCACTGAGTCCACATCATCTGTCACACTCATCACCGAGTCCACATCCCCTATCACACTCATCACCGAGTCCACATCATCTGTCACATTCATCACTGAGTCCACATCATCTGTCACGCTCATCACTGAGTCCACATCATCTGTCACACTCTTCACCGAGTCCACATCCCCTATCACACTCATCACCAAGTCCACATCATCTGTCACACTCATCACTGAGTCCACATCATCTGTCACACTCATCACCGAGTCCACATCATCTGTCACACTCATCACCGAGTCCACATCATCTGTCACATTCATCACTGAGTCCACATCATCTGTCACGCTCATCACTGAGTCCACATCATCTGTCATACTCATCACCGAGTCCACATCCCCTATCACACTCATCACCAAGTCCACATCATCTGTCACACTCATCACTGAGTCCACATCATCTGTCACACTCATCACCGAGTCCACATCATCTGTCACACTCATCACTGAGTCCACATCATCTCTCACACTCATCACTGAGTCCACATCATCTCTCACACTCATCACTGAGTCCACATCATCTCTCGCACTCATCACCGAGTCCACATCATCTGTCACACTCATCACTGAGTCCACATCATCTCTCACACTCATCACTGAGTCCACATCATCTCTCACACTCATCACTGAGTCCACATCATCTCTCGCACTCATCACCGAGTCCACATCATCTGTCACACTCATCACTGAGTCCACATCATCTGTCACACTCATCACCGAGTCCACATCCCCTATCACACTCATCACCGAGTCCACATCATCTGTCACATTCATCACTGAGTCCACATCATCTGTCACGCTCATCACTGAGTCCACATCATCTGTCACACTCTTCACCGAGTCCACATCCCCTATCACACTCATCACCAAGTCCACATCATCTGTCACACTCATCACTGAGTCCACATCATCTGTCACACTCATCACCGAGTCCACATCCCCTATCACACTCATCACCGAGTCCACATCATCTGTCACATTCATCACTGAGTCCACATCATGTCACGCTCATCACTGAGTCCACATCATCTGTCATACTCATCACCGAGTCCACATCCCCTATCACACTCATCACCAAGTCCACATCATCTGTCACTCTCATCACTGAGTCCACATCATCTGTCACACTCATCACCGAGTCCACATCATCTGTCACACTCATCACTGAGTCCACATCATCTCTCAAACTCATCACTGAGTCCACATCATCTCTCACACTCATCACTGAGTCCACATCATCTCTCGCACTCATCACCGAGTCCACATCATCTGTCACGCTCATCACTGAGTCCACATCATCTGTCATACTCATCACCGAGTCCACATCCCCTATCACACTCATCACCAAGTCCACATCATCTGTCACACTCATCACTGAGTCCACATTATCTGTCACACTCATCACCGAGTCCACATCATCTGTCACGCTCATCACTGAGTCCACATCATCTGTCACACTCATCACCGAGTCCACATCCCCTATCACACTCATCACCAAGTCCACATCATCTGTCACACTCATCACTGAGTCCACATCATCTGTCACACTCATCACCGAGTCCACATCATCTGTCACACTCATCACTAAGTCCACATCATCTGTCACACTCATCACCGAGTCCACATCATCTGTCATACTCATCACTGAGTCCACATCATCTGTCACACTCATCACCGAGTCCACATCCCCTATCACACTTATCACCAAGTCCACATCATCTGTCACGCTCATCACCAAGTCCACATCATCTGTCACGCTCATCACTGAGTCCACATCATCTGTCACACTCATCACCGAGTCCACATCATCTGTCACACTCATCACTGAGTCCACATCATCTCTCACACTCATCACTGAGTCCACATCATCTCTCACACTCATCACTGAGTCCACATCATCTCTCGCACTCATCACCGAGTCCACATCATCTGTCACACTCATCACTGAGTCCACATCATCTGTCACACTCATCACCGAGTCCACATCCCCTATCACACTCATCACCGAGTCCACATCATCTGTCACATTCATCACCGAGTCCACATCATCTGTCACGCTCATCACTGAGTCCACATCATCTGTCACACTCATCACCGAGTCCACATCCCCTATCACACTCATCACCAAGTCCACATCATCTGTCACACTGATCACTGAGTCCACATTATCTGTCACACTCATCACCGAGTCCACATCATCTGTCACACTCATCACTGAGTCCACATCATCTCTCACACTCATCACCGAGTCCACATCATCTGTCACACTCATCACTGAGTCCACATCATCTGTCACGCTCATCACTGAGTCCACATCATCTGTCACACTCATCACCGAGTCCACATCCCCTATCACACTCATCACCAAGTCCACATCATCTGGCACGCTCATCACTGAGTCCACATCATCTGTCACACTCATCAACGAGTCCACATCATCTGTCACACTCATCACCGAGTCCACATCCCTTATCACACACATCACTGAGTCCACATCATCTGTCACGCTCATCACTGAGTCCACATCATCTGTCACACTCATCACCGAGTCCACATCATCTGTCACACTCATCACTGAGTCCACATCATCTCTCACACTCATCACTGAGTCCACATCATCTCTCACACTCATCACTGAGTCCACATCATCTCTCACACTCATCACTGAGTCCACATCATCTCTCGCACTCATCACCGAGTCCACATCATCTGTCACACTCATCACTGAGTCCACATCATCTGTCACACTCATCACCGAGTCCACATCCCCTATCACACTCATCACCGAGTCCACATCATCTGTCACATTCATCACTGAGTCCACATCATCTGTCACGCTCATCACTGAGTCCACATCATCTGTCACACTCTTCACCGAGTCCACATCCCCTATCACACTCATCACCAAGTCCACATCATCTGTCACACTCATCACTGAGTCCACATCATCTGTCACACTCATCACCGAGTCCACATCCCCTATCACACTCATCACCGAGTCCACATCATCTGTCACATTCATCACTGAGTCCACATCATGTCACGCTCATCACTGAGTCCACATCATCTGTCATACTCATCACCGAGTCCACATCCCCTATCACACTCATCACCAAGTCCACATCATCTGTCACTCTCATCACTGAGTCCACATCATCTGTCACACTCATCACCGAGTCCACATCATCTGTCACACTCATCACTGAGTCCACATCATCTCTCAAACTCATCACTGAGTCCACATCATCTCTCACACTCATCACTGAGTCCACATCATCTCTCGCACTCATCACCGAGTCCACATCATCTGTCACACTCATCACTGAGTCCACATCATCTGTCACACTCATCACCGAGTCCACATCCCCTATCACACTCATCACCGAGTCCACATCATCTGTCACATTCATCACTGAGTCCACATCATCTGTCACGCTCATCACTGAGTCCACATCATCTGTCATACTCATCACCGAGTCCACATCCCCTATCACACTCATCACCAAGTCCACATCATCTGTCACACTCATCACTGAGTCCACATTATCTGTCACACTCATCACCGAGTCCACATCATCTGTCACGCTCATCACTGAGTCCACATCATCTGTCACACTCATCACCGAGTCCACATCCCCTATCACACTCATCACCAAGTCCACATCATCTGTCACACTCATCACTGAGTCCACATCATCTGTCACACTCATCACCGAGTCCACATCATCTGTCACACTCATCACTAAGTCCACATCATCTGTCACACTCATCACCGAGTCCACATCATCTGTCATACTCATCACTGAGTCCACATCATCTGTCACACTCATCACCGAGTCCACATCCCCTATCACACTTATCACCAAGTCCACATCATCTGTCACGCTCATCACCAAGTCCACATCATCTGTCACGCTCATCACTGAGTCCACATCATCTGTCACACTCATCACCGAGTCCACATCATCTGTCACACTCATCACTGAGTCCACATCATCTCTCACACTCATCACTGAGTCCACATCATCTCTCACACTCATCACTGAGTCCACATCATCTCTCGCACTCATCACCGAGTCCACATCATCTGTCACACTCATCACTGAGTCCACATCCCCTCTCACACTCATCACCGAGTCCACATCCCCTATCACACTCATCACCGAGTCCACATCATCTGTCACATTCATCACCGAGTCCACATCATCTGTCACGCTCATCACTGAGTCCACATCATCTGTCACACTCATCACCGAGTCCACATCCCCTATCACACTCATCACCAAGTCCACATCATCTGTCACACTGATCACTGAGTCCACATTATCTGTCACACTCATCACCGAGTCCACATCATCTGTCACACTCATCACTGAGTCCACATCATCTCTCACACTCATCACCGAGTCCACATCATCTGTCACACTCATCACTGAGTCCACATCATCTGTCACGCTCATCACTGAGTCCACATCATCTGTCACACTCATCACCGAGTCCACATCCCCTATCACACTCATCACCAAGTCCACATCATCTGGCACGCTCATCACTGAGTCCACATCATCTGTCACACTCATCAACGAGTCCACATCATCTGTCACACTCATCACCGAGTCCACATCCCTTATCACACACATCACTGAGTCCACATCATCTGTCACGCTCATCACTGAGTCCACATCATCTGTCACACTCATCACCGAGTCCACATCATCTGTCACACTCATCACTGAGTCCACATCATCTCTCACACTCATCACTGAGTCCACATCATCTCTCACACTCATCACCGAGTCCACATCATCTGTCACGCTCATCACTGATTCCACATCATCTCTCACACTCATCACTGAGTCCACATCATCTCTCACACTCATCACCAAGTCCACATCATCTATCACACTCATCACTGAGTCCACATCATATCTCACACTCATGACTGAGTCCACATCATCTGTCACACTCATCACCGTATCCACATCATCTGTCACACTCATCACCGAGTCCACATCCCCTATCACACTCATCACCAAGTCCACATCATCTGTCACGCTCATCCCTGAGTCCACATCATCTGTCACACTCATCTCCGAGTCCACATCATCTGTCACACTCATCACCGAGTCCACATCATCTGTCACACTCATCACTGAGTCCACATCATCTGTCACACTCATCACCGAGTCCACATCATCTGTCACACTCATCACCGAGTCCACATCATCTCTCACACTCATGACTGAGTCCACATCATCTGTCACACTCATCACCGTATCCACATCATCTGTCACACTCATCACCAAGTCCACATCATCTGTCACGCTCATCCCTGAGTCCACATCATCTGTCACACTCATCTCCGAGTCCACATCATCTGTCACACTCATCACCGAGTCCACATCATCAGTCACACTCATCACCGAGTCCACATCATCTGTCACACTCATCACCGAGTCCACATCATCTACCACACTCATCACTGAGTCCACATCATGTCACACTCATCACCGAGTCCACATCCCCTATCACGCTCATCACCGAGTCCACATCCCCTATCACACTCATCACTGAGTCCACATCATCTCTCACACTCATCGCTGAGTCCACATCATCTCTCACACTCATCGCTGAGTCCACATCATCTGTCACACTCATCACCGAGTCCACATCATCTGTCACACTCATCACCGAGTCCACATCATCTGTCACACTCATCACCGAGTCCACATCATCTGTCACACTTATCACCGACTACACATCATCTGTCACACTCATCACTGAGTCCACATCATCTCTCGCACTCATCACCGAGTCCACATCCCATCTCACACTCATCACTGAGTCCACATCATCTGTCACACTCATCACCGAGTCCACATCCCCTATCACACTCATCACCGAGTCCACATCATCTGTCACATTCATCACTGAGTCCACATCATCTGTCACGCTCATCACTGAGTCCACATCATCTGTCATACTCATCACCGAGTCCACATCCCCTATCACACTCATCACCAAGTCCACATCATCTGTCACACTCATCACTGAGTCCACATCATCTGTCACGCTCATCACCGAGTCCACATCATCTGTCACACTCATCACTGAGTCCACATCATCTCTCACACTCATCACTGAGTCCACATCATCTCTCACACTCATCACTTAGTCCACATCATCTCTCGCACTCATCACCGAGTCCACATCATCTGTCACACTCATCACCGAGTCCACATCCCCTATCACACTCATCACCGAGTCCACATCATCTGTCACATTCATCACTGAGTCCACATCATCTGTCACGCTCATCACTGAGTCCACATCATCTGTCATACTCATCTCCGAGTCCACATCCCCTATCACACTCATCACCAAGTCCACATCATCTGTCACACTCATCACTGAGTCCACATTATCTGTCACACTCATCACCGAGTCCACATCATCTGTCACGCTCATCACTGAGTCCACATCATCTGTCACACTCATCACCGAGTCCACATCCCCTATCACACTCATCACCAAGTCCACATCATCTGTCACGCTCATCACTGAGTCCACATCATCTGTCACACTCATCACCGTGTCCACATCATCTGTCACATTCATCACTGAGTCCACATCATCTCTCACACTCATCACTGAGTCCACATCATCTCTCACACTCATCACTGAGTCCACATCATCTCTCGCACTCATCACCGAGTCCACATCATCTGTCACACTCATCACTGAGTCCACATCATCTGTCACACTCATCACCGAGTCCACATCCCCTATCACACTCATCACCGAGTCCACATCATCTGTCACATTCATCACTGAGTCCACATCATCTGTCACGCTCATCACTGAGTCCACATCATCTGCCACACTCATCACCGAGTCCACATCCCCTATCACACTCATCACCAAGTCCACATCATCTGTCACACTCATCACTGAGACCACATCATCTGTCACACTCATCACCGAGTCCACATCATCTGTCACACTCATCACTGAGTCCACATCATCTGTCACACTCATCACCGAGTCCACATCATCTGTCACACATCAGAGTCCACATCATCTGTCACACTCATCACCGAGTCCACATCCCCTATCACACTCATCACCAAGTCCACATCATCTGTCACGCTCATCACTGAGTCCACATCATCTGTCACGCTCATCACTGAGTCCACATCATCTGTCACACTCATCACCGAGTCCACATCATCTGTCACACTCATCACTGAGTCCACATCATCTCTCGCACTCATCACCGAGTCCACATCCCCTATCACACTCATCACCGAGTCCACATCATCTGTCACATTCATCACTGAGTCCACATCATCTGTCACGCTCATCACTGAGTCCACATCATCTGCCACACTCATCATCGAGTCCACATCCCCTATCACACTCATCACCAAGTCCACATCCCCTATCACACTCATCACCAAGTCCACATCATCTGTCACGATCATCACTGAGTCCACATCATCTGTCACGCTCATCACTGAGTCAACATCATCTGTCACACTCATCACCGAGTCCACATCATCTGTCACACTCATCACCGAGTCCACATCCCCTATCACACTCATCACCGAGTCCACATCATCTGTCACATTCATCACTGAGTCCACATCATCTGTCACGCTCATCACTGAGTCCACATCATCTGTCATACTCATCACCGAGTCCACATCCCCTATCACACTCATCACCAAGTCCACATCATCTGTCACACTCATCACTGAGTCCACATTATCTGTCACACTCATCACAGAGTCCACATCATCTGTCACGCTCATCACTGAGTCCACATCATCTGTCACACTCATCACCGAGTCCACATCCCCTATCACACTCATCACCAAGTCCACATCATCTGTCACGCTCATCACTGAGTCCACATCATCTGTCACACTCAT
The DNA here is from genome assembly GCA_022114975.2 of Lampris megalopsis. Lineage (NCBI taxonomy): Eukaryota > Metazoa > Chordata > Actinopteri > Lampriformes > Lampridae > Lampris > Lampris megalopsis. The sequence continues at coordinate 8,121,391 of JAJHIY020000427.1, read as the reverse complement.
CACCGAGTCCACATCATCTGTCACACTCATCACTGAGTCCACATCATATCTCACACTCATCACTGAGTCCACATCATCTCTCACACTCATCACTGAGTCCACATCATCTCTCGCACTCATCACCGAGTCCACATCATCTGTCACACTCATCACTGAGTCCACATCATCTGTCACACTCATCACCGAGTCCACATCCCCTATCACACTCATCACCGAGTCCACATCATCTGTCACATTCATCACTGAGTCCACATCATCTGTCACGCTCATCACTGAGTCCACATCATCTGTCACACTCATCACCGAGTCCACATCCCCTATCACACTCATCACCAAGTCCACATCATCTGTCACACTCATCACTGAGTCCACATCATCTGTCACACTCATCACCGAGACCACATCATCTGTCACACTCATCACTGAGTCCACATCATCTGTCACACTCATCACCGAGTCCACATCATCTGTCACACATCACTGAGTCCACATCATCTGTCACACTCATCACCGAGTCCACATCCCCTATCACACTCATCACCGAGTCCACATCATCTGTCACACTCATCACTGAGTCCACATCATCTGTCACACTCATCACCGAGTCCACATCCCCTATCACACTCATCACCCGAGTCCACATCATCTGTCACATTCATCACTGAGTCCACATCATCTGTCACGCTCATCACTGAGTCCACATCATCTGTCACACTCATCACCGAGTCCACATCCCCTATCACACTCATCACCAAGTCCACATCATCTGTCACACTCATCACTGAGTCCACATCATCTGTCACACTCATCACCGAGTCCACATCATCTGTCACACTCATCACTGAGTCCACATCATCTGTCACACTCATCACCGAGTCCACATCATCTGTCACACATCACTGAGTCCACATCATCTGTCACACTCATCACCGAGTCCACATCCCCTATCACACTCATCACCAAGTCCACATCATCTGTCACGCTCATCACTGAGTCCACATCATCTGTCACGCTCATCACTGAGTCCACATCATGTCACACTCATCACCGAGTCCACATCATCTGTCACACTCATCACTGAGTCCACATCATCTCTCACACTCATCACCGAGTCCACATCATCTCTCACACTCATCACTGAGTCCACATCATCTCTCGCACTCATCACCGAGTCCACATCATCTGTCACACTCATCACTGAGTCCACATCATCTGTCACACTCATCACCGAGTCCACATCCCCTCTCACACTCATCACCGAGTCCACATCATCTGTCACATTCATCACTGAGTCCATATCATCTGTCACGCTCATCACTGAGTCCATATCATCTGTCATACTCATCACCGAGTCCACATCCCCTATCACACTCATCACCAAGTCCACATCATCTGTCACACTCATCACTGAGTCCACATCATCTGTCACACTCATCACCGAGTCCACATCATCCGTCACACTCATCACTGAGTCCACATCATCTCTCACACTCATCACTGAGTCCACATCATCTCTCACACTCATCACTGAGTCCACATCATCTCTCGCACTCATCACCGAGTCCACATCATCTGTCACACTCATCACTGAGTCCACACCATCTGTCACACTCATCACCGAGTCCACATCCCCTATCACACTCATCACCGAGTCCACATCATCTGTCACATTCATCACTGAGTCCACATCATCTGTCACGCTCATCACTGAGTCCACATCATCTGTCATACTCATCACCGAGTCCACATCCCCTATCACACTCATCACCAAGTCCACATCATCTGTCACACTCATCACTGAGTCCACATTCTCTGTCACACTCATCACCGAGTCCACATCATCTGTCACGCTCATCACTGAGTCCACATCATCTGTCACACTCATCACCGAGTCCACATCCCCTATCACACTCATCCCCAAGTCCACATCATATGTCACGCTCATCACTGAGTCCACATCATCTGTCACACTCATCACTGAGTCCACATCATCTCTACACTCATCACTGAGTCCACATCATCTCTCACACTCATCAATGAGTCCACATCATCTCTCGCACTCATCACCGAGTCCACATCATCTGTCAAACTCATCACTGAGTCCACATCATCTGTCACACTCATCACCGAGTCCACATCCCCTATCACACTCATCACCGAGTCCACATCATCTGTCACATTCATCACTGAGTCCACATCATCTGTCACGCTCATCACTGAGTCCACATCATCTGTCACACTCTTCACCGAGTCCACATCCCCTATCACACTCATCACCAAGTCCACATCATCTGTCACACTCATCACTGAGTCCACATCATCTGTCACACTCATCACCGAGTCCACATCATCTGTCACACTCATCACCGAGTCCACATCATCTGTCACATTCATCACTGAGTCCACATCATCTGTCACGCTCATCACTGAGTCCACATCATCTGTCATACTCATCACCGAGTCCACATCCCCTATCACACTCATCTCCAAGTCCACATCATCTGTCACACTCATCACTGAGTCCACATCATCTGTCACACTCATCACCGAGTCCACATCATCTGTCACACTCATCACTGAGTCCACATCATCTCTCACACTCATCACTGAGTCCACATCATCTCTCACACTCATCACTGAGTCCACATCATCTCTCGCACTCATCACCGAGTCCACATCATCTGTCACACTCATCACTGAGTCCACATCATCTCTCACACTCATCACTGAGTCCACATCATCTCTCACACTCATCACTGAGTCCACATCATCTCTCGCACTCATCACCGAGTCCACATCATCTGTCACACTCATCACTGAGTCCACATCATCTGTCACACTCATCACCGAGTCCACATCCCCTATCACACTCATCACCGAGTCCACATCATCTGTCACATTCATCACTGAGTCCACATCATCTGTCACGCTCATCACTGAGTCCACATCATCTGTCACACTCTTCACCGAGTCCACATCCCCTATCACACTCATCACCAAGTCCACATCATCTGTCACACTCATCACTGAGTCCACATCATCTGTCACACTCATCACCGAGTCCACATCCCCTATCACACTCATCACCGAGTCCACATCATCTGTCACATTCATCACTGAGTCCACATCATCTGTCACGCTCATCACTGAGTCCACATCATCTGTCATACTCATCACCGAGTCCACATCCCCTATCACACTCATCACCAAGTCCACATCATCTGTCACTCTCATCACTGAGTCCACATCATCTGTCACACTCATCACCGAGTCCACATCATCTGTCACACTCATCACTGAGTCCACATCATCTCTCAAACTCATCACTGAGTCCACATCATCTCTCACACTCATCACTGAGTCCACATCATCTCTCGCACTCATCACCGAGTCCACATCATCTGTCACACTCATCACTGAGTCCACATCATCTGTCACACTCATCACCGAGTCCACATCCCCTATCACACTCATCACCGAGTCCACATCATCTGTCACATTCATCACTGAGTCCACATCATCTGTCACGCTCATCACTGAGTCCACATCATCTGTCATACTCATCACCGAGTCCACATCCCCTATCACACTCATCACCAAGTCCACATCATCTGTCACACTCATCACTGAGTCCACATTATCTGTCACACTCATCACCGAGTCCACATCATCTGTCACGCTCATCACTGAGTCCACATCATCTGTCACACTCATCACCGAGTCCACATCCCCTATCACACTCATCACCAAGTCCACATCATCTGTCACACTCATCACTGAGTCCACATCATCTGTCACACTCATCACCGAGTCCACATCATCTGTCACACTCATCACTAAGTCCACATCATCTGTCACACTCATCACCGAGTCCACATCATCTGTCATACTCATCACTGAGTCCACATCATCTGTCACACTCATCACCGAGTCCACATCCCCTATCACACTTATCACCAAGTCCACATCATCTGTCACGCTCATCACCAAGTCCACATCATCTGTCACGCTCATCACTGAGTCCACATCATCTGTCACACTCATCACCGAGTCCACATCATCTGTCACACTCATCACTGAGTCCACATCATCTCTCACACTCATCACTGAGTCCACATCATCTCTCACACTCATCACTGAGTCCACATCATCTCTCGCACTCATCACCGAGTCCACATCATCTGTCACACTCATCACTGAGTCCACATCATCTGTCACACTCATCACCGAGTCCACATCCCCTATCACACTCATCACCGAGTCCACATCATCTGTCACATTCATCACCGAGTCCACATCATCTGTCACGCTCATCACTGAGTCCACATCATCTGTCACACTCATCACCGAGTCCACATCCCCTATCACACTCATCACCAAGTCCACATCATCTGTCACACTGATCACTGAGTCCACATTATCTGTCACACTCATCACCGAGTCCACATCATCTGTCACACTCATCACTGAGTCCACATCATCTCTCACACTCATCACCGAGTCCACATCATCTGTCACACTCATCACTGAGTCCACATCATCTGTCACGCTCATCACTGAGTCCACATCATCTGTCACACTCATCACCGAGTCCACATCATCTGTCACACTCATCACTGAGTCCACATCATCTCTCACACTCATCACTGAGTCCACATCATCTCTCACACTCATCACCGAGTCCACATCATCTGTCACGCTCATCACTGATTCCACATCATCTCTCACACTCATCACTGAGTCCACATCATCTCTCACACTCATCACCAAGTCCACATCATCTATCACACTCATCACTGAGTCCACATCATATCTCACACTCATGACTGAGTCCACATCATCTGTCACACTCATCACCGTATCCACATCATCTGTCACACTCATCACCGAGTCCACATCCCCTATCACACTCATCACCAAGTCCACATCATCTGTCACGCTCATCCCTGAGTCCACATCATCTGTCACACTCATCTCCGAGTCCACATCATCTGTCACACTCATCACCGAGTCCACATCATCTGTCACACTCATCACTGAGTCCACATCATCTGTCACACTCATCACCGAGTCCACATCATCTGTCACACTCATCACCGAGTCCACATCATCTCTCACACTCATGACTGAGTCCACATCATCTGTCACACTCATCACCGTATCCACATCATCTGTCACACTCATCACCAAGTCCACATCATCTGTCACGCTCATCCCTGAGTCCACATCATCTGTCACACTCATCTCCGAGTCCACATCATCTGTCACACTCATCACCGAGTCCACATCATCAGTCACACTCATCACTGAGTCCACATAATCTCTCACACTCATCACTGAGTCCACATCATGTCACGCTCATCACCGAGTCCACATCCCCTATCACGCTCATCACCGAGTCCACATCCCCTATCACACTCATCACTGAGTCCACATCATCTGTCATGCTCATCACTGATTCCACATCATATGTCACACTCATCAATGAGTCCACATCATCTCTCACACTCATCACCGAGTCCACATCCCCTATCACGCTCATCACCGAGTCCACATCCCCTATCACACTCATCACTGAGTCCACATCATCTGTCACACTCATCACCGAGTCCACATCATCTGTCACACTCATCACCGAGTCCACATCCCCTATCACACTCATCACCGAGTCCACATCATCTGTCACATTCATCACTGAGTCCACATCATCTGTCACGCTCATCACTGAGTCCACATCATCTGTCATACTCATCACCGAGTCCACATCCCCTATCACACTCATCACCAAGTCCACATCATCTGTCACTCTCATCACTGAGTCCACATCATCTGTCACACTCATCACCGAGTCCACATCATCTGTCACACTCATCACTGAGTCCACATCATCTCTCAAACTCATCACTGAGTCCACATCATCTCTCACACTCATCACTGAGTCCACATCATCTCTCGCACTCATCACCGAGTCCACATCATCTGTCACACTCATCACTGAGTCCACATCATCTGTCACACTCATCACCGAGTCCACATCCCCTATCACACTCATCACCGAGTCCACATCATCTGTCACATTCATCACTGAGTCCACATCATCTGTCACGCTCATCACTGAGTCCACATCATCTGTCATACTCATCACCGAGTCCACATCCCCTATCACACTCATCACCAAGTCCACATCATCTGTCACACTCATCACTGAGTCCACATTATCTGTCACACTCATCACCGAGTCCACATCATCTGTCACGCTCATCACTGAGTCCACATCATCTGTCACACTCATCACCGAGTCCACATCCCCTATCACACTCATCACCAAGTCCACATCATCTGTCACACTCATCACTGAGTCCACATCATCTGTCACACTCATCACCGAGTCCACATCATCTGTCACACTCATCACTAAGTCCACATCATCTGTCACACTCATCACCGAGTCCACATCATCTGTCATACTCATCACTGAGTCCACATCATCTGTCACACTCATCACCGAGTCCACATCCCCTATCACACTTATCACCAAGTCCACATCATCTGTCACGCTCATCACCAAGTCCACATCATCTGTCACGCTCATCACTGAGTCCACATCATCTGTCACACTCATCACCGAGTCCACATCATCTGTCACACTCATCACTGAGTCCACATCATCTCTCACACTCATCACTGAGTCCACATCATCTCTCACACTCATCACTGAGTCCACATCATCTCTCGCACTCATCACCGAGTCCACATCATCTGTCACACTCATCACTGAGTCCACATCATCTGTCACACTCATCACCGAGTCCACATCCCCTATCACACTCATCACCGAGTCCACATCATCTGTCACATTCATCACCGAGTCCACATCATCTGTCACGCTCATCACTGAGTCCACATCATCTGTCACACTCATCACCGAGTCCACATCCCCTATCACACTCATCACCAAGTCCACATCATCTGTCACACTGATCACTGAGTCCACATTATCTGTCACACTCATCACCGAGTCCACATCATCTGTCACACTCATCACTGAGTCCACATCATCTCTCACACTCATCACCGAGTCCACATCATCTGTCACACTCATCACTGAGTCCACATCATCTGTCACGCTCATCACTGAGTCCACATCATCTGTCACACTCATCACCGAGTCCACATCCCCTATCACACTCATCACCAAGTCCACATCATCTGGCACGCTCATCACTGAGTCCACATCATCTGTCACACTCATCAACGAGTCCACATCATCTGTCACACTCATCACCGAGTCCACATCCCTTATCACACACATCACTGAGTCCACATCATCTGTCACGCTCATCACTGAGTCCACATCATCTGTCACACTCATCACCGAGTCCACATCATCTGTCACACTCATCACTGAGTCCACATCATCTCTCACACTCATCACTGAGTCCACATCATCTCTCACACTCATCACCGAGTCCACATCATCTGTCACGCTCATCACTGATTCCACATCATCTCTCACACTCATCACTGAGTCCACATCATCTCTCACACTCATCACCAAGTCCACATCATCTATCACACTCATCACTGAGTCCACATCATATCTCACACTCATGACTGAGTCCACATCATCTGTCACACTCATCACCGTATCCACATCATCTGTCACACTCATCACCGAGTCCACATCCCCTATCACACTCATCACCAAGTCCACATCATCTGTCACGCTCATCCCTGAGTCCACATCATCTGTCACACTCATCTCCGAGTCCACATCATCTGTCACACTCATCACCGAGTCCACATCATCTGTCACACTCATCACTGAGTCCACATCATCTGTCACACTCATCACCGAGTCCACATCATCTGTCACACTCATCACCGAGTCCACATCATCTCTCACACTCATGACTGAGTCCACATCATCTGTCACACTCATCACCGTATCCACATCATCTGTCACACTCATCACCAAGTCCACATCATCTGTCACGCTCATCCCTGAGTCCACATCATCTGTCACACTCATCTCCGAGTCCACATCATCTGTCACACTCATCACCGAGTCCACATCATCAGTCACACTCATCACTGAGTCCACATAATCTCTCACACTCATCACTGAGTCCACATCATGTCACGCTCATCACCGAGTCCACATCCCCTATCACGCTCATCACCGAGTCCACATCCCCTATCACACTCATCACTGAGTCCACATCATCTGTCATGCGCATCACTGATTCCACATCATATGTCACACTCATCAATGAGTCCACATCATCTCTCACACTCATCACCGAGTCCACATCCCCTATCACGCTCATCACCGAGTCCACATCCCCTATCACACTCATCACTGAGTCCACATCATCTGTCACACTCATCACCGAGTCCACATCATCTGTCACACTCATCACCGAGTCCACATCATCTACCACACTCATCACTGAGTCCACATCATGTCACACTCATCACCGAGTCCACATCCCCTATCACGCTCATCACCAAGTCCACATCATCTGTCACGCTCATCACTGAGTCCACATCATCTGTCACGCTCATCACTGAGTCCACATCATGTCACACTCATCACCGAGTCCACATCATCTGTCACACTCATCACTGAGTCCACATCATCTCTCACACTCATCACCGAGTCCACATCATCTCTCACACTCATCACTGAGTCCACATCATCTCTCGCACTCATCACCGAGTCCACATCATCTGTCACACTCATCACTGAGTCCACATCATCTGTCACACTCATCACCGAGTCCACATCCCCTCTCACACTCATCACCGAGTCCACATCATCTGTCACATTCATCACTGAGTCCATATCATCTGTCACGCTCATCACTGAGTCCACATCATCTGTCATACTCATCACCGAGTCCACATCCCCTATCACACTCATCACCAAGTCCACATCATCTGTCACACTCATCACTGAGTCCACATCATCTGTCACACTCATCACCGAGTCCACATCATCCGTCACACTCATCACTGAGTCCACATCATCTCTCACACTCATCACTGAGTCCACATCATCTCTCACACTCATCACTGAGTCCACATCATCTCTCGCACTCATCACCGAGTCCACATCATCTGTCACACTCATCACTGAGTCCACACCATCTGTCACACTCATCACCGAGTCCACATCCCCTATCACACTCATCACCGAGTCCACATCATCTGTCAATTTCATCACTGAGTCCACATCATCTGTCACGCTCATCACTGAGTCCACATCATCTGTCATACTCATCACCGAGTCCACATCCCCTATCACACTCATCACCAAGTCCACATCATCTGTCACACTCATCACTGAGTCCACATTCTCTGTCACACTCATCACCGAGTCCACATCATCTGTCACGCTCATAACTGAGTCCACCTCATCTGTCACACTCATCACCGAGTCCACATCCCCTATCACACTCATCCCCAAGTCCACATCATATGTCACGCTCATCACTGAGTCCACATCATCTGTCACACTCATCACTGAGTCCACATCATCTCTACACTCATCACTGAGTCCACATCATCTCTCACACTCATCAATGAGTCCACATCATCTCTCGCACTCATCACCGAGTCCACATCATCTGTCACACTCATCACTGAGTCCACATCATCTGTCACACTCATCACCGAGTCCACATCCCCTATCACACTCATCACCGAGTCCACATCATCTGTCACATTCATCACTGAGTCCACATCATCTGTCACGCTCATCACTGAGTCCACATCATCTGTCACACTCTTCACCGAGTCCACATCCCCTATCACACTCATCACCAAGTCCACATCATCTGTCACACTCATCACTGAGTCCACATCATCTGTCACACTCATCACCGAGTCCACATCATCTGTCACACTCATCACCGAGTCCACATCATCTGTCACATTCATCACTGAGTCCACATCATCTGTCACGCTCATCACTGAGTCCACATCATCTGTCATACTCATCACCGAGTCCACATCCCCTATCACACTCATCACCAAGTCCACATCATCTGTCACACTCATCACTGAGTCCACATCATCTGTCACACTCATCACCGAGTCCACATCATCTGTCACACTCATCACTGAGTCCACATCATCTCTCACACTCATCACTGAGTCCACATCATCTCTCACACTCATCACTGAGTCCACATCATCTCTCGCACTCATCACCGAGTCCACATCATCTGTCACACTCATCACTGAGTCCACATCATCTCTCACACTCATCACTGAGTCCACATCATCTCTCACACTCATCACTGAGTCCACATCATCTCTCGCACTCATCACCGAGTCCACATCATCTGTCACACTCATCACTGAGTCCACATCATCTGTCACACTCATCACCGAGTCCACATCCCCTATCACACTCATCACCGAGTCCACATCATCTGTCACATTCATCACTGAGTCCACATCATCTGTCACGCTCATCACTGAGTCCACATCATCTGTCACACTCTTCACCGAGTCCACATCCCCTATCACACTCATCACCAAGTCCACATCATCTGTCACACTCATCACTGAGTCCACATCATCTGTCACACTCATCACCGAGTCCACATCCCCTATCACACTCATCACCGAGTCCACATCATCTGTCACATTCATCACTGAGTCCACATCATGTCACGCTCATCACTGAGTCCACATCATCTGTCATACTCATCACCGAGTCCACATCCCCTATCACACTCATCACCAAGTCCACATCATCTGTCACTCTCATCACTGAGTCCACATCATCTGTCACACTCATCACCGAGTCCACATCATCTGTCACACTCATCACTGAGTCCACATCATCTCTCAAACTCATCACTGAGTCCACATCATCTCTCACACTCATCACTGAGTCCACATCATCTCTCGCACTCATCACCGAGTCCACATCATCTGTCACACTCATCACTGAGTCCACATCATCTGTCACACTCATCACCGAGTCCACATCCCCTATCACACTCATCACCGAGTCCACATCATCTGTCACATTCATCACTGAGTCCACATCATCTGTCACGCTCATCACTGAGTCCACATCATCTGTCATACTCATCACCGAGTCCACATCCCCTATCACACTCATCACCAAGTCCACATCATCTGTCACACTCATCACTGAGTCCACATTATCTGTCACACTCATCACCGAGTCCACATCATCTGTCACGCTCATCACTGAGTCCACATCATCTGTCACACTCATCACCGAGTCCACATCCCCTATCACACTCATCACCAAGTCCACATCATCTGTCACACTCATCACTGAGTCCACATCATCTGTCACACTCATCACCGAGTCCACATCATCTGTCACACTCATCACTAAGTCCACATCATCTGTCACACTCATCACCGAGTCCACATCATCTGTCATACTCATCACTGAGTCCACATCATCTGTCACACTCATCACCGAGTCCACATCCCCTATCACACTTATCACCAAGTCCACATCATCTGTCACGCTCATCACCAAGTCCACATCATCTGTCACGCTCATCACTGAGTCCACATCATCTGTCACACTCATCACCGAGTCCACATCATCTGTCACACTCATCACTGAGTCCACATCATCTCTCACACTCATCACTGAGTCCACATCATCTCTCACACTCATCACTGAGTCCACATCATCTCTCGCACTCATCACCGAGTCCACATCATCTGTCACACTCATCACTGAGTCCACATCATCTGTCACACTCATCACCGAGTCCACATCCCCTATCACACTCATCACCGAGTCCACATCATCTGTCACATTCATCACCGAGTCCACATCATCTGTCACGCTCATCACTGAGTCCACATCATCTGTCACACTCATCACCGAGTCCACATCCCCTATCACACTCATCACCAAGTCCACATCATCTGTCACACTGATCACTGAGTCCACATTATCTGTCACACTCATCACCGAGTCCACATCATCTGTCACACTCATCACTGAGTCCACATCATCTCTCACACTCATCACCGAGTCCACATCATCTGTCACACTCATCACTGAGTCCACATCATCTGTCACGCTCATCACTGAGTCCACATCATCTGTCACACTCATCACCGAGTCCACATCCCCTATCACACTCATCACCAAGTCCACATCATCTGGCACGCTCATCACTGAGTCCACATCATCTGTCACACTCATCAACGAGTCCACATCATCTGTCACACTCATCACCGAGTCCACATCCCTTATCACACACATCACTGAGTCCACATCATCTGTCACGCTCATCACTGAGTCCACATCATCTGTCACACTCATCACCGAGTCCACATCATCTGTCACGCTCATCACTGAGTCCACATCATCTGTCACACTCATCACCGAGTCCACATCCCCTATCACACTCATCACCAAGTCCACATCATCTGTCACACTCATCACTGAGTCCACATCATCTGTCACACTCATCACCGAGTCCACATCATCTGTCACACTCATCACTAAGTCCACATCATCTGTCACACTCATCACCGAGTCCACATCATCTGTCATACTCATCACTGAGTCCACATCATCTGTCACACTCATCACCGAGTCCACATCCCCTATCACACTTATCACCAAGTCCACATCATCTGTCACGCTCATCACCAAGTCCACATCATCTGTCACGCTCATCACTGAGTCCACATCATCTGTCACACTCATCACCGAGTCCACATCATCTGTCACACTCATCACTGAGTCCACATCATCTCTCACACTCATCACTGAGTCCACATCATCTCTCACACTCATCACTGAGTCCACATCATCTCTCGCACTCATCACCGAGTCCACATCATCTGTCACACTCATCACTGAGTCCACATCATCTGTCACACTCATCACCGAGTCCACATCCCCTATCACACTCATCACCGAGTCCACATCATCTGTCACATTCATCACCGAGTCCACATCATCTGTCACGCTCATCACTGAGTCCACATCATCTGTCACACTCATCACCGAGTCCACATCCCCTATCACACTCATCACCAAGTCCACATCATCTGTCACACTGATCACTGAGTCCACATTATCTGTCACACTCATCACCGAGTCCACATCATCTGTCACACTCATCACTGAGTCCACATCATCTCTCACACTCATCACCGAGTCCACATCATCTGTCACACTCATCACTGAGTCCACATCATCTGTCACGCTCATCACTGAGTCCACATCATCTGTCACACTCATCACCGAGTCCACATCCCCTATCACACTCATCACCAAGTCCACATCATCTGGCACGCTCATCACTGAGTCCACATCATCTGTCACACTCATCAACGAGTCCACATCATCTGTCACACTCATCACCGAGTCCACATCCCTTATCACACACATCACTGAGTCCACATCATCTGTCACGCTCATCACTGAGTCCACATCATCTGTCACACTCATCACCGAGTCCACATCATCTGTCACACTCATCACTGAGTCCACATCATCTCTCACACTCATCACCGAGTCCACATCATCTGTCACGCTCATCACTGATTCCACATCATCTCTCACACTCATCACTGAGTCCACATCATCTCTCACACTCATCACCAAGTCCACATCATCTATCACACTCATCACTGAGTCCACATCATATCTCACACTCATGACTGAGTCCACATCATCTGTCACACTCATCACCGTATCCACATCATCTGTCACACTCATCACCGAGTCCACATCCCCTATCACACTCATCACCAAGTCCACATCATCTGTCACGCTCATCCCTGAGTCCACATCATCTGTCACACTCATCTCCGAGTCCACATCATCTGTCACACTCATCACCGAGTCCACATCATCTGTCACACTCATCACTGAGTCCACATCATCTGTCACACTCATCACCGAGTCCACATCATCTGTCACACTCATCACCGAGTCCACATCATCTCTCACACTCATGACTGAGTCCACATCATCTGTCACACTCATCACCGTATCCACATCATCTGTCACACTCATCACCAAGTCCACATCATCTGTCACGCTCATCCCTGAGTCCACATCATCTGTCACACTCATCTCCGAGTCCACATCATCTGTCACACTCATCACCGAGTCCACATCATCAGTCACACTCATCACTGAGTCCACATAATCTCTCACACTCATCACTGAGTCCACATCATGTCACGCTCATCACCGAGTCCACATCCCCTATCACGCTCATCACCGAGTCCACATCCCCTATCACACTCATCACTGAGTCCACATCATCTGTCATGCTCATCACTGATTCCACATCATATGTCACACTCATCAATGAGTCCACATCATCTCTCACACTCATCACCGAGTCCACATCCCCTATCACGCTCATCACCGAGTCCACATCCCCTATCACACTCATCACTGAGTCCACATCATCTGTCACACTCATCACCGAGTCCACATCATCTGTCACACTCATCACCGAGTCCACATCATCTACCACACTCATCACTGAGTCCACATCATGTCACACTCATCACCGAGTCCACATCCCCTATCACGCTCATCACCGAGTCCACATCCCCTATCACACTCATCACTGAGTCCACATCATCTCTCACACTCATCGCTGAGTCCACATCATCTCTCACACTCATCGCTGAGTCCACATCATCTGTCACACTCATCACCGAGTCCACATCATCTGTCACACTCATCACCGAGTCCACATCATCTGTCACACTCATCACCGAGTCCACATCATCTGTCACACTTATCACCGACTACACATCATCTGTCACACTCATCACTGAGTCCACATCATCTCTCGCACTCATCACCGAGTCCACATCCCATCTCACACTCATCACTGAGTCCACATCATCTGTCACACTCATCACCGAGTCCACATCCCCTATCACACTCATCACCGAGTCCACATCATCTGTCACATTCATCACTGAGTCCACATCATCTGTCACGCTCATCACTGAGTCCACATCATCTGTCATACTCATCACCGAGTCCACATCCCCTATCACACTCATCACCAAGTCCACATCATCTGTCACACTCATCACTGAGTCCACATCATCTGTCACGCTCATCACCGAGTCCACATCATCTGTCACACTCATCACTGAGTCCACATCATCTCTCACACTCATCACTGAGTCCACATCATCTCTCACACTCATCACTTAGTCCACATCATCTCTCGCACTCATCACCGAGTCCACATCATCTGTCACACTCATCACCGAGTCCACATCCCCTATCACACTCATCACCGAGTCCACATCATCTGTCACATTCATCACTGAGTCCACATCATCTGTCACGCTCATCACTGAGTCCACATCATCTGTCATACTCATCTCCGAGTCCACATCCCCTATCACACTCATCACCAAGTCCACATCATCTGTCACACTCATCACTGAGTCCACATTATCTGTCACACTCATCACCGAGTCCACATCATCTGTCACGCTCATCACTGAGTCCACATCATCTGTCACACTCATCACCGAGTCCACATCCCCTATCACACTCATCACCAAGTCCACATCATCTGTCACGCTCATCACTGAGTCCACATCATCTGTCACACTCATCACCGTGTCCACATCATCTGTCACATTCATCACTGAGTCCACATCATCTCTCACACTCATCACTGAGTCCACATCATCTCTCACACTCATCACTGAGTCCACATCATCTCTCGCACTCATCACCGAGTCCACATCATCTGTCACACTCATCACTGAGTCCACATCATCTGTCACACTCATCACCGAGTCCACATCCCCTATCACACTCATCACCGAGTCCACATCATCTGTCACATTCATCACTGAGTCCACATCATCTGTCACGCTCATCACTGAGTCCACATCATCTGCCACACTCATCACCGAGTCCACATCCCCTATCACACTCATCACCAAGTCCACATCATCTGTCACACTCATCACTGAGACCACATCATCTGTCACACTCATCACCGAGTCCACATCATCTGTCACACTCATCACTGAGTCCACATCATCTGTCACACTCATCACCGAGTCCACATCATCTGTCACACATCAGAGTCCACATCATCTGTCACACTCATCACCGAGTCCACATCCCCTATCACACTCATCACCAAGTCCACATCATCTGTCACGCTCATCACTGAGTCCACATCATCTGTCACGCTCATCACTGAGTCCACATCATCTGTCACACTCATCACCGAGTCCACATCATCTGTCACACTCATCACTGAGTCCACATCATCTCTCGCACTCATCACCGAGTCCACATCCCCTATCACACTCATCACCGAGTCCACATCATCTGTCACATTCATCACTGAGTCCACATCATCTGTCACGCTCATCACTGAGTCCACATCATCTGCCACACTCATCATCGAGTCCACATCCCCTATCACACTCATCACCAAGTCCACATCCCCTATCACACTCATCACCAAGTCCACATCATCTGTCACGCTCATCACTGAGTCCACATCATCTGTCACGCTCATCACTGAGTCCACATCATCTGTCACACTCATCACCGAGTCCACATCATCTGTCACACTCATCACCGAGTCCACATCCCCTATCACACTCATCACCGAGTCCACATCATCTGTCACATTCATCACTGAGTCCACATCATCTGTCACGCTCATCACTGAGTCCACATCATCTGTCATACTCATCACCGAGTCCACATCCCCTATCACACTCATCACCAAGTCCACATCATCTGTCACACTCATCACTGAGTCCACATTATCTGTCACACTCATCACAGAGTCCACATCATCTGTCACGCTCATCACTGAGTCCACATCATCTGTCACACTCATCACCGAGTCCACATCCCCTATCACACTCATCACCAAGTCCACATCATCTGTCACGCTCATCACTGAGTCCACATCATCTGTCACACTCATCACCGAGTCCACATCATCTGTCACACTCATCACTGAGTCCACATCATATCTCACACTCATCACTGAGTCCACATCATCTCTCACACTCATCACTGAGTCCACATCATCTCTCGCACTCATCACCGAGTCCACATCATCTGTCACACTCATCACTGAGTCCACATCATCTGTCACACTCATCACCGAGTCCACATCCCCTATCACACTCATCACCGAGTCCACATCATCTGTCACATTCATCACTGAGTCCACATCATCTGTCACGCTCATCACTGAGTCCACATCATCTGTCACACTCATCACCGAGTCCACATCCCCTATCACACTCATCACCAAGTCCACATCATCTGTCACACTCATCACTGAGTCCACATCATCTGTCACACTCATCACCGAGACCACATCATCTGTCACACTCATCACAGAGTCCACATCATCTGTCACGCTCATCACTGAGTCCACATCATCTGTCACACTCATCACCGAGTCCACATCCCCTATCACACTCATCACCAAGTCCACATCATCTGTCACGCTCATCACTGAGTCCACATCATCTGTCACACTCATCACCGAGTCCACATCATCTGTCACACTCATCACTGAGTCCACATCATATCTCACACTCATCACTGAGTCCACATCATCTCTCACACTCATCACTGAGTCCACATCATCTCTCGCACTCATCACCGAGTCCACATCATCTGTCACACTCATCACTGAGTCCACATCATCTGTCACACTCATCACCGAGTCCACATCCCCTATCACACTCATCACCGAGTCCACATCATCTGTCACATTCATCACTGAGTCCACATCATCTGTCACGCTCATCACTGAGTCCACATCATCTGTCACACTCATCACCGAGTCCACATCCCCTATCACACTCATCACCAAGTCCACATCATCTGTCACACTCATCACTGAGTCCACATCATCTGTCACACTCATCACCGAGACCACATCATCTGTCACACTCATCACTGAGTCCACATCATCTGTCACACTCATCACCGAGTCCACATCATCTGTCACACATCACTGAGTCCACATCATCTGTCACACTCATCACCGAGTCCACATCCCCTATCACACTCATCACCGAGTCCACATCATCTGTCACACTCATCACTGAGTCCACATCATCTGTCACACTCATCACCGAGTCCACATCCCCTATCACACTCATCACCCGAGTCCACATCATCTGTCACATTCATCACTGAGTCCACATCATCTGTCACACTCATCACCGAGTCCACATCCCCTATCACACTCATCACCAAGTCCACATCATCTGTCACACTCATCACTGAGTCCACATCATCTGTCACACTCATCACCGAGTCCACATCATCTGTCACACTCATCACTGAGTCCACATCATCTGTCACACTCATCACCGAGTCCACATCATCTGTCACACATCACTGAGTCCACATCATCTGTCACACTCATCACCGAGTCCACATCCCCTATCACACTCATCACCAAGTCCACATCATCTGTCACGCTCATCACTGAGTCCACATCATCTGTCACGCTCATCACTGAGTCCACATCATGTCACACTCATCACCGAGTCCACATCATCTGTCACACTCATCACTGAGTCCACATCATCTCTCACACTCATCACCGAGTCCACATCATCTCTCACACTCATCACTGAGTCCACATCATCTCTCGCACTCATCACCGAGTCCACATCATCTGTCACACTCATCACTGAGTCCACATCATCTGTCACACTCATCACCGAGTCCACATCCCCTCTCACACTCATCACCGAGTCCACATCATCTGTCACATTCATCACTGAGTCCATATCATCTGTCACGCTCATCACTGAGTCCATATCATCTGTCATACTCATCACCGAGTCCACATCCCCTATCACACTCATCACCAAGTCCACATCATCTGTCACACTCATCACTGAGTCCACATCATCTGTCACACTCATCACCGAGTCCACATCATCCGTCACACTCATCACTGAGTCCACATCATCTCTCAAACTCATCACTGAGTCCACATCATCTCTCACACTCATCACTGAGTCCACATCATCTCTCGCACTCATCACCGAGTCCACATCATCTGTCACACTCATCACTGAGTCCACACCATCTGTCACACTCATCACCGAGTCCACATCCCCTATCACACTCATCACCGAGTCCACATCATCTGTCACATTCATCACTGAGTCCACATCATCTGTCACGCTCATCACTGAGTCCACATCATCTGTCATACTCATCACCGAGTCCACATCCCCTATCACACTCATCACCAAGTCCACATCATCTGTCACACTCATCACTGAGTCCACATTCTCTGTCACACTCATCACCGAGTCCACATCATCTGTCACGCTCATCACTGAGTCCACATCATCTGTCACACTCATCACCGAGTCCACATCCCCTATCACACTCATCCCCAAGTCCACATCATATGTCACGCTCATCACTGAGTCCACATCATCTGTCACACTCATCACTGAGTCCACATCATCTCTACACTCATCACTGAGTCCACATCATCTCTCACACTCATCAATGAGTCCACATCATCTCTCGCACTCATCACCGAGTCCACATCATCTGTCAAACTCATCACTGAGTCCACATCATCTGTCACACTCATCACCGAGTCCACATCCCCTATCACACTCATCACCGAGTCCACATCATCTGTCACATTCATCACTGAGTCCACATCATCTGTCACGCTCATCACTGAGTCCACATCATCTGTCACACTCTTCACCGAGTCCACATCCCCTATCACACTCATCACCAAGTCCACATCATCTGTCACACTCATCACTGAGTCCACATCATCTGTCACACTCATCACCGAGTCCACATCATCTGTCACACTCATCACCGAGTCCACATCATCTGTCACATTCATCACTGAGTCCACATCATCTGTCACGCTCATCACTGAGTCCACATCATCTGTCATACTCATCACCGAGTCCACATCCCCTATCACACTCATCTCCAAGTCCACATCATCTGTCACACTCATCACTGAGTCCACATCATCTGTCACACTCATCACCGAGTCCACATCATCTGTCACACTCATCACTGAGTCCACATCATCTCTCACACTCATCACTGAGTCCACATCATCTCTCACACTCATCACTGAGTCCACATCATCTCTCGCACTCATCACCGAGTCCACATCATCTGTCACACTCATCACTGAGTCCACATCATCTCTCACACTCATCACTGAGTCCACATCATCTCTCACACTCATCACTGAGTCCACATCATCTCTCGCACTCATCACCGAGTCCACATCATCTGTCACACTCATCACTGAGTCCACATCATCTGTCACACTCATCACCGAGTCCACATCCCCTATCACACTCATCACCGAGTCCACATCATCTGTCACATTCATCACTGAGTCCACATCATCTGTCACGCTCATCACTGAGTCCACATCATCTGTCACACTCTTCACCGAGTCCACATCCCCTATCACACTCATCACCAAGTCCACATCATCTGTCACACTCATCACTGAGTCCACATCATCTGTCACACTCATCACCGAGTCCACATCCCCTATCACACTCATCACCGAGTCCACATCATCTGTCACATTCATCACTGAGTCCACATCATCTGTCACGCTCATCACTGAGTCCACATCATCTGTCATACTCATCACCGAGTCCACATCCCCTATCACACTCATCACCAAGTCCACATCATCTGTCACTCTCATCACTGAGTCCACATCATCTGTCACACTCATCACCGAGTCCACATCATCTGTCACACTCATCACTGAGTCCACATCATCTCTCAAACTCATCACTGAGTCCACATCATCTCTCACACTCATCACTGAGTCCACATCATCTCTCGCACTCATCACCGAGTCCACATCATCTGTCACACTCATCACTGAGTCCACATCATCTGTCACACTCATCACCGAGTCCACATCCCCTATCACACTCATCACCGAGTCCACATCATCTGTCACATTCATCACTGAGTCCACATCATCTGTCACGCTCATCACTGAGTCCACATCATCTGTCATACTCATCACCGAGTCCACATCCCCTATCACACTCATCACCAAGTCCACATCATCTGTCACACTCATCACTGAGTCCACATTATCTGTCACACTCATCACCGAGTCCACATCATCTGTCACGCTCATCACTGAGTCCACATCATCTGTCACACTCATCACCGAGTCCACATCCCCTATCACACTCATCACCAAGTCCACATCATCTGTCACACTCATCACTGAGTCCACATCATCTGTCACACTCATCACCGAGTCCACATCATCTGTCACACTCATCACTAAGTCCACATCATCTGTCACACTCATCACCGAGTCCACATCATCTGTCATACTCATCACTGAGTCCACATCATCTGTCACACTCATCACCGAGTCCACATCCCCTATCACACTTATCACCAAGTCCACATCATCTGTCACGCTCATCACCAAGTCCACATCATCTGTCACGCTCATCACTGAGTCCACATCATCTGTCACACTCATCACCGAGTCCACATCATCTGTCACACTCATCACTGAGTCCACATCATCTCTCACACTCATCACTGAGTCCACATCATCTCTCACACTCATCACTGAGTCCACATCATCTCTCGCACTCATCACCGAGTCCACATCATCTGTCACACTCATCACTGAGTCCACATCATCTGTCACACTCATCACCGAGTCCACATCCCCTATCACACTCATCACCGAGTCCACATCATCTGTCACATTCATCACCGAGTCCACATCATCTGTCACGCTCATCACTGAGTCCACATCATCTGTCACACTCATCACCGAGTCCACATCCCCTATCACACTCATCACCAAGTCCACATCATCTGTCACACTGATCACTGAGTCCACATTATCTGTCACACTCATCACCGAGTCCACATCATCTGTCACACTCATCACTGAGTCCACATCATCTCTCACACTCATCACCGAGTCCACATCATCTGTCACACTCATCACTGAGTCCACATCATCTGTCACGCTCATCACTGAGTCCACATCATCTGTCACACTCATCAACGAGTCCACATCATCTGTCACACTCATCACCGAGTCCACATCCCTTATCACACACATCACTGAGTCCACATCATCTGTCACGCTCATCACTGAGTCCACATCATCTGTCACACTCATCACCGAGTCCACATCATCTGTCACACTCATCACTGAGTCCACATCATCTCTCACACTCATCACTGAGTCCACATCATCTCTCACACTCATCACCGAGTCCACATCATCTGTCACGCTCATCACTGATTCCACATCATCTCTCACACTCATCACTGAGTCCACATCATCTCTCACACTCATCACCAAGTCCACATCATCTATCACACTCATCACTGAGTCCACATCATATCTCACACTCATGACTGAGTCCACATCATCTGTCACACTCATCACCGTATCCACATCATCTGTCACACTCATCACCGAGTCCACATCCCCTATCACACTCATCACCAAGTCCACATCATCTGTCACGCTCATCCCTGAGTCCACATCATCTGTCACACTCATCTCCGAGTCCACATCATCTGTCACACCCTTCACCGAGTCCACATCATCTGTCACACTCATCACTGAGTCCACATCATCTGTCACACTCATCACCGAGTCCACATCATCTGTCACACTCATCACCGAGTCCACATCATCTCTCACACTCATGACTGAGTCCACATCATCTGTCACACTCATCACCGTATCCACATCATCTGTCACACTCATCACCAAGTCCACATCATCTGTCACGCTCATCCCTGAGTCCACATCATCTGTCACACTCATCTCCGAGTCCACATCATCTGTCACACTCATCACCGAGTCCACATCATCAGTCACACTCATCACTGAGTCCACATAATCTCTCACACTCATCACTGAGTCCACATCATGTCACGCTCATCACCGAGTCCACATCCCCTATCACGCTCATCACCGAGTCCACATCCCCTATCACACTCATCACTGAGTCCACATCATCTGTCATGCTCATCACTGATTCCACATCATATGTCACACTCATCAATGAGTCCACATCATCTCTCACACTCATCACCGAGTCCACATCCCCTATCACGCTCATCACCGAGTCCACATCCCCTATCACACTCATCACTGAGTCCACATCATCTGTCACACTCATCACCGAGTCCACATCATCTGTCACACTCATCACCGAGTCCACATCATCTACCACACTCATCACTGAGTCCACATCATGTCACACTCATCACCGAGTCCACATCCCCTATCACGCTCATCACCGAGTCCACATCCCCTATCACACTCATCACTGAGTCCACATCATCTCTCACACTCATCGCTGAGTCCACATCATCTCTCACACTCATCGCTGAGTCCACATCATCTGTCACACTCATCACTGAGTCCACATCATCTCTCAAACTCATCACTGAGTCCACATCATCTCTCACACTCATCACTGAGTCCACATCATCTCTCGCACTCATCACCGAGTCCACATCACCTATCACACTCATCACCAAGTCCACATCATCTGTCACACTCATCACTGAGTCCACATTATCTGTCACACTCATCACCGAGTCCACATCATCTGTCACGCTCATCACTGAGTCCACATCATCTGTCACACTCATCACCGAGTCCACATCCCCTATCACACTCATCACCAAGTCCACATCATCTGTCACACTCATCACAGAGTCCACATCATCTGTCACACTCATCACCGAGTCCACATCATCTGTCACACTCATCACTAAGTCCACATCATCTGTCACACTCATCACCGAGTCCACATCATCTGTCATACTCATCACTGAGTCCACATCATCTGTCACACTCATCACCGAGTCCACATCCCCTATCACACTTATCACCAAGTCCACATCATCTGTCACGCTCATCACCAAGTCCACATCATCTGTCACGCTCATCACTGAGTCCACATCATCTGTCACACTCATCACCGAGTCCACATCATCTGTCACACTCATCACTGAGTCCACATCATCTCTCACACTCATCACCAAGTCCACATCATCTGGCACGCTCATCACTGAGTCCACATCATCTGTCACACTCATCAACGAGTCCACATCATCTGTCACACTCATCACCGAGTCCACATCCCTTATCACACACATCACTGAGTCCACATCATCTGTCACGCTCATCACTGAGTCCACATCATCTGTCACACTCATCACCGAGTCCACATCATCTGTCACACTCATCACTGAGTCCACATCATCTCTCACACTCATCACTGAGTCCACATCATCTCTCACACTCATCACCGAGTCCACATCATCTGTCACGCTCATCACTGATTCCACATCATCTCTCACACTCATCACTGAGTCCACATCATCTCTCACACTCATCACCAAGTCCACATCATCTATCACACTCATCACTGAGTCCACATCATATCTCACACTCATGACTGAGTCCACATCATCTGTCACACTCATCACCGTATCCACATCATCTGTCACACTCATCACCGAGTCCACATCCCCTATCACTCTCATCACCAAGTCCACATCATCTGTCACGCTCATCCCTGAGTCCACATCATCTGTCACACTCATCTCCTAGTCCACATCATCTGTCACACTCATCACCGAGTCCACATCATCTGTCACACTCATCACTGAGTCCACATCATCTGTCACACTCATCACCGAGTCCACATCATCTGTCACACTCATCACCGAGTCCACATCATCTCTCACACTCATGACTGAGTCCACATCATCTGTCACACTCATCACCGTATCCACATCATCTGTCACACTCATCACCAAGTCCACATCATCTGTCACGCTCATCCCTGAGTCCACATCATCTGTCACACTCATCTCCGTGTCCACATCATCTGTCACACTCATCACCGAGTCCACATCATCAGTCACACTCATCACTGAGTCCACATAATCTCTCACACTCATCACTGAGTCCACATCATGTCACGCTCATCACCGAGTCCACATCCCCTATCACGCTCATCACCGAGTCCACATCCCCTATCACACTCATCACTGAGTCCACATCATCTGTCATGCTCATCACTGATTCCACATCATATGTCACACTCATCAATGAGTCCACATCATCTCTCACACTCATCACCGAGTCCACATCCCCTATCACGCTCATCACCGAGTCCACATCCCCTATCACACTCATCACTGAGTCCACATCATCTGTCACACTCATCACCGAGTCCACATCATCTGTCACACTCATCACCGAGTCCACATCATCTACCACACTCATCACTGAGTCCACATCATGTCACACTCATCACCGAGTCCACATCCCCTATCACGCTCATCACCGAGTCCACATCCCCTATCACACTCATCACTGAGTCCACATCATCTCTCACACTCATCGCTGAGTCCACATCATCTCTCACACTCATCGCTGAGTCCACATCATCTGTCACACTCATCACCGAGTCCACATCATCTGTCACACTCATCACCGAGTCCACATCATCTGTCACACTCATCACCGAGTCCACATCATCTGTCACACTTATCACCGACTACACATCATCTGTCACACTCATCACTGAGTCCACATCATCTCTCGCACTCATCACCGAGTCCACATCCCATCTCACACTCATCACTGAGTCCACATCATCTGTCACACTCATCACCGAGTCCACATCCCCTATCACACTCATCACCGAGTCCATATCATCTGTCACATTCATCACTGAGTCCACATCATCTGTCACGCTCATCACTGAGTCCACATCATCTGTCATACTCATCACCGAGTCCACATCCCCTATCACACTCATCACCAAGTCCACATCATCTGTCACACTCATCACTGAGTCCACATCATCTGTCACGCTCATCACCGAGTCCACATCATCTGTCACACTCATCACTGAGTCCACATCATCTCTCACACTCATCACTGAGTCCACATCATCTCTCACACTCATCACTTAGTCCACATCATCTCTCGCACTCATCACCGAGTCCACATCATCTGTCACACTCATCACCGAGTCCACATCCCCTATCACACTCATCACCGAGTCCACATCATCTGTCACATTCATCACTGAGTCCACATCATCTGTCACGCTCATCACTGAGTCCACATCATCTGTCATACTCATCTCCGAGTCCACATCCCCTATCACACTCATCACCAAGTCCACATCATCTGTCACACTCATCACTGAGTCCACATTATCTGTCACACTCATCACCGAGTCCACATCATCTGTCACGCTCATCACTGAGTCCACATCATCTGTCACACTCATCACCGAGTCCACATCCCCTATCACACTCATCACCAAGTCCACATCATCTGTCACGCTCATCACTGAGTCCACATCATCTGTCACACTCATCACCGTGTCCACATCATCTGTCACATTCATCACTGAGTCC
Organism: Lampris megalopsis; assembly: GCA_022114975.2. Taxonomy (NCBI): domain Eukaryota; kingdom Metazoa; phylum Chordata; class Actinopteri; order Lampriformes; family Lampridae; genus Lampris; species Lampris megalopsis. Next base: position 8,094,870 of record JAJHIY020000427.1, on the reverse strand, counting down.
ACATCATCTCTCACACTCATCACTGAGTCCACATCATCTCTCACACTCATCACTGAGTCCACATCATCTCTCGCACTCATCACCGAGTCCACATCATCTGTCACACTCATCACTGAGTCCACATCATCTGTCACACTCATCACCGAGTCCACATCCCCTATCACACTCATCACCGAGTCCACATCATCTGTCACATTCATCACTGAGTCCACATCATCTGTCACGCTCATCACTGAGTCCACATCATCTGCCACACTCATCACCGAGTCCACATCCCCTATCACACTCATCACCAAGTCCACATCATCTGTCACACTCATCACTGAGTCCACATCATCTGTCACACTCATCACCGAGTCCACATCATCTGTCACACTCATCACTGAGTCCACATCATCTGTCACACTCATCACCGAGTCCACATCATCTGTCACACATCAGAGTCCACATCATCTGTCACACTCATCACCGAGTCCACATCCCCTATCACACTCATCACCAAGTCCACATCATCTGGCACGCTCATCACTGAGTCCACATCATCTGTCACACTCATCAACGAGTCCACATCATCTGTCACACTCATCACCGAGTCCACATCCCTTATCACACACATCACTGAGTCCACATCATCTGTCACGCTCATCACTGAGTCCACATCATCTGTCACACTCATCACCGAGTCCACATCATCTGTCACACTCATCACTGAGTCCACATCATCTCTCACACTCATCACCGAGTCCACATCATCTGTCACGCTCATCACTGATTCCACATCATCTCTCACACTCATCACTGAGTCCACATCATCTCTCACACTCATCACCAAGTCCACATCATCTATCACACTCATCACTGAGTCCACATCATATCTCACACTCATGACTGAGTCCACATCATCTGTCACACTCATCACCGTATCCACATCATCTGTCACACTCATCACCGAGTCCACATCCCCTATCACACTCATCACCAAGTCCACATCATCTGTCACGCTCATCCCTGAGTCCACATCATCTGTCACACTCATCTCCGAGTCCACATCATCTGTCACACTCATCACCGAGTCCACATCATCTGTCACACTCATCACTGAGTCCACATCATCTGTCACACTCATCACCGAGTCCACATCATCTGTCACACTCATCACCGAGTCCACATCATCTCTCACACTCATGACTGAGTCCACATCATCTGTCACACTCATCACCGTATCCACATCATCTGTCACACTCATCACCAAGTCCACATCATCTGTCACGCTCATCCCTGAGTCCACATCATCTGTCACACTCATCTCCGAGTCCACATCATCTGTCACACTCATCACCGAGTCCACATCATCAGTCACACTCATCACTGAGTCCACATAATCTCTCACACTCATCACTGAGTCCACATCATGTCACGCTCATCACCGAGTCCACATCCCCTATCACGCTCATCACCGAGTCCACATCCCCTATCACACTCATCACTGAGTCCACATCATCTGTCATGCTCATCACTGATTCCACATCATATGTCACACTCATCAATGAGTCCACATCATCTCTCACACTCATCACCGAGTCCACATCCCCTATCACGCTCATCACCGAGTCCACATCCCCTATCACACTCATCACTGAGTCCACATCATCTGTCACACTCATCACCGAGTCCACATCATCTGTCACACTCATCACCGAGTCCACATCATCTGTCACACTCATCACTGAGTCCACATCATGTCACACTCATCACCGAGTCCACATCCCCTATCACGCTCATCACCGAGTCCACATCCCCTATCACACTCATCACTGAGTCCACATCATCTCTCACACTCATCGCTGAGTCCACATCATCTCTCACACTCATCGCTGAGTCCACATCATCTGTCACACTCATCACCGAGTCCACATCATCTGTCACACTCATCACCGAGTCCACATCATCTGTCACACTCATCACCGAGTCCACATCATCTGTCACACTTATCACCGACTACACATCATCTGTCACACTCATCACTGAGTCCACATCATCTCTCGCACTCATCACCGAGTCCACATCCCATCTCACACTCATCACTGAGTCCACATCATCTGTCACACTCATCACCGAGTCCACATCCCCTATCACACTCATCACCGAGTCCACATCATCTGTCACATTCATCACTGAGTCCACATCATCTGTCACGCTCATCACTGAGTCCACATCATCTGTCATACTCATCACCGAGTCCACATCCCCTATCACACTCATCACCAAGTCCACATCATCTGTCACACTCATCACTGAGTCCACATCATCTGTCACGCTCATCACCGAGTCCACATCATCTGTCACACTCATCACTGAGTCCACATCATCTCTCACACTCATCACTGAGTCCACATCATCTCTCACACTCATCACTTAGTCCACATCATCTCTCGCACTCATCACCGAGTCCACATCATCTGTCACACTCATCACCGAGTCCACATCCCCTATCACACTCATCACCGAGTCCACATCATCTGTCACATTCATCACTGAGTCCACATCATCTGTCACGCTCATCACTGAGTCCACATCATCTGTCATACTCATCTCCGAGTCCACATCCCCTATCACACTCATCACCAAGTCCACATCATCTGTCACACTCATCACTGAGTCCACATTATCTGTCACACTCATCACCGAGTCCACATCATCTGTCACGCTCATCACTGAGTCCACATCATCTGTCACACTCATCACCGAGTCCACATCCCCTATCACACTCATCACCAAGTCCACATCATCTGTCACGCTCATCACTGAGTCCACATCATCTGTCACACTCATCACCGTGTCCACATCATCTGTCACATTCATCACTGAGTCCACATCATCTCTCACACTCATCACTGAGTCCACATCATCTCTCACACTCATCACTGAGTCCACATCATCTCTCGCACTCATCACCGAGTCCACATCATCTGTCACACTCATCACTGAGTCCACATCATCTGTCACACTCATCACCGAGTCCACATCCCCTATCACACTCATCACCGAGTCCACATCATCTGTCACATTCATCACTGAGTCCACATCATCTGTCACGCTCATCACTGAGTCCACATCATCTGCCACACTCATCACCGAGTCCACATCCCCTATCACACTCATCACCAAGTCCACATCATCTGTCACACTCATCACTGAGTCCACATCATCTGTCACACTCATCACCGAGTCCACATCATCTGTCACACTCATCACTGAGTCCACATCATCTGTCACACTCATCACCGAGTCCACATCATCTGTCACACATCAGAGTCCACATCATCTGTCACACTCATCACCGAGTCCACATCCCCTATCACACTCATCACCAAGTCCACATCATCTGTCACGCTCATCACTGAGTCCACATCATCTGTCACGCTCATCACTGAGTCCACATCATCTGTCACACTCATCACCGAGTCCACATCATCTGTCACACTCATCACTGAGTCCACATCATCTCTCGCACTCATCACCGAGTCCACATCCCCTATCACACTCATCACCGAGTCCACATCATCTGTCACATTCATCACTGAGTCCACATCATCTGTCACGCTCATCACTGAGTCCACATCATCTGCCACACTCATCACCGAGTCCACATCCCCTATCACACTCATCACCAAGTCCACATCCCCTATCACACTCATCACCAAGTCCACATCATCTGTCACGCTCATCACTGAGTCCACATCATCTGTCACGCTCATCACTGAGTCCACATCATCTGTCACACTCATCACCGAGTCCACATCATCTGTCACACTCATCACCGAGTCCACATCCCCTATCACACTCATCACCGAGTCCACATCATCTGTCACATTCATCACTGAGTCCACATCATCTGTCACGCTCATCACTGAGTCCACATCATCTGTCATACTCATCACCGAGTCCACATCCCCTATCACACTCATCACCAAGTCCACATCATCTGTCACACTCATCACTGAGTCCACATTATCTGTCACACTCATCACAGAGTCCACATCATCTGTCACGCTCATCACTGAGTCCACATCATCTGTCACACTCATCACCGAGTCCACATCCCCTATCACACTCATCACCAAGTCCACATCATCTGTCACGCTCATCACTGAGTCCACATCATCTGTCACACTCATCACCGAGTCCACATCATCTGTCACACTCATCACTGAGTCCACATCATATCTCACACTCATCACTGAGTCCACATCATCTCTCACACTCATCACTGAGTCCACATCATCTCTCGCACTCATCACCGAGTCCACATCATCTGTCACACTCATCACTGAGTCCACATCATCTGTCACACTCATCACCGAGTCCACATCCCCTATCACACTCATCACCGAGTCCACATCATCTGTCACATTCATCACTGAGTCCACATCATCTGTCACGCTCATCACTGAGTCCACATCATCTGTCACACTCATCACCGAGTCCACATCCCCTATCACACTCATCACCAAGTCCACATCATCTGTCACACTCATCACTGAGTCCACATCATCTGTCACACTCATCACCGAGACCACATCATCTGTCACACTCATCACTGAATCCACATCATCTGTCACACTCATCACCGAGTCCACATCATCTGTCACACATCACTGAGTCCACATCATCTGTCACACTCATCACCGAGTCCACATCCCCTATCACACTCATCACCAAGTCCACATCATCTGTCACGCTCATCACTGAGTCCACATCATCTGTCACGCTCATCACTGAGTCCACATCATCTGTCACACTCATCACCGAGTCCACATCATCTGTCACACTCATCACTGAGTCCACATCATCTCTCACACTCATCACTGAGTCCACATCATCTCTCACACTCATCACTGAGTCCACAAAATCTCTCGCACTCATCACCGAGTCCACATCATCTGTCACACTCATCACTGAGTCCACATCATCTGTCACACTCATCACCGAGTCCACATCCCCTATCACACTCATCACCGAGTCCACATCATCTGTCACATTCATCACTGAGTCCACATCATCTGTCACGCTCATCACTGAGTCCACATCATCTGTCATACTCATCACCGAGTCCACATCCCCTATCACACTCATCACCGAGTCCACATCATCTGTCACACTCATCACTGAGTCCACATCATCTGTCACACTCATCACCGAGTCCACATCATCTGTCACACTCATCACTGAGTCCACATCATCTCTCACACTCATCACTGAGTCCACATCATCTCTCACACTCATCACTGAGTCCACATCATCTCTCGCACTCATCACCGAGTCCACATCATCTGTCACACTCATCACTGAGTCCACATCATCTGTCACACTCATCACCGAGTCCACATCCCCTATCACACTCATCACCGAGTCCACATCATCTGTCACATTCATCACTGAGTACACATCATCTGTCACGCTCATCACTGAGTCCACATCATCTCTCACACTCATCACCGAGTCCACATCCCCTATCACACTCATCACCAAGTCCACATCATCTGTCACACTCATCACTGAGTCCACATTATCTGTCACACTCATCACCGAGTCCACATCATCTGTCACGCTCATCACTGAGTCCACATCATCTGTCACACTCATCACCGAGTCCACATCCCCTATCACACTCATCACCAAGTCCACATCATCTGTCACACTCATCACTGAGTCCACATCATCTGTCACACTCATCACCGAGTCCACATCATCTGTCACACTCATCACTGAGTCCACATCATCTGTCACACTCATGACCGAGTCCACATCAGCTGTCACACTCATCACTGAGTCCACATCATCTGTCACACTCATCACCGAGTCCACATCCCCTATCACACTCATCACCAAGTCCACATCATCTCTCGCACTCATCACCGAGTCCACATCATCTGTCACACTCATCACTGAGTCCACATCATCTGTCACACTCATCACCGAGTCCACATCCCCTATCACACTCATCACCAAGTCCACATCATCTGTCACACTCATCACTGAGTCCACATCATCTGTCACACTCATCACCGAGTCCACATCATCTGTCACACTCATCACTGAGTCCACATCATCTGTCACACTCATCACCGAGTCCACATCATCTGTCACACATCAGAGTCCACATCATCTGTCACACTCATCACCGAGTCCACATCCCCTATCACACTCATCACCAAGTCCACATCATCTGTCACGCTCATCACTGAGTCCACATCATCTGTCACGCTCATCACTGAGTCCACATCATCTGTCACACTCATCACCGAGTCCACATCATCTGTCACACTCATCACTGAGTCCACATCATCTCTCGCACTCATCACCGAGTCCACATCCCCTATCACACTCATCACCGAGTCCACATCATCTGTCACATTCATCACTGAGTCCACATCATCTGTCACGCTCATCACTGAGTCCACATCATCTGCCACACTCATCACCGAGTCCACATCCCCTATCACACTCATCACCAAGTCCACATCCCCTATCACACTCATCACCAAGTCCACATCATCTGTCACGCTCATCACTGAGTCCACATCATCTGTCACGCTCATCACTGAGTCCACATCATCTGTCACACTCATCACCGAGTCCACATCATCTGTCACACTCATCACCGAGTCCACATCCCCTATCACACTCATCACCGAGTCCACATCATCTGTCACATTCATCACTGAGTCCACATCATCTGTCACGCTCATCACTGAGTCCACATCATCTGTCATACTCATCACCGAGTCCACATCCCCTATCACACTCATCACCAAGTCCACATCATCTGTCACACTCATCACTGAGTCCACATTATCTGTCACACTCATCACAGAGTCCACATCATCTGTCACGCTCATCACTGAGTCCACATCATCTGTCACACTCATCACCGAGTCCACATCCCCTATCACACTCATCACCAAGTCCACATCATCTGTCACGCTCATCACTGAGTCCACATCATCTGTCACACTCATCACCGAGTCCACATCATCTGTCACACTCATCACTGAGTCCACATCATATCTCACACTCATCACTGAGTCCACATCATCTCTCACACTCATCACTGAGTCCACATCATCTCTCGCACTCATCACCGAGTCCACATCATCTGTCACACTCATCACTGAGTCCACATCATCTGTCACACTCATCACCGAGTCCACATCCCCTATCACACTCATCACCGAGTCCACATCATCTGTCACATTCATCACTGAGTCCACATCATCTGTCACGCTCATCACTGAGTCCACATCATCTGTCACACTCATCACCGAGTCCACATCCCCTATCACACTCATCACCAAGTCCACATCATCTGTCACACTCATCACTGAGTCCACATCATCTGTCACACTCATCACCGAGACCACATCATCTGTCACACTCATCACTGAATCCACATCATCTGTCACACTCATCACCGAGTCCACATCATCTGTCACACATCACTGAGTCCACATCATCTGTCACACTCATCACCGAGTCCACATCCCCTATCACACTCATCACCAAGTCCACATCATCTGTCACGCTCATCACTGAGTCCACATCATCTGTCACGCTCATCACTGAGTCCACATCATCTGTCACACTCATCACCGAGTCCACATCATCTGTCACACTCATCACTGAGTCCACATCATCTCTCACACTCATCACTGAGTCCACATCATCTCTCACACTCATCACTGAGTCCACAAAATCTCTCGCACTCATCACCGAGTCCACATCATCTGTCACACTCATCACTGAGTCCACATCATCTGTCACACTCATCACCGAGTCCACATCCCCTATCACACTCATCACCGAGTCCACATCATCTGTCACATTCATCACTGAGTCCACATCATCTGTCACGCTCATCACTGAGTCCACATCATCTGTCATACTCATCACCGAGTCCACATCCCCTATCACACTCATCACCGAGTCCACATCATCTGTCACACTCATCACTGAGTCCACATCATCTGTCACACTCATCACCGAGTCCACATCATCTGTCACACTCATCACTGAGTCCACATCATCTCTCACACTCATCACTGAGTCCACATCATCTCTCACACTCATCACTGAGTCCACATCATCTCTCGCACTCATCACGGAGTCCACATCATCTGTCACACTCATCACTGAGTCCACATCATCTGTCACACTCATCACCGAGTCCACATCCCCTATCACACTCATCACCGAGTCCACATCATCTGTCACATTCATCACTGAGTACACATCATCTGTCACGCTCATCACTGAGTCCACATCATCTCTCACACTCATCACCGAGTCCACATCCCCTATCACACTCATCACCAAGTCCACATCATCTGTCACACTCATCACTGAGTCCACATTATCTGTCACACTCATCACCGAGTCCACATCATCTGTCACGCTCATCACTGAGTCCACATCATCTGTCACACTCATCACCGAGTCCACATCCCCTATCACACTCATCACCAAGTCCACATCATCTGTCACACTCATCACTGAGTCCACATCATCTGTCACACTCATCACCGAGTCCACATCATCTGTCACACTCATCACTGAGTCCACATCATCTGTCACACTCATGACCGAGTCCACATCAGCTGTCACACTCATCACTGAGTCCACATCATCTGTCACACTCATCACCGAGTCCACATCCCCTATCACACTCATCACCAAGTCCACATCATCTCTCGCACTCATCACCGAGTCCACATCATCTGTCACACTCATCACTGAGTCCACATCATCTGTCACACTCATCACCGAGTCCACATCCCCTATCACACTCATCACCGAGTCCACATCATCTGTCACATTCATCACTGAGTCCACATCATCTGTCACGCTCATCACTAAGTCCACATCATCTGTCACACTCATCACCGAGTCCACATCCCCTATCACACTCATCACCAAGTCCACATCATCTCTCGCACTCATCACCGAGTCCACATCATCTGTCACACTCATCACCGAGTCCACATCATCTGTCACGCTCATCACTGAGTCCACATCATCTGTCACACTCATCACCGAGTCCACATCCCCTATCACACTCATCACCAAGTCCACATCATCTGTCACACTCATCACTGAGTCCACATCATCTGTCACACTCATCACCGAGTCCACATCATCTGTCACACTCATCACTGAGTCCACATCATCTGTCACACTCATCACTGAGTCCACATTATCTGTCACACTCATCACCGAGTCCACATCATCTGTCAAGCTCATCACTGAGTCCACATCATCTGTCACACTCATCACCGAGTCCACATCCCCTATCACACTCATCACCAAGTCCACATCATCTGTCACACTCATCACTGAGTCCACATCATCTGTCACACTCATCACCGAGTCCACATCATCTGTCACACTCATCACTGAGTCCACATCATCTGTCACACTCATCACCGAGTCCACATCAGCTGTCACACTCATCACTGAGTCCACATCATCTGTCACACTCATCACCGAGTCCACATCCCCTATCACACTCATCACCAAGTCCACATCATCTCTTGCACTCATCACCGAGTCCACATCATCTGTCACACTCATCACTGAGTCCACATCATCTGTCACACTCATCACCGAGTCCACATCCCCTATCACACTCATCACCGAGTCCACATCATCTGTCACATTCATCACTGAGTCCACATCATCTGTCACGCTCATCACTAAGTCCACATCATCTGTCACACTCATCACCGAGTCCACATCCCCTATCACACTCATCACTGAGTCCACATCATCTCTCACACTCATCACTGAGTCCACATCATCTCTCGCACTCATCACCGAGTCCACATCATCTGTCACACTCATCACTGAGTCCACATCATCTGTCACACTCATCACCGAGTCCACATCCCCTATCACACTCATCACCGAGTCCACATCATCTGTCACATTCATCACTGAGTCCACCTCATCTGTCACGCTCATCACTGAGTCCACATCATCTGTCATACTCATCACCGAGTCCACATCCCCTATCACACTCATCACCAAGTCCACATCATCTGTCACACTCATCACTGAGTCCACATCATCTGTCACACTCATCACCGAGTCCACATCATCTGTCACACTCATCACTGAGTCCACATCATCTCTCACACTCATCACTGAGTCCACATCATCTCTCGCACTCATCACCGAGTCCACATCATCTGTCACACTCATCACTGTGTCCACATCATCTGTCACACTCATCACCGAGTCCACATCCCCTATCACACTCATCACCGAGTCCACATCATCTGTCACATTCATCACTGAGTACACATCATCTGTCACACTCATCACTGAGTCCACATCATCTCTCACACTCATCACCGAGTCCACATCCCCTATCACACTCATCACCAAGTCCACATCATCTGTCACACTCATCACTGAGTCCACATTATCTGTCACACTCATCACCGAGTCCACATCATCTGTCACGCTCATCACTGAGTCCACATCATCTGTCACACTCATCACCGAGTCCACATCCCCTATCACACTCATCACCAAGTCCACATCATCTGTCACACTCATCACTGAGTCCACATCATCTGTCACACTCATCACCGAGTCCACATCATCTGTCACACTCATCACTGAGTCCACATCATCTGTCACACTCATCACCGAGTCCACATCAGCTGTCACACTCATCACTGAGTCCACATCATCTGTCACACTCATCATCGAGTCCACATCCCCTATCACACTCATCACCAAGTCCACATCATCTCTCGCACTCATCACCGAGTCCACATCATCTGTCACACTCATCACTGAGTCCACATCATCTGTCACACTCATCACCGAGTCCACATCCCCTATCACACTCATCACCGAGTCCACATCATCTGTCACATTCATCACTGAGTCCACATCATCTGTCACGCTCATCACTAAGTCCCCATCATCTGTCACACTCATCACCGAGTCCATATCCCCTATCACACTCATCAACGAGTCCACATCATCTGTCACACTCATCACTGAGTCCACATTATCTGTCACACTCATCACCGAGTCCACATCATCTGTCACACTCATCACTGAGTCCACATCATCTCTCACACTCATCACCGAGTCCACATCATCTGTCACACTCATCACTGAGTCCACAACATCTGTCACGCTCATCACTGAGTCCACATCATCTGTCACACTCATCACCGAGTCCACATCCCCTATCACACTCATCACCAAGTCCACATCATCTGTCACACTCATCACTGAGTTCACATCATCTGTCACGCTCATCACTGAGTCCACATCATCTGTCACACTCATCACCGAGTCCACATCCCCTATCACACTCATCACCAAGTCCACATCATCTGTCACGCTCATCACTGAGTCCACATCATCTGTCACACTCATCAACGAGTCCACATCATCTGTCATACTCATCACCGAGTCCACATCCCTTATCACACACATCACTGAGTCCACATCATCTGTCACGCTCATCACTGAGTCCACATCATCTTTCACACTCATCACCGAGTCCACATCATCTGTCACACTCATCACTGAGTCCACATCATCTCTCACACTCATCACTGAGTCCACATCATCTCTCACACTCATCACCGAGTCCACATCATCTGTCACACTCATCACTGAGTCCACACCATCTGTCACACTCATCACTGAGTCCACATCATCTGTCACACTCATCACCGAGTCCACATCATCTGTCACACTCATCACTGAGTCCACATCATCTCTCACACTCATCACTGAGTCCACATCATCTCTCACACTCATCACTGAGTCCACATCATCTCTCGCACTCATCACCGAGTCCACATCATCTGTCACACTCATCACTGAGTCCACATCATCTGTCACACTCATCACCGAGTCCACATCCCCTATCACACTCATCACCGAGTCCACATCATCTGTCACGCTCATCACTGAGTCCACATCATCTGTCACACTCATCACCGAGTCCACATCCCCTATCACACTCATCACCAAGTCCACATCATCTGTCACACTCATCACTGATTCCACATTATCTGTCACACTCATCACCGAGTCCACATCATTTGTCACACTCATCACTGAGTCCACATCATCTCTCACACTCATCACCGAGTCCACATCATCTGTCTCACTCATCACTGAGTCCACATCATCTGTCACGCTCATCACTGAGTCCACATCATCTGTCACACTCATCACCGTGTCCACATCCCCTATCACACTCATCACCAAGTCCACATCATCTGTCACGCTCATCACCGAGTCCACATCATCTGTCACACTCATCAACGAGTCCACATCATCTGTCACACTCATCACCGAGTCCACAGCCCCTATCGCACACATCACTGAGTCCACATCATCTGTCAGGCTCATCACTGAGTCCACATCATCTGTCACACTCATCACCGAGTCCTCATCATCTGTCACACTCATCACTGAGTCCACATCATGTCACGCTCATCACCGAGTCCACATCCCCTATCACGCTCATCACCGAGTCCACATCCCCTATCACACTCATCACTGAGTCCACATCATCTGTCATGCTCATCACTGAGTCCACATCATCTCTCACACTCATCACTGAGTCCACATCATGTCACGCTCATCACCGAGTCCACATCCCCTATCACGCTCATCACCGAGTCCACATCCCCTATCACATTCATTACTGAGTCCACATCATCTCTCACACTCATCGCTGAGTCCACATCATCTCTCACACTCATCGCTGTGTCCACATCATCTGTCACACTCATCACCGAGTCCACATCATCTGTCACACTCATCACCGAGTCCACATCATCTGTCACACTCATCACCGAGTCCACATCATCTGTCACACTCATCACTGGGTGACATCATCTGTCACACATCACCGAGTCCACATCCCCTATCACACTTATCACTGAGTCCACATCATCTGTCACGCTCATCACTGAGTCCATATCATCTGTCACACTCATCACCGAGTCCACATCATCTGTCACACTCAAAACTGAGTCCACATCAGCTCTCACACTCATCACTGAGTCCACATCATCTCTCACACTCATCACCGAGTCCACATCATCTGTCACACTCATCACTGAGTCCACATCATCTGTCAAGCTCATCACTGAGTAAACATCATCTCTCACACTCATCACTGAGTCCAAATCATCTCTCACACTCATCACCAAGTCCACATCATCTATCACACTCATCACTGAGTCCACATCTCTCACACTCATCACTGAGTCCACATCTCTCACACTCATCACTGAGTCCACATCATCTGTCATGCTCAAACCTGAGTCCACATCCCCTATCACACTCATCACTGAGTCCACATCATCTGTCACACTCATCACTGAGTCCACATCATCTGTCACACTCATCACTGAGTCCACATCATGTCACGCTCATCACCGAGTCCACATCCCCTATCACGCTCATCACCGAGTCCACATCCCCTATCACACTCATCACTGAGTCCACATCATCTGTCATGCTCATCATTGAGTCCACATCATCTGTCACACTCATCAATGAGTCCACATCATCTCTCACACTCATCACTGAGTCCACATCATGTCACGCTCATCACCGAGTCCACATCCCCTATCACGCTCATCACCGAGTCCACATCCCCTATCACATTCATTACTGAGTCCACATCATCTCTCACACTCATCGCTGAGTCCACATCATCTCTCACACTCATCGCTGAGTCCACATCATCTGTCACACTCATCACCGAGTCCACATCATCTGTCACACTCATCACCGAGTCCACATCATCTGTCACACTCATCACCGAGTCCACATCATCTGTCACACTCATCACTGAGTCCACATCATCTCTCACACTCATCACTGAGTCCACATCATCTGTCACACTCATCACCGAGTCCACATCCCCTATCACACTCATCACTGAGTCCACATCATCTGTCACGCTCATCACTGAGTCCACATCATCTGTCACGCTCATCACTGAGTCCACATCATCTGTCACACTCATCACCGAGTCCACATCATCTGTCACACTCATCACTGAGTCCACATCATCTCTCACACTCATCACTGAGTCCACATCATCTCTCACACTCATCACTGAGTCCACATCATCTCTCGCACTCATCACCGAGTCCACATCCCCTATCACGCTCATGACCGAGTCCACATCCCCTATCACACTCATCACTGAGTCCCCATCATCTGTCACACTCATCACCGAGTCCACATCATGTCACGCTCATCACCGAGTCCATATCCCCTATCACGCTCATCACCGAGTCCACATCCCCTATCACATTCATTACTGAGTCCACATCATGTCTCACACTCATCGCTGAGTCCAAATCATCTCTCACACTCATCGCTGAGTCCACATCATCTGTCAAACTCATCACCGAGTCCACATCATCTGTCACACTCATCACCGAGTCCACATCATCTGTCACACTCATCACCGAGTCCACATCATCTGTCACACTCATCACTGAGTCCACATCATCTCTCATACTCATCACTGAGTCGACATCATCTGTCACGCTCATCACTGAGTCCACATCATCTGTCATACTCATCACCGAGTCCACATCCCCTATCACACTCATCACCAAGTCCACATCATCTGTCACACTCATCACTGAGTCCACATCATCTGTCACACTCATCACCGAGTCCACATCATCTGTCACACTCATCACTGAGTCCACATCATCTCTCACACTCATCACTGAGTCCACATCATCTCTCGCACTCATCACCGAGTCCACATCATCTGTCACACTCATCACTGTGTCCACATCATCTGTCACACTCATCACCGAGTCCACATCCCCTATCACACTCATCACCGAGTCCACATCATCTGTCACATTCATCACTGAGTACACATCATCTGTCACACTCATCACTGAGTCCACATCATCTCTCACACTCATCACCGAGTCCACATCCCCTATCACACTCATCACCAAGTCCACATCATCTGTCACACTCATCACTGAGTCCACATTATCTGTCACACTCATCACCGAGTCCACATCATCTGTCACGCTCATCACTGAGTCCACATCATCTGTCACACTCATCACCGAGTCCACATCCCCTATCACACTCATCACCAAGTCCACATCATCTGTCACACTCATCACTGAGTCCACATCATCTGTCACACTCATCACCGAGTCCACATCATCTGTCACACTCATCACTGAGTCCACATCATCTGTCACACTCATCACCGAGTCCACATCAGCTGTCACACTCATCACTGAGTCCACATCATCTGTCACACTCATCATCGAGTCCACATCCCCTATCACACTCATCACCAAGTCCACATCATCTCTCGCACTCATCACCGAGTCCACATCATCTGTCACACTCATCACTGAGTCCACATCATCTGTCACACTCATCACCGAGTCCACATCCCCTATCACACTCATCACCGAGTCCACATCATCTGTCACATTCATCACTGAGTCCACATCATCTGTCACGCTCATCACTAAGTCCCCATCATCTGTCACACTCATCACCGAGTCCATATCCCCTATCACACTCATCAACGAGTCCACATCATCTGTCACACTCATCACTGAGTCCACATTATCTGTCACACTCATCACCGAGTCCACATCATCTGTCACACTCATCACTGAGTCCACATCATCTCTCACACTCATCACCGAGTCCACATCATCTGTCACACTCATCACTGAGTCCACAACATCTGTCACGCTCATCACTGAGTCCACATCATCTGTCACACTCATCACCGAGTCCACATCCCCTATCACACTCATCACCAAGTCCACATCATCTGTCACACTCATCACTGAGTTCACATCATCTGTCACGCTCATCACTGAGTCCACATCATCTGTCACACTCATCACCGAGTCCACATCCCCTATCACACTCATCACCAAGTCCACATCATCTGTCACGCTCATCACTGAGTCCACATCATCTGTCACACTCATCAACGAGTCCACATCATCTGTCATACTCATCACCGAGTCCACATCCCTTATCACACACATCACTGAGTCCACATCATCTGTCACGCTCATCACTGAGTCCACATCATCTTTCACACTCATCACCGAGTCCACATCATCTGTCACACTCATCACTGAGTCCACATCATCTCTCACACTCATCACTGAGTCCACATCATCTCTCACACTCATCACCGAGTCCACATCATCTGTCACACTCATCACTGAGTCCACACCATCTGTCACACTCATCACTGAGTCCACATCATCTGTCACACTCATCACCGAGTCCACATCATCTGTCACACTCATCACTGAGTCCACATCATCTCTCACACTCATCACTGAGTCCACATCATCTCTCACACTCATCACTGAGTCCACATCATCTCTCGCACTCATCACCGAGTCCACATCATCTGTCACACTCATCACTGAGTCCACATCATCTGTCACACTCATCACCGAGTCCACATCCCCTATCACACTCATCACCGAGTCCACATCATCTGTCACGCTCATCACTGAGTCCACATCATCTGTCACACTCATCACCGAGTCCACATCCCCTATCACACTCATCACCAAGTCCACATCATCTGTCACACTCATCACTGATTCCACATTATCTGTCACACTCATCACCGAGTCCACATCATTTGTCACACTCATCACTGAGTCCACATCATCTCTCACACTCATCACCGAGTCCACATCATCTGTCTCACTCATCACTGAGTCCACATCATCTGTCACGCTCATCACTGAGTCCACATCATCTGTCACACTCATCACCGTGTCCACATCCCCTATCACACTCATCACCAAGTCCACATCATCTGTCACGCTCATCACCGAGTCCACATCATCTGTCACACTCATCAACGAGTCCACATCATCTGTCACACTCATCACCGAGTCCACAGCCCCTATCGCACACATCACTGAGTCCACATCATCTGTCAGGCTCATCACTGAGTCCACATCATCTGTCACACTCATCACCGAGTCCTCATCATCTGTCACACTCATCACTGAGTCCACATCATGTCACGCTCATCACCGAGTCCACATCCCCTATCACGCTCATCACCGAGTCCACATCCCCTATCACACTCATCACTGAGTCCACATCATCTGTCATGCTCATCACTGAGTCCACATCATCTCTCACACTCATCACTGAGTCCACATCATGTCACGCTCATCACCGAGTCCACATCCCCTATCACGCTCATCACCGAGTCCACATCCCCTATCACATTCATTACTGAGTCCACATCATCTCTCACACTCATCGCTGAGTCCACATCATCTCTCACACTCATCGCTGTGTCCACATCATCTGTCACACTCATCACCGAGTCCACATCATCTGTCACACTCATCACCGAGTCCACATCATCTGTCACACTCATCACCGAGTCCACATCATCTGTCACACTCATCACTGGGTGACATCATCTGTCACACATCACCGAGTCCACATCCCCTATCACACTTATCACTGAGTCCACATCATCTGTCACGCTCATCACTGAGTCCATATCATCTGTCACACTCATCACCGAGTCCACATCATCTGTCACACTCAAAACTGAGTCCACATCAGCTCTCACACTCATCACTGAGTCCACATCATCTCTCACACTCATCACCGAGTCCACATCATCTGTCACACTCATCACTGAGTCCACATCATCTGTCAAGCTCATCACTGAGTAAACATCATCTCTCACACTCATCACTGAGTCCAAATCATCTCTCACACTCATCACCAAGTCCACATCATCTATCACACTCATCACTGAGTCCACATCTCTCACACTCATCACTGAGTCCACATCTCTCACACTCATCACTGAGTCCACATCATCTGTCATGCTCAAACCTGAGTCCACATCCCCTATCACACTCATCACTGAGTCCACATCATCTGTCACACTCATCACTGAGTCCACATCATCTGTCACACTCATCACTGAGTCCACATCATGTCACGCTCATCACCGAGTCCACATCCCCTATCACGCTCATCACCGAGTCCACATCCCCTATCACACTCATCACTGAGTCCACATCATCTGTCATGCTCATCATTGAGTCCACATCATCTGTCACACTCATCAATGAGTCCACATCATCTCTCACACTCATCACTGAGTCCACATCATGTCACGCTCATCACCGAGTCCACATCCCCTATCACGCTCATCACCGAGTCCACATCCCCTATCACATTCATTACTGAGTCCACATCATCTCTCACACTCATCGCTGAGTCCACATCATCTCTCACACTCATCGCTGAGTCCACATCATCTGTCACACTCATCACCGAGTCCACATCATCTGTCACACTCATCACCGAGTCCACATCATCTGTCACACTCATCACCGAGTCCACATCATCTGTCACACTCATCACTGAGTCCACATCATCTCTCACACTCATCACTGAGTCCACATCATCTGTCACACTCATCACCGAGTCCACATCCCCTATCACACTCATCACTGAGTCCACATCATCTGTCACGCTCATCACTGAGTCCACATCATCTGTCACGCTCATCACTGAGTCCACATCATCTGTCACACTCATCACCGAGTCCACATCATCTGTCACACTCATCACTGAGTCCACATCATCTCTCACACTCATCACTGAGTCCACATCATCTCTCACACTCATCACTGAGTCCACATCATCTCTCGCACTCATCACCGAGTCCACATCCCCTATCACGCTCATGACCGAGTCCACATCCCCTATCACACTCATCACTGAGTCCCCATCATCTGTCACACTCATCACCGAGTCCACATCATGTCACGCTCATCACCGAGTCCATATCCCCTATCACGCTCATCACCGAGTCCACATCCCCTATCACATTCATTACTGAGTCCACATCATGTCTCACACTCATCGCTGAGTCCAAATCATCTCTCACACTCATCGCTGAGTCCACATCATCTGTCAAACTCATCACCGAGTCCACATCATCTGTCACACTCATCACCGAGTCCACATCATCTGTCACACTCATCACCGAGTCCACATCATCTGTCACACTCATCACTGAGTCCACATCATCTCTCATACTCATCACTGAGTCGACATCATCTGTCACGCTCATCACTGAGTCCACATCATGTCACGCTCATCACCGAGTCCACATCCCCTATCACGCTCATCACCGAGTCCACATCCCCTATCACACTCATCACTGAGTCCACATCATCTGTCATGCTCATCACTGAGTCCACATCATCTGTCACACTCATCACTGAGTCCACATCATGTCACGCTCATCACCGAGTCCACATCCCCTATCACGCTCATCACCGAGTCCACATCCCCTATCACATTCATTACTGAGTCCACATCATCTGTCACACTCATCACTGAGTCCACATCATCTCTCACACTCATCACCGAGTCCACATCATCTGTCACACTCATCACTGAGTCCACAACATCTGTCACGCTCATCACTGAGTCCACATCATCTGTCACACTCATCACCGAGTCCACATCCCCTATCACACTCATCACCAAGTCCACATCATCTGTCACACTCATCACTGAGTTCACATCATCTGTCACGCTCATCACTGAGTCCACATCATCTGTCACACTCATCACCGAGTCCACATCCCCTATCACACTCATCACCAAGTCCACATCATCTGTCACGCTCATCACTGAGTCCACATCATCTGTCACACTCATCAACGAGTCCACATCATCTGTCATACTCATCACCGAGTCCACATCCCTTATCACACACATCACTGAGTCCACATCATCTGTCACGCTCATCACTGAGTCCACATCATCTTTCACACTCATCACCGAGTCCACATCATCTGTCACACTCATCACTGAGTCCACATCATCTCTCACACTCATCACTGAGTCCACATCATCTCTCACACTCATCACCGAGTCCACATCATCTGTCACACTCATCACTGAGTCCACACCATCTGTCACACTCATCACTGAGTCCACATCATCTGTCACACTCATCACCGAGTCCACATCATCTGTCACACTCATCACTGAGTCCACATCATCTCTCACACTCATCACTGAGTCCACATCATCTCTCACACTCATCACTGAGTCCACATCATCTCTCGCACTCATCACCGAGTCCACATCATCTGTCACACTCATCACTGAGTCCACATCATCTGTCACACTCATCACCGAGTCCACATCCCCTATCACACTCATCACCGAGTCCACATCATCTGTCACGCTCATCACTGAGTCCACATCATCTGTCACACTCATCACCGAGTCCACATCCCCTATCACACTCATCACCAAGTCCACATCATCTGTCACACTCATCACTGATTCCACATTATCTGTCACACTCATCACCGAGTCCACATCATTTGTCACACTCATCACTGAGTCCACATCATCTCTCACACTCATCACCGAGTCCACATCATCTGTCTCACTCATCACTGAGTCCACATCATCTGTCACGCTCATCACTGAGTCCACATCATCTGTCACACTCATCACCGTGTCCACATCCCCTATCACACTCATCACCAAGTCCACATCATCTGTCACGCTCATCACCGAGTCCACATCATCTGTCACACTCATCAACGAGTCCACATCATCTGTCACACTCATCACCGAGTCCACAGCCCCTATCGCACACATCACTGAGTCCACATCATCTGTCAGGCTCATCACTGAGTCCACATCATCTGTCACACTCATCACCGAGTCCTCATCATCTGTCACACTCATCACTGAGTCCACATCATGTCACGCTCATCACCGAGTCCACATCCCCTATCACGCTCATCACCGAGTCCACATCCCCTATCACACTCATCACTGAGTCCACATCATCTGTCATGCTCATCACTGAGTCCACATCATCTCTCACACTCATCACTGAGTCCACATCATGTCACGCTCATCACCGAGTCCACATCCCCTATCACGCTCATCACCGAGTCCACATCCCCTATCACATTCATTACTGAGTCCACATCATCTCTCACACTCATCGCTGAGTCCACATCATCTCTCACACTCATCGCTGTGTCCACATCATCTGTCACACTCATCACCGAGTCCACATCATCTGTCACACTCATCACCGAGTCCACATCATCTGTCACACTCATCACCGAGTCCACATCATCTGTCACACTCATCACTGGGTGACATCATCTGTCACACATCACCGAGTCCACATCCCCTATCACACTTATCACTGAGTCCACATCATCTGTCACGCTCATCACTGAGTCCATATCATCTGTCACACTCATCACCGAGTCCACATCATCTGTCACACTCAAAACTGAGTCCACATCAGCTCTCACACTCATCACTGAGTCCACATCATCTCTCACACTCATCACCGAGTCCACATCATCTGTCACACTCATCACTGAGTCCACATCATCTGTCAAGCTCATCACTGAGTAAACATCATCTCTCACACTCATCACTGAGTCCAAATCATCTCTCACACTCATCACCAAGTCCACATCATCTATCACACTCATCACTGAGTCCACATCTCTCACACTCATCACTGAGTCCACATCTCTCACACTCATCACTGAGTCCACATCATCTGTCATGCTCAAACCTGAGTCCACATCCCCTATCACACTCATCACTGAGTCCACATCATCTGTCACACTCATCACTGAGTCCACATCATCTGTCACACTCATCACTGAGTCCACATCATGTCACGCTCATCACCGAGTCCACATCCCCTATCACGCTCATCACCGAGTCCACATCCCCTATCACACTCATCACTGAGTCCACATCATCTGTCATGCTCATCATTGAGTCCACATCATCTGTCACACTCATCAATGAGTCCACATCATCTCTCACACTCATCACTGAGTCCACATCATGTCACGCTCATCACCGAGTCCACATCCCCTATCACGCTCATCACCGAGTCCACATCCCCTATCACATTCATTACTGAGTCCACATCATCTCTCACACTCATCGCTGAGTCCACATCATCTCTCACACTCATCGCTGAGTCCACATCATCTGTCACACTCATCACCGAGTCCACATCATCTGTCACACTCATCACCGAGTCCACATCATCTGTCACACTCATCACCGAGTCCACATCATCTGTCACACTCATCACTGAGTCCACATCATCTCTCACACTCATCACTGAGTCCACATCATCTGTCACACTCATCACCGAGTCCACATCCCCTATCACACTCATCACTGAGTCCACATCATCTGTCACGCTCATCACTGAGTCCACATCATCTGTCACGCTCATCACTGAGTCCACATCATCTGTCACACTCATCACCGAGTCCACATCATCTGTCACACTCATCACTGAGTCCACATCATCTCTCACACTCATCACTGAGTCCACATCATCTCTCACACTCATCACTGAGTCCACATCATCTCTCGCACTCATCACCGAGTCCACATCCCCTATCACGCTCATGACCGAGTCCACATCCCCTATCACACTCATCACTGAGTCCCCATCATCTGTCACACTCATCACCGAGTCCACATCATGTCACGCTCATCACCGAGTCCACATCCCCTATCACGCTCATCACCGAGTCCACATCCCCTATCACATTCATTACTGAGTCCACATCATGTCTCACACTCATCGCTGAGTCCAAATCATCTCTCACACTCATCGCTGAGTCCACATCATCTGTCACACTCATCACCGAGTCCACATCATCTGTCACACTCATCACCGAGTCCACATCATCTGTCACACTCATCACCGAGTCCACATCATCTGTCACACTCATCACTGAGTCCACATCATCTCTCATACTCATCACTGAGTCGACATCATCTGTCACGCTCATCACTGAGTCCACATCATGTCACGCTCATCACCGAGTCCACATCCCCTATCACGCTCATCACCGAGTCCACATCCCCTATCACACTCATCACTGAGTCCACATCATCTGTCATGCTCATCACTGAGTCCACATCATCTGTCACACTCATCACTGAGTCCACATCATGTCACGCTCATCACCGAGTCCACATCCCCTATCACGCTCATCACCGAGTCCACATCCCCTATCACATTCATTACTGAGTCCACATCATCTCTCACACTCATCGCTGAGTCCACATCATCTCTCACACTCATCGCTGAGTCCACATCATCTGTCACACTCATCACCGAGTCCACATCATCTGTCACACTCATCACCGAGTCCACATCATCTGTCACACTCATCACCGAGTCCACATCATCTGTCACACTCATCACCGAGTCCACATCATCTGTCACACTCATCACTGAGTCCACATCATCTGTCACACTCATCACCGAGTCCACATCAGCTGTCACACTCATCACTGAGTCCACATCATCTGTCACACTCATCATCGAGTCCACATCCCCTATCACACTCATCACCAAGTCCACATCATCTCTCGCACTCATCACCGAGTCCACATCATCTGTCACACTCATCACTGAGTCCACATCATCTGTCACACTCATCACCGAGTCCACATCCCCTATCACACTCATCACCGAGTCCACATCATCTGTCACATTCATCACTGAGTCCACATCATCTGTCACGCTCATCACTAAGTCCCCATCATCTGTCACACTCATCACCGAGTCCATATCCCCTATCACACTCATCAACGAGTCCACATCATCTGTCACACTCATCACTGAGTCCACATTATCTGTCACACTCATCACCGAGTCCACATCATCTGTCACACTCATCACTGAGTCCACATCATCTCTCACACTCATCACCGAGTCCACATCATCTGTCACACTCATCACTGAGTCCACAACATCTGTCACGCTCATCACTGAGTCCACATCATCTGTCACACTCATCACCGAGTCCACATCCCCTATCACACTCATCACCAAGTCCACATCATCTGTCACACTCATCACTGAGTTCACATCATCTGTCACGCTCATCACTGAGTCCACATCATCTGTCACACTCATCACCGAGTCCACATCCCCTATCACACTCATCACCAAGTCCACATCATCTGTCACGCTCATCACTGAGTCCACATCATCTGTCACACTCATCAACGAGTCCACATCATCTGTCACACTCATCACCGAGTCCACATCCCTTATCACACACATCACTGAGTCCACATCATCTGTCACGCTCATCACTGAGTCCACATCATCTTTCACACTCATCACCGAGTCCACATCATCTGTCACACTCATCACTGAGTCCACATCATCTCTCACACTCATCACTGAGTCCACATCATCTCTCACACTCATCACCGAGTCCACATCATCTGTCACACTCATCACTGAGTCCACACCATCTGTCACACTCATCACTGAGTCCACATCATCTGTCACACTCATCACCGAGTCCACATCATCTGTCACACTCATCACTGAGTCCACATCATCTCTCACACTCATCACTGAGTCCACATCATCTCTCACACTCATCACTGAGTCCACATCATCTCTCGCACTCATCACCGAGTCCACATCATCTGTCACACTCATCACTGAGTCCACATCATCTGTCACACTCATCACCGAGTCCACATCCCCTATCACACTCATCACCGAGTCCACATCATCTGTCACGCTCATCACTGAGTCCACATCATCTGTCACACTCATCACCGAGTCCACATCCCCTATCACACTCATCACCAAGTCCACATCATCTGTCACACTCATCACTGATTCCACATTATCTGTCACACTCATCACCGAGTCCACATCATTTGTCACACTCATCACTGAGTCCACATCATCTCTCACACTCATCACCGAGTCCACATCATCTGTCTCACTCATCACTGAGTCCACATCATCTGTCACGCTCATCACTGAGTCCACATCATCTGTCACACTCATCACCGTGTCCACATCCCCTATCACACTCATCACCAAGTCCACATCATCTGTCACGCTCATCACCGAGTCCACATCATCTGTCACACTCATCAACGAGTCCACATCATCTGTCACACTCATCACCGAGTCCACAGCCCCTATCGCACACATCACTGAGTCCACATCATCTGTCAGGCTCATCACTGAGTCCACATCATCTGTCACACTCATCACCGAGTCCTCATCATCTGTCACACTCATCACTGAGTCCACATCATGTCACGCTCATCACCGAGTCCACATCCCCTATCACGCTCATCACCGAGTCCACATCCCCTATCACACTCATCACTGAGTCCACATCATCTGTCATGCTCATCACTGAGTCCACATCATCTCTCACACTCATCACTGAGTCCACATCATGTCACGCTCATCACCGAGTCCACATCCCCTATCACGCTCATCACCGAGTCCACATCCCCTATCACATTCATTACTGAGTCCACATCATCTCTCACACTCATCGCTGAGTCCACATCATCTCTCACACTCATCGCTGTGTCCACATCATCTGTCACACTCATCACCGAGTCCACATCATCTGTCACACTCATCACCGAGTCCACATCATCTGTCACACTCATCACCGAGTCCACATCATCTGTCACACTCATCACTGGGTGACATCATCTGTCA
Source organism: Lampris megalopsis (assembly GCA_022114975.2). Lineage (NCBI taxonomy): Eukaryota > Metazoa > Chordata > Actinopteri > Lampriformes > Lampridae > Lampris > Lampris megalopsis. Next base: position 8,069,177 of record JAJHIY020000427.1, on the reverse strand, counting down.
CACATCACCGAGTCCACATCCCCTATCACACTCATCACTGAGTCCATATCATCTGTCACACTCATCACCGAGTCCACATCATCTGTCACACTCAAAACTGAGTCCACATCAGCTCTCACACTCATCACTGAGTCCACATCATCTCTCACACTCATCACCGAGTCCACATCATCTGTCACACTCATCACTGAGTCCACATCATCTGTCAAGCTCATCACTGAGTAAACATCATCTCTCACACTCATCACTGAGTCCAAATCATCTCTCACACTCATCACCAAGTCCACATCATCTATCACACTCATCACTGAGTCCACATCTCTCACACTCATCACTGAGTCCACATCTCTCACACTCATCACTGAGTCCACATCATCTGTCATGCTCAAAACTGAGTCCACATCCCCTATCACACTCATCACTGAGTCCACATCATCTGTCACACTCATCACTGAGTCCACATCATCTGTCACACTCATCACTGAGTCCACATCATGTCACGCTCATCACCGAGTCCACATCCCCTATCACGCTCATCACCGAGTCCACATCCCCTATCACACTCATCACTGAGTCCACATCATCTGTCATGCTCATCATTGAGTCCACATCATCTGTCACACTCATCACTGAGTCCACATCATGTCACGCTCATCACCGAGTCCACATCCCCTATCACGCTCATCACCGAGTCCACATCCCCTATCACACTCATCACTGAGTCCACATCATCTGTCATGCTCATCATTGAGTCCACATCATCTCTCACACTCATCACTGAGTCCACATCATGTCACGCTCATCACCGAGTCCACATCCCCTATCACGCTCATCACCGAGTCCACATCCCCTATCACATTCATTACTGAGTCCACATCATCTCTCACACTCATCACCAAGTCCACATCATCTATCACACTCATCACTGAGTCCACATCTCTCACACTCATCACTGAGTCCACATCTCTCACACTCATCACTGAGTCCACATCATCTGTCATGCTCAAAACTGAGTCCACATCCCCTATCACACTCATCACTGAGTCCACATCATCTGTCACACTCATCACTGAGTCCACATCATCTGTCACACTCATCACTGAGTCCACATCATGTCACGCTCATCACCGAGTCCACATCCCCTATCACGCTCATCACCGAGTCCACATCCCCTATCACACTCATCACTGAGTCCACATCATCTGTCATGCTCATCATTGAGTCCACATCATCTCTCACACTCATCACTGAGTCCACATCATGTCACGCTCATCACCGAGTCCACATCCCCTATCACGCTCATCACCGAGTCCACATCCCCTATCACATTCATTACTGAGTCCACATCATCTCTCACACTCATCGCTGAGTCCACATCATCTCTCACACTCATCGCTGAGTCCACATCATCTGTCACACTCATCACCGAGTCCACATCATCTGTCACACTCATCACCGAGTCCACATCATCTGTCACACTCATCACCGAGTCCACATCATCTGTCACACTCATCACTGAGTCCACATCATCTCTCACACTCATCACTGAGTCCACATCATCTGTCACACTCATCACCGAGTCCACATCCCCTATCACACTCATCACTGAGTCCACATCATCTGTCACGCTCATCACTGAGTCCACATCATCTGTCACGCTCATCACTGAGTCCACATCATCTGTCACACTCATCACCGAGTCCACATCATCTGTCACACTCATCACTGAGTCCACATCATCTCTCACACTCATCACTGAGTCCACATCATCTCTCACACTCATCACTGAGTCCACATCATCTCTCGCACTCATCACCGAGTCCACATCCCCTATCACGCTCATGACCGAGTCCACATCCCCTATCACACTCATCACTGAGTCCCCATCATCTGTCACACTCATCACCGAGTCCACATCATGTCACGCTCATCACCGAGTCCACATCCCCTATCACGCTCATCACCGAGTCCACATCCCCTATCACATTCATTACTGAGTCCACATCATGTCTCACACTCATCGCTGAGTCCAAATCATCTCTCACACTCATCGCTGAGTCCACATCATCTGTCACACTCATCACCGAGTCCACATCATCTGTCACACTCATCACCGAGTCCACATCATCTGTCACACTCATCACCGAGTCCACATCATCTGTCACACTCATCACTGAGTCCACATCATCTCTCATACTCATCACTGAGTCGACATCATCTGTCACGCTCATCACTGAGTCCACATCATGTCACGCTCATCACCGAGTCCACATCCCCTATCACGCTCATCACCGAGTCCACATCCCCTATCACACTCATCACTGAGTCCACATCATCTGTCATGCTCATCACTGAGTCCACATCATCTGTCACACTCATCACTGAGTCCACATCATGTCACGCTCATCACCGAGTCCACATCCCCTATCACGCTCATCACCGAGTCCACATCCCCTATCACATTCATTACTGAGTCCACATCATCTCTCACACTCATCGCTGAGTCCACATCATCTCTCACACTCATCGCTGAGTCCACATCATCTGTCACACTCATCACCGAGTCCACATCATCTGTCACACTCATCACCGAGTCCACATCATCTGTCACACTCATCACCGAGTCCACATCATCTGTCACACTCATCACTGGATGACATCATCTGTCACACATCACCGAGTCCACATCCCCTATCACACTTATCACTGAGTCCACATCATCTGTCACGCTCATCACTGAGTCCACATCATCTGTCACACTCATCACCGAGTCCACATCATCTGTCACACTCAAAACTGAGTCCACATCAGCTCTCACACTCATCACTGAATCCACATCATCTCTCACACTCATCACCGAGTCCACATCATCTGTCACACTCATCACTGAGTCCACATCATCTGTCACGCTCATCACTGAGTAAACATCATCTCTCACACTCATCACTGAGTCCAAATCATCTCTCACACTCATCACCAAGTCCACATCATCTATCACACTCATCACTGAGTCCACATCTCTCACACTCATCACTGAGTCCACATCTCTCACACTCATCACTGAGTCCACATCATCTGTCATGCTCAAAACTGAGTCCACATCCCCTATCACACTCATCACTGAGTCCCCATCATCTCTCACACTCATGACTGTGTCCACATCATCTGTCACACTCATCACTGAGTCCACATCATGTCACGCTCATCACCGAGTCCACATCCCCTATCACGCTCATCACCGAGTCCACATCACCTATCACACTCATCACTGAGTAAACATCATCTGTCATGCTCATCACTGAGTCCACATCATCTGTCACACTCATCACTGAGTCCACATCATCTCTCACACTCATCACTGAGTCCACATCATGTCACGCTCATCACCGAGTCCACATCCCCTATCACGCTCATCACCGAGTCCACATCCCCTATCACACTCATCACTGAGTCCACATCATCTGTCATGCTCATCATTGAGTCCACATCATCTGTCACACTCATCAATGAATCCACATCATCTCTCACACTCATCACCGAGTCCACATCATCTGTCACGCTCATCACCGAGTCCACATCCCCTATCACACTCATCACTGAGTCCACATCATCTGTCACACTCATCACCGAGTCCACATCATCTACCACACTCATCACTGAGTCCACATCATGTCACGCTCATCACCGAGTCCACATCCCCTATCACGCTCATCACCGAGTCCACATCCCCTATCACATTCATTACTGAGTCCACATCATCTCTCACACTCATCGCTGAGTCCACATCATCTCTCACACTCATCGCTGAGTCCACATCATCTGTCACACTCATCACCGAGTCCACATCATCTGTCACACTCATCACCGAGTCCACATCATCTGTCACACTCATCACCGAGTCCACATCATCTGTCACACTCATCACTGAGTCCACATCATCTCTCACACTCATCACTGAGTCCACATCATCTGTCACGCTCATCACTGAGTCCACATCATCTGTCACACTCATCACCGAGTCCACATCCCCTATCACACTCATCACCAAGTCCACATCATCTGTCACACTCATCACTGAGTCCACATCATCTGTCACACTCATCACCGAGTCCACATCATCTGTCACACTCATCACTGACTCCACATCATATGTCACACTCATCACCGAGTCCACATCATCTGTCACACTCATCACTGAGTCCACATCATCTGTCACACTCATCACCGAGTCCACATCCCCTATCACACTCATCACTGAGTCCACATCATCTGTCACGCTCATCACTGAGTCCACATCATCTGTCACGCTCATCACTGAGTCCACATCATCTGTCACACTCATCACCGAGTCCACATCATCTGTCACACTCATCACTGAGTCCACATCATCTCTCACACTCATCACTGAGTCCACATCATCTCTCACACTGATCACTGAGTCCACATCATCTCTCGCACTCATCACCGAGTCCACATCATCTGTCACACTCATCACTGAGTCCACATCATCTGTCACACTCTTCACCGAGGCCACATCCCCTATCACACTCATCACCGAGTCCACATCATCTGTCACATTCATCACTGAGTCCCCATCATCTGTCACGCTCATCACTGAGTCCACATCATCTGTCACACTCATCACCGAGTCCACATCCCCTATCACACTCATCACCAAGTCCACATCATCTGTCAAACTCATCACTGAGTCCACATTATCTGTCACACTCATCATCGAGTCCACATCATCTGTCACACTCATCACTGAGTCCACATCATCTCTCACACTCATCACCGAGTCCACATCATCTGTCACACTCATCACTGAGTCCACATCATCTGTCACGCTCATCACTGAGTCCACATCATCTGTCACACTCATCACCGTGTCCACATCCCCTATCACACTGATCACCAAGTCCACATCATCTGTCTCGCTCATCACTGAGTCCACATCATCTGTCACACTCATCAACGAGTCCACATCATCTGTCACACTCATCACCGAGTCCACATCCCCTATCGCACACATCACTGAGTCCACATCATCTGTCAGGCTCATCACTGAGTCCACATCATCTGTCACACTCATCGCTGAGTCCTCATCATCTGTCACACTCATCACTGAGTCCACATCATGTCACGCTCATCACCGAGTCCACATCCCCTATCACGCTCATCACCGAGTCCACATCCCCTATCACACTCATCACTGAGTCCACATCATCTGTCATGCTCATCACTGAGTCCACATCATCTGTCACACTCATCAATGAGTCCACATCATCTCTCACACTCATCACCGAGTCCACATCCCCTATCACGCTCATGACCGAGTCCACATCCCCTATCACACTCATCACTGAGTCCACATCATCTGTCACACTCATCACCGAGTCCACATCATGTCACGCTCATCACCGAGTCCACATCCCCTATCACGCTCATCACCGAGTCCACATCCCCTATCACATTCATTACTGAGTCCACATCATCTCTCACACTCATCGCTGAGTCCAAATCATCTCTCACACTCATCGCTGAGTCCACATCATCTGTCACACTCATCACCGAGTCCACATCATCTGTCACACTCATCACCGAGTCCACATCATCTGTCACACTCATCACCGAGTCCACATCATCTGTCACACTCATCACTGAGTCCACATCATCTCTCACACTCATCACTGAGTCCACATCATTTGTCATGCTCATCACTGAGTCCACATCATCTGTCACACTCATCACCGAGTCCACATCCCCTATCACACTCATCACCAAGTCCACATCATCTGTCACACTCATCACTGAGTCCACATCATCTGTCACACTCATCACCGAGTCCACATCATCTGTCACACTCATCACTGAGTCCACATCATCTGTCACACTCATCACCGAGTCCACATCATCTGTCACACTCATCACTGAGTCCACATCATCTGTCACACTCATCACCGAGTCCACATCCCCTATCACACTCATCACCAAGTCCACATCATCTGTCACGCTCATCACTGAGTCCACATCATCTGTCACACTCATCACCGAGTCCACATCATCTGTCACACTCATCACTGAGTCCACATCATCTCTCACACTCATCACTGAGTCCACATCATTTGTCATGCTCATCACTGAGTCCACATCATCTCTCGCACTCATCACCGAGTCCACATCCCCTATCACACTCATCACCAAGTCCACATCATCTGTCACACTCATCACTGAGTCCACATCATCTGTCACACTCATCACCGAGTCCACATCATCTGTCACACTCATCACTGAGTCCACATCATCTGTCACACTCATCACCGAGTCCACATCATCTGTCACACTCATCACTGAGTCCACATCATCTGTCACACTCATCACCGAGTCCACATCCCCTATCACACTCATCACCAAGTCCACATCATCTGTCACGCTCATCACTGAGTCCACATCATCTGTCACACTCATCACCGAGTCCACATCATCTGTCACACTCATCACTGAGTCCACATCATCTCTCACACTCATCACTGAGTCCACATCATCTCTCACACTCATCACTGAGTCCACATCATCTCTCGCACTCATCACCGAGTCCACATCATCTGTCACACTCATCACTGAGTCCACATCATCTGTCATACTCATCACCGTGTCCATATCCCCTATCACACTCATCACCGAGTCCACATCATCTGTCACGCTCATCACTGAGTCCACATCATCTGTCACACTCATCACCGAGTCCACATCCCCTATCACACTCATCACCAAGTCCACATCATCTGTTACACTCATCACTGAGTCCACATTATCTGTTACACTCATCACCGAGTCCACATCATCTGTCACACTCATCACTGGTTCCACATCATCTCTCATACTCATCACCGACTCCACATCATCTGTCACACTCATCACTTAGTCCACATCATCTGACACGCTCATCACTGAGTCCACATCATCTGTCACACTCATCACCGTGTCCACATCCCCTATCACACTCATCACCAAGTCCACATCATCTGTCACGCTCATCACTGAGTCCACATCATCTGTCACACTCATCAACGAGTCCACATCATCTGTCACACTCATCACCGAGTCCACATCCCCTATCACACACATCACTGAGTCCACATCATCTGTCAGGCTCATCACTGAGTCCACATCATCTGTCACACTCATCACCGAGTCCACATCATCGGTCACGCTCATCACTGAGTCCACATCATCTCTCACACTCATCACTGAGTCCACATCATCTCTCACACTCATCACCAAGTCCACATCATCTATCACACTCATCACTGAGTCCACATCATCTCTCACACTCATGACTGAGTCCACATCATCTGTCACGCTCATCACTGAGTCCACATCATCTGTCACGCTCATCACTGAGTCCACATCATCTGTCACACTCATCAACGAGTCCACATCATCTGTCACACTCATCACCGAGTCCACATCCCCTGTCGCACACATCACTGAGTCCACATCATCTGTCAGGCTCATCACTGAGTCCACATCATCTGTCACACTCATCACCGAGTCCTCATCATCTGTCACACTCATCACTGAGTCCACATCATGTCACGCTCATCACCGAGTCCACATCCCCTATCACGCTCATCACCGAGTCCACATCCCCTATCACACTCATCACTGAGTAAACATCATCTGTCAAGCTCATCACTGAGTCCACATCATCTGTCACACTCATCACTGAGTCCACATCATCTCTCACACTCATCACTGAGTCCACATCATCTGTCACGCTCATCACTGAGTCCACATCATCTGTCATACTCATCACCGAGTCCACATCCCCTATCACACTCATCACTGAGTCCACATCATCTGTCATGCTCATCATTGAGTCCACATCATCTGTCACACTCATCACCGAGTCCACATCATCTCTCACACTCATCACCGAGTCCACATCCCCTATCACGCTCATCACCGAGTCCACATCCCCTATCACACTCATCACTGAGTCCACATCATCTGTCACACTCATCACCGAGTCCACATCATCTGTCACACTCATCACCGAGTCCACATCATCTACCACACTCATCACTGAGTCCACATCATGTCACGCTCATCACCGAGTCCACATCCCCTATCACGCTCATCACCGAGTCCACATCCCCTATCACATTCATCACCAAGTCCACATCATCTGTCACGCTCATCACTGAGTCCACATCATCTGTCACACTCATCAACGAGTCCACATCATCTCTCACACTCATCGCTGAGTCCACATCATCTGTCACACTCATCACCGAGTCCAAATCATCTGTCACACTCATCACCGAGTCCACATCATCTGTCACACTCATCACCGAGTCCACATCATCTGTCACACTCATCACTGTGTCCACATCATCTCTCACACTCATCACTGAGTCCACATCATCTGTCGCGCTCATCACTGAGTCCACATCATCTGTCACACTCATCACTGAGTCCACATCCCCTATCACACTCATCACCAAGTCCACATCATCTGTCACGCTCATCACTGAGTCCACATCATCTGTCACACTCATCACTGAGTCCACATCATCTGTCACACTCATCAACGAGTCCACATCATCTGTCACACTCATCACCGAGTCCACATCCCCTATCGCACACATCACTGAGTCCACATCATCTGTCAGGCTCATCACTGAGTCCACATCATCTGTCACACTCATCACCGAGTCCACATCATCTGTCACACTCATCACTGAGTCCACATCATGTCACGCTCATCACCGAGTCCACATCCCCTATCACGCTCATCACCGAGTCCACATCCCCTATCACATTCATTACTGAGTCCACATCATCTCTCACACTCATCGCTGAGTCCACATCATCTCTCACACTCATCGCTGAGTCCGCATCATCTGTCACACTCATCACCGAGTCCACATCATCTGTCACACTCATCACCGAGTCCACATCATCTGTCACACTCATCACCGAGTCCACATCATCTGTCACACTCATCACTGGGTGACATCATCTGTCACACATCACCGAGTCCACATCCCCTATCACACTTAACACTGAGTCCACATCATCTGTCACGCTCATCACTGAGTCCACATCATCTGTCACACTCATCACCGAGTCCACATCATCTGTCACACTCAAAACTGAGTCCACATCAGCTCTCACACTCATCACTGAGTCCACATCATCTCTCACACTCATCACCGAGTCCACATCATCTGTCACACTCATCACTGAGTCCACATCATCTGTCACGCTCATCACTGAGTAAACATCATCTCTCACACTCATCACTGAGTCCAAATCATCTCTCACACTCATCACCAAGTCCACATCATCTGTCACACTCATCACTGAGTCCACATCTCTCACACTCATCACTGAGTCCACATCTCTCACACTCATCACTGAGTCCACATCATCTGACATGCTCAAAACTGAGTCCACATCCCCTATCACACTCATCACTGAGTCCCCATCATCTCTCACACTCATGACTGTGTCCACATCATCTGTCACACTCATCACTGAGTCCACATCATGTCACGCTCATCACCGAGTCCACATCCCCTATCACGCTCATCACCGAGTCCACATCCCCTATCACACTCATCACTGAGTAAACATCATCTGTCATGCTCATCACTGAGTCCACATCATCTGTCACACTCATCACTGAGTCCACATCATCTCTCACACTCATCACTGAGTCCACATCATGTCATGCTCATCACCGAGTCCACATCCCCTATCACGCTCATCACCGAGTCCACATCCCCTATCACACTCATCACTGAGTCCACATCATCTGTCATGCTCATCATTGAGTCCACATCATCTGTCACACTCATCAATGAGTCCACATCATCTCTCACACTCATCACCGAGTCCACATCCCCTATCACGCTCATCACCGAGTCCACATCCCCTATCACACTCATCACTGAGTCCACATCATCTGTCACACTCATCACCGAGTCCACATCATCTCTCACACTCATCACCGAGTCCACATCATCTACCACACTCATCACCTAGTCCACATCATGTCACGCTCATCACCGAGTCCACATCCCCTATCACGCTCATCACCGAGTCCACATCCCCTATCACATTCATTACTGAGTCCACATCATCTCTCACACTCATCGCTGAGTCCACATCATCTCTCACACTCATCGCTGAGTCCACATCATCTGTCACACTCATCACCGAGTCCACATCATCTGTCACACTCATCACCGTGTCCACATCCCCTATCACACTCATCACCAAGTCCACATCATCTGTCACGCTCATCACTGAGTCCACATCATCTGTCACACTCATCAACGAGTCCACATCATCTGTCACACTCATCACCGAGTCCACATCCCCTATCACACACATCACTGAGTCCACATCATCTGTCAGGCTCATCACTGAGTCCACATCATCTGTCACACTCATCACCGAGTCCACATCATCGGTCACGCTCATCACTGAGTCCACATCATCTCTCACACTCATCACTGAGTCCACATCATCTCTCACACTCATCACCAAGTCCACATCTTCTATCACACTCATCACTGAGTCCACATCATCTCTCACACTCATGACTGAGTCCACATCATCTGTCACGCTCATCACTGAGTCCACATCATCTGTCACACTCATCACCGTGTCCACATCCCCTATCACACTCATCACCAAGTCCACATCATCTGTCACGCTCATCACTGAGTCCACATCATCTGTCACACTCATCAACGAGTCCACATCATCTGTCACACTCATCACCGAGTCCACATCCCCTGTCGCACACATCACTGAGTCCACATCATCTGTCAGGCTCATCACTGAGTCCACATCATCTGTCACACTCATCACCGAGTCCTCATCATCTGTCACACTCATCACTGAGTCCACATCATGTCACGCTCATCACCGAGTCCACATCCCCTATCACGCTCATCACCGAGTCCACATCCCCTATCACACTCATCACTGAGTAAACATCATCTGTCATGCTCATCACTGAGTCCACATCATCTGTCACACTCATCACTGAGTCCACATCATCTCTCACACTCATCACTGAGTCCACATCATGTCACGCTCATCACCGAGTCCACATCCCCTATCACGCTCATCACCGAGTCCACATCCCCTATCACACTCATCACTGAGTCCACATCATCTGTCATGCTCATCATTGAGTCCACATCATCTGTCACACTCATCAATGAGTCCACATCATCTCTCACACTCATCACCGAGTCCACATCCCCTATCACGCTCATCACCGAGTCCACATCCCCTATCACACTCATCACTGAGTCCACATCATCTGTCACACTCATCACCGAGTCCACATCATCTGTCACACTCATCACCGAGTCCACATCATCTACCACACTCATCACTGAGTCCACATCATGTCACGCTCATCACCGAGTCCACATCCCCTATCACGCTCATCACCGAGTCCACATCCCCTATCACATTCATCACCAAGTCCACATCATCTGTCACGCTCATCACTGAGTCCACATCATCTGTCACACTCATCAACGAGTCCACATCATCTCTCACACTCATCGCTGAGTCCACATCATCTCTCACACTCATCGCTGAGTCCACATCATCTGTCACACTCATCACCGAGTCCACATCATCTGTCACACTCATCACCGAGTCCACATCATCTGTCACACTCATCACCGAGTCCACATCATCTGTCACACTCATCACTGAGTCCACATCATCTCTCACACTCATCACTGAGTCCACATCATCTGTCGCGCTCATCACTGAGTCCACATCATCTGTCACACTCATCACCGAGTCCACATCCCCTATCACACTCATCACCAAGTCCACATCATCTGTCACGCTCATCACTGAGTCCACATCATCTGTCACACTCATCAACGAGTCCACATCATCTGTCACACTCATCACCGAGTCCACATCCCCTATCGCACACATCACTGAGTCCACATCATCTGTCAGGCTCATCACTGAGTCCACATCATCTGTCACACTCATCACCGAGTCCACATCATCTGTCACACTCATCACTGAGTCCACATCATGTCACGCTCATCACCGAGTCCACATCCCCTATCACGCTCATCACCGAGTCCACATCCCCTATCACATTCATTACTGAGTCCACATCATCTCTCACACTCATCGCTGAGTCCACATCATCTCTCACACTCATCGCTGAGTCCGCATCATCTGTCACACTCATCACCGAGTCCACATCATCTGTCACACTCATCACCGAGTCCACATCATCTGTCACACTCATCACCGAGTCCACATCATCTGTCACACTCATCACTGGGTGACATCATCTCTCGCACTCATCACCGAGTCCACATCCCCTATCACACTTAACACTGAGTCCACATCATCTGTCACGCTCATCACTGAGTCCACATCATCTGTCACACTCATCACCGAGTCCACATCATCTGTCACACTCAAAACTGAGTCCACATCAGCTCTCACACTCATCACTGAGTCCACATCATCTCTCACACTCATCACCGAGTCCACATCATCTGTCACACTCATCACTGAGTCCACATCATCTGTCACGCTCATCACTGAGTAAACATCATCTCTCACACTCATCACTGAGTCCAAATCATCTCTCACACTCATCACCAAGTCCACATCATCTGTCACACTCATCACTGAGTCCACATCTCTCACACTCATCACTGAGTCCACATCTCTCACACTCATCACTGAGTCCACATCATCTGACATGCTCAAAACTGAGTCCACATCCCCTATCACACTCATCACTGAGTCCCCATCATCTCTCACACTCATGACTGTGTCCACATCATCTGTCACACTCATCACTGAGTCCACATCATGTCACGCTCATCACCGAGTCCACATCCCCTATCACGCTCATCACCGAGTCCACATCCCCTATCACACTAATCACTGAGTAAACATCATCTGTCATGCTCATCACTGAGTCCACATCATCTGTCACACTCATCACTGAGTCCACATCATCTCTCACACTCATCACTGAGTCCACATCATGTCATGCTCATCACCGAGTCCACATCCCCTATCACGCTCATCACCGAGTCCACATCCCCTATCACACTCATCACTGAGTCCACATCATCTGTCATGCTCATCATTGAGTCCACATCATCTGTCACACTCATCAATGAGTCCACATCATCTCTCACACTCATCACCGAGTCCACATCCCCTATCACGCTCATCACCGAGTCCACATCCCCTATCACACTCATCACTGAGTCCACATCATCTGTCACACTCATCACCGAGTCCACATCATCTGTCACACTCATCACCGAGTCCACATCATCTGTCACGCTCATCACTGAGTCCACATCATCTGTCACACTCATCAATGAGTCCACATCATCTCTCAAACTCATCGCTGAGTCCACATCATCTGTCACACTCATCACTGAGTCCACATCATATGTCACACTCATCACCGTGTCCACATCATCTGTCACACTCATCACTGAGTCCACATCATCTGTCACACTCATCACCGAGTCCACATCCCCTATCACACTCATCACTGAGTCCACATCATCTGTCACGCTCATCACTGAGTCCACATCATCTGTCACGCTCATCACTGAGTCCACATCATCTGTCACACTCATCACCGAGTCCACATCATCTGTCACACTCATCACTGAGTCCACATCATGTCACGCTCATCACCGAGTCCACATCATCTCTCACGCTCATCACCGTGTCCACATCCCCTATCACACTCATCACTGAGTCCACATCATCTGTCATGCTCATCACCGAGTCCACATCATCTGTCACACTCATCACCGAGTCCACATCATCTACCACACTCATCACTGAGTCCACATCATGTCACGCTCATCACCGAGTCCACATCCCCTATCACGCTCATCACCGAGTCCACATCCCCTATCACATTCATTACTGAGTCCATATCATCTCTCACACTCATCGCTGAGTCCACATCATCTCTCACACTCATCGCTGAGTCCACATCATCTGTCACACTCATCACCGAGTCCACATCATCTGTCACACTCATCACCGAGTCCACATCATCTGTCACACTCATCACCGAGTCCACATCATCTGTCACACTCATCACTGGGTGACATCATCTGTCACACATCACCGAGTCCACATCCCCTATCACACTTATCACTGAGTCCACATCATCTGTCACGCTCATCACTGAGTCCACATCATCTGTCACACTCATCACCGAGTCCACATCATCTGTCACAATCAAAACTGAGTCCACATCAGCTCTCACACTCATCACTGAGTCCACATCATCTCTCACACTCATCACCGAGTCCACATCATCTGTCACACTCTTCACTGAGTCCACATCATCTGTCACGCTCATCACTGAGTAAACATCATCTCTCACACTCATCACTGAGTCCAAATCATCTCTCACACTCATCACCAAGTCCACATCATCTATCACACTCATCACTGAGTCCATATCTCTCACACTCATCACTGAGTCCACATCTCTCACACTCATCACTGAGTCCACATCATCTGTCATGCTCAAAACTGAGTCCACATCCCCTATCACACTCATCACTGAGTCCCCATCATCTCTCACACTCATGACTGTGTCCACATCATCTGTCACACTCATCACTGAGTCCACATCATGTCACGCTCATCACCGAGTCCACATCCCCTATCACGCTCATCACCGAGTCCACATCCCCTATCACACTCATCACTGAGTAAACATCATCTGTCATGCTCATCACTGAGTCCACATCATCTGTCACACTCATCACTGAGTCCACATCATCTCTCACACTCATCACTGAGTCCACATCATGTCACGCTCATCACCGAGTCCACATCCCCTATCACGCTCATCACCGAGTCCACATCCCCTATCACACACATCACTGAGTCCACATCATCTGTCATGCTCATCATTGAGTCCACATCATCTGTCACACTCATCAATGAGTCCACATCATCTCTCACACTCATCACCGAGTCCACATCCCCTATCACGCTCATCACCGAGTCCACATCCCCTATCACACTCATCAATGAGTCCACATCATCTGTCACACTCATCACCGAGTCCACATCATCTGTCACACTCATCACCGAGTCCACATCATCTACCACACTCATCACTGAGTCCACATCATATCACGCTCATCACCGAGTCCACATCCCCTATCACGCTCATCACCGAGTCCACATCCCCTATCACATTCATTACTGAGTCCACTTCATCTCTCACACTCATCGCTAAGTCCACATCATCTCTCACACTCATCGCTGAGTCCACATCATCTGTCACACTCATCACCGAGTCCACATCATCTGTCACACTCATCACCGAGTCCACATCATCTGTCACACTCATCACCGAGTCCACATCATCTGTCACACTCATCACTGAGTCCACATCATCTCTCACACTCATCACTGAGTCCACATCATCTGTCACGCTCATCACTGAGTCCACATCATCTGTCACACTCATCACCGAGTCCACATCCCCTATCACACTCATCACCAAGTCCACATCATCTGTCACGCTCATCACTGAGTCCACATCATCTGTCACACTCATCAACGAGTCCACATCATCTGTCACACTCATCACCGAGTCAACAGCCCCTATCGCACACATCACTGAGTCCATATCATCTGTCAGGCTCATCACTGAGTCCACATCATCTGTCACACTCATCACCGAGTCCACATCATCTGTCACACTCATCACTGAGTCCACATCATGTCACGCTCATCACCGAGTCCACATCATCTCTCAAGCTCATCACCGTGTCCACATCCCCTATCACACTCATCACTGAGTCCACATCATCTGTCATGCTCATCACCGAGTCCACATCATCTGTCACACTCATCACCGAGTCCACATCATCTACCACACTCATCACTGAGTCCACATCATGTCACGCTCATCACCGAGTCCACATCCCCTATCACGCTCATCACCGAGTCCACATCCCCTATCACATTCATTACTGAGTCCACATCATCTCTCACACTCATCGCTGAGTCCACATCATCTCTCACACTCATCGCTGAGTCCACATCATCTGTCACACTCATCACCGAGTCCACATCATCTGTCACACTCATCACCGAGTCCACATCATCTGTCACACTCATCACCGAGTCCACATCATCTGTCACACTCATCACTGGGTGACATCATCTGTCACACATCACCGAGTCCACATCCCCTATCACACTTAACACTGAGTCCACATCATCTGTCACGCTCATCACTGAGTCCACATCATCTGTCACACTCATCACCGAGTCCACATCATCTGTCACACTCAAAACTGAGTCCACATCAGCTCTCACACTAATCACTGAGTCCACATCATCTCTCACACTCATCACCGAGTCCACATCATCTGTCACACTCATCACTGAGTCCACATCATCTGTCACGCTCATCACTGAGTAAACATCATCTCTCACACTCATCACTGAGTCCAAATCATCTCTCACACTCATCACCAAGTCCACATCATCTATCACACTCATCACTGAGTCCACATCTCTCACACTCATCACTGAGTCCACATCTCTCACACTCATCACTGAGTCCACATCATCTGTCATGCTCAAAACTGAGTCCACATCCCCTATCACACTCATCACTGAGTCCCCATCATCTCTCACACTCATGACTGTGTCCACATCATCTGTCACACTCATCACTGAGTCCACATCATGTCACGCTCATCACCGAGTCCACATCCCCTATCACGCTCATCACCGAGTCCACATCCCCTATCACACTCATCACTGAGTAAACATCATCTGTCATGCTCATCACTGAGTCCACATCATCTGTCACACTCATCACTGAGTCCACATCATTTCTCACACTCATCACTGAGTCCACATCATGTCACGCTCATCACCGAGTCCACATCCCCTATCACGCTCATCACCGAGTCCACATCCCCTATCACACTCATCACTGAGTCCACATCATGTCACGCTCATCACCGAGTCCACATCCCCTATCACGCTCATCACCGAGTCCACATCCCCTATCACATTCATTACTGAGTCCACATCATCTCTCACACTCATCGCTGAGTCCACATCATCTATCACACTCATCGCTGAGTCCACATCATCTGTCACACTCATCACCGAGTCCACATCATCTGTCACACTCATCACCGAGTCCACATCATCTCTCACACTCATCACTGAGTCCACATCATCTCTCGCACTCATCACCGAGTCCACATCATCTGTCACACTCATCACCGAGTCCACATCCCCTATCACGCTCATCACCGAGTCCACATCCCCTATCACATTCATTACTGAGTCCACATCATCTCTCACACTCATCGCTGAGTCCACATCATCTCTCACACTCATCGCTGAGTCCACATCATCTGTCACACTCATCACCGAGTCCACATCATCTCTCACACTCATCACTGAGTCCACATCATCTCTCACACTCATCACTGAGTCCACATCATCTCTCGCACTCATCACCGAGTCCACATCATCTGTCACACTCATCACTGAGTCCAAATCATCTGTCACACTCATCACCGAGTCCACATCCCCTATCACACTCATCACCGAGTCCACATCATCTCTCACACTCATCACCGAGTCCACATCATCTGTCACACTCATCACTGAGTCCACATCATCTGTCACGCTCATCACTGAGTAAACATCATCTCTCACACTCATCACTGAGTCCAAATCATCTCTCACACTCATCACAAAGTCCACATCATCTATCACACTCATCACTGAGTCCACATCTCTCACACTCATCACTGAGTCCACATCTCTCACATTCATCACTGAGTCCCCATCATCTGTCACGCTCATCACCGAGTCCACATCATCTGTCACACTCATCACCGAGTCCACATCCCCTATCACACTCATCACCGAGTCCTCATCATCTGTCACACTCATCACTGAGTCCACATCATCTGTCATGCTCATCACCGAGTCCACATCATCTGTCACACTCATCACCGAGTCCACATCATCTACCACACTCATCACTGAGTCCACATCATGTCACGCTCATCACCGAGTCCACATCCCCTATCACGCTCATCACCGAGTCCACATCCCCTATCACATTCATTACTGAGTCCATATCATCTCTCACACTCATCGCTGAGTCCACATCATCTCTCACACTCATCGCTGAGTCCACATCATCTGTCACACTCATCACCGAGTCCACATCATCTGTCACACTCATCACCGAGTCCACATCATCTGTCACACTCATCACCGAGTCCACATCATCTGTCACACTCATCACTGGGTGACATCATCTGTCACACATCACCGAGTCCACATCCCCTATCACACTTATCACTGAGTCCACATCATCTGTCACGCTCATCACTGAGTCCACATCATCTGTCACACTCATCACCGAGTCCACATCATCTGTCACAATCAAAACTGAGTCCACATCAGCTCTCACACTCATCACTGAGTCCACATCATCTCTCACACTCATCACCGAGTCCACATCATCTGTCACACTCTTCACTGAGTCCACATCATCTGTCACGCTCATCACTGAGTAAACATCATCTCTCACACTCATCACTGAGTCCAAATCATCTCTCACACTCATCACCAAGTCCACATCATCTATCACACTCATCACTGAGTCCATATCTCTCACACTCATCACTGAGTCCACATCTCTCACACTCATCACTGAGTCCACATCATCTGTCATGCTCAAAACTGAGTCCACATCCCCTATGACACTCATCACTGAGTCCCCATCATCTCTCAGACTCATGACTGTGTCCACATCATCTGTCACACTCATCACTGAGTCCACATCATGTCACGCTCATCACCGAGTCCACATCCCCTATCACGCTCATCACCGAGTCCACATCCCCTATCACACTCATCACTGAGTAAACATCATCTGTCATGCTCATCACTGAGTCCACATCATCTGTCACACTCATCACTGAGTCCACATCATCTCTCACACTCATCACTGAGTCCACATCATGTCACGCTCATCACCGAGTCCACATCCCCTATCACGCTCATCACCGAGTCCACATCCCCTATCACACACATCACTGAGTCCACATCATCTGTCATGCTCATCATTGAGTCCACATCATCTGTCACACTCATCAATGAGTCCACATCATCTCTCACACTCATCACCGAGTCCACATCCCCTATCACGCTCATCACCGAGTCCACATCCCCTATCACACTCATCAATGAGTCCACATCATCTGTCACACTCATCACCGAGTCCACATCATCTGTCACACTCATCACCGAGTCCACATCATCTACCACACTCATCACTGAGTCCACATCATATCACGCTCATCACCGAGTCCACATCCCCTATCACGCTCATCACCGAGTCCACATCATCTGTCACACTCATCACCGAGTCCACATCATCTGTCACACTCATCGCTAAGTCCACATCATCTCTCACACTCATCGCTGAGTCCACATCATCTGTCACACTCATCACCGAGTCCACATCATCTGTCACACTCATCACCGAGTCCACATCATCTGTCACACTCATCACCGAGTCCACATCATCTGTCACACTCATCACTGAGTCCACATCATCTCTCACACTCATCACTGAGTCCACATCATCTGTCACGCTCATCACTGAGTCCACATCATCTGTCACACTCATCACCGAGTCCACATCCCCTATCACACTCATCACCAAGTCCACATCATCTGTCACGCTCATCACTGAGTCCACATCATCTGTCACACTCATCAACGAGTCCACATCATCTGTCACACTCATCACCGAGTCAACAGCCCCTATCGCACACATCACTGAGTCCATATCATCTGTCAGGCTCATCACTGAGTCCACATCATCTGTCACACTCATCACCGAGTCCACATCATCTGTCACACTCATCACTGAGTCCACATCATGTCACGCTCATCACCGAGTCCACATCATCTCTCAAGCTCATCACCGTGTCCACATCCCCTATCACACTCATCACTGAGTCCACATCATCTGTCATGCTCATCACCGAGTCCACATCATCTGTCACACTCATCACCGAGTCCACATCATCTACCACACTCATCACTGAGTCCACATCATGTCACGCTCATCACCGAGTCCACATCCCCTATCACGCTCATCACCGAGTCCACATCCCCTATCACATTCATTACTGAGTCCACATCATCTCTCACACTCATCGCTGAGTCCACATCATCTCTCACACTCATCGCTGAGTCCACATCATCTGTCACACTCATCACCGAGTCCACATCATCTGTCACACTCATCACCGAGTCCACATCATCTGTCACACTCATCACCGAGTCCACATCATCTGTCACACTCATCACTGGGTGACATCATCTGTCACACATCACCGAGTCCACATCCCCTATCACACTTAACACTGAGTCCACATCATCTGTCACGCTCATCACTGAGTCCACATCATCTGTCACACTCATCACCGAGTCCACATCATCTGTCACACTCAAAACTGAGTCCACATCAGCTCTCACACTCATCACTGAGTCCACATCATCTCTCACACTCATCACCGAGTCCACATCATCTGTCACACTCATCACTGAGTCCACATCATCTGTCACGCTCATCACTGAGTAAACATCATCTCTCACACTCATCACTGAGTCCAAATCATCTCTCACACTCATCACCAAGTCCACATCATCTATCACACTCATCACTGAGTCCACATCTCTCACACTCATCACTGAGTCCACATCTCTCACACTCATCACTGAGTCCACATCATCTGTCATGCTCAAAACTGAGTCCACATCCCCTATCACACTCATCACTGAGTCCCCATCATCTCTCACACTCATGACTGTGTCCACATCATCTGTCACACTCATCACTGAGTCCACATCATGTCACGCTCATCACCGAGTCCACATCCCCTATCACACTCATCACTGAGTAAACATCATCTGTCATGCTCATCACTGAGTCCACATCATCTGTCACACTCATCACTGAGTCCACATCATTTCTCACACTCATCACTGAGTCCACATCATGTCACGCTCATCACCGAGTCCACATCCCCTATCACGCTCATCACCGAGTCCACATCCCCTATCACACTCATCACTGAGTCCACATCATGTCACGCTCATCACCGAGTCCACATCCCCTATCACGCTCATCACCGAGTCCACATCCCCTATCACATTCATTACTGAGTCCACATCATCTCTCACACTCATCGCTGAGTCCACATCATCTATCACACTCATCGCTGAGTCCACATCATCTGTCACACTCATCACCGAGTCCACATCATCTGTCACACTCATCACCGAGTCCACATCATCTCTCACACTCATCACTGAGTCCACATCATCTCTCGCACTCATCACCGAGTCCACATCATCTGTCACACTCATCACCGAGTCCACATCCCCTATCACGCTCATCACCGAGTCCACATCCCCTATCACATTCATTACTGAGTCCACATCATCTCTCACACTCATCGCTGAGTCCACATCATCTCTCACACTCATCGCTGAGTCCACATCATCTGTCACACTCATCACCGAGTCCACATCATCTCTCACACTCATCACTGAGTCCACATCATCTCTCACACTCATCACTGAGTCCACATCATCTCTCGCACTCATCACCGAGTCCACATCATCTGTCACACTCATCACTGAGTCCACATCATCTGTCACACTCATCACCGAGTCCACATCCCCTATCACACTCATCACCGAGTCCACATCATCTCTCACACTCATCACCGAGTCCACATCATCTGTCACACTCATCACTGAGTCCACATCATCTGTCACGCTCATCACTGAGTAAACATCATCTCTCACACTCATCACTGAGTCCAAATCATCTCTCACACTCATCACAAAGTCCACATCATCTATCACACTCATCACTGAGTCCACATCTCTCACACTCATCACTGAGTCCACATCTCTCACATTCATCACTGAGTCCCCATCATCTGTCACGCTCATCACCGAGTCCACATCATCTGTCACACTCATCACCGAGTCCACATCCCCTATCACACTCATCACCGAGTCCTCATCATCTGTCACACTCATCACTGAGTCCACATCATCTGTCACGCTCATCACTGAGTCCACATCATCTGTCACACTCATCACCGTGTCCACATCCCCTATCACACTCATCACCAAGTCCACATCATCTGTCACGCTCATCACTGAGTCCACATCATCTGTCACACTCATCAACGAGTCCACATCATCTGTCACACTCATCACCGAGTCCACATCCCCTATCGCACACATCACTGAGTCCACATCATCTGTCAGGCTTATCACTGAGTCCACATCATCTGTCACACTCATCACCGATTCCTCATCATCTGTCACACTCATCACTGAGTCCATATCATGTCACGCTCATCACCGAGTCCACATCCCCTATCACGCTCATCACCGAGTCCACATCCCCTATCACACTCATCACTGAGTCCACATCATCTGTCATGCTCATCACTGAGTCCACATCATCTGTCACACTCATCACTGAGTCCACATCATGTCACGCTCATCACCGAGTCCACATCCCCTATCACGCTCATCACCGAGTCCATATCCCCTATCACATTCATTACTGAGTCCACATCATCTCTCACACTCATCGCTGAGTCCACATCATCTCTCACACTCATCGCTGAGTCCACATCATCTGTCACACTCATCACCGAGTCCACATCATCTGTCACACTCATCACCGAGTCCACATCATCTGTCACACTCATCACCGAGTCCACATCATCTGTCACACTCATCACTGGGTGACATCATCTGTCACACATCACCGAGTCCACATCCCCTATCACACTTATCACTGAGTCCACATCATCTGTCACGCTCATCACTGAGTCCACATCATCTGTCACACTCATCACCGAGTCCACATCATCTGTCACACTCAAAACTGAGTCCACATCATCTGTCACACTCATCACTGAGTCCACATCATCTCTCACACTCATCACCGAGTCCATATCATCTGTCAGACTCATCACTGAGTCCACATCATCTGTCACGCTCATCACTGAGTAAACATCATCTCTCACACTCATCACTGAGTCCAA
Organism: Lampris megalopsis; assembly: GCA_022114975.2. Taxonomy (NCBI): domain Eukaryota; kingdom Metazoa; phylum Chordata; class Actinopteri; order Lampriformes; family Lampridae; genus Lampris; species Lampris megalopsis. The sequence continues at coordinate 8,045,940 of JAJHIY020000427.1, read as the reverse complement.
ACCATCTCTCACACTCATCACCAAGTCCACATCATCTATCACACTCATCACTGAGTCCACATCTCTCACACTCATCACTGAGTCCACATCTCTCACACTCATCACTGAGTCCACATCATCTGTCATGCTCAAAACTGAGTCCACATCCCCTATCACACTCATCACTGAGTCCCCATCATCTCTCACAATCATGACTGTGTCCACATCATCTGTCACACTCATCACTGAGTCCACATCATGTCACGCTCATCACCGAGTCCACATCCCCTATCACGCTCATCACCGAGTCCACATCACCTATCACACTCATCACTGAGTAAACATCATCTGTCATGCTCATCACTGAGTCCACATCATCTCTCACACTCATCACCAAGTCCACATCATCTATCACACTCATCACTGAGTCCACATCTCTCACACTCATCACTGAGTCCACATCTCTCACACTCATCACTGAGTCCACATCATCTGTCATGCTCAAAACTGAGTCCACATCCCCTATCACACTCATCACTGAGTCCCCATCATCTCTCACACTCATGACTGTGTCCACATCATCTGTCACACTCATCACTGAGTCCACATCATGTCACGCTCATCACCGAGTCCACATCCCCTATCACGCTCATCACCGAGTCCACATCCCCTATCACACTCATCACTGAGTAAACATCATCTGTCATGCTCATCACTGAGTCCACATCATCTGTCACACTCATCACTGAGTCCACATCATCTCTCACACTCATCACTGAGTCCACATCATGTCACGCTCATCACCGAGTCCACATCCCCTATCACGCTCATCACCGAGTCCACATCCCCTATCACACTCATCACTGAGTCCACATCATCTGTCATGCTCATCATTGAGTCCACATCATCTGTCACACTCATCAATGAGTCCACATCATCTCTCACACTCATCACCGAGTCCACATCCCCTATCACGCTCATCACCGAGTCCACATCCCCTATCACACTCATCACTGAGTCCACATCATCTGTCACACTCATCACCGAGTCCACATCATCTGTCACACTCATCACCGAGTCCACATCATCTACCACACTCATCACTGAGCCCATATCATGTCACGCTCATCACCGAGTCCACATCCCCTATCACGCTCATCACCGAGTCCACATCCCCTATCACATTCATTACTGAGTCCACATCATCTCTCACACTCATCGCTGAGTCCACATCATCTCTCACACTCATCGCTAAGTCCACATCATCTGTCACACTCTTCACCGAGTCCACATCATCTGTCACACTCATCACCGAGTCCACATCATCTGTCACACTCATCACCGAGTCCACATCATCTGTCACACTCATCACTGAGTCCACATCATCTCTCACACTCATCACTGAGTCCACATCATCTGTCACGCTCATCACTGAGTCCACATCATCTGTCACACTCATCACCGAGTCCACATCCCCTATCACACTCATCACCAAGTCCACATCATCTGTCACACTCATCACTGAGTCCACATCATCTGTCACACTCATCACCGAGTCCACATCATCTGTCACACTCATCACTGAGTCCACATCATATGTCACACTCATCACCGAGTCCACATCATCTGTCACACTCATCACTGAGTCCACATTATCTGTCACACTCATCACCGAGTCCACATCATCTGTCACACTCATCACTGAGTCCACATCATCTCTCACACTCATCACCGAGTCCACATCATCTGTCACACTCATCACTGAGTCCAAATCATCTGTCACACTCATCACCGTGTCCACATCCCCTATCACACTCATCACCAAGTCCACATCATCTGTCACGCTCATCACTGAGTCCACATCATCTGTCACACTCATCAACGAGTCCACATCATCTGTCACACTCATCACCGAGTCCACATCCCCTATCGCACACATCACTGAGTCCACATCATCTGTCAGGCTCATCACTGAGTCCACATCATCTGTCACACTCATCACCGAGTCCTCATCATCTGTCACACTCATCACTGAGTCCACATCATGTCACGCTCATCACCGAGTCCACATCCCCTATCACGCTCATCACCGAGTCCACAACCCCTATCACACTCATCACTGAGTCCACATCATCTGTCATGCTCATCACTGAGTCCACATCATCTGTCACACTCATCACTGAGTCCACATCATGTCACGCTCATCACCGAGTCCACATCCCCTATCACGCTCATCACCGAGTCCACATCCCCTATCACATTCATTACTGAGTCCACATCATCTCTCACACTCATCGCTGAGTCCACATCATCTGTCACACTCATCACCGAGTCCACATCATCTGTCACACTCATCACCGAGTCCACATCATCTGTCACACTCATCACCGAGTCCACATCATCTGTCACACTCATCACTGGGTGACATCATCTGTCACACATCACCGAGTCCACATCCCCTATCACACTTATCACTGAGTCCACATCATCTGTCACGCTCATCACTGAGTCCACATCATCTGTCAGACCCATCACCGAGTCCACATCCCCTATCACACACATCACCAAGTCCACATCATCTGTCACACTCATCACTGAGTCCACATTATCTGTCACACTCATCACCGAGTCCACATCATCTGTCACACTCATCACTGAGTCCACATCATCTCTCACACTCATCACTGAGTCCACATCTCTCACACTCATCACTGAGTCCACATCATCTGTCATGCTCAAAACTGAGTCCACATCCCCTATCACACTCATCACTGAGTCCCCATCATCTCTCACACTCATGACTGTGTCCACATCATCTGTCACACTCATCACTGAGTCCACATCATGTCACGCTCATCACCGAGTCCACATCCCCTATCACGCTCATCACCGAGTCCACATCCCCTATCACACTCATCACTGAGTAAACATCATCTGTCATGCTCATCACTGAGTCCACATCATCTGTCACACTCATCACTGAGTCCACATCATCTCTCACACTCATCACTGAGTCCACATCATGTCACGCTCATCACCGAGTCCACATCCCCTATCACGCTCATCACCGAGTCCACATCCCCTATCACACTCATCACTGAGTCCACATCATCTGTCATGCTCATCATTGAGTCCACATCATCTGTCACACTCATCAATGAGTCCACATCATCTCTCACACTCATCACCGAGTCCACATCCCCTATCACGCTCATCACCGAGTCCACATCCCCTATCACACTCATCACTGAGTCCACATCATCTGTCACACTCATCACCGAGTCCACATCATCTGTCACACTCATCACCGAGTCCACATCATCTACCACACTCATCACTGAGCCCATATCATGTCACGCTCATCACCGAGTCCACATCCCCTATCACGCTCATCACCGAGTCCACATCCCCTATCACATTCATTACTGAGTCCACATCATCTCTCACACTCATCGCTGAGTCCACATCATCTCTCACACTCATCGCTAAGTCCACATCATCTGTCACACTCTTCACCGAGTCCACATCATCTGTCACACTCATCACCGAGTCCACATCATCTGTCACACTCATCACCGAGTCCACATCATCTGTCACACTCATCACTGAGTCCACATCATCTCTCACACTCATCACTGAGTCCACATCATCTGTCACGCTCATCACTGAGTCCACATCATCTGTCACACTCATCACCGAGTCCACATCCCCTATCACACTCATCACCAAGTCCACATCATCTGTCACACTCATCACTGAGTCCACATCATCTGTCACACTCATCACCGAGTCCACATCATCTGTCACACTCATCACTGAGTCCACATTATATGTCACACTCATCACCGAGTCCACATCATCTGTCACACTCATCACTGAGTCCACATTATCTGTCACACTCATCACCGAGTCCACATCATCTGTCACACTCATCACTGAGTCCACATCATCTCTCACACTCATCACCGAGTCCACATCATCTGTCACACTCATCACTGAGTCCAAATCATCTGTCACACTCATCACCGTGTCCACATCCCCTATCACACTCATCACCAAGTCCACATCATCTGTCACGCTCATCACTGAGTCCACATCATCTGTCACACTCATCAACGAGTCCACATCATCTGTCACACTCATCACCGAGTCCACATCCCCTATCGCACACATCACTGAGTCCACATCATCTGTCAGGCTCATCACTGAGTCCACATCATCTGTCACACTCATCACCGAGTCCTCATCATCTGTCACACTCATCACTGAGTCCACATCATGTCACGCTCATCACCGAGTCCACATCCCCTATCACGCTCATCACCGAGTCCACAACCCCTATCACACTCATCACTGAGTCCACATCATCTGTCATGCTCATCACTGAGTCCACATCATCTGTCACACTCATCACTGAGTCCACATCATGTCACGCTCATCACCGAGTCCACATCCCCTATCACGCTCATCACCGAGTCCACATCCCCTATCACATTCATTACTGAGTCCACATCATCTCTCACACTCATCGCTGAGTCCACATCATCTGTCACACTCATCACCGAGTCCACATCATCTGTCACACTCATCACCGAGTCCACATCATCTGTCACACTCATCACCGAGTCCACATCATCTGTCACACTCATCACTGGGTGACATCATCTGTCACACATCACCGAGTCCACATCCCCTATCACACTTATCACTGAGTCCACATCATCTGTCACGCTCATCACTGAGTCCACATCATCTGTCAGACCCATCACCGAGTCCACATCCCCTATCACACACATCACCAAGTCCACATCATCTGTCACACTCATCACTGAGTCCACATTATCTGTCACACTCATCACCGAGTCCACATCATCTGTCACACTCATCACTGAGTCCACATCATCTCTCACACTCATCACCGAGTCCACATCATCTGTCACACTCATCACTGAGTCCACATCATCTGTCACACTCATCACCGTGTCCACATCCCCTATCACACTCATCACCAAGTCCACATCATCTGTCACACTCATCAACGAGTCCACATCATCTGTCACATTCATCACCGAGTCCACATCCCCTATCGCACACATCACTGAGTCCACATCATCTGTCAGGCTCATCACTGAGTCCACATCATCTGTCACACTCATCACCGAGTCCTCATCATCTGTCACACTCATCACTGAGTCCACATCATGTCACGCTCATCACCGAGTCCACATCCCCTATCACGCTCATCACCGAGTCCACAACCCCTATCACACTCATCACTGAGTCCACATCATCTGTCATGCTCATTACTGAGTCCACATCATCTGTCACACTCATCACCGAGTCCACATCATCTGTCACACTCATCACTGAGTCCACATCATCTGTCACACTCATCACCGAGTCCACATCCCCTATCACACTCATCACTGAGTCCACATCATCTGTCACACTCATCACCGAGTCCACATCCCCTATCACACTCATCACTGAGTCCACATCATCTGTCACGCTCATCACTGAGTCCACATCATCTGTCACGCTCATCACTGAGTCCACATCATCTGTCACACTCATCACCGAGTCCACATCATCTGTCACACTCATCACTGAGTCCACATCATCTCTCACACTCATCACTGAGTCCACATCATCTCTCACACTCATCACTGAGTCCACATCATCTCTCGCACTCATCACCGAGTCCACATCATCTGTCACACTCATCACTGAGTCCACATCATCTGTCACACTCATCACCGAGTCCACATCCCCTATCACACTCATCACCGAGTCCACATCATCTGTCACATTCATCACTGAGTCCCCATCATCTGTCACGCTCATCACTGAGTCCACATCATCTGTCACACTCATCACCGAGTCCACATCCCCTATCACACACATCACCAAGTCCACATTATCTGTCACACTCATCACTGAGTCCACATTATCTGTCACACTCATCACCGAGTCCACATCATCTGTCACACTCATCACTGAGTCCACATCATCTGTCACACTCATCACCGAGTCCACATCATCTGTCACACTCATCACTGAGTCCACATCATCTGTCACGCTCATCACTGAGTCCACATCATCTGTCACACTCATCACCGTGTCCACATCCCCTATCACACTTATCACCAAGTCCACATCATCTGTCACGCTCATCACTGAGTCCACATCATCTGTCACACTCATCAACGAGTCCACATCATCTGTCACACTCATCACCGAGTCCACATCCCCTATCGCACACATCACCGAGTCCTCATCATCTGTCACACTCATCACTGAGTCCACATCATCTGTCACGCTCATCACTGAGTCCACATCATCTGTCACACTCATCACCGTGTCCACATCCCCTGTCACACTCATCACCAAGTCCACATCATCTGTCACACTCATCAACGAGTCCACATCATCTGTCACACTCATCACCGAGTCCACATCCCCTATCGCACACATCACTGAGTCCACATCATCTGTCAGGCTCATCACTGAGTCCACATCATCTGTCACACTCATCACCGAGTCCTCATCATCTGTCACACTCATCACTGAGTCCACATCATGTCACGCTCATCACCGAGTCCACATCCCCTATCACGCTCATCACCGAGTCCACAACCCCTATCACACTCATCACTGAGTCCACATCATCTGTCATGCTCATCACTGAGTCCACATCATCTGTCACACTCATCACTGAGTCCACATCATGTCACGCTCATCACCGAGTCCACATCCCCTATCACGCTCATCACCGAGTCCACATCCCCTATCACATTCATTACTGAGTCCACATCATCTGTCACACTCATCACCGAGTCCACATCATCTGTCACACTCATCACCGAGTCCACATCATCTGTCACACTCATCACCGAGTCCACATCATCTGTCACACTCATCACTGGGTGACATCATCTGTCACACATCACCGAGTCCACATCCCCTATCACACTTATCACTGAGTCCACATCATCTGTCACGCTCATCACTGAGTCCACATCATCTGTCACACTCATCACTGAGTCCACATCATCTGTCACGCTCATCACTGAGTAAACATCATCTCTCACACTCATCACCGAGTCCACATCATCTGTCACACTCATCACTGAGTCCACATCATCTGTCACGCTCATCACTGAGTCCACATCATCTGTCACACTCATCACCGTGTCCACATCCCCTATCACACTCATCACCAAGTCCACATCATCTGTCACGCTCATCAATGAGTCCACATCATCTGTCACACTCATCAACGAGTCCACATCATCTGTCACACTCATCACCGAGTCCACATCCCCTATCGCACACATCACTGAGTCCACATCATCTGTCAGGCTCATCACTGAGTCCACATCATCTGTCACACTCATCACCGAGTCCTCATCATCTGTCACACTCATCACTGAGTCCACATCATGTCACGCTCATCACCGAGTCCACATCCCCTATCACGCTCATCACCGAGTCCACAACCCCTATCACACTCATCACTGAGTCCACATCATCTGTCATGCTCATCACTGAGTCCACATCATCTGTCACACTCATCACTGAGTCCACATCATGTCACGCTCATCACCGAGTCCACATCCCCTATCACGCTCATCACCGAGTCCACATCCCCTATCACATTCATTACTGAGTCCACATCATCTCTCACACTCATCGCTGAGTCCACATCATCTCTCACACTCATCGCTGAGTCCACATCATCTGTCACACTCATCACCGAGTCCACATCATCTGTCACACTCATCACCGAGTCCACATCATCTGTCACACACATCACCAAGTCCACATCATCTGTCACACTCATCACTGAGTCCACATTATCTGTCACACTCATCACCGAGTCCACATCATCTGTCACACTCATCACTGAGTCCACATCATCTCTCACACTCATCACCGAGTCCACATCATCTGTCACACTCATCACTGAGTCCACATCATCTGTCACGCTCATCACTGAGTCCACATCATCTGTCACACTCATCACCGTGTCCACATCCCCTATCACACTCATCACCAAGTCCACATCATCTGTCACACTCATCAACGAGTCCACATCATCTGTCACACTCATCACCGAGTCCACATCCCCTATCGCACACATCACTGAGTCCACATCATCTGTCAGGCTCATCACTGAGTCCACATCATCTGTCACACTCATCACCGAGTCCTCATCATCTGTCACACTCATCACTGAGTCCACATCATGTCACGCTCATCACCGAGTCCACATCCCCTATCACGCTCATCACCGAGTCCACAACCCCTATCACACTCATCACTGAGTCCACATCATCTGTCATGCTCATCACTGAGTCCACATCATCTGTCACACTCATCACTGAGTCCACATCATGTCACGCTCATCACCGAGTCCACATCCCCTATCACGCTCATCACCGAGTCCACATCCCCTATAACATTCATTACTGAGTCCACATCATCTGTCACACTCATCACCGAGTCCACATCATCTGTCACACTCATCACCGAGTCCACATCATCTGTCACACTCATCACCGAGTCCACATCATCTGTCACACTCATCACTGGGTGACATCATCTGTCACACATCACCGAGTCCACATCCCCTATCACACTTATCACTGAGTCCACATCATCTGTCACGCTCATCACTGAGTCCACATCATCTGTCACACTCATCACTGAGTCCACATCATCTGTCACGCTCATCACTGAGTAAACATCATCTCTCACACTCATCACCGAGTCCACATCATCTGTCACACTCATCACTGAGTCCACATCATCTGTCACGCTCATCACTGAGTCCACATCATCTGTCACACTCATCACCGTGTCCACATCCCCTATCACACTCATCACCAAGTCCACATCATCTGTCACGCTCATCAATGAGTCCACATCATCTGTCACACTCATCAACGAGTTCACATCATGTCACGCTCATCACCGAGTCCACATCCCCTATCGCACACATCACTGAGTCCACATCATCTGTCAGGCTCATCACTGAGTCCACATCATCTGTCACACTCATCACCGAGTCCTCATCATCTGTCACACTCATCACTGTGTCCACATCATGTCACGCTCATCACCGAGTCCACATCCCCTATCACGCTCATCACCGAGTCCACAACCCCTATCACACTCATCACTGAGTCCACATCATCTGTCATGCTCATCACTGAGTCCACATCATCTGTCACACTCATCACTGAGTCCACATCATGTCACGCTCATCACCGAGTCCACATCCCCTATCACGCTCATCACCGAGTCCACATCCCCTATCACATTCTTTACTGAGTCCACATCATCTCTCACACTCATCGTTGAGTCCACATCATCTCTCACACTCATCGCTGAGTCCACATCATCTGTCACACTCATCACCGAGTCCACATCATCTGTCACACTCATCACCGAGTCCACATCATCTGTCACACTCATCACCGAGTCCACATCATCTGTCACACTCATCACTGGGTGACATCATCTGTCACACATCACCGAGTCCACATCCCCTATCACAATTATCACTGAGTCCACATCATCTGTCACACTCATCACTGAGTCCACATCATCTCTCACACTCATCACCGAGTCCACATCATCTGTCACACTCATCACTGAGTCCACATCATCTGTCACGCTCATCACTGAGTAAACATCATCTCTCACACTCATCACTGAGTCCAAATCATCTCTCACACTCATCACCAAGTCCACATCATCTATCACACTCATCACTGAGTCCACATCTCTCACACTCATCACTGAGTCCACATCTCTCACACTCATCACTGAGTCCACATCATCTGTCATGCTCAAAACTGAGTCCACATCCCCTATCACACTCATCACTGAGTCCCCATCATCTCTCACACTCATGACTGTGTCCACATCATCTGTCACACTCATCACTGAGTCCACATCATGTCACGCTCATCACCGAGTCCACATCCCCTATCACGCTCATCACCGAGTCCACATCACCTATCACACTCATCACTGAGTAAACATCATCTGTCATGCTCATCACTGAGTCCACATCATCTGTCACACTCATCACTGAGTCCACATCATCTCTCACACTCATCACTGAGTCCACATCATGTCACGCTCATCACCGAGTCCACATCCCCTATCACGCTCATCACCGAGTCCACATCCCCTATCACACTCATCACTGAGTCCACATCATCTGTCATGCTCATCATTGAGTCCACATCATCTGTCACACTCATCAATGAGTCCACATCATCTCTCACACTCATCACCGAGTCCACATCCCCTATCACGCTCATCACCGAGTCCACATCCCCTATCACACTCATCACTGAGTCCACATCATCTGTCACACTCATCACCGAGTCCACATCATCTGTCACACTCATCGCTGAGTCCACATCATCTCTCACACTCATCGCTGAGTCCACATCATCTGTCACACTCATCACCGAGTCCACATCATCTGTCACACTCATCACCGAGTCCACATCATCTGTCACACTCATCACCGAGTCCACATCATCTGTCACAGTCATCACTGAGTCCACATCATCTCTCACACTCATCACTGAGTCCACATCATCTGTCACGCTCATCACTGAGTCCACATCATCTGTCACACTCTTCACCGAGTCCACATCCCCTATCACACTCATCACCAAGTCCACATCATCTGTCACACTCATCACTGAGTCCACATCATCTGTCACACTCATCACCGAGTCCACATCATCTGTCACACTCATCACTGAGTCCACATCATATGTCACACTCATCACCGAGTCCACATCATCTGTCACACTCATCACTGAGTCCACATCATCTGTCACACTCATCACCGAGTCCACATCCCCTATCACACTCATCACTGAGTCCACATCATCTGTCACGCTCATCACTGAGTCCACATCATCTGTCACGCTCATCACTGAGTCCACATCATCTGTCACACTCATCACCGAGTCCACATCATCTGTCACACTCATCACTGAGTCCACATCATCTCTCACACTCATCACTGAGTCCACATCATCTCTCACACTCATCACTGAGTCCACATCATCTCTCGCACTCATCACCGAGTCCACATCATCTGTCACACTCATCACTGAGTCCACATCATCTGTCACACTCATCACCAAGTCCACATCCCCTATCACACTCATCACCGAGTCCACATCATCTGTCACATTCATCACTGAGTCCCCATCATCTGTCACGCTCATCACTGAGTCCACATCATCTGTCACACTCATCACCGAGTCCACATCATCTGTCACACTCATCACCAAGTCCACATCATCTGTCACACTCATCACTGAGTCCACATTATCTGTCACACTCATCACCGAGTCCACATCATCTGTCACACTCATCACTGAGTCCACATCATCTGTCACACTCATCACCGAGTCCACATCATCTGTCACACTCATCACTGAGTCCACATCATCTGTCACGCTCATCACTGAGTCCACATCATCTGTCACACTCATCACCGTGTCCACATCCCCTATCACACTCATCACCAAGTCCACATCATCTGTCACGCTCATCACTAAGTCCACATCATCTGTCACACTCATCAACGAGTCCACATCATCTGTCACACTCATCACCGAGTCCACATCCCCTATCGCACACATCACCGAGTCCTCATCATCTGTCACACTCATCACTGAGTCCACATCATCTGTCACGCTCATCACTGAGTCCACATCATCTGTCACACTCATCACCGTGTCCACATCCCCTATCACACTCATCACCAAGTCCACATCATCTGTCACACTCATCAACGAGTCCACATCATCTGTCACACTCATCACCGAGTCCACATCCCCTATCGCACACATCACTGAGTCCACATCATCTGTCAGGCTCATCACTGAGTCCACATCATCTGTCACACTCATCACCGAGTCCTCATCATCTGTCACACTCATCACTGAGTCCACATCATGTCACGCTCATCACCGAGTCCACATCCCCTATCACGCTCATCACCGAGTCCACAACCCCTATCACACTCATCACTGAGTCCACATCATCTGTCATGCTCATCACTGAGTCCACATCATCTGTCACACTCATCACTGAGTCCACATCATGTCACGCTCATCACCGAGTCCACATCCCCTATCACGCTCATCACCGAGTCCACATCCCCTATCACATTCATCACCGAGTCCACATCCCCTATCACACTTATCACTGAGTCCACATCATCTGTCACGCTCATCACTGAGTCCACATCATCTGTCACACTCATCACCGAGTCCACATCCCCTATCACACACATCACCAAGTCCACATCATCTGTCACACTCATCACTGAGTCCACATTATCTGTCACACTCATCACCGAGTCCACATCATCTGTCACACTCATCACTGAGTCCACATCATCTCTCACACTCATCACCGAGTCCACATCATCTGTCACACTCATCACAGAGTCCACATCATCTGTCACGCTCATCACTGAGTCCACATCATCTGTCACACTCATCACCGTGTCCACATCCCCTATCACACTCATCACCAAGTCCACATCATCTGTCACGCTCATCACTGAGTCCACATCATCTGTCACACTCATCACCGAGTCCTCATCATCTGTCACACTCATCACTGAGTCCACATCATGTCACGCTCATCACCGAGTCCACATCCCCTATCACGCTCATCACCGAGTCCACAACCCCTATCACACTCATCACTGAGTCCACATCATCTGTCATGCTCATCACTGAGTCCACATCATCTGTCACACTCATCACTGAGTCCACATCATGTCACGCTCATCACCGAGTCCACATCCCCTATCACGCTCATCACCGAGTCCACATCCCCTATCACATTCATTACTGAGTCCACATCATCTCTCACACTCATCGCTGAGTCCACATCATCTCTCACACTCATCGCTGAGTCCACATCATCTGTCACACTCATCACCGAGTCCACATCATCTGTCACACTCATCACGGAGTCCATATCATCTGTCACACTCATCACCGAGTCCACATCATCTGTCACACTCATCACTGGGTGACATCATCTGTCACACATCACCGAGTCCACATCCCCTATCACACTTATCACTGAGTCCACATCATCTGTCACGCTCATCACTGAGTCCACATCATCTGTCACACTCATCACCGAGTCCACATCATCTGTCACACTCAAAACTGAGTCCACATCAGCTCTCACACTCATCACTGAGTCCACATCATCTCTCACACTCATCACCGAGTCCACATCATCTGTCACACTCATCAATGAGTCCACATCATCTGTCACGCTCATCACTGAGTAAACATCATCTCTCACACTCATCACTGAGTCCAAATCATCTCTCACACTCATCACCAAGTCCACATCATCTATCACACTCATCACTGAGTCCACATCTCTCACACTCATCACTGAGTCCACATCTCTCACACTCATCACTGAGTCCACATCATCTGTCATGCTCAAAACTGAGTCCACATCCCCTATCACACTCATCACTGAGTCCCCATCATCTCTCACACTCATGACTGTGTCCACATCATCTGTCACACTCATCACTGAGTCCACATCATGTCACGCTCATCACCGAGTCCACATCCCCTATCACGCTCATCACCGAGTCCACATAATCTATCACACTCATCACTGAGTCCACATCATCTGTCACACTCATCACTGAGTCCACATCATCTCTCACAATCATCACTGAGTCCACATCATGTCACGCTCATCACCGAGTCCACATCCCCTATCACGCTCATCACCGAGTCCACATCCCCTATCACACTCATCACTGAGTCCACATCATCTGTCATGCTCATCATTGAGTCCACATCATCTGTCACACTCATCAATGAGTCCACATCATCTGTCACGCTCATCACTGAGTCCACATCATCTGTCACACTCATCACCGAGTCCACATCATCTGTCACACTCATCACTGAGTCCACATCATCTCTCACACTCATCACTGAGTCCACATCATCTCTCACACTCATCACTGAGTCCACATCATCTCTCGCACTCATCACCGAGTCCACATCATCTGTCACACTCATCACTGAGTCCACATCATCTGTCACACTCATCACCGAGTCCACATCCCCTATCACACTCATCACCGAGTCCACATCATCTGTCACATTCATCACTGAGTCCCCATCATCTGTCACGCTCATCACTGAGTCCACATCATCTGTCACACTCATCACCGAGTCCACATCCCCTATCACACACATCACCAAGTCCACATCATCTGTCACACTCATCACTGAGTCCACATTATCTGTCACACTCATCACCGAGTCCACATCATCTGTCACACTCATCACTGAGTCCACATCATCTGTCACACTCATCACCGAGTCCACATCATCTGTCACACTCATCACTGAGTCCACATCATCTGTCACGCTCATCACTGAGTCCACATCATCTGTCACACTCATCACCGTGTCCACATCCCCTATCACACTCATCACCAAGTCCACATCATCTGTCACGCTCATCACTGAGTCCACATCATCTGTCACACTCATCAACGAGTCCACATCATCTGTCACACTCATCACCGAGTCCACATCCCCTATCGCACACATCACCGAGTCCTCATCATCTGTCACACTCATCACCAAGTCCACATCATCTGTCACACTCATCACCGAGTCCACATCCCCTATCGCACACATCACTGAGTCCACATCATCTGTCAGGCTCATCACTGAGTCCACATCATCTGTCACACTCATCACCGAGTCCTCATCATCTGTCACACTCATCACTGAGTCCACATCATGTCACGCTCATCACCGAGTCCACATCCCCTATCACGCTCATCACCGAGTCCACAACCCCTATCACACTCATCACTGAGTCCACATCATCTGTCATGCTCATCACTGAGTCCACATCATCTGTCACACTCATCACTGAGTCCACATCATGTCACGCTCATCACCGAGTCCACATCCCCTATCACGCTCATCACCGAGTCCACATCCCCTATCACATTCATCACCGAGTCCACATCCCCTATCACACTTATCACTGAGTCCACATCATCTGTCACGCTCATCACTGAGTCCACATCATCTGTCACACTCATCACCGAGTCCACATCCCCTATCACACACATCACCAAGTCCACATCATCTGTCACACTCATCACTGAGTCCACATTATCTGTCACACTCATCACCGAGTCCACATCATCTGTCACACTCATCACTGAGTCCACATCATCTCTCACACTCATCACCGAGTCCACATCATCTGTCACACTCATCACAGAGTCCACATCATCTGTCACGCTCATCACTGAGTCCACATCATCTGTCACACTCATCACTGAGTCCACATCATCTGTCACGCTCATCACTGAGTAAACATCATCTCTCACACTCATCACTGAGTCCAAATCATCTCTCACACTCATCACCAAGTCCACATCATCTATCACACTCATCACTGAGTCCACATCTCTCACGCTCATCACCGAGTCCACATCCCCTATCACGCTCATCACCGGGTCCACATCACCTATCACACTCATCACTGAGTAAACATCATCTGTCATGCTCATCACTGAGTCCACATCATCTGTCACACTCATCACTGAGTCCACATCATCTCTCACACTCATCACTGAGTCCACATCATGTCACGCTCATCACCGAGTCCACATCCCCTATCACGCTCATCACCGAGTCCACATCCCCTATCACACTCATCACTGAGTCCACATCATCTGTCATGCTCATCATTGAGTCCACATCATCTGTCACACTCATCAATGAGTCCACATCATCTCTCACACTCATCACCGAGTCCACATCCCCTATCACGCTCATCACCGAGTCCACATCCCCTATCACACTCATCACTGAGTCCACATCATCTGTCACACTCATCACCGAGTCCACATCATCTGTCACACTCATCGCTGAGTCCACATCATCTCTCACACTCATCGCTGAGTCCACATCATCTGTCACACTCATCACCGAGTCCACATCATCTGTCACACTCATCACCGAGTCCACATCATCTGTCACACTCATCACCGAGTCCACATCATCTGTCACAGTCATCACTGAGTCCACATCATCTCTCACACTCATCACTGAGTCCACATCATCTGTCACGCTCATCACTGAGTCCACATCATCTGTCACACTCTTCACCGAGTCCACATCCCCTATCACACTCATCACCAAGTCCACATCATCTGTCACACTCATCACTGAGTCCACATCATCTGTCACACTCATCACCGAGTCCACATCATCTGTCACACTCATCACTGAGTCCACATCATATGTCACACTCATCACCGAGTCCACATCATCTGTCACACTCATCACTGAGTCCACATCATCTGTCACACTCATCACCGAGTCCACATCCCCTATCACACTCATCACTGAGTCCACATCATCTGTCACGCTCATCACTGAGTCCACATCATCTGTCACGCTCATCACTGAGTCCACATCATCTGTCACACTCATCACCGAGTCCACATCATCTGTCACACTCATCACTGAGTCCACATCATCTCTCACACTCATCACTGAGTCCACATCATCTCTCACACTCATCACTGAGTCCACATCATCTCTCGCACTCATCACCGAGTCCACATCATCTGTCACACTCATCACTGAGTCCACATCATCTGTCACACTCATCACCAAGTCCACATCCCCTATCACACTCATCACCGAGTCCACATCATCTGTCACATTCATCACTGAGTCCCCATCATCTGTCACGCTCATCACTGAGTCCACATCATCTGTCACACTCATCACCGAGTCCACATCATCTGTCACACTCATCACCAAGTCCACATCATCTGTCACACTCATCACTGAGTCCACATTATCTGTCACACTCATCACCGAGTCCACATCATCTGTCACACTCATCACTGAGTCCACATCATCTGTCACACTCATCACCGAGTCCACATCATCTGTCACACTCATCACTGAGTCCACATCATCTGTCACGCTCATCACTGAGTCCACATCATCTGTCACACTCATCACCGTGTCCACATCCCCTATCACACTCATCACCAAGTCCACATCATCTGTCACGCTCATCACTAAGTCCACATCATCTGTCACACTCATCAACGAGTCCACATCATCTGTCACACTCATCACCGAGTCCACATCCCCTATCGCACACATCACCGAGTCCTCATCATCTGTCACAGTCATCACTGAGTCCACATCATCTGTCACGCTCATCACTGAGTCCACATCATCTGTCACACTCATCACCGTGTCCACATCCCCTATCACACTCATCACCAAGTCCACATCATCTGTCACACTCATCAACGAGTCCACATCATCTGTCACACTCATCACCGAGTCCACATCCCCTATCGCACACATCACTGAGTCCACATCATCTGTCAGGCTCATCACTGAGTCCACATCATCTGTCACACTCATCACCGAGTCCTCATCATCTGTCACACTCATCACTGAGTCCACATCATGTCACGCTCATCACCGAGTCCACATCCCCTATCACGCTCATCACCGAGTCCACAACCCCTATCACACTCATCACTGAGTCCACATCATCTGTCATGCTCATCACTGAGTCCACATCATCTGTCACACTCATCACTGAGTCCACATCATGTCACGCTCATCACCGAGTCCACATCCCCTATCACGCTCATCACCGAGTCCACATCCCCTATCACATTCATCACCGAGTCCACATCCCCTATCACACTTATCACTGAGTCCACATCATCTGTCACGCTCATCACTGAGTCCACATCATCTGTCACACTCATCACCGAGTCCACATCCCCTATCACACACATCACCAAGTCCACATCATCTGTCACACTCATCACTGAGTCCACATTATCTGTCACACTCATCACCGAGTCCACATCATCTGTCACACTCATCACTGAGTCCACATCATCTCTCACACTCATCACCGAGTCCACATCATCTGTCACACTCATCACAGAGTCCACATCATCTGTCACGCTCATCACTGAGTCCACATCATCTGTCACACTCATCACCGTGTCCACATCCCCTATCACACTCATCACCAAGTCCACATCATCTGTCACGCTCATCACTGAGTCCACATCATCTGTCACACTCATCACCGAGTCCTCATCATCTGTCACACTCATCACTGAGTCCACATCATGTCACGCTCATCACCGAGTCCACATCCCCTATCACGCTCATCACCGAGTCCACAACCCCTATCACACTCATCACTGAGTCCACATCATCTGTCATGCTCATCACTGAGTCCACATCATCTGTCACACTCATCACTGAGTCCACATCATGTCACGCTCATCACCGAGTCCACATCCCCTATCACGCTCATCACCGAGTCCACATCCCCTATCACATTCATTACTGAGTCCACATCATCTCTCACACTCATCGCTGAGTCCACATCATCTCTCACACTCATCGCTGAGTCCACATCATCTGTCACACTCATCACCGAGTCCACATCATCTGTCACACTCATCACGGAGTCCATATCATCTGTCACACTCATCACCGAGTCCACATCATCTGTCACACTCATCACTGGGTGACATCATCTGTCACACATCACCGAGTCCACATCCCCTATCACACTTATCACTGAGTCCACATCATCTGTCACGCTCATCACTGAGTCCACATCATCTGTCACACTCATCACCGAGTCCACATCATCTGTCACACTCAAAACTGAGTCCACATCAGCTCTCACACTCATCACTGAGTCCACATCATCTCTCACACTCATCACCGAGTCCACATCATCTGTCACACTCATCAATGAGTCCACATCATCTGTCACGCTCATCACTGAGTAAACATCATCTCTCACACTCATCACTGAGTCCAAATCATCTCTCACACTCATCACCAAGTCCACATCATCTATCACACTCATCACTGAGTCCACATCTCTCACACTCATCACTGAGTCCACATCTCTCACACTCATCACTGAGTCCACATCATCTGTCATGCTCAAAACTGAGTCCACATCCCCTATCACACTCATCACTGAGTCCCCATCATCTCTCACACTCATGACTGTGTCCACATCATCTGTCACACTCATCACTGAGTCCACATCATGTCACGCTCATCACCGAGTCCACATCCCCTATCACGCTCATCACCGAGTCCACATAATCTATCACACTCATCACTGAGTCCACATCATCTGTCACACTCATCACTGAGTCCACATCATCTCTCACAATCATCACTGAGTCCACATCATGTCACGCTCATCACCGAGTCCACATCCCCTATCACGCTCATCACCGAGTCCACATCCCCTATCACACTCATCACTGAGTCCACATCATCTGTCATGCTCATCATTGAGTCCACATCATCTGTCACACTCATCAATGAGTCCACATCATCTGTCACGCTCATCACTGAGTCCACATCATCTGTCACACTCATCACCGAGTCCACATCATCTGTCACACTCATCACTGAGTCCACATCATCTCTCACACTCATCACTGAGTCCACATCATCTCTCACACTCATCACTGAGTCCACATCATCTCTCGCACTCATCACCGAGTCCACATCATCTGTCACACTCATCACTGAGTCCACATCATCTGTCACACTCATCACCGAGTCCACATCCCCTATCACACTCATCACCGAGTCCACATCATCTGTCACATTCATCACTGAGTCCCCATCATCTGTCACGCTCATCACTGAGTCCACATCATCTGTCACACTCATCACCGAGTCCACATCCCCTATCACACACATCACCAAGTCCACATCATCTGTCACACTCATCACTGAGTCCACATTATCTGTCACACTCATCACCGAGTCCACATCATCTGTCACACTCATCACTGAGTCCACATCATCTGTCACACTCATCACCGAGTCCACATCATCTGTCACACTCATCACTGAGTCCACATCATCTGTCACGCTCATCACTGAGTCCACATCATCTGTCACACTCATCACCGTGTCCACATCCCCTATCACACTCATCACCAAGTCCACATCATCTGTCACGCTCATCACTGAGTCCACATCATCTGTCACACTCATCAACGAGTCCACATCATCTGTCACACTCATCACCGAGTCCACATCCCCTATCGCACACATCACCGAGTCCTCATCATCTGTCACACTCATCACCAAGTCCACATCATCTGTCACACTCATCAACGAGTCCACATCATCTGTCACACTCATCACCGAGTCCACATCCCCTATCGCACACATCACTGAGTCCACATCATCTGTCAGGCTCATCACTGAGTCCACATCATCTGTCACACTCATCACCGAGTCCTCATCATCTGTCACACTCATCACTGAGTCCACATCATGTCACGCTCATCACCGAGTCCACATCCCCTATCACGCTCATCACCGAGTCCACAACCCCTATCACACTCATCACTGAGTCCACATCATCTGTCATGCTCATCACTGAGTCCACATCATCTGTCACACTCATCACTGAGTCCACATCATGTCACGCTCATCACCGAGTCCACATCCCCTATCACGCTCATCACCGAGTCCACATCCCCTATCACATTCATCACCGAGTCCACATCCCCTATCACACTTATCACTGAGTCCACATCATCTGTCACGCTCATCACTGAGTCCACATCATCTGTCACACTCATCACCGAGTCCACATCCCCTATCACACACATCACCAAGTCCACATCATCTGTCACACTCATCACTGAGTCCACATTATCTGTCACACTCATCACCGAGTCCACATCATCTGTCACACTCATCACTGAGTCCACATCATCTCTCACACTCATCACCGAGTCCACATCATCTGTCACACTCATCACAGAGTCCACATCATCTGTCACGCTCATCACTGAGTCCACATCATCTGTCACACTCATCACCGTGTCCACATCCCCTATCACACTCATCACCAAGTCCACATCATCTGTCACGCTCATCACTGAGTCCACATCATCTGTCACACTCATCACCGAGTCCTCATCATCTGTCACACTCATCACTGAGTCCACATCATGTCACGCTCATCACCGAGTCCACATCCCCTATCACGCTCATCACCGAGTCCACAACCCCTATCACACTCATCACTGAGTCCACATCATCTGTCATGCTCATCACTGAGTCCTCATCATCTGTCACACTCATCACTGAGTCCACATCATGTCACGCTCATCACCGAGTCCACATCCCCTATCACGCTCATCACCGAGTCCACATCCCCTATCACATTCATTACTGAGTCCACATCATCTCTCACACTCATCGCTGAGTCCACATCATCTCTCACACTCATCGCTGAGTCCACATCATCTGTCACACTCATCACCGAGTCCACATCATCTGTCACACTCATCACGGAGTCCACATCATCTGTCACACTCATCACCGAGTCCACATCATCTGTCACACTCATCACTGGGTGACATCATCTGTCACACATCACCGAGTCCACATCCCCTATCACACTTATCACTGAGTCCACATCATCTGTCACGCTCATCACTGAGTCCACATCATCTGTCACACTCATCACCGAGTCCACATCATCTGTCACACTCAAAACTGAGTCCACATCAGCTCTCACACTCATCACTGAGTCCACATCATCTCTCACACTCATCACCGAGTCCACATCATCTGTCACACTCATCAATGAGTCCACATCATCTGTCACGCTCATCACTGAGTAAACATCATCTCTCACACTCATCACTGAGTCCAAATCATCTCTCACACTCATCACCAAGTCCACATCATCTATCACACTCATCACTGAGTCCACATCTCTCACACTCATCACTGAGTCCACATCTCTCACACTCATCACTGAGTCCACATCATCTGTCATGCTCAAAACTGAGTCCACATCCCCTATCACACTCATCACTGAGTCCCCATCATCTCTCACACTCATGACTGTGTCCACATCATCTGTCACACTCATCACTGAGTCCACATCATGTCACGCTCATCACCGAGTCCACATCCCCTATCACGCTCATCACCGAGTCCACATCATCTATCACACTCATCACTGAGTCCACATCTCTCACACTCATCACTGAGTCCACATCTCTCACACTCATCACTGAGTCCACATCATCTGTCATGCTCAAAACTGAGTCCACATCCCCTATCACACTCATCACTGAGTCCACATCATCTGTCACACTCATCACTGAGTCCACATCATCTCTCACAATCATCACTGAGTCCACATCATGTCACGCTCATCACCGAGTCCACATCCCCTATCACGCTCATCACCGAGTCCACATCCCCTATCACACTCATCACCGAGTCCACATCATCTGTCATGCTCATCATTGAGTCCACATCATCTGTCACACTCATCAATGAGTCCACATCATCTCTCACACTCATCACCGAGTCCACATCCCCTATCACGCTCATCACCGAGTCCACATCCCCTATCACGCTCATCACTGAGTCCACATCATCTGTCACACTCATCACCGAGTCCACATCATGTCACGCTCATCACCGAGTCCACATCCCCTATCACGCTCATCACCGAGTCCACATCCCCTATCACATTCATTACTGAGTCCACATCATCTCTCACACTCATCGCTGAGTCAACATCATCTCTCACACTCATCGCTGAGTCCACATCATCTGTCACACTCATCACCGAGTCCACATCATCTGTCACACTCATCACCGAGTCCACATCATCTGTCACACTCATCACCGAGTCCACATAATCTGTCACACTCATCACTGAGTCCACATCATCTCTCACACTCATCACTGAGTCCACATCATCTGTCACGCTCATCACTGAGTCCACATCATCTGTCACACTCATCACCGAGTCCACATCCCCTATCACACTCATCACCAAGTCCACATCATCTGTCACACTCATCAATGAGTCCACATCATCTGTCACACTCATCACCGAGTCCACATCATCTGTCACACTCATCACTGAGTCCACATCATATGTCACACTCATCACCTAGTCCACATCATCTGTCACACTCATCACCGAGTCCACATCCCCTATCACACTCATCACTGAGTCCACATCATCTGTCACGCTCATCACTGAGTCCACATCATCTGTCACGCTCATCACTGAGTCCACATCATCTGTCACACTCATCACCGAGTCCACATCATCTGTCACACTCATCACTGAGTCCACATCATCTCTCACACTCATCACTGAGTCCACATCATCTCTCACACTCATCACTGAGTCCACATCATCTGTCACACTCATCACCGAGTCCACATCATCTGTCACACTCATCACCGTGTCCACATCCCCTATCACACTCATCACCAAGTCCACATCATCTGTCACGCTCATCACTGAGTCCACATCATCTGTCACACTCATCAACGAGTCCACATCATCTGTCACACTCATCACCGAGTCCACATCCCCTATCGCACACATCACTGAGTCCACATCATCTGTCAGGCTCATCACTGAGTCCACATCATCTGTCACACTCATCACCGAGTCCTCATCATCTGTCACACTCATCACTGAGTCCACATCATGTCACGCTCATCACCGAGTCCACATCCCCTATCACGCTCATCACCGAGTCCACATCCCCTATCACACTCATCACTGAGTCCACATCATCTGTCATGCTCATCACTGAGTCCACATCATCTGTCACACTCATCAATGAGTCCACATCATCTCTCACACTCATCACCGAGTCCACATCCCCTATCACGCTCATGACCGAGTCCACATCCCCTATCACACTCATCACTGAGTCCACATCATCTGTCACACTCATCACCGAGTCCACATCATCTGTCACACTCATCACCGAGTCCACATCATCTACCACACTCATCACTGAGTCCACATCATGTCACGCTCATCACCGAGTCCACATCCCCTATCACGCTCATCACCGAGTCCACATCCCCTATCACATTCATTACTGAGTCCACATCATCTCTCACACTCATCGCTGAGTCCAAATCATCTATCACACTCATCGCTGAGTCCACATCATCTCTCACACTCATCACCAAGTCCACATCATCTATCACACTCATCACTGAGTCCACATCATCTCTCACACTCATGACTGAGTACACATCATCTGTCACACTCATCACCGTATCCACATCATCTGTCACACTCATCACCGAGTCCACATCCCCTATCACACTCATCACCAAGTCCACATCATCTGTCACACTCATCACAGAGTCCACATCATCTGTCACGCTCATCACTGAGTCCACATCATCTGTCACACTCATCACCGTGTCCACATCCCCTATCACACTCATCACCAAGTCCACATCATCTGTCACGCTCATCACTGAGTCCACATCATCTGTCACACTCATCACCGAGTCCTCATCATCTGTCACACTCATCACTGAGTCCACATCATGTCACGCTCATCACCGAGTCCACATCCCCTATCACGCTCATCACCGAGTCCACAACCCCTATCACACTCATCACTGAGTCCACATCATCTGTCATGCTCATCACTGAGTCCACATCATCTGTCACACTCATCACTGAGTCCACATCATGTCACGCTCATCACCGAGTCCACATCCCCTATCACGCTCATCACCGAGTCCACATCCCCTATCACATTCATTACTGAGTCCACATCATCTCTCACACTCATCGCTGAGTCCACATCATCTCTCACACTCATCGCTGAGTCCACATCATCTGTCACACTCATCACCGAGTCCACATCATCTGTCACACTCATCACTGAGTCCACATCATGTCACGCTCATCACCGAGTCCACATCCCCTATCACGCTCATCACCGAGTCCACATCCCCTATCACACTCATCACTGAGTCCACATCATCTGTCATGCTCATCACTGAGTCCACATCATCTGTCACACTCATCAATGAGTCCACATCATCTCTCACACTCATCACCGAGTCCACATCCCCTATCACGCTCATGACCGAGTCCACATCCCCTATCACACTCATCACTGAGTCCACATCATCTGTCACACTCATCACCGAGTCCACATCATCTGTCACACTCATCACCGAGTCCACATCATCTACCACACTCATCACTGAGTCCACATCATGTCACGCTCATCACCGAGTCCACATCCCCTATCACGCTCATCACCGAGTCCACATCCCCTATCACATTCATTACTGAGTCCACATCATCTCTCACACTCATCGCTGAGTCCAAATCATCTATCACACTCATCGCTGAGTCCACATCATCTCTCACACTCATCACCAAGTCCACATCATCTATCACACTCATCACTGAGTCCACATCATCTCTCACACTCATGACTGAGTACACATCATCTGTCACACTCATCACCGTATCCACATCATCTGTCACACTCATCACCGAGTCCACATCCCCTATCACACTCATCACCAAGTCCACATCATCTGTCACACTCATCACAGAGTCCACATCATCTGTCACGCTCATCACTGAGTCCACATCATCTGTCACACTCATCACCGTGTCCACATCCCCTATCACACTCATCACCAAGTCCACATCATCTGTCACGCTCATCACTGAGTCCACATCATCTGTCACACTCATCACCGAGTCCTCATCATCTGTCACACTCATCACTGAGTCCACATCATGTCACGCTCATCACCGAGTCCACATCCCCTATCACGCTCATCACCGAGTCCACAACCCCTATCACACTCATCACTGAGTCCACATCATCTGTCATGCTCATCACTGAGTCCACATCATCTGTCACACTCATCACTGAGTCCACATCATGTCACGCTCATCACCGAGTCCACATCCCCTATCACGCTCATCACCGAGTCCACATCCCCTATCACATTCATTACTGAGTCCACATCATCTCTCACACTCATCGCTGAGTCCACATCATCTCTCACACTCATCGCTGAGTCCACATCATCTGTCACACTCATCACCGAGTCCACATCATCTGTCACACTCATCACCGAGTCCACATCATCTGTCACACTCATCACTGGGTGACATCATCTGTCACACATCACCGAGTCCACATCCCCTATCACACTTATCACTGAGTCCACATCATCTGTCACGCTCATCACTGAGTCCACATCATCTGTCACACTCATCACCGAGTCCACATCATCTGTCACACTCAAAACTGAGTCCACATCAGCTCTCACACTCATCACTGAGTCCACATCATCTCTCACACTCATCACCGAGTCCACATCATCTGTCACACTCATCAATGAGTCCACATCATCTGTCACGCTCATCACTGAGTAAACATCATCTCTCACACTCATCACTGAGTCCAAATCATCTCTCACACTCATCACCAAGTCCACATCATCTATCACACTCATCACTGAGTCCACATCTCTCACACTCATCACTGAGTCCACATCTCTCACACTCATCACTGAGTCCACATCATCTGTCATGCTCAAAACTGAGTCCACATCCCCTATCACACTCATCACTGAGTCCCCATCATCTCTCACACTCATGACTGTGTCCACATCATCTGTCACACTCATCACTGAGTCCACATCATGTCACGCTCATCACCGAGTCCACATCCCCTATCACGCTCATCACCGAGTCCACATCCCCTATCACACTCATCACTGAGTCCACATCATCTGTCATGCTCATCATTGAGTCCACATCATCTGTCACACTCATCAATGAGTCCACATCATCTGTCACGCTCATCACCGAGTCCACATCCCCTATCACGCTCATCACCGAGTCCACATCCCCTATCACATTCATTACTGAGTCCACATCATCTCTCACACTCATCGCTGAGTCAACATCATCTCTCACACTCATCGCTGAGTCCACATCATCTGTCACACTCATCACCGAGTCCACATCATCTGTCACACTCATCACCGAGTCCACATCATCTGTCACACTCATCACCGAGTCCACATAATCTGTCACACTCATCACTGAGTCCACATCATCTCTCACACTCATCACTGAGTCCACATCATCTGTCACGCTCATCACTGAGTCCACATCATCTGTCACACTCATCACCGAGTCCACATCCCCTATCACACTCATCACCAAGTCCACATCATCTGTCACACTCATCAATGAGTCCACATCATCTCTCACACTCATCACTGAGTCCACATCATCTCTCACACTCATCACTGAGTCCACATCATCTCTCGCACTCATCACCGAGTCCACATCATCTGTCACACTCATCACTGAGTCCACATCATCTGTCACACTCATCACCGAGTCCACATCATCTGTCACACTCATCACCGAGTCCTCATCATCTGTCACACTCATCACTGAGTCCACATCATGTCACGCTCATCACCGAGTCCACATCCCCTATCACGCTCATCACCGAGTCCACAACCCCTATCACACTCATCACTGAGTCCACATCATCTGTCACACTCATCACCGAGTCCACATCATCTGTCACACTCATCACTGAGTCCACATCATCTCTCACACTCATCACTGAGTCCACATCATCTCTCACACTCATCACTGAGTCCACATCATCTCTCGCACTCATCACCAAGTCCACATCATCTGTCACGCTCATCACCAAGTCCACATCATCTGTCACGCTCATCACTGAGTCCACATCATCTGTCACACTCATCACCGAGTCCTCATCATCTGTCACACTCATCACTGAGTCCACATCATGTCACGCTCATCACCGAGTCCACATCCCCTATCACGCTCATCACCGAGTCCACATCCCCTATCACACTCATCACTGAGTCCACATCATCTGTCATGCTCATCACTGAGTCCACATCATCTGTCACACTCATCAATGAGTCCACATCATCTCTCACACTCATCACCGAGTCCACATCCCCTATCACGCTCATGACCGAGTCCACATCCCCTATCACACTCATCACTGAGTCCAGATCATCTGTCACACTCATCAACGAGTCCACATCATCTGTCACACTCATCACCGAGTCCACATCATCTACCACACTCATCACTGAGTCCACATCATGTCACGCTCATCACCGAGTCCACATCCCCTATCACGCTCATCACCGAGTCCACATCCCCTATCACATTCATTACTGAGTCCACATCATCTCTCACACTCATCGCTGAGTCAACATCATCTCTCACACTCATCGCTGAGTCCACATCATCTGTCACACTCATCACCGAGTCCACATCATCTGTCACACTCATCACCGAGTCCACATCATCTGTCACACTCATCACCGAGTCCACATCATCTGTCACACTCATCACTGAGTCCACATCATCTCTCACACTCATCACTGAGTCCACATCATCTGTCACGCTCATCACTGAGTCCACATCATCTGTCACACTCATCACCGAGTCCACATCCCCTATCACACTCATCACCAAGTCCACATCATCTGTCACACTCAACACTGAGTCCACATCATCTGTCACGCTCATCACTGAGTCCACATCATCTGTCACACTCATCACCGAGTCCACATCATCTGTCACACTCAAAACTGAGTCCACATCAGCTCTCACACTCATCACTGAGTCCACATCATCTCTCACACTCATCACCGAGTCCACATCATCTGTCACACTCATCACTGAGTCCACATCATCTTTCACGCTCATCACTGAGTAAACATCATCTCTCACACTCATCACTGAGTCCAAATCATCTCTCACACTCATCACCAAGTCCACATCATCTATCACACTCATCACTGAGTCCACATCTTTCACACTCATCACTGAGTCCACATCTCTCACACTCATCACTGAGTCCACATCATCTGTCATGCTCAAAACTGAGTCCACATCCCCTATCACACTCATCACCAAGTCCACATCATCTGTCACGCTCATCCCTGAGTCCACATCATCTGTCACACTCATCTCCGAGTCCACATCATCTGTCACACTCATCACTGAGTCCAAATCATCTGTCACGCTCATCACTGAGTCCACATCATCTGTCACACTCATCACTGAGTCCACATCATCTGTCACACTCATCACCGAGTCCACATCATCTGTCACACTCATCACTGAGTCCACATCATCTGTCACACTCATCACCGAGTCCACATCCCCTATCACACTCATCACCAAGTCCACATCATCTGTCACGCTCATCACTGAGTCCACATCATCTGTCACGCTCATCACTGAGTCCACATCATCTGTCACACTCATCACCGAGTCCACATCATCTGTCACACTCATCACTGAGTCCACATCATCTCTCACACTCATCACTGAGTCCACATCATCTCTCACACTCATCACTGAGTGAACATCATCTCTCGCACTCATCACCGAGTCCACATCATCTGTCACACTCATCACTGAGTCCACATCATCTGTCACACTCATCACCGAGTCCACATCATCTGTCACACTCATCACCGAGTCCTCATCATCTGTCACACTCATCACTGAGTCCACATCATGTCACGCTCATCACCGAGTCCACATCCCCTATCACGCTCATCACCGAGTCCACATCCCCTATCACACTCATCACTGAGTCCACATCATCTGTCACACTCATCACCGAGTCCACATCATCTGTCACACTCATCACTGAGTCCACATCATCTCTCACACTCATCACTGAGTCCACATCATCTCTCACACTCATCACTGAGTCCACATCATCTCTCGCACTCATCACCAAGTCCACATCATCTGTCACGCTCATCACCAAGTCCACATCATCTGTCACGCTCATCACTGAGTCCACATCATCTGTCACACTCATCACCGAGTCCTCATCATCTGTCACACTCATCACTGAGTCCACATCATGTCACGCTCATCACCGAGTCCACATCCCCTATCACGCTCATCACCGAGTCCACATCCCCTATCACACTCATCACTGAGTCCACATCATCTGTCATGCTCATCACTGAGTCCACATCATCTGTCACACTCATCAATGAGTCCACATCATCTCTCACACGCATCACCGAGTCCACATCCCCTATCACGCTCATGACCGAGTCCACATCCCCTATCACACTCATCACTGAGTCCACATCATCTGTCACACTCATCAACGAGTCCACATCATCTGTCACACTCATCACCGAGTCCACATCATCTACCACACTCATCACTGAGTCCACATCATGTCACGCTCATCACCGAGTCCACATCCCCTATCACGCTCATCACCGAGTCCACATCCCCTATCACATTCATTACTGAGTCCACATCATCTCTCACACTCATCGCTGAGTCCAAATCATCTATCACACTCATCGCTGAGTCCACATCATCTCTCACACTCATCACCAAGTCCACATCATCTATCACACTCATCACTGAGTCCACATCATCTCTCACACTCATGACTGAGTACACATCATCTGTCACACTCATCACCGTATCCACATCATCTGTCACACTCATCACCGAGTCCACATCCCCTATCACACTCATCACCAAGTCCACATCATCTGTCACGCTCATCCCTGAGTCCACATCATCTGTCACACTCATCTCCGAGTCCACATCATCTGTCACACTCATCACTGAGTCCAAATCATCTGTCACGCTCATCACTGAGTCCACATCATCTGTCACACTCATCACTGAGTCCACATCATCTGTCACACTCATCACCGAGTCCACATCATCTGTCACACTCATCACTGAGTCCACATCATCTGTCACACTCATCACCGAGTCCACATCCCCTATCACACTCATCACCAAGTCCACATCATCTGTCACGCTCATCACTGAGTCCACATCATCTGTCACGCTCATCACTGAATCCACATCATCTGTCACCCTCATCACCAAGTCCACATCATCTGTCACACTCATCACTGAGTCCACATCATCTCTCACACTCATCACTGAGTCCACATCATCTCTCACACTCATCACTGAGTCCACATCATCTCTCGCACTCATCACCGAGTCCACATCATCTGTCACACTCATCACTGAGTCCACATCATCTGTCACACTCATCACCGAGTCCACATCATCTGTCACACTCATCACCGAGTCCTCATCATCTGTCACACTCATCACTGAGTCCACATCATGTCACGCTCATCACCGAGTCCACATCCCCTATCACGCTCATCACCGAGTCCACAACCCCTATCACACTCATCACTGAGTCCACATCATCTGTCACACTCATCACCGAGTCCACATCATCTGTCACACTCATCACTGAGTCCACATCATCTCTCACACTCATCACTGAGTCCACATCATCTCTCACACTCATCACTGAGTCCACATCATCTCTCGCACTCATCACCAAGTCCACATCATCTGTCACGCTCATCACCAAGTCCACATCATCTGTCACGCTCATCACTGAGTCCACATCATCTGTCACACTCATCACCGAGTCCTCATCATCTGTCACACTCATCACTGAGTCCACATCATGTCACGCTCATCACCGAGTCCACATCCCCTATCACGCTCATCACCGAGTCCACATCCCCTATCACACTCATCACTGAGTCCACATCATCTGTCATGCTCATCACTGAGTCCACATCATCTGTCACACTCATCAATGAGTCCACATCATCTCTCACACTCATCACCGAGTCCACATCCCCTATCACGCTCATGACCGAGTCCACATCCCCTATCACACTCATCACTGAGTCCAGATCATCTGTCACACTCATCAACGAGTCCACATCATCTGTCACACTCATCACCGAGTCCACATCATCTACCACACTCATCACTGAGTCCACATCATGTCACGCTCATCACCGAGTCCACATCCCCTATCACGCTCATCACCGAGTCCACATCCCCTATCACATTCATTACTGAGTCCACATCATCTCTCACACTCATCGCTGAGTCAACATCATCTCTCACACTCATCGCTGAGTCCACATCATCTGTCACACTCATCACCGAGTCCACATCATCTGTCACACTCATCACCGAGTCCACATCATCTGTCACACTCATCACCGAGTCCACATCATCTGTCACACTCATCACTGAGTCCACATCATCTCTCACACTCATCACTGAGTCCACATCATCTGTCACGCTCATCACTGAGTCCACATCATCTGTCACACTCATCACCGAGTCCACATCCCCTATCACACTCATCACCAAGTCCACATCATCTGTCACACTCAACACTGAGTCCACATCATCTGTCACGCTCATCACTGAGTCCACATCATCTGTCACACTCATCACCGAGTCCACATCATCTGTCACACTCAAAACTGAGTCCACATCAGCTCTCACACTCATCACTGAGTCCACATCATCTCTCACACTCATCACCGAGTCCACATCATCTGTCACACTCATCACTGAGTCCACATCATCTTTCACGCTCATCACTGAGTAAACATCATCTCTCACACTCATCACTGAGTCCAAATCATCTCTCACACTCATCACCAAGTCCACATCATCTATCACACTCATCACTGAGTCCACATCTTTCACACTCATCACTGAGTCCACATCTCTCACACTCATCACTGAGTCCACATCATCTGTCATGCTCAAAACTGAGTCCACATCCCCTATCACACTCATCACCAAGTCCACATCATCTGTCACGCTCATCCCTGAGTCCACATCATCTGTCACACTCATCTCCGAGTCCACATCATCTGTCACACTCATCACTGAGTCCAAATCATCTGTCACGCTCATCACTGAGTCCACATCATCTGTCACACTCATCACTGAGTCCACATCATCTGTCACACTCATCACCGAGTCCACATCATCTGTCACACTCATCACTGAGTCCACATCATCTGTCACACTCATCACCGAGTCCACATCCCCTATCACACTCATCACCAAGTCCACATCATCTGTCACGCTCATCACTGAGTCCACATCATCTGTCACGCTCATCACTGAGTCCACATCATCTGTCACACTCATCACCGAGTCCACATCATCTGTCACACTCATCACTGAGTCCACATCATCTC
The DNA here is from genome assembly GCA_022114975.2 of Lampris megalopsis. Classification (NCBI taxonomy): domain Eukaryota; kingdom Metazoa; phylum Chordata; class Actinopteri; order Lampriformes; family Lampridae; genus Lampris; species Lampris megalopsis. The sequence goes on along the minus strand of JAJHIY020000427.1, from coordinate 8,012,851 downwards.
TCACACTCATCACTGAGTCCACATCATCTCTCACACTCATCACTGAGTCCACATCATCTCTCGCACTCATCACCGAGTCCACATCATCTGTCACACTCATCACTGAGTCCACATCATCTGTCACACTCATCACCGAGTCCACATCATCTGTCACACTCATCACCGAGTCCTCATCATCTGTCACACTCATCACTGAGTCCACATCATGTCACGCTCATCACCGAGTCCACATCCCCTATCACGCTCATCACCGAGTCCACATCCCCTATCACACTCATCACTGAGTCCACATCATCTGTCACACTCATCACCGAGTCCACATCATCTGTCACACTCATCACTGAGTCCACATCATCTCTCACACTCATCACTGAGTCCACATCATCTCTCACACTCATCACTGAGTCCACATCATCTCTCGCACTCATCACCAAGTCCACATCATCTGTCACGCTCATCACCAAGTCCACATCATCTGTCACGCTCATCACTGAGTCCACATCATCTGTCACACTCATCACCGAGTCCTCATCATCTGTCACACTCATCACTGAGTCCACATCATGTCACGCTCATCACCGAGTCCACATCCCCTATCACGCTCATCACCGAGTCCACATCCCCTATCACACTCATCACTGAGTCCACATCATCTGTCATGCTCATCACTGAGTCCACATCATCTGTCACACTCATCAATGAGTCCACATCATCTCTCACACGCATCACCGAGTCCACATCCCCTATCACGCTCATGACCGAGTCCACATCCCCTATCACACTCATCACTGAGTCCACATCATCTGTCACACTCATCAACGAGTCCACATCATCTGTCACACTCATCACCGAGTCCACATCATCTACCACACTCATCACTGAGTCCACATCATGTCACGCTCATCACCGAGTCCACATCCCCTATCACGCTCATCACCGAGTCCACATCCCCTATCACATTCATTACTGAGTCCACATCATCTCTCACACTCATCGCTGAGTCCAAATCATCTCTCACACTCATCGCTGAGTCCACATCATCTGTCACACTCATCACCGAGTCCACATCATCTGTCACACTCATCACCGAGTCCACATCATCTGTCACACTCATCACCGAGTCCACATCATCTGTCACACTCATCACTGAGTCCACATCATCTCTCACACTCATCACTGAGTCCACATCATCTGTCACGCTCATCACTGAGTCCACATCATCTGTCACACTCATCACCGAGTCCACATCCCCTATCACACTCATCACCAAGTCCACATCATCTGTCACACTCATCACTGAGTCCACATCATCTGTCACACTCATCACCGAGTCCACATCATCTGTCACACTCAAAACTGAGTCCACATCAGCTCTCACACTCATCACTGAGTCCACATCATCTCTCACACTCATCACCGAGTCCACATCATCTGTCACACTCATCACTGAGTCCACATCATCTGTCACGCTCATCACTGAGTAAACATCATCTCTCACACTCATCACTGAGTCCAAATCATCTCTCACACTCATCACCAAGTCCACATCATCTATCACACTCATCACTGAGTCCACATCTCTCACACTCATCACTGAGTCCACATCTCTCACACTCATCACTGAGTCCACATCATCTGTCATGCTCAAAACTGAGTCCACATCCCCTATCACACTCATCACTGAGTCCCCATCATCTCTCACACTCATGACTGTGTCCACATCATCTGTCACACTCATCACTGAGTCCACATCATGTCACGCTCATCACCGAGTCCACATCCCCTATCACGCTCATCACCGAGTCCACATCACCTATCACACTCATCACTGAGTAAACATCATCTGTCATGCTCATCACTGAGTCCACATCATCTGTCACACTCATCACTGAGTCCACATCATCTCTCACAATCATCACTGAGTCCACATCATGTCACGCTCATCACCGAGTCCACATCCCCTATCACGCTCATCACCGAGTCCACATCCCCTATCACACTCATCACTGAGTCCACATCATCTGTCATGCTCATCATTGAGTCCACATCATCTGTCACACTCATCAATGAGTCCACATCATCTCTCACACTCTTCACCGAGTCCACATCCCCTATCACACTCATCACTGAGTCCACATCATCTGTCACACTCATCACCGAGTCCACATCATGTCACGCTCATCACCGAGTCCACATCCCCTATCACGCTCATCACCGAGTCCACATCCCCTATCACATTCATTACTGAGTCCACATCATCTCTCACACTCATCGCTGAGTCCACATCATCTCTCACACTCATCGCTGAGTGCACATCATCTGTCACACTCATCACTGAGTCCACATCATCTGTCACACTCATCACCGAGTCCACATCATCTGTCACACTCATCACCGAGTCCACATCATCTGTCACACTCATCACTGAGTCCACATCATCTCTCACACTCATCACTGAGTCCACATCATCTGTCACGCTCATCACTGAGTCCACATCATCTGTCACACTCATTACCGAGTCCACATCCCCTATCACACTCATCACCGAGTCCACATCATCTGTCACACTCATCAATGAGTCCACATCATCTCTCACACTCATCACCGAGTCCACATCCCCTATCACGCTCATGACCGAGTCCACATCCCCTATCACACTCATCACTGAGTCCACATCATCTGTCACACTCATCAACGAGTCCACATCATCTGTCACACTCATCACCGAGTCCACATCATCTGTCACGCTCATCACTGAGTCCACATCATCTGTCACACTCATCACCGAGTCCACATCCCCTATCACACTCATCACCAAGTCCACATCATCTGTCACACTCATCACTGAGTCCACATCATCTGTCACACTCATCACCGAGTCCACATCATCTGTCACACTCAAAACTGAGTCCACATCAGCTCTCACACTCATCACTGAGTCCACATCATCTCTCACACTCATCACCGAGTCCACATCATCTGTCACACTCATCACTGAGTCCACATCATCTGTCACGCTCATCACTGAGTAAACATCATCTCTCACACTCATCACTGAGTCCAAATCATCTCTCACACTCATCACCAAGTCCACATCATCTATCACACTCATCACTGAGTCCACATCTCTCACACTCATCACTGAGTCCACATCTCTCACACTCATCACTGAGTCCACATCATCTGTCATGCTCAAAACTGAGTCCACATCCCCTATCACACTCATCACTGAGTCCCCATCATCTCTCACACTCATGACTGTGTCCACATCATCTGTCACACTCATCACTGAGTCCACATCATGTCACGCTCATCACCGAGTCCACATCCCCTATCACGCTCATCACCGAGTCCACATCACCTATCACACTCATCACTGAGTAAACATCATCTGTCATGCTCATCACTGAGTCCACATCATCTGTCACACTCATCACTGAGTCCACATCATCTCTCACAATCATCACTGAGTCCACATCATGTCACGCTCATCACCGAGTCCACATCCCCTATCACGCTCATCACCGAGTCCACATCCCCTATCACACTCATCACTGAGTCCTCATCATCTGTCATGCTCATCATTGAGTCCACATCATCTGTCACACTCATCAATGAGTCCACATCATCTCTCACACTCTTCACCGAGTCCACATCCCCTATCACACTCATCACTGAGTCCACATCATCTGTCACACTCATCACCGAGTCCACATCATGTCACGCTCATCACCGAGTCCACATCCCCTATCACGCTCATCACCGAGTCCACATCCCCTATCACATTCATTACTGAGTCCACATCATCTCTCACACTCATCGCTGAGTCCACATCATCTCTCACACTCATCGCTGAGTGCACATCATCTGTCACACTCATCACTGAGTCCACATCATCTGTCACACTCATCACCGAGTCCACATCATCTGTCACACTCATCACCGAGTCCACATCATCTGTCACACTCATCACTGAGTCCACATCATCTCTCACACTCATCACTGAGTCCACATCATCTGTCACGCTCATCACTGAGTCCACATCATCTGTCACACTCATTACCGAGTCCACATCCCCTATCACACTCATCACCGAGTCCACATCATCTGTCACACTCATCAATGAGTCCACATCATCTCTCACACTCATCACCGAGTCCACATCCCCTATCACGCTCATGACCGAGTCCACATCCCCTATCACACTCATCACTGAGTCCACATCATCTGTCACACTCATCAACGAGTCCACATCATCTGTCACACTCATCACCGAGTCCACATCATCTACCACACTCATCACTGAGTCCACATCATGTCACGCTCATCACCGAGTCCACATCCCCTATCACGCTCATCACCGAGTCCACAACCCCTATCACATTCATTACTGAGTCCACATCATCTCTCACACTCATCGCTGAGTCCAAATCATCTCTCACACTCATCGCTGAGTCCACATCATCTGTCACACTCATCACCGAGTCCACATCATCTGTCACACTCATCACCGAGTCCACATCATCTGTCACACTCATCACCGAGTCCACATCATCTGTCACACTCATCACTGAGTCCACATCATCTCTCACACTCATCACTGAGTCCACATCATCTGTCACGCTCATCACTGAGTCCACATCATCTGTCACACTCATCACCGAGTCCACATCCCCTATCACACTCATCACCAAGTCCACATCATCTGTCACACTCATCACTGAGTCCACATCATCTGTCACACTCATCACCGAGTCCACATCATCTGTCACACTCAAAACTGAGTCCACATCAGCTCTCACACTCATCACTGAGTCCACATCATCTCTCACACTCATCACCGAGTCCACATCATCTGTCACACTCATCACTGAGTCCACATCATCTGTCACGCTCATCACTGAGTAAACATCATCTCTCACACTCATCACTGAGTCCAAATCATCTCTCACACTCATCACCAAGTCCACATCATCTATCACACTCATCACTGAGTCCACATCTCTCACACTCATCACTGAGTCCACATCTCTCACACTCATCACTGAGTCCACATCATCTCTCACACTCATGACTGTGTCCACATCATCTGTCACACTCATCACTGAGTCCACATCATGTCACGCTCATCACCGAGTCCACATCCCCTATCACGCTCATCACCGAGTCCACATCACCTATCACACTCATCACTGAGTAAACATCATCTGTCATGCTCATCACTGAGTCCACATCATCTGTCACACTCATCACTGAGTCCACATCATCTCTCACAATCATCACTGAGTCCACATCATATCACGCTCATCACCGAGTCCACATCCCCTATCACGCTCATCACCGAGTCCACATCCCCTATCACACTCATCACTGAGTCCACATCATCTGTCATGCTCATCATTGAGTCCACATCATCTGTCACACTCATCAATGAGTCCACATCATCTCTCACACTCTTCACCGAGTCCACATCCCCTATCACACTCATCACTGAGTCCACATCATCTGTCACACTCATCACCGAGTCCACATCATGTCACGCTCATCACCGAGTCCACATCCCCTATCACGCTCATCACCGAGTCCACATCCCCTATCACATTCATTACTGAGTCCACATCATCTCTCACACTCATCGCTGAGTCCACATCATCTCTCACACTCATCGCTGAGTCCACATCATCTGTCACACTCATCACTGAGTCCACATCATCTGTCACACTCATCACCGAGTCCACATCATCTGTCACACTCATCACCGAGTCCACATCATCTGTCACACTCATCACTGAGTCCACATCATCTCTCACACTCATCACTGAGTCCACATCATCTGTCACGCTCATCACTGAGTCCACATCATCTGTCACACTCATCACCGAGTCCACATCCCCTATCACACTCATCACCAAGTCCACATCATCTGTCACACTCATCACTGAGTCCACATCATCTGTCACACTCATCACCGAGTCCACATCATCTGTCACACTCATCACTGAGTCCACATCATATGTCACACTCATCACCGAGTCCACATCATCTGTCACACTCATCACCGAGTCCACATCCCCTATCACACTCATCACTGAGTCCACATCATCTGTCACGCTCATCACTGAGTCCACATCATCTGTCACGCTCATCACTGAGTCCACATCATCTGTCACACTCATCACCGAGTCCACATCATCTGTCACACTCATCACTGAGTCCACATCATCTCTCACACTCATCACTGAGTCCACATCATCTCTCAGACTCATCACTGAGTCCACATCATCTGTCACGCTCATCACTGAGTCCACATCATCTGTCACACTCATCACCGTGTCCACATCCCCTATCACACTCATCACCAAGTCCACATCATCTGTCACGCTCATCACTGAGTCCACATCATCTGTCACACTCATCAACGAGTCCACATCATCTGTCACACTCATCACCGAGTCCACATCCCCTATCGCACACATCACTGAGTCCACATCATCTGTCAGGCTCATCACTGAGTCCACATCATCTGTCACAATCATCACCGAGTCCTCATCATCTGTCACACTCTTCACTGAGTCCACATCATGTCACGCTCATCACCGAGTCCACATCCCCTATCACGCTCATCACCGAGTCCACATCCCCTATCACACTCATCACTGAGTCCACATCATCTGTCATGCTCATCACTGAGTCCACATCATCTGTCACACTCATCAATGAGTCCACATCATCTCTCACACTCATCACCGAGTCCACATCCCCTATCACGCTCATGACCGAGTCCACATCCCCTATCACACTCATCACTGAGTCCACATCATCTGTCACACTCATCACCGAGTCCACATCATCTGTCACACTCATCACCGAGTCCACATCATCTACCACACTCATCACTGAGTCCACATCATGTCACGCTCATCACCGAGTCCACATCCCCTATCACGCTCATCACCGAGTCCATATCCCCTATCACATTCATTACTGAGTCCACATCATCTCTCACACTCATCGCTGAGTCCAAATCATCTCTCACACTCATCGCTGAGTCCACATCATCTCTCACACTCATCACCAAGTCCACATCATCTATCACACTCATCACTGAGTCCACATCATCTCTCACACTCATGACTGAGTACACATCATCTGTCACACTCATCACCGTATCCACATCATCTGCCACACTCATCACCGAGTCCACATCCCCTATCACACTCATCACCAAGTCCACATCATCTGTCACGCTCATCCCTGAGTCCACATCATCTGTCACACTCATCTCCGAGTCCACATCATCTGTCACACTCATCACTGAGTCCAAATCATCTGTCACGCTCATCACTGAGTCCACATCATCTGTCACACTCATCACTGAGTCCACATCATCTGTCACACTCATCACCGAGTCCACATCATCTGTCACACTCATCACTGAGTCCACATCATCTGTCACACTCATCACCGAGTCCACATCCCCTATCACACTCATCACCAAGTCAACATCATCTGTCACGCTCATCACTGAGTCCACATCATCTGTCACGCTCATCACTGAGTCCACATCATCTGTCACACTCATCACCGAGTCCACATCATCTGTCACACTCATCACTGAGTCCACATCATCTCTCACACTCATCACTGAGTCCACTATATCTCTCACACTCATCACTGAGTCCACATCATCTCTCGCACTCATCACCGAGTCCACATCATCTGTCACACTCATCACTGAGTCCACATCATCTGTCACACTCATCACCGAGTCCACATCATCTGTCACACTCATCACCGAGTCCTCATCATCTGTCACACTCATCACTGAGTCCACATCATGTCACGCTCATCACCGAGTCCACATCCCCTATCACGCTCATCACCGAGTCCACATCCCCTATCACACTCATCACTGAGTCCACATCATCTGTCACACTCATCACCGAGTCCACATCATCTGTCACACTCATCACTGAGTCCACATCATCTCTCACACTCATCACTGAGTCCACATCATCTCTCACACTCATCACTGAGTCCACATCATCTCTCGCACTCATCACCAAGTCCACATCATCTGTCACGCTCATCACCAAGTCCACATAATCTGTCACGCTCATCACTGAGTCCACATCATCTGTCACACTCATCACCGAGTCCTCATCATCTGTCACACTCATCACTGAGTCCACATCATGTCACGCTCATCACCGAGTCCACATCCCCTATCACGCTCATCACCGAGTCCACATCCCCTATCACACTCATCACTGAGTCCACATCATCTGTCATGCTCATCACTGAGTCCACATCATCTGTCACACTCATCGCTGAGTCCACATCATCTCTCACACTCATCACCGAGTCCACATCCCCTATCACGCTCATGACCGAGTCCACATCCCCTATCAAATTCATTACTGAGTCCACATCATCTCTCACACTCATCGCTGAGTCCAAATCATCTCTCACACTCATCGCTGAGTCCACATCATCTGTCACACTCATCACCGAGTCCACATCATCTGTCACACTCATCACCGAGTCCACATCATCTGTCACACTCATCACCGAGTCCACATCATCTGTCACACTCATCACTGAGTCCACATCATCTCTCACACTCATCACCAAGTCCACATCATCTGTAACACTCATCACTGAGTCCACATCATCTGTCACACTCATCACCGAGTCCACATCATCTGTCACACTCATCACTGAGTCCACATCATCTGTCACACTCATCACCGAGTCCACATCATCTGTCACACTCATCACTGAGTCCACATCATCTGTCACACTCATCACCGAGTCCACATCCCCTATCACACTCATCACCAAGTCCACATCATCTGTCACGCTCATCACTGAGTCCACGTCATCTGTCACGCTCATCACTGAGTCCACATCATCTGTCACACTCATCACCGAGTCCACATCATCTGTCACACTCATCACTGAGTCCACATCATCTCTCACACTCATCACTGAGTCCACATCATCTCTCACACTCATCACTGAGTCCACATCATTTCTCGCACTCATCACCGAGTCCACATCATCTGTCACACTCATCACTGAGTCCACATCATCTGTCACACTCATCACCGAGTCCACATCCCCTATCACACTCATCACCGAGTCCACATCATCTGTCACGCTCATCACAGAGTCCACATCATCTGTCACACTCATCACCGAGTCCACATCCCCTATCACACTCATCACCAAGTCCACATCATCTGTTACACTCATCACTGAGTCCACATTATCTGTTACACTCATCACCGAGTCCACATCATCTGTCACACTCATCACTGATTCCACATCATCTCTCATACTCATCACCGACTCCACATCATCTGTCACACTCATCACTGAGTCCACATCATCTGACACGCTCATCACTGAGTCCACATCATCTGTCACACTCATCACCGTGTCCACATCCCCTATCACACTCATCACCAAGTCCACATCATCTGTCACGCTCATCACTGAGTCCACATCATCTGTCACACTCATCAACGAGTCCACATCATCTGTCACACTCATCACCGAGTCCACATCCCCTATCACACACATCACTGAGTCCACATCATCTGTCAGGCTCATCACTGAGTCCACATCATCTGTCACACTCATCACCGAGTCCACATCATCTCTCACACTCATCACCGAGTCCACATCATCTGTCACACTCATCACTGAGTCCACATCATCTGTCACGCTCATCACTGAGTCCACATCATCTCTCACACTCATCACTGAGTCCACATCATCTCTCACACTCATCACCAAGTCCACATCATCTATCACACTCATCACTGAGTCCACATCATCTCTCACACTCATGACTGAGTCCACATCATCTGTCACACTCATCACCGTATCCACATCATCTGTCACACTCATCACCGAGTCCACATCCCCTATCACACTCATCACCAAGTCCACATCATCTGTCACACTCATCCCTGAGTCCACATCATCTGTCACACTCATCTCCGAGTCCACATCATCTGTCACACTCATCACTGAGTCCACATCATCTGTCACGCTCATCACTGAGTCCACATCATCTGTCACACTCATCACCGTGTCCACATCCCCTATCACACTCATCACCAAGTCCACATCATCTGTCACGCTCATCACTGAGTCCACATCATCTGTCACACTCATCAACGAGTCCACATCATCTGTCACACTCATCACCGAGTCCACATCCCCTATCGCACACATCACTGAGTCCACATCATCTGTCAGGCTCATCACTGAGTCCACATCATCTGTCACACTCATCACCGAGTCCACATCATCTGTCACACTCATCACTGAGTCCACATCATGTCACGCTCATCACCGAGTCCACATCATCTCTCACGCTCATCACAGTGTCCACATCCCCTATCACACTCATCACTGAGTCCACATCATCTGTCATGCTCATCACTGAGTCCACATCATCTGTCACACTCATCAATGAGTCCACATCATCTGTCACACTCATCACCGAGTCCACATCCCCTATCACGCTCACCACCGAGTCCACATCCCCTATCACACTCATCACTGAGTCCACATCATCTGTCACACTCATCACCGAGTCCACATCATCTGTCACACTCATCACCGAGTCCACATCATCTGTCACACTCATCACTGAGTCCACATCATCTGTCACGCTCATCACTGAGTAAACATCATCTCTCACAATCATCACTGAGTCCAAATCATCTCTCACACTCATCACCAAGTCCACATCATCTATCACACTCATCACTGAGTCCACATCTCTCACACTCATCACTGAGTCCACATCTCTCACACTCATCACTGAGTCCACATCATCTGTCATGCTCAAAACTGAGTCCACATCCCCTATCGCACACATCACTGAGTCCCCATCATCTCTCACACTCATGACTGTGTCCACATCATCTGTCACACTCATCACTGAGTCCACATCATGTCACGCTCATCACCGAGTCCACATCCCCTATCACGCTCATCACCGAGTCCACATCACCTATCACACTCATCACTGAGTAAACATCATCTGTCATGCTCATCACTGAGTCCACATCATCTGTCACACTCATCACTGAGTCCACATCATCTCTCACAATCATCACTGAGTCCACATCATGTCACGCTCATCACCGAGTCCACATCCCCTATCACGCTCATCACCGAGTCCACATCCCCTATCACACTCATCACTGAGTCCACATCATCTGTCATGCTCATCATTGAGTCCATATCATCTGTCACACTCATCAATGAGTCCACATCATCTCTCACACTCTTCACCGAGTCCACATCCCCTATCACACTCATCACTGAGTCCACATCATCTGTCACACTCATCACCGAGTCCACATCATGTCACGCTCATCACCGAGTCCACATCCCCTATCACGCTCATCACCGAGTCCACATCCCCTATCACATTCATTACTGAGTCCACATCATCTCTCACACTCATCGCTGAGTACATATCATCTCTCACACTCATCGCTGAGTCAACATCATCTGTCACACTCATCACCGAGTCCACATCATCTGTCACACTCATCACCGAGTCCACATCATCTGTCACACTCATCACCGAGTCCACATCATCTGTCACACTCATCACTGAGTCCACATCATCTCTCACACTCATCACTGAGTCCACATCATCTGTCACGCTCATCACTGAGTCCACATCATCTGTCACACTCATCACCGAGTCCACATCCCCTATCACACTCATCACCAAGTCCACATCATCTGTCACACTCATCACTGAGTCCACATCATCTGTCACACTCATCACCGAGTCCACATCATCTGTCACACTCATCACTGAGTCCACATCATATGTCACACTCATCACCGAGTCCACATCATCTGTCACACTCATCACCGAGTCCACATCCCCTATCACACTCATCACTGAGTCCACATCATCTGTCACGCTCATCACTGAGTCCACATCATCTGTCACGCTCATCACTGAGTCCACATCATCTGTCACACTCATCACCGAGTCCACATCATCTGTCACACTCATCACTGAGTCCACATCATCTCTCACACTCATCACTGAGTCCACATCATCTCTCACACTCATCACTGAGTCCACATCATCTGTCACGCTCATCACTGAGTCCACATCATCTGTCACACTCATCACCGTGTCCACATCCCCTATCACACTCATCACCAAGTCCACATCATCTGTCACGCTCATCACTGAGTCCACATCATCTGTCACACTCATCAACGAGTCCACATCATCTGTCACACTCATCACCGAGTCCACATCCCCTATCGCACACATCACTGAGTCCACATCATCTGTCAGGCTCATCACTGAGTCCACATCATCTGTCACAATCATCACCGAGTCCTCATCATCTGTCACACTCATCACTGAGTCCACATCATGTCACGCTCATCACCGAGTCCACATCCCCTATCACGCTCATCACCGAGTCCACATCCCCTATCACACTCATCACTGAGTCCACATCATCTGTCATAGTCATCACTGAGTCCACATCATCTGTCACACTCATCAATGAGTCCACATCATCTCTCACACTCATCACCGAGTCCACATCCCCTATCACGCTCATGACCGAGTCCACATCCCCTATCACACTCATCACTGAGTCCACATCATCTGTCACACTCATCACCGAGTCCACATCATCTGTCACACTCATCACCGAGTCCACATCATCTACCACACTCATCACTGAGTCCACATCATGTCACGCTCATCACCGAGTCCACATCCCCTATCACGCTCATCACCGAGTCCAAATCCCCTATCACATTCATTACTGAGTCCATATCATCTCTCACACTCATCGCTGAGTCCAAATCATCTCTCACACTCATCGCTGAGTCCACATCATCTCTCACACTCATCACCAAGTCCACATCATCTATCACACTCATCACTGAGTCCACATCATCTCTCACACTCATGACTGAGTACACATCATCTGTCACACTCATCACCGTATCCACATCATCTGTCACACTCATCACCGAGTCCACATCCCCTATCACACTCATCACCAAGTCCACATCATCTGTCACGCTCATCCCTGAGTCCACATCATCTGTCACACTCATCTCCGAGTCCACATCATCTGTCACACTCATCACTGAGTCCAAATCATCTGTCACGCTCATCACTGAGTCCACATCATCTGTCACACTCATCACTGAGTCCACATCATCTGTCACACTCATCACCGAGTCCACATCATCTGTCACACCCATCACTGAGTCCACATCATCTGTCACACTCATCACCGAGTCCACATCCCCTATCACACTCATCACCAAGTCCACATCATCTGTCACGCTCATCACTGAGTCCACATCATCTGTCACGCTCATCACTGAGTCCACATCATCTGTCACACTCATCACCGAGTCCACATCATCTGTCACACTCATCACTGAGTCCACATCATCTCTCACACTCATCACTGAGTCCACTATATCTCTCACACTCATCACTGAGTCCACATCATCTCTCGCACTCATCACCGAGTCCACATCATCTGTCACACTCATCACTGAGTCCACATCATCTGTCACACTCATCACCGAGTCCACATCATCTGTCACACTCATCACCGAGTCCTCATCATCTGTCACACTCATCACTGAGTCCACATCATGTCACGCTCATCACCGAGTCCACATCCCCTATCACGCTCATCACCGAGTCCACATCCCCTATCACACTCGTTACTGAGTCCACATCATCTGTCACACTCATCACCGAGTCCACATCATCTGTCACACTCATCACTGAGTCCACATCATCTCTCACACTCATCACTGAGTCCACATCATCTCTCACACTCATCACTGAGTCCACATCATCTGTCACACTCATCACCGAGTCCACATCATCTGTCACACTCATCACTGAGTCCACATCATCTCTCACACTCATCACTGAGTCCACATCATCTGTCACGCTCATCACTGAGTCCACATCATCTGTCACACTCATCACCGAGTCCACATCCCCTATCACACTCATCACCAAGTCCACATCATCTGTCACACTCATCACTGAGTCCACATCATCTGTCACACTCATCACCGAGTCCACATCATCTGTCACACTCATCACTGAGTCCACATCATATGTCACACTCATCACCGAGTCCACATCATCTGTCACACTCATCACCGAGTCCACATCCCCTATCACACTCATCACTGAGTCCACATCATCTGTCACGCTCATCACTGAGTCCACATCATCTGTCACGCTCATCACTGAGTCCACATCATCTGTCACACTCATCACCGAGTCCACATCATCTGTCACACTCATCACTGAGTCCACATCATCTCTCACACTCATCACTGAGTCCACATCATCTCTCACACTCATCACTGAGTCCACATCATCTGTCACGCTCATCACTGAGTCCACATCATCTGTCACACTCATCACCGTGTCCACATCCCCTATCACACTCATCACCAAGTCCACATCATCTGTCACGCTCATCACTGAGTCCACATCATCTGTCACACTCATCAACGAGTCCACATCATCTGTCACACTCATCACCGAGTCCACATCCCCTATCGCACACATCACTGAGTCCACATCATCTGTCAGGCTCATCACTGAGTCCACATCATCTGTCACAATCATCACCGAGTCCTCATCATCTGTCACACTCATCACTGAGTCCACATCATGTCACGCTCATCACCGAGTCCACATCCCCTATCACGCTCATCACCGAGTCCACATCCCCTATCACACTCATCACTGAGTCCACATCATCTGTCATAGTCATCACTGAGTCCACATCATCTGTCACACTCATCAATGAGTCCACATCATCTCTCACACTCATCACCGAGTCCACATCCCCTATCACGCTCATGACCGAGTCCACATCCCCTATCACACTCATCACTGAGTCCACATCATCTGTCACACTCATCACCGAGTCCACATCATCTGTCACACTCATCACCGAGTCCACATCATCTACCACACTCATCACTGAGTCCACATCATGTCACGCTCATCACCGAGTCCACATCCCCTATCACGCTCATCACCGAGTCCAAATCCCCTATCACATTCATTACTGAGTCCATATCATCTCTCACACTCATCGCTGAGTCCAAATCATCTCTCACACTCATCGCTGAGTCCACATCATCTCTCACACTCATCACCAAGTCCACATCATCTATCACACTCATCACTGAGTCCACATCATCTCTCACACTCATGACTGAGTACACATCATCTGTCACACTCATCACCGTATCCACATCATCTGTCACACTCATCACCGAGTCCACATCCCCTATCACACTCATCACCAAGTCCACATCATCTGTCACGCTCATCCCTGAGTCCACATCATCTGTCACACTCATCTCCGAGTCCACATCATCTGTCACACTCATCACTGAGTCCAAATCATCTGTCACGCTCATCACTGAGTCCACATCATCTGTCACACTCATCACTGAGTCCACATCATCTGTCACACTCATCACCGAGTCCACATCATCTGTCACACCCATCACTGAGTCCACATCATCTGTCACACTCATCACCGAGTCCACATCCCCTATCACACTCATCACCAAGTCCACATCATCTGTCACGCTCATCACTGAGTCCACATCATCTGTCACGCTCATCACTGAGTCCACATCATCTGTCACACTCATCACCGAGTCCACATCATCTGTCACACTCATCACTGAGTCCACATCATCTCTCACACTCATCACTGAGTCCACTATATCTCTCACACTCATCACTGAGTCCACATCATCTCTCGCACTCATCACCGAGTCCACATCATCTGTCACACTCATCACTGAGTCCACATCATCTGTCACACTCATCACCGAGTCCACATCATCTGTCACACTCATCACCGAGTCCTCATCATCTGTCACACTCATCACTGAGTCCACATCATGTCACGCTCATCACCGAGTCCACATCCCCTATCACGCTCATCACCGAGTCCACATCCCCTATCACACTCGTTACTGAGTCCACATCATCTGTCACACTCATCACCGAGTCCACATCATCTGTCACACTCATCACTGAGTCCACATCATCTCTCACACTCATCACTGAGTCCACATCATCTCTCACACTCATCACTGAGTCCACATCATCTCTCGCACTCATCACCAAGTCCACATCATCTGTCACGCTCATCACCAAGTCCACATCATCTGTCACGCTCATCACTGAGTCCACATCATCTGTCACACTCATCACCGAGTCCTCATCATCTGTCACACTCATCACTGAGTCCACATCATGTCACGCTCATCACCGAGTCCACATCCCCTATCACGCTCATCACCGAGTCCACATCCCCTATCACACTCATCACTGAGTCCACATCATCTGTCATGCTCATCACTGAGTCCACATCATCTGTCACACTCATCGCTGAGTCCACATCATCTCTCACACTCATCACCGAGTCCACATCCCCTATCACGCTCATGGCCGAGTCCACATCCCCTATCAAATTCATTACTGAGTCCACATCATCTCTCACACTCATCGCTGAGTCCAAATCATCTCTCACACTCATCGCTGAGTCCACATCATCTGTCACACTCATCACCGAGTCCACATCATCTGTCACACTCATCACCGAGTCCACATCATCTGTCACACTCATCACCGAGTCCACATCATCTGTCACACTCATCACTGAGTCCACATCATCTCTCACACTCATCACTGAGTCCACATCATCTGTCACGCTCATCACTGAGTCCACATCTTCTGTCACACTCATCACCGAGTCCACATCCCCTATCACACTCATCACCAAGTCCACATCATCTGTAACACTCATCACTGAGTCCACATCATCTGTCACACTCATCACCGAGTCCACATCATCTGTCACACTCATCACTGAGTCCACATCATCTGTCACACTCATCACCGAGTCCACATCATCTGTCACACTCATCACTGAGTCCACATCATCTGTCACACTCATCACCGAGTCCACATCCCCTATCACACTCATCACCAAGTCCACATCATCTGTCACGCTCATCACTGAGTCCACGTCATCTGTCACGCTCATCACTGAGTCCACATCATCTGTCACACTCATCACCGAGTCCACATCATCTGTCACACTCATCACTGAGTCCACATCATCTCTCACACTCATCACTGAGTCCAGATCATCTCTCACACTCATCACTGAGTCCACATCATTTCTCGCACTCATCACCGAGTCCACATCATCTGTCACACTCATCACTGAGTCCACATCATCTGTCACACTCATCACCGAGTCCACATCCCCTATCACACTCATCACCGAGTCCACATCATCTGTCACGCTCATCACTGAGTCCACATCATCTGTCACACTCATCACCGAGTCCACATCCCCTATCACACTCATCACCAAGTCCACATCATCTGTTACACTCATCACTGAGTCCACATTATCTGTTACACTCATCACCGAGTCCACATCATCTGTCACACTCATCACTGATTCCACATCATCTCTCATACTCATCACCGACTCCACATCATCTGTCACACTCATCACTGAGTCCACATCATCTGACACGCTCATCACTGAGTCCACATCATCTGTCACACTCATCACCGTGTCCACATCCCCTATCACACTCATCACCAAGTCCACATCATCTGTCACGCTCATCACTGAGTCCATATCATCTGTCACACTCATCAACGAGTCCACATCATCTGTCACACTCATCACCGAGTCCACATCCCCTATCACACACATCACTGAGTCCACATCATCTGTCAGGCTCATCACTGAGTCCACATCATCTGTCACACTCATCATCGAGTCCACATCATCTCTCACACTCATCACCGAGTCCACATCATCTGTCACACTCATCACTGAGTCCACATCATCTGTCACGCTCATCACTGAGTCCACATCATCTCTCACACTCATCACTGAGTCCACATCATCTCTCACACTCATCACCAAGTCCACATCATCTGTCACACTCATCACTGAGTCCACACCATCTCTCACACTCATGACTGAGTCCACATCATCTGTCACACTCATCACCGTATCCACATCATCTGTCACACTCATCACCGAGTCCACATCCCCTATCACACTCATCACCAAGTCCACATCATCTGTCACACTCATCCCTGAGTCCACATCATCTGTCACACTCATCTCCGAGTCCACATCATCTGTCACACTCATCACTGAGTCCACATCATCTGTCACGCTCATCACTGAGTCCACATCATCTGTCACACTCATCACCGTGTCCACATCCCCTATCACACTCATCACCAAGTCCACATCATCTGTCACGCTCATCACTGAGTCCACATCATCTGTCACACTCATCAACGAGTCCACATCATCTGTCACACTCATCACCGAGTCCACATCCCCTATCGCACACATCACTGAGTCCACATCATCTGTCAGGCTCATCACTGAGTCCACATCATCTGTCACACTCATCACCGAGTCCACATCATCTGTCACACTCATCACTGAGTCCACATCATGTCACGCTCATCACCGAGTCCACATCATCTCTCACGCTCATCACAGTGTCCACATCCCCTATCACACTCATCACTGAGTCCACATCATCTGTCATGCTCATCACTGAGTCCACATCATCTGTCACACTCATCAATGAGTCCACATCATCTGTCACACTCATCACCGAGTCCACATCCCCTATCACGCTCACCACCGAGTCCACATCCCCTATCACACTCATCACTGAGTCCACATCATCTGTCACACTCATCACCGAGTCCACATCATCTGTCACACTCATCACCGAGTCCACATCATCTACCACACTCATCACTGAGTCCACATCATGTCACGCTCATCACCGAGTCCACATCCCCTATCACACTCATCACCGAGTCCACATCATCTGTCACACTCATCACTGGGTGACATCATCTGTCACACATCACCGAGTCCACATCCCCTATCACACTTATCACTGAGTCCACATCATCTATCACGCTCATCACTGAGTCCACATCATCTGTCACACTCATCACCGAGTCCACATCATCTGTCACACTAAAAACTGAGTCCACTTCAGCTCTCAAACTCATCACTGAGTCCACATCATCTCTCACACTCATCACCGAGTCCACATCATCTGTCACACTCATCACTGAGTCCACATCATCTGTCACGCTCATCACTGAGTAAACATCATCTCTCACACTCATCACTGAGTCCAAATCATCTCTCACACTCATCACCAAGTCCACATCATCTGTCATGCTCAAAACTGAGTCCACATCCCCTATCACACTCATCACTGAGTCCCCATCATCTCTCACACTCATGACTGTGTCCACATCATCTGTCACACTCATCACTGAGTCCACATCATGTCACGCTCATCACCGAGTCCACATCCCCTATCACGCTCATCACCGAGTCCACATCCCCTATCACACTCATCACTGAGTCCACATCATCTGTCATGCTCATCATTGAGTCCACATCATCTGTCACACTCATCAATGAGTCCACATCATCTCTCACACTCATCACCGAGTCCACATCCCCTATCACGCTCATCACCGAGTCCACATCCCCTATCACACTCATCACTGAGTCCACATCATCTGTCACACTCATCACCGAGTCCACATCATCTGTCACACTCATCACCGAGTCCACATCATCTACCACACTCATCACTGAGTCCACATCATGTCACGCTCATCACCGAGTCCACATCCCCTATCACGCTCATCACCGAGTCCACATCCCCTATTACATTCATTACTGAGTCCACATCATCTCTCACACTCATCGCTGAGTCCACATCATCTCTCACACTCATCGCTGAGTCCACATCATCTGTCACACTCATCACCGAGTCCACATCATCTGTCACACTCATCACCGAGTCCACATCATATGTCACACTCATCACCGAGTCCACATCATCTGTCACACTCATCACTGAGTCCACATCATCTCTCACACTCATCACTGAGTCCACATCATCTGTCACGCTCATCACTGAGTCCACATCATCTGTCACACTCATCACCGAGTCCACATCCCCTATCACACTCATCACCAAGTCCACATCATCTGTCACACTCATCACTGAGTCCACATCATCTGACACACTCATCACCGAGTCCACATCATCTGTCACACTCATCACTGAGTCCACATCATCTGTCACGCTCATCACTGAGTCCACATCATCTGTCACGCTCATCACTGAGTCCACATCATCTGTCACACTCATCACCGAGTCCACATCATCTGTCACACGCATCACTGAGTCCACATCATCTCTCACACTCATCACTGAGTCCACATCATCTCTCACACTCATCACTGAGTCCACATCATCTCTCGCACTCATCACCGAGTCCACATCATCTGTCACACTCATCACTGAGTCCACATCATCTGTCACACTCATCAACGAGTCCACATCCCCTAACACACTCATCACCGAGTCCACATCATCTGTCACATTCATCACCGAGTCCACATCATCTACCACACTCATCACTGAGCCCATATCATGTCACGCTCATCACCGAGTCCACATCCCCTATCACGCTCATCACCGAGTCCACATCCCCTATCACATTCATTACTGAGTCCACATCATCTCTCACACTCATCGCTGAGTCCACATCATCTCTCACACTCATCGCTAAGTCCACATCATCTGTCACACTCATCACCGAGTCCACATCCCCTATCACACTCATCACCGAGTCCACATCATCTGTCACACTCATCACCGAGTCCACATCATCTACCACACTCATCACTGAGCCCATATCATGTCACGCTCATCACCGAGTCCACATCCCCTATCACGCTCATCACCGAGTCCACATCCCCTATCACATTCATTACTGAGTCCACATCATCTCTCACACTCATCGCTGAGTCCACATCATCTCTCACACTCATCGCTAAGTCCACATCATCTGTCACACTCATCACCGAGTCCACATCATCTGTCACACTCATCACCGTATCCACATCATCTGTCACACTCATCACCGAGTCCACATCATCTGTCACACTCATCACTGAGTCCACATCATCTCTCACACTCATCACTGAGTCCACATCATCTGTCACGCTCATCACTGAGTCCACATCATCTGTCACACTCATCACCGAGTCCACATCCCCTATCACACTCATCACCAAGTCCACATCATCTGTCACACTCATCACTGAGTCCACATCATCTGTCACACTCATCACCGAGTCCACATCATCTGTCACACTCATCACTGAGTCCACATCATATGTCACACTCATCACCGAGTCCACATCATCTGTCACACTCATCACTGAGTCCACATCATCTGTCACACTCATCACCGAGTCCACATCCCCTATCACACCCATCACTGAGTCCACATCATCTGTCACGCTCATCACTGAGTCCACATCATCTGTCACGCTCATCACTGAGTCCACATCATCTGTCACACTCATCACCGAGTCCACATCATCTGTCACACTCATCACTGAGTCCACATCATCTCTCACACTCATCACTGAGTCCACATCATCTCTCACACTCATCACTGAGTCCACATCATCACTCGCACTCATCACCGAGTCCACATCATCTGTCACACTCATCACTGAGTCCACATCATCTGTCACACTCATCACCGAGTCCACATCCCCTATCACACTCATCACCGAGTCCAAATCATCTGTCACATTCATCACTGAGTCCCCATCATCTGTCACGCTCATCACTGAGTCCACATCATCTGTCACACTCATCAACGAGTCCACATCCCCTATCACACACATCACCAAGTCCACATCATCTGTCACACTCATCACTGAGTCCACATTATCTGTCACACTCATCACCGAGTCCACATCATCTGTCACACTCATCACTGAGTCCACATCATCTCTCACACTCATCACCGAGTCCACATCATCTGTCACACTCATCACTGAGTCCACATCATCTGTCACACTCATCACCGTGTCCACATCCCCTATCACACTCATCACCAAGTCCACATCATCTGTCACGCTCATCACTGAGTCCACATCATCTGTCACACTCATCAACGAGTCCACATCATCTGTCACACTCATCACCGAGTCCACATCCCCTATCGCACACATCACTGAGTCCACATCATCTGTCAGGCTCATCACTGAGTCCACATCATCTGTCACACTCATCACCGAGTCCTCATCATCTGTCACACTCATCACTGAATCCACATCATGTCACGCTCATCACCGAGTCCACATCCCCTATCACGCTCATCACCGAGTCCACAACCCCTATCACACTCATCACTGAGTCCACATCATCTGTCATGCTCATCACTGAGTCCACATCATCTGTCACACTCATCACTGAGTCCACATCATGTCACGCTCATCACCGAGTCCACATCCCCTATCACGCTCATCACCGAGTCCACATCCCCTATCACATTCATTACTGAGTCCACATCATCTGTCACACTCATCACTGGGTGACATCATCTGTCACACATCACCGAGTCCACATCCCCTATCACACTTATTACTGAGTCCACATCATCTGTCACGCTCATCACTGAGTCCACATCATCTGTCACACCCATCACCGAGTCCACATCCCCTATCACACACATCACCAAGTCCACATCATCTGTCGCACTCATCACTGAGTCCACATTATCTGTCACACTCATCACCGAGTCCACATCATCTGTCATACTCATCACTGAGTCCACATCATCTCTCACACTCATCACCGAGTCCACATCATCTGTCACACTCATCACTGAGTCCACATCATCTGTCACGCTCATCACTGAGTCCACATCATCTGTCACACTCATCACCGTGTCCACATCCCCTATCACACTCATCACCAAGTCCACATCATCTGTCACAATCATCAACGAGTCCACATCATCTGTCACACTCATCACCGAGTCCACATCCCCTATCGCACACATCACTGAGTCCACATCATCTGTCAGGCTCATCACTGAGTCCACATCATCTGTCACACTCATCACCGTGTCCTCATCATCTGTCACACTCATCACTGAGTCCACATCATGTCACGCTCATCACCGAGTCCACATCCCCTATCACGCTCATCACCGAGTCCACAACCCCTATCACACTCATCACTGAGTCCACATCATCTGTCATGCTCATCACTGAGTCCACATCATCTGTCACACTCATCACTGAGTCCACATCATGTCACGCTCATCACCGAGTCCACATCCCCTATCACGCTCATCACCGAGTCCACATCCCCTATCACATTCATTACTGAGTCCACATCATCTCTCACACTCATCGCTGAGTCCACATCATCTCTCACACTCATCGCTGAGTCCACATCATCTGTCACACTCATCACCGAGTCCACATCATCTGTCACACTCATCACCGAGTCCACATCATCTGTCACACTCATCACCGAGTCCACATCATCTGTCACACTCATCACTGGGTGACATCATCTGTCACACATCACCGAGTCCACATCCCCTATCACACTTATCACTGAGTCCACATCATCTCTCACACTCATCGCTAAGTCCACATCATCTGTCACACTCATCACCGAGTCCACATCATTTGTCACACTCATCACCGAGTCCACATCATCTGTCACACTCATCACCGAGTCCACATCATCTGTCACACTCATCACTGAGTCCACATCATCTGTCACACTCATCACCGAGTCCACATCATGTCACGCTCATCACCGAGTCCACATCCCCTATCACGCTCATCACCGAGTCCACATCCCCTATCACATTCATTACTGAGTCCACATCATCTCTCACACTCATCGCTGAGTCAACATCATCTCTCACACTCATCGCTGAGTCAACATCATCTGTCACACTCATCACCGAGTCCACATCATCTGTCACACTCATCACCGAGTCCACATCATCTGTCACACTCATCACCGAGTCCACATAATCTGTCACACTCATCACTGAGTCCATATCATCTCTCACACTCATCACTGAGTCCACATCATCTGTCACGCTCATCACTGAGTCCACATCATCTCTCACACTCATCACCGAGTCCACATCCCCTATCACACTCATCACCAAGTCCACGTCATCTGTCACACTCATCACTGAGTCCACATCATCTGTCACACTCATCACCGAGTCCACATCATCTGTCACACTCATCACTGAGTCCACATCATATGTCACACTCATCACCGAGTCCACATCATCTGTCACACTCATCACCGAGTCCACATCCCCTATCACACTCATCACTGAGTCCACATCATCTGTCACGCTCATCACTGAGTCCACATCATCTGTCACGCTCATCACTGAGTCCACATCATCTGTCACACTCATCACCGAGTCCACATCATCTGTCACACTCATCACTGAGTCCACATCATCTCTCACACTCATCACTGAGTCCACATCATCTCTCACACTCATCACTGAGTCCACATCATCTGTCACGCTCATCACTGAGTCCACATCATCTGTCACACTCATCACCGTGTCCACATCCCCTATCACACTCATCACCAAGTCCACATCATCTGTCACGCTCATCACTGAGTCCACATCATCTGTCACACTCATCAACGAGTCCACATCATCTGTCAAACTCATCACCGAGTCCACATCCCCTATCGCACACATCACTGAGTCCACATCATCTGTCAGGCTCATCACTGAGTCCACATCATCTGTCACACTCATCACCGAGTCCTCATCATCTGTCACACTCATCACTGAGTCCACATCATGTCACGCTCATCACCGAGTCCACATCCCCTATCACGCTCATCACCGAGTCCACATCCCCTATCACACTCATCACTGAGTCCACATCATCTGTCATGCTCATCACTGAGTCCACATCATCTGTCACACTCATCAATGAGTCCACATCATCTCTCACACTCATCACCGAGTCCACATCCCCTATCACGCTCATGACCGAGTCCACATCCCCTATCACACTCATCACTGAGTCCACATCATCTGTCACACTCATCACCGAGTCCACATCATCTGTCACACTCATCACCGAGTCCACATCATCTACCACACTCATCACTGAGTCCACATCATGTCACGCTCATCACCGAGTCCACATCCCCTATCACGCTCATCACCGAGTCCACATCCCCTATCACATTCATTACTGAGTCCACATCATCTCTCACACTCATCGCTGAGTCCAAATCATCTATCACACTCATCGCTGAGTCCACATCATCTCTCACACTCATCACCAAGTCCACATCATCTATCACACTCATCACTGAGTCCACATCATCTCTCACACTCATGACTGAGTACACATCATCTGTCACACTCATCACCGTATCCACATCATCTGTCACACTCATCACCGAGTCCACATCCCCTATCACACTCATCACCAAGTCCACATCATCTGTCACGCTCATCCCTGAGTCCACATCATCTGTCACACTCATCTCCGTGTCCACATCATCTGTCACACTCATCACTGAGTCCAAATCATCTGTCACGCTCATCACTGAGTCCACATCATCTGTCACACTCATCACTGAGTCCACATCATCTGTCACACTCATCACCGAGTCCACATCATCTGTCACACTCATCACTGAGTCCACATCATCTGTCACACTCATCACCGAGTCCACATCCCCTATCACACTCATCACCAAGTCCACATCATCTGTCACGCTCATCACTGAGTCCACATCATCTGTCACGCTCATCACTGAGTCCACATCATCTGTCACACTCATCACCGAGTCCACATCATCTGTCACACTCATCACTGAGTCCACATCATCTCTCACACTCATCACTGAGTCCACATCATCTCTCACACTCATCACTGAGTCCACATCATCTCTCGCACTCATCACCGAGTCCACATCATCTGTCACACTCATCACTGAGTCCACATCATCTGTCACACTCATCACCGAGTCCACATCATCTGTCACACTCATCACCGAGTCCTCATCATCTGTCACACTCATCACTGAGTCCACATCATGTCACGCTCATCACCGAGTCCACATCCCCTATCACGCTCATCACCGAGTCCACATCCCCTATCACACTCATCACTGAGTCCACATCATCTGTCACACTCATCACTGAGTCCACATCATCTGTCACACTCATCACCGAGTCCACATCATCTACCACACTCATCACTGAGTCCACATCATGTCACGCTCATCACCGAGTCCACATCCCCTATCACGCTCATCACCGAGTCCACATCCCCTATCACATTCATTACTGAGTCCACATCATCTCTCACACTCATCGCTGAGTCCAAATCATCTATCACACTCATCGCTGAGTCCACATCATCTCTCACACTCATCACCAAGTCCACATCATCTATCACACTCATCACTGAGTCCACATCATCTCTCACACTCATGACTGAGTACACATCATCTGTCACACTCATCACCGTATCCACATCATCTGTCACACTCATCACCGAGTCCACATCCCCTATCACACTCATCACCAAGTCCACATCATCTGTCACGCTCATCCCTGAGTCCACATCATCTGTCACACTCATCTCCGAGTCCACATCATCTGTCACACTCATCACTGAGTCCAAATCATCTGTCACGCTCATCACTGAGTCCACATCATCTGTCACACTCATCACTGAGTCCACATCATCTGTCACACTCATCACCGAGTCCACATCATCTGTCACACTCATCACTGAGTCCACATCATCTGTCACACTCATCACCAAGTCCACATCCCCTATCACACTCATCACCAAGTCCACATCATCTGTCACGCTCATCACTGAGTCCACATCATCTGTCACGCTCATCACTGAGTCCACATCATCTGTCACACTCATTACCGAGTCCACATCATCTGTCACACTCATCACTGAGTCCACATCATCTCTCACACTCATCACTGAGTCCACATCATCTCTCGCACTCATCACCGAGTCCACATCATCTGTCACACTCATCACTGAGTCCACATCATCTGTCACACTCATCACCGAGTCCACATCCCCTATCACGCTCATGACCGAGTCCACATCCCCTATCACACTCATCACTGAGTCCACATCATCTGTCACACTCATCAACGAGTCCACATCATCTGTCACACTCATCACCGAGTCCACATCATCTACCACACTCATCACTGAGTCCACATCATGTCACGCTCATCACCGAGTCCACATCCCCTATCACGCTCATCACCGAGTCCACATCCCCTATCACATTCATTACTGAGTCCACATCATCTCTCACACTCATCGCTGAGTCCAAATCATCTCTCACACTCATCGCTGAGTCCACATCATCTGTCACACTCATCACCGAGTCCACATCATCTGTCACACTCATCACCGAGTCCACATCATCTGTCACACTCATCACCGAGTCCACATCATCTGTCACACTCATCACTGAGTACACATCATCTGTCACACTCATCACTGAGTCCACATCATCTGTCACGCTCATCACTGAGTCCACATCATCTGTCACACTCATCACCGAGTCCACATCCCCTATCACACTCATCACCAAGTCCACATCATCTGTCACACTCATCACTGAGTCCACATCATCTGTCACGCTCATCACTGGGTCCACATCATCTGTCACACTCATCACCGAGTCCACATCATCTGTCACACTCAAAACTGAGTCCACATCAGCTCTCACACTCATCACTGAGTCCACATCATCTCTCACACTCATCACCGAGTCCACATCATCTGTCACACTCATCACTGAGTCCACATCATCTGTCACGCTCATCACTGAGTAAACATCATCTCTCACACTCATCACTGAGTCCAAATCATCTCTCACACTCATCACCAAGTCCACATCATCTATCACACTCATCACTGAGTCCACATCTCTCACACTCATCACTGAGTCCACATCTCTCACACTCATCACTGAGTCCACATCATCTGTCATGCTCAAAACTGAGTCCACATCCCCTATCACACTCATCACTGAGTCCCCATCATCTCTCACACTCATGACTGTGTCCACATCATCTGTCACACTCATCACTGAGTCCACATCATGTCACGCTCATCACCGAGTCCACATCCCCTATCACGCTCATCACCGAGTCCACATCACCTATCACACTCATCACTGAGTAAACATCATCTGTCATGCTCATCACTGAGTCCACATCATCTGTCACACTCATCACTGAGTCCACATCATCTCTCACAATCATCACTGAGTCCACATCATGTCACGCTCATCACCGAGTCCACATCCCCTATCACGCTCATCACCGAGTCCACATCCCCTATCACACTCATCACTGAGTCCACATCATCTGTCATGCTCATCACCGAGTCCACATCATCTGTCACACTCATCACCGAGTTCACATCATCTACCACACTCATCACTGAGTCCACATCATGTCACGCTCATCACCGAGTCCACATCCCCTATCACGCTCATCACCGAGTCCACATCCCCTATCACATTCATTACTGAGTCCATATCATCTCTCACACTCATCGCTGAGTCCACATCATCTCTCACACTCATCGCTGAGTCCACATCATCTGTCACACTCATCAATGAGTCCACATCATCTCTCACACTCTTCACCGAGTCCACATCCCCTATCACGCTCATCACCGAGTCCACATCCCCTATCACACTCATCACTGAGTCCACATCATCTGTCACACTCATCACCGAGTCCACATCATGTCACGCTCATCACCGAGTCCACATCCCCTATCACGCTCATCACCGAGTCCACATCCCCTATCACATTCATTACTGAGTCCACATCATCTCTCACACTCATCGCTGAGTCCACATCATCTGTCACACTCATCACCGAGTCCACATCATCTGTCACACTCATCACCGAGTCCACATCATCTGTCACACTCATCACCGAGTCCACATAATCTTTCACACTCATCACTGAGTCCACATCATCTCTCACACTCATCACTGAGTCCACATTATCTGTCACGCTCATCACTGAGTCCACATCATCTGTCACACTCATCACCGAGTCCACATCCCCTATCACACTCATCACCAAGTCCACATCATCTGTCACACTCATCACTGAGTCCACATCATCTGTCACACTCATCACCGAGTCCACATCATCTGTCACACTCATCACTGAGTCCACATCATATGTCACACTCATCACCGAGTCCACATCATCTGTCACACTCATCACCGAGTCCACATCCCCTATCACACTCATCACTGAGTCCACATCATCTGTCACGCTCAACACTGAGTCCACATCATCTGTCACGCTCATCACTGAGTCCACATCATCTGTCACACTCAACACCGAGTCCACATCATCTGTCACACTCATCACTGAGTCCACATCATCTCTCACACTCATCACTGAGTCCACATCATCTGTCACGCTCATCACTGAGTCCACATCATCTGTCACACTCATCACCGTGTCCACATCCCCTATCACATTCATCACCAAGTCCACATCATCTGTCACGCTCATCACTGAGTCCACATCATCTGTCACACTCATCAACGAGTCCACATCATCTATCACACTCATCACTGAGTCCACATCTCTCACACTCATCACTGAGTCCACATCTCTCACACTCATCACTGAGTCCACATCATCTGTCATGCTCAAAACTGAGTCCACATCCCCTATCACACTCATCACTGAGTCCCCATCATCTCTCACACTCATGACTGTGTCCACATCATCTGTCACACTCATCACTGAGTCCACATCATGTCACGCTCATCACCGAGTCCACATCCCCTATCACGCTCATCACCGAGTCCACATCCCCTATCACACTCATCACTGAGTAAACATCATCTGTCATGCTCATCACTGAGTCCACATCATCTGTCACACTCATCACTGAGTCCACATCATCTCTCACAATCATCACTGAGTCCACATCATGTCACGCTCATCACCGAGTCCACATCCCCTATCACGCTCATCACCGAGTCCACATCCCCTATCACACTCATCACTGAGTCCACATCATCTGTCATGCTCATCACCGAGTCCACATCATCTGTCACACTCATCACCGAGTCCACATCATCTACCACACTCATCACTGAGTCCACATCATGTCACGCTCATCACCGAGTCCACATCCCCTATCACGCTCATCACCGAGTCCACATCCCCTATCACATTCATTACTGAGTCCATATCATCTCTCACACTCATCGCTGAGTCCACATCATCTCTCACACTCATCGCTGAGTCCACATCATCTGTCACACTCATCAATGAGTCCACATCATCTCTCACACTCTTCACCGAGTCCACATCCCCTATCACGCTCATCACCGAGTCCACATCCCCTATCACACTCATCACTGAGTCCAC
This sequence comes from Lampris megalopsis, assembly GCA_022114975.2. Classification (NCBI taxonomy): domain Eukaryota; kingdom Metazoa; phylum Chordata; class Actinopteri; order Lampriformes; family Lampridae; genus Lampris; species Lampris megalopsis. The sequence continues at coordinate 7,982,346 of JAJHIY020000427.1, read as the reverse complement.
ATCATCTGTCACACTCATCACCGAGTCCACATCATGTCACGCTCATCACCGAGTCCACATCCCCTATCACGCTCATCACCGAGTCCACATCCCCTATCACATTCATTACTGAGTCCACATCATCTCTCACACTCATCGCTGAGTCCACATCATCTCTCACACTCATCGCTGAGTCCACATCATCTGTCACACTCATCACCGAGTCCACATCATCTGTCACACTCATCACCGAGTCCACATCATCTGTCACACTCATCACCGAGTCCACATAATCTGTCACACTCATCACTGAGTCCACATCATCTCTCACACTCATCACTGAGTCCACATTATCTGTCACGCTCATCACTGAGTCCACATCATCTGTCACACTCATCACCGAGTCCACATCCCCTATCACACTCATCACCAAGTCCACATCATCTGTCACACTCATCACTGAGTCCACATCATCTGTCACACTCATCACCGAGTCCACATCATCTGTCACACTCATCACTGAGTCCACATCATATGTCACACTCATCACCGAGTCCACATCATCTGTCACACTCATCACCGAGTCCACATCCCCTATCACACTCATCACTGAGTCCACATCATCTGTCACGCTCAACACTGAGTCCACATCATCTGTCACGCTCATCACTGAGTCCACATCATCTGTCACACTCATCACCGAGTCCACATCATCTGTCACACTCATCACTGAGTCCACATCATCTCTCACACTCATCACTGAGTCCACATCATCTCTCACACTCATCACTGAGTCCACATCATCTGTCACGCTCATCACTGAGTCCACATCATCTGTCACACTCATCACCGTGTCCACATCCCCTATCACATTCATCACCAAGTCCACATCATCTGTCACGCTCATCACTGAGTCCACATCATCTGTCACACTCATCAACGAGTCCACATCATCTGTCACACTCATCACCGAGTCCACATCCCCTATCGCACACATCACTGAGTCCACATCATCTGTCAGGCTCATCACTGAGTCCACATCATCTGTCACAATCATCACCGAGTCCTCATCATCTGTCACACTCATCACTGAGTCCACATCATGTCACGCTCATCACCGAGTCCACATCCCCTATCACGCTCATCACCGAGTCCACATCCCCTATCACACTCATCACTGAGTCCACATCATCTGTCATGCTCATCAATGAGTCCACATCATCTGTCACACTCATCAATGAGTCCACATCATCTCTCACACTCATCACCGAGTCCACATCCCCTATCACGCTCATGACCGAGTCCACATCCCCTATCACACTCATCACTGAGTCCACATCATCTGTCACACTCATCACCGAGTCCACATCATCTGTCACACTCATCACCGAGTCCACATCATCTACCACACTCATCACTGAGTCCACATCATGTCACGCTCATCACCGAGTCCACATCCCCTATCACGCTCATCACCGAGTCCACATCCCCTATCACATTCATTACTGAGTCCACATCATCTCTCACACTCATCGCTGAGTCCAAATCATCTATCACACTCATCGCTGAGTCCACATCATCTCTCACACTCATCACCAAGTCCACATCATCTATCACACTCATCACTGAGTCCACATCATCTCTCACACTCATGACTGAGTACACATCATCTGTCACACTCATCACCGTATCCACATCATCTGTCACACTCATCACCGAGTCCACATCCCCTATCACACTCATCACCAAGTCCACATCATCTGTCACGCTCATCCCTGAGTCCACATCATCTGTCACACTCATCTCCGAGTCCACATCATCTGTCACACTCATCACTGAGTCCAAATCATCTGTCACGCTCATCACTGAGTCCACATCATCTGTCACACTCATCACTGAGTCCACATCATCTGTCACACTCATCACCGAGTCCACATCATCTGTCACACTCATCACTGAGTACACATCATCTGTCACACTCATCACCGAGTCCACATCCCCTATCACACTCATCACCAAGTCCACATCATCTGTCACGCTCATCACTGAGTCCACATCATCTGTCACGCTCATCACTGAGTCCACATCATCTGTCACACTCATCACCGAGTCCACATCATCTGTCACACTCATCACTGAGTCCACATCATCTCTCACACTCATCACTGAGTCCACATCATCTCTCACACTCATCACTGAGTCCACATCATCTCTCGCACTCATCACCGAGTCCACATCATCTGTCACACTCATCACTGAGTCCACATCATCTGTCACACTCATCACCGAGTCCACATCATCTGTCACACTCATCACCGAGTCCTCATCATCTGTCACACTCATCACTGAGTCCACATCATGTCACGCTCATCACCGAGTCCACATCCCCTATCACGCTCATCACCGAGTCCACATCCCCTATCACACTCATCACTGAGTCCACATCATCTGTCACACTCATCACCGAGTCCACGTCATCTGTCACACTCATCACTGAGTCCACATCATCTCTCACACTCATCACTGAGTCCACATCATCTCTCACACTCATCACTGAGTCCACATCATCTCTCGCACTCATCACCAAGTCCACATCATCTGTCACGCTCATCACCAAGTCCACATCATCTGTCACGCTCATCACTGAGTCCACATCATCTGTCACACTCATCACCGAGTCCTCATCATCTGTCACACTCATCACTGAGTCCACATCATGTCACGCTCATCACCGAGTCCACATCCCCTATCACGCTCATCACCGAGTCCACATCCCCTATCACACTCATCACTGAGTCCACATCATCTGTCATGCTCATCACTGAGTCCACATCATCTGTCACACTCATCAATGAGTCCACATCATCTCTCACACTCATCACCGAGTCCACATCCCCTATCACGCTCATGACCGAGTCCACATCCCCTATCACATTCATTACTGAGTCCACATCATCTCTCACACTCATCGCTGAGTCCAAATCATCTCTCACACTCATCGCTGAGTCCACATCATCTGTCACACTCATCACCGAGTCCACATCATCTGTCACACTCATCACTGAGTCCACATCATCTCTCACACTCATCACTGAGTCCACATCATCTGTCACGCTCATCACTGAGTCCACATCATCTGTCACACTCATCACCGAGTCCACATCCCCTATCACACTCATCACCAAGTCCACATCATCTGTCACACTCATCACTGAGTCCACATCATCTGTCACACTCATCACCGAGTCCACATCATCTGTCACACTCATCACTGAGTCCACATCATCTGTCACACTCATCACCGAGTCCACATCATCTGTCACACTCATCACTGAGTCCACATCATCTGTCACACTCATCACCGAGTCCACATCCCCTATCACACTCATCACCAAGTCCACATCATCTGTCACGCTCATCACTGAGTCCACGTCATCTGTCACGCTCATCACTGAGTCCACATCATCTGTCACACTCATCACCGAGTCCACATCATCTGTCACACTCATCACTGAGTCCACATCATCTCTCACACTCATCACTGAGTCCACATCATCTCTCACACTCATCACTGAGTCCACATCATTTCTCGCACTCATCACCGAGTCCACATCATCTGTCACACTCATCACTGAGTCCACATCATCTGTCACACTCATCACCGAGTCCACATCCCCTATCACACTCATCACCGAGTCCACATCATCTGTCACGCTCATCACTGAGTCCACATCATCTGTCACACTCATCACCGAGTCCACATCCCCTATCACACTCATCACCAAGTCCACATCATCTGTTACACTCATCACTGAGTCCACATTATCTGTTACACTCATCACCGAGTCCACATCATCTGTCACACTCATCACTGATTCCACATCATCTCTCATACTCATCACCGACTCCACATCATCTGTCACACTCATCACTGAGTCCACATCATCTGACACGCTCATCACTGAGTCCACATCATCTGTCACACTCATCACCGTGTCCACATCCCCTATCACACTCATCACCAAGTCCACATCATCTGTCACGCTCATCACTGAGTCCACATCATCTGTCACACTCATCAACGAGTCCACATCATCTGTAACACTCATCACCGAGTCCACATCCCCTATCACACACATCACTGAGTCCACATCATCTGTCAGGCTCATCACTGAGTCCACATCATCTGTCACACTCATCACCGAGTCCACATCATCTCTCACACTCATCACCGAGTCCACATCATCTGTCACACTCATCACTGAGTCCACATCATCTGTCACGCTCATCACTGAGTCCACATCATCTCTCACACTCATCACTGAGTCCACATCATCTCTCACACTCATCACCAAGTCCACATCATCTGTCACACTCATCACTGAGTCCACACCATCTCTCACACTCATGACTGAGTCCACATCATCTGTCACACTCATCACCGTATCCACATCATCTGTCACACTCATCACCGAGTCCACATCCCCTATCACACTCATCACCAGGTCCACATCATCTGTCACGCTCATCCCTGAGTCCACATCATCTGTCACACTCATCTCCGAGTCCACATCATCTGTCACACTCATCACTGAGTCCACATCATCTGTCACGCTCATCACTGAGTCCACATCATCTGTCACACTCATCACCGTGTCCACATCCCCTATCACACTCATCACCAAGTCCACATCATCTGTCACGCTCATCACTGAGTCCACATCATCTGTCACACTCATCAACGAGTCCACATCATCTGTCACACTCATCACCGAGTCCACATCCCCTATCGCACACATCACTGAGTCCACATCATCTGTCAGGCTCATCACTGAGTCCACATCATCTGTCACACTCATCACCGAGTCCACATCATCTGTCACACTCATCACTGAGTCCACATCATGTCACGCTCATCACCGAGTCCACATCATCTCTCACGCTCATCACCGTGTCCACATCCCCTATCACACTCATCACTGAGTCCACATCATCTGTCATGCTCATCACTGAGTCCACATCATCTGTCACACTCATCAATGAGTCCACATCATCTGTCACACTCATCACCGAGTCCACATCCCCTATCACGCTCACCACCGAGTCCACATCCCCTATCACACTCATCACTGAGTCCACATCATCTGTCACACTCATCACCGAGTCCACATCATCTGTCACACTCATCACCGAGTCCACATCATCTACCACACTCATCACTGAGTCCACATCATGTCACGCTCATCACCGAGTCCACATCCCCTATCACACTCATCACCGAGTCCACATCATCTGTCACACTCATCACTGGGTGACATCATCTGTCACACATCACCGAGTCCACATCATCTGTCACGCTCATCACTGAGTCCACATCATCTGTCACACTCATCACCGAGTCCACATCATCTGTCACACTCAAAACTGAGTCCACATCAGCTCTCAAACTCATCACTGAGTCCACATCATCTCTCACACTCATCACCGAGTCCACATCATCTGTCACACTCATCACTGAGTCCACATCATCTGTCACGCTCATCACTGAGTAAACATCATCTCTCACACTCATCACTGAGTCCAAATCATCTCTCACACTCATCACCAAGTCCACATCCCCTATCACACTTATCACTGAGTCCACATCATCTGTCACGCTCATCACTGAGTCCACATCATCTGTCACACTCATCACCGAGTCCACATCATCTGTCACACTCAAAACTGAGTCCACATCAGCTCTCAAACTCATCACTGAGTCCACATCATCTCTCACACTCATCACCGAGTCCACATCATCTGTCACACTCATCACTGAGTCCACATCATCTCTCACACTCATCACCGAGTCCAAATCATCTCTCACACTCATCACCAAGTCCACATCATCTATCACACTCATCACTGAGTCCACATCTCTCACACTCATCACTGAGTCCACATCTCTCACACTCATCACTGAGTCCACATCATCTGTCATGCTCAAAACTGAGTCCACATCCCCTATTACACTCATCACTGAGTCCCCATCATCTCTCACACTCATGACTGTGTCCACATCATCTGTCACACTCATCACTGAGTCCACATCATGTCACGCTCATCACCGAGTCCACATCCCCTATCACGCTCATCACCGAGTCCACATCCCCTATCACACTCATCACTGAGTCCACATCATCTGTCATGCTCATCATTGAGTCCACATCATCTGTCACACTCATCAATGAGTCCACATCATCTCTCACACTCATCACCGAGTCCACATCCCCTATCACGCTCATCACCGAGTCCACATCCCCTATCACACTCATCACTGAGTCCACATCATCTGTCACACTCATCACCGAGTCCACATCATCTGTCACACTCATCACCGAGTCCACATCATCTACCACACTCATCACTGAGTCCACATCATGTCACGCTCATCACCGAGTCCACATCCCCTATCACGCTCATCACCGAGTCCACATCCCCTATTACATTCATTACTGAGTCCACATCATCTCTCACACTCATCGCTGAGTCCATATCATCTCTCACACTCATCGCTGAGTCCACATCATCTGTCACACTCATCACCGAGTCCACATCATCTGTCACACTCATCACCGAGTCCACATCATATGTCACACTCATCACCGAGTCCACATCATCTGTCACACTCATCACTGAGTCCACATCATCTCTCACACTCATCACTGAGTCCACATCATCTGTCACGCTCATCACTGAGTCCACATCATCTGTCACACTCATCACCGAGTCCACATCCCCTATCACACTCATCACCAAGTCCACATCATCTGTTACACTCATCACTGAGTCCACATCATCTGACACACTCATCACCGAGTCCACATCATCTGTCACACTCATCACTGAGTCTACATCATATGTCACACTCATCACCGAGTCCACATCATCTGTCACACTCATCACTGAGTCCACATCATCTGTCACACTCATCACCGAGTCCACATCCCCTATCACACTCATCACTGAGTCCACATCATCTGTCACGCTCATCACTGAGTCCACATCATCTGTCACGCTCATCACTGAGTCCACATCATCTGTCACACTCATCACCGAGTCCACATCATCTGTCACACGCATCACTGAGTCCACATCATCTCTCACACTCATCACTGAGTCCACATCATCTGTCACACTCATCACTGAGTCCACATCATCTCTCGCACTCATCACCGAGTCCACATCATCTGTCACACTCATCACTGAGTCCACATCATCTGTCACACTCATCACCGAGTCCACATCCCCTATCACACTCATCACCGAGTCCATATCATCTGTCACATTCATCACTGAGTCCCCATCATTTGTCACGCTCATCACTGAGTCCACATCATCTGTCACACTCATCACCGAGTCCACATCCCCTATCACACTCATCACCAAGTCCAACATCATCTGTCACACTCATCACTGAGTCCACATTATCTGTCACACTCATCATCGAGTCCACATCATCTGTCACACTCATCACTGAGTCCACATCATCTGTCACGCTCATCACTGAGTCCACATCATCTGTCACACTCATCACCGAGTCCACATCCCCTATCACACTCATCACCAAGTCCACATCATCTGTCTCGCTCATCACTGAGTCCACATCATCTGTCACACTCATCAACGAGTCCACATCATCTGTCACACTCATCACCGAGTCCACATCCCCTATCGCACACATCACTGAGTCCACATCATCTGTCACGCTCATCACTGAGTCCACATCATCTGTCACACTCATCACCGAGTCCACATCCCCTATCACACTCATCACCAAGTCCACATCATCTGTCACACTCATCACTGAGTCCACATTATCTGTCACACTCATCATCGAGTCCACATCATCTGTCACACTCATCACTGAGTCCACATCATCTCTCACACTCATCACCGAGTCCACATCATCTGTCACACTCATCACTGAGTCCACATCATCTGTCACGCTCATCACTGAGTCCACATCATCTGTCACACTCATCACCGTGTCCACATCCCCTATCACACTCATCACCAAGTCCACATCATCTGTCTCGCTCATCACTGAGTCCACATCATCTGTCACACTCATCAACGAGTCCACATCATCTGTCACACTCATCACCGAGTCCACATCCCCTATCGCACACATCACTGAGTCCACATCATCTGTCACGCTCATCACTGAGTCCACATCATCTGTCACACTAATCACCGAGTCCTCATCATCTGTCACACTCATCACTGAGTCCACATCATGTCACGCTCATCACCGAGTCCACATCCCCTATCACGCTCATCACCGAGTCCACATCCCCTATCACACTCATCACTGAGTCCACATCATCTGTCATGCTCATCACTGAGTCCACATCATCTGTCACACTCATCACCGAGTCCACATCCCCTATCACACTCATCACCAAGTCCACATCATCTGTCACACTCATCACTGAGTCCACATCATCTGTCACACTCATCACCGAGTCCACATCATCTGTCACACTCATCACTGAGTCTACATCATATGTCACACTCATCACCGAGTCCACATCATCTGTCACACTCATCACCGAGTCCACATCATCTGTCACACTCATCACTGAGTCCACATCATCTGTCACACTCATCACCGAGTCCACATCCCCTATCACACTCATCACTGAGTCCACATCATCTGTCACGCTCATCACTGAGTCCACATCATCTGTCACGCTCATCACTGAGTCCACATCATCTGTCACACTCATCACCGAGTCCACATCATCTGTCACACGCATCACTGAGTCCACATCATCTCTCACACTCATCACTGAGTCCACATCATCTCTCACACTCATCACTGAGTCCACATCATCTCTCGCACTCATCACCGAGTCCACATCATCTGTCACACTCATCACTGAGTCCACATCATCTGTCACACTCAACACCGAGTCCACATCCCCTATCACACTCATCACCGAGTCCACATCATCTGTCACATTCATCACTGAGTCCCCATCATCTGTCACGCTCATCACTGAGTCCACATCATCTGTCACACTCATCACCGAGTCCACATCCCCTATCACACTCATCACCAAGTCCACATCATCTGTCACACTCATCACTGAGTCCACATTATCTGTCACACTCATCATCGAGTCCACATCATCTGTCACACTCATCACTGAGTCCACATCATCTCTCACACTCATCACCGAGTCCACATCATCTGTCACACTCATCACTGAGTCCACATCATCTGTCACGCTCATCACTGAGTCCACATCATCTGTCACGCTCATCACTGAGTCCACATCATCTGTCACACTCATCACCGTGTCCACATCCCCTATCACACTCATCACCGAGTCCACATCATCTGTCACACTCATCACTGGGTGACATCATCTGTCACACATCACCGAGTCCACATCCCCTATCACACTTATCACTGAGTCCACATCATCTGTCACGCTCATCACTGAGTCCACATCATCTGTCACACTCATCACCGAGTCCACATCATCTGTCACACTCAAAACTGAGTCCACATCAGCTCTCAAACTCATCACTGAGTCCACATCATCTCTCACACTCATCACCGAGTCCACATCATCTGTCACACTCATCACTGAGTCCACATCATCTGTCACACTCATCACTGAGTCCACATCATCTCTCGCACTCATCACCGAGTCCACATCATCTGTCACACTCATCACTGAGTCCACATCATCTGTCACACTCATCACCGAGTCCACATCCCCTATCACACTCATCACCGAGTCCATATCATCTGTCACATTCATCACTGAGTCCCCATCATCTGTCACGCTCATCACTGAGTCCACATCATCTGTCACACTCATCACCGAGTCCACATCCCCTATCACACTCATCACCAAGTCCAACATCATCTGTCACACTCATCACTGAGTCCACATTATCTGTCACACTCATCATCGAGTCCACATCATCTGTCACACTCATCACTGAGTCCACATCATCTGTCACGCTCATCACTGAGTCCACATCATCTGTCACACTCATCACCGAGTCCACATCCCCTATCACACTCATCACCAAGTCCACATCATCTGTCTCGCTCATCACTGAGTCCACATCATCTGTCACACTCATCAACGAGTCCACATCATCTGTCACACTCATCACCGAGTCCACATCCCCTATCGCACACATCACTGAGTCCACATCATCTGTCACGCTCATCACTGAGTCCACATCATCTGTCACACTCATCACCGAGTCCACATCCCCTATCACACTCATCACCAAGTCCACATCATCTGTCACACTCATCACTGAGTCCACATTATCTGTCACACTCATCATCGAGTCCACATCATCTGTCACACTCATCACTGAGTCCACATCATCTCTCACACTCATCACCGAGTCCACATCATCTGTCACACTCATCACTGAGTCCACATCATCTGTCACGCTCATCACTGAGTCCACATCATCTGTCACACTCATCACCGTGTCCACATCCCCTATCACACTCATCACCAAGTCCACATCATCTGTCTCGCTCATCACTGAGTCCACATCATCTGTCACACTCATCAACGAGTCCACATCATCTGTCACACTCATCACCGAGTCCACATCCCCTATCGCACACATCACTGAGTCCACATCATCTGTCACGCTCATCACTGAGTCCACATCATCTGTCACACTCATCACCGAGTCCTCATCATCTGTCACACTCATCACTGAGTCCACATCATGTCACGCTCATCACCGAGTCCACATCCCCTATCACGCTCATCACCGAGTCCACATCCCCTATCACACTCATCACTGAGTCCACATCATCTGTCATGCTCATCACTGAGTCCACATCATCTGTCACACTCATCACCGAGTCCACATCCCCTATCACACTCATCACCAAGTCCACATCATCTGTCACACTCATCACTGAGTCCACATCATCTGTCACACTCATCACCGAGTCCACATCATCTGTCACACTCATCACTGAGTCTACATCATATGTCACACTCATCACCGAGTCCACATCATCTGTCACACTCATCACCGAGTCCACATCATCTGTCACACTCATCACTGAGTCCACATCATCTGTCACACTCATCACCGAGTCCACATCCCCTATCACACTCATCACTGAGTCCACATCATCTGTCACGCTCATCACTGAGTCCACATCATCTGTCACGCTCATCACTGAGTCCACATCATCTGTCACACTCATCACCGAGTCCACATCATCTGTCACACGCATCACTGAGTCCACATCATCTCTCACACTCATCACTGAGTCCACATCATCTCTCACACTCATCACTGAGTCCACATCATCTCTCGCACTCATCACCGAGTCCACATCATCTGTCACACTCATCACTGAGTCCACATCATCTGTCACACTCAACACCGAGTCCACATCCCCTATCACACTCATCACCGAGTCCACATCATCTGTCACATTCATCACCGAGTCCCCATCATCTGTCACGCTCATCACTGAGTCCACATCATCTGTCACACTCATCACCGAGTCCACATCCCCTATCACACTCATCACCAAGTCCACATCATCTGTCACACTCATCACTGAGTCCACATTATCTGTCACACTCATCATCGAGTCCACATCATCTGTCACACTCATCACTGAGTCCACATCATCTCTCACACTCATCACCGAGTCCACATCATCTGTCACACTCATCACTGAGTCCACATCATCTGTCACGCTCATCACTGAGTCCACATCATCTGTCACGCTCATCACTGAGTCCACATCATCTGTCACACTCATCACCGTGTCCACATCCCCTATCACACTCATCACCGAGTCCACATCATCTGTCACACTCATCACTGGGTGACATCATCTGTCACACATCACCGAGTCCACATCCCCTATCACACTTATCACTGAGTCCACATCATCTGTCACGCTCATCACTGAGTCCACATCATCTGTCACACTCATCACCGAGTCCACATCATCTGTCACACTCAAAACTGAGTCCACATCAGCTCTCAAACTCATCACTGAGTCCACATCATCTGTCACGCTCATCACTGAGTAAACATCATCTCTCACACTCATCACTGAGTCCAAATCATCTCTCACACTCATCACCAAGTCCACATCATCTATCACACTCATCACTGAGTCCACATCTCTCACACTCATCACTGAGTCCACATCTCTCACACTCATCACTGAGTCCACATCATCTGTCATGCTCAAAACTGAGTCCACATCCCCTCTCACACTCATCACTGAGTCCCCATCATCTCTCACACTCATGACTGTGTCCACATCATCTGTCACACTCATCACTGAGTCCACATCATGTCACGCTCATCACCGAGTCCACATCCCCTATCACGCTCATCACCGAGTCCACATCCCCTATCACACTCATCACTGAGTCCACATCATCTGTCATGCTCATCATTGAGTCCACATCATCTGTCACACTCATCAATGAGTCCACATCATCTCTCACACTCATCACCGAGTCCACATCCCCTATCACGCTCATCACCGAGTCCACATCCCCTATCACACTCATCACTGAGTCCACATCATCTGTCACACTCATCACCGAGTCCACATCATCTGTCACACTCATCACCGAGTCCACATCATCTACCACACTCATCACTGAGTCCACATCATGTCACGCTCATCACCGAGTCCACATCCCCTATCACGCTCATCACCGAGTCCACATCCCCTATTACATTCATTACTGAGTCCACATCATCTCTCACACTCATCGCTGAGTCCACATCATCTCTCACACTCATCGCTGAGTCCACATCATCTGTCACACTCATCACCGAGTCCACATCATCTGTCACACTCATCACCGAGTCCACATCATATGTCACACTCATAACCGAGTCCACATCATCTGTCACACTCATCACTGAGTCCACATCATCTCTCACACTCATCACTGAGTCCACATCATCTGTCACGCTCATCACTGAGTCCACATCATCTGTCACACTCATCATCGAGTCCACATCCCCTATCACACTCATCACCAAGTCCACATCATCTGTCACACTCATCACTGAGTCCACATCATCTGTCACACTCATCACCGAGTCCACATCATCTGTCACACTCATCACTGAGTCCAAATCATCTCTCACACTCATCACCAAGTCCACATCATCTATCACACTCATCACTGAGTCCACATCTCTCACACTCATCACTGAGTCCACATCTCTCACACTCATCACTGAGTCCACATCATCTGTCATGCTCAAAACTGAGTCCACATCCCCTCTCACACTCATCACTGAGTCCCCATCATCTGTCACACTCATGACTGTGTCCACATCATCTGTCACACTCATCACTGAGTCCACATCATGTCACGCTCATCACCGAGTCCACATCCCCTATCACGCTCATCACCGAGTCCACATCCCCTATCACACTCATCACTGAGTCCACATCATCTGTCATGCTCATCATTGAGTCCACATCATCTGTCACACTCATCAATGAGTCCACATCATCTCTCACACTCATCACCGAGTCCACATCCCCTATCACGCTCATCACCGAGTCCACATCCCCTATCACACTCATCACTGAGTCCACATCATCTGTCACACTCATCACCGAGTCCACATCATCTGTCACACTCATCACCGAGTCCACATCATCTACCACACTCATCACTGAGTCCACATCATGTCACGCTCATCACCGAGTCCACATCCCCTATCACGCTCATCACCGAGTCCACATCCCCTATTACATTCATTACTGAGTCCACATCATCTCTCACACTCATCGCTGAGTCCACATCATCTCTCACACTCATCGCTGAGTCCACATCATCTGTCACACTCATCACCGAGTCCACATCATCTGTCACACTCATCACCGAGTCCACATCATATGTCACACTCATAACCGAGTCCACATCATCTGTCACGCTCATCACTGAGTCCACATCATCTCTCACACTCATCACTGAGTCCACATCATCTGTCACGCTCATCACTGAGTCCACATCATCTGTCACACTCATCACCGAGTCCACATCCCCTATCACACTCATCACCAAGTCCACATCATCTGTCACACTCATCACTGAGTCCACATCATCTGTCACACTCATCACCGAGTCCACATCATCTGTCACACTCATCACTGAGTCCAAATCATCTCTCACACTCATCACCAAGTCCACATCATCTATCACACTCATCACTGAGTCCACATCTCTCACACTCATCACTGAGTCCACATCTCTCACACTCATCACTGAGTCCACATCATCTGTCATGCTCAAAACTGAGTCCACATCCCCTCTCACACTCATCACTGAGTCCCCATCATCTCTCACACTCATGACTGTGTCCACATCATCTGTCACACTCATCACTGAGTCCACATCATGTCACGCTCATCACCGAGTCCACATCCCCTATCACGCTCATCACCGAGTCCACATCCCCTATCACACTCATCACTGAGTCCACATCATCTGTCATGCTCATCATTGAGTCCACATCATCTGTCACACTCATCAATGAGTCCACATCATCTCTCACACTCATCACCGAGTCCACATCCCCTATCACGCTCATCACCGAGTCCACATCCCCTATCACACTCATCACTGAGTCCACATCATCTGTCACACTCATCACCGAGTCCACATCATCTGTCACACTCATCACCGAGTCCACATCATCTACCACACTCATCACTGAGTCCACATCATGTCACGCTCATCACCGAGTCCACATCCCCTATCACGCTCATCACCGAGTCCACATCCCCTATTACATTCATTACTGAGTCCACATCATCTCTCACACTCATCGCTGAGTCCACATCATCTCTCACACTCATCGCTGAGTCCACATCATCTGTCACACTCATCACCGAGTCCACATCATCTGTCACACTCATCACCGAGTCCACATCATATGTCACACTCATAACCGAGTCCACATCATCTGTCACACTCATCACTGAGTCCACATCATCTCTCACACTCATCACTGAGTCCACATCATCTGTCACGCTCATCACTGAGTCCACATCATCTGTCACACTCATCACCGAGTCCACATCCCCTATCACACTCATCACCAAGTCCACATCATCTGTCACACTCATCACTGAGTCCACATCATCTGTCACACTCATCACCGAGTCCACATCATCTGTCACACTCATCACTGAGTCTACATCATATGTCACACTCATCACCGAGTCCACATCATCTGTCACACTCATCACTGAGTCCACATCATCTGTCACTCTCATCACTGAGTCCACATCATCTGTCACGCTCATCACTGAGTCCACATCATCTGTCACACTCATCACCGTGTCCACATCCCCTATCACACTCATCACCGAGTCCACATCATCTGTCATGCTCAAAACTGAGTCCACATCCCCTATCACACTCATCACTGAGTCCCCATCATCTCTCACACTCATGACTGTGTCCACATCATCTGTCACACTCATCACTGAGTCCACATCATGTCACGCTCATCACCGAGTCCACATCCCCTATCACGCTCATCACCGAGTCCACATCACCTATCACACTCATCACTGAGTCCACATCATCTGTCATGCTCATCATTGAGTCCACATCATCTGTCACACTCATCAATGAGTCCACATCATCTGTCACACTCATCACCGAGTCCACATCATCTGTCACACTCATCACTGAGTCTACATCATATGTCACACTCATCACCGAGTCCACATCATCTGTCACACTCATCACCGAGTCCACATCATATGTCACACTCATCACCGAGTCCACATCATCTGTCACACTCATCACTGAGTCCACATCATCTCTCACACTCATCACTGAGTCCACATCATCTGTCACGCTCATCACTGAGTCCACATCATCTGTCACACTCATCACCGAGTCCACATCCCCTATCACACTCATCACCAAGTCCACATCATCTGTCACACTCATCACTGAGTCCACATCATCTGTCACACTCATCACCGAGTCCACATCACCTGTCACACTCATCACTGAGTCTACATCATATGTCACACTCATCACTGAGTCCACATCATCTGTCACGCTCATCACTGAGTCCACATCATCTGTCACGCTCATCACTGAGTCCACATCATCTGTCACACTCATCACCGAGTCCACATCATCTGTCACACGCATCACTGAGTCCACATCATCTCTCACACTCATCACTGAGTCCACATCATCTCTCACACTCATAACTGAGTCCACATCATCTCTCGCACTCATCACCGAGTCCACATCATCTGTCACACTCATCACTGAGTCCACATCATCTGTCACACTCATCACCGAGTCCACATCCCCTATCACACTCATCACCGAGTCCACATCATCTGTCACATTCATCACTGAGTCCCCATCATCTGTCACGCTCATCACTGAGTCCACATCATCTGTCACACTCATCACCGAGTCCACATCATCTGTCACACTCAAAACTGAGTCCACATCAGCTCTCAAACTCATCACTGAGTCCACATCATCTCTCACACTCATCACCGAGTCCACATCATCTGTCACACTCATCACTGAGTCCACATCATCTGTCACGCTCATCACTGAGTAAACATCATCTCTCACACTCATCACTGAGTCCAAATCATCTCTCACACTCATCACCAAGTCCACATCATCTATCACACTCATCACTGAGTCCACATCTCTCACGCTCATCACTGAGTCCACATCATCTGTCATGCTCATCATTGAGTCCACATCATCTGTCATGCTCAAAACTGAGTCCACATCCCCTCTCACACTCATCACTGAGTCCCCATCATCTCTCACACTCATGACTGTGTCCACATCATCTGTCACACTCATCACTGAGTCCACATCATGTCACGCTCATCACCGAGTCCACATCCCCTATCACGCTCATCACCGAGTCCACATCCCCTATCACACTCATCACTGAGTCCACATCATCTGTCATGCTCATCATTGAGTCCACATCATCTGTCACACTCATCAATGAGTCCACATCATCTCTCACACTCATCACCGAGTCCACATCCCCTATCACGCTCATCACCGAGTCCACATCCCCTATCACACTCATCACTGAGTCCACATCATCTGTCACACTCATCACCGAGTCCACATCATCTGTCACACTCATCACCGAGTCCACATCATCTACCACACTCATCACTGAGTCCACATCATGTCACGCTCATCACCGAGTCCACATCCCCTATCACGCTCATCACCGAGTCCACATCCCCTATTACATTCATTACTGAGTCCACATCATCTCTCACACTCATCGCTGAGTCCACATCATCTCTCACACTCATCGCTGAGTCCACATCATCTGTCACACTCATCACCGAGTCCACATCATCTGTCACACTCATCACCGAGTCCACATCATATGTCACACTCATAACCGAGTCCACATCATCTGTCACACTCATCACTGAGTCCACATCATCTCTCACACTCATCACTGAGTCCACATCATCTGTCACGCTCATCACTGAGTCCACATCATCTGTCACACTCATCACCGAGTCCACATCCCCTATCACACTCATCACCAAGTCCACATCATCTGTCACACTCATCACTGAGTCCACATCATCTGTCACACTCATCACCGAGTCCACATCATCTGTCACACTCATCACTGAGTCTACATCATATGTCACACTCATCACCGAGTCCACATCATCTGTCACACTCATCACTGAGTCCACATCATCTGTCACTCTCATCACTGAGTCCACATCATCTGTCACGCTCATCACTGAGTCCACATCATCTGTCACACTCATCACCGTGTCCACATCCCCTATCACACTCATCACCGAGTCCACATCATCTGTCATGCTCAAAACTGAGTCCAAATCCCCTATCACACTCATCACTGAGTCCCCATCATCTCTCACACTCATGACTGTGTCCACATCATCTGTCACACTCATCACTGAGTCCACATCATGTCACGCTCATCACCGAGTCCACATCCCCTATCACGCTCATCACCGAGTCCACATCACCTATCACACTCATCACTGAGTCCACATCATCTGTCATGCTCATCATTGAGTCCACATCATCTGTCACACTCATCAATGAGTCCACATCATCTGTCACACTCATCACCGAGTCCACATCATCTGTCACACTCATCACTGAGTCTACATCATATGTCACACTCATCACCGAGTCCACATCATCTGTCACACTCATCACCGAGTCCACATCATATGTCACACTCATCACCGAGTCCACATCATCTGTCACACTCATCACTGAGTCCACATCATCTCTCACACTCATCACTGAGTCCACATCATCTGTCACGCTCATCACTGAGTCCACATCATCTGTCACACTCATCACCGAGTCCACATCCCCTATCACACTCATCACCAAGTCCACATCATCTGTCACACTCATCACTGAGTCCACATCATCTGTCACACTCATCACCGAGTCCACATCACCTGTCACACTCATCACTGAGTCTACATCATATGTCACACTCATCACTGAGTCCACATCATCTGTCACGCTCATCACTGAGTCCACATCATCTGTCACGCTCATCACTGAGTCCACATCATCTGTCACACTCATCACCGAGTCCACATCATCTGTCACACGCATCACTGAGTCCACATCATCTCTCACACTCATCACTGAGTCCACATCATCTCTCACACTCATCACTGAGTCCACATCATCTCTCGCACTCATCACCGAGTCCACATCATCTGTCACACTCATCACTGAGTCCACATCATCTGTCACACTCATCACCGAGTCCACATCCCCTATCACACTCATCACCGAGTCCACATCATCTGTCACATTCATCACTGAGTCCCCATCATCTGTCACGCTCATCAACGAGTCCACATCATCTGTCACACTCATCACCGAGTCCACATCCCCTATCGCACACATCACTGAGTCCACATCATCTGTCACGCTCATCACTGAGTCCACATCATCTGTCACACTCATCACCGAGTCCACATCCACTATCACACTCATCACCAAGTCCACATCATCTGTCACACTCATCACTGAGTCCACATTATCTGTCACACTCATCATCGAGTCCACATCATCTGTCACACTCATCACTGAGTCCACATCATCTCTCACACTCATCACCGAGTCCACATCATCTGTTACACTCATCACTGAGTCCACATCATCTGTCACGCTCATCACTGAGTCCACATCATCTGTCACACTCATCACCGTGTCCACATCCCCTATCACACTCATCACCAAGTCCACATCATCTGTCTCGCTCATCACTGAGTCCACATCATCTGTCACACTCATCAACGAGTCCACATCATCTGTCACACTCATCACCGAGTCCACATCCCCTATCGCACACATCACTGAGTCCACATCATCTGTCAGGCTCATCACTGAGTCCACATCATCTGTCACACTCATCACCGAGTCCTCATCATCTGTCACACTCATCACTGAGTCCACATCATGTCACGCTCATCTCCGAGTCCACATCCCCTATCACGCTCATCACCGAGTCCACATCCCCTATCACACTCATCACTGAGTCCACATCATCTGTCATGCTCATCACTGAGTCCACATCATCTGTCACACTCATCACCGAGTCCACATCCCCTATCACACTCATCACCAAGTCCACATCATCTGTCACACTCATCACTGAGTCCACATCATCTGTCACACTCATCACCGAGTCCACATTATCTGTCACACTCATCATCGAGTCCACATCATCTGTCACACTCATCACTGAGTCCACATCATCTCTCACACTCATCACCGAGTCCACATCATCTGTCACACTCATCACTGAGTCCACATCATCTGTTACGCTAATCACTGAGTCCACATCATCTGTCACACACATCACCGTGTCCACATCCCCTATCACACTCATCACCGAGTCCACATCATCTGTCACACTCATCACTGGGTGACATCATCTGTCACACATCACCGAGTCCACATCCCCCATTACATTCATTACTGAGTCCACATCATCTCTCACACTCGTCGCTGAGTCCACATCATCTCTCACACTCATCGCTGAGTCCACATCATCTGTCACACTCATCACTGAGTCCACATCATCTGTCACACACATCACCGTGTCCACATCCCCTATCACACTCATCACCGAGTCCACATCATCTGTCACACTCATCACTGGGTGACATCATCTGTCACACATCACCGAGTCCACATCATCTGTCACGCTCATCACTGAGTCCACATCATCTGTCACACCCATCACCGAGTCCACATCATCTGTCACACTCAAAACTGAGTCCACATCAGCTCTCAAACTCATCACTGAGTCCACATCATCTCTCACACTCATCACCGAGTCCACATCATCTGTCACACTCATCACTGAGTCCACATCATCTGTCACGCTCATCACTGAGTAAACATCATCTCTCACACTCATCACTGAGTCCAAATCATCTCTCACACTCATCACCAAGTCCACATCATCTATCACACTCATCACTGAGTCCACATCTCTCACACTCATCACTGAGTCCACATCTCTCACACTCATCACTGAGTCCACATCATCTGTCATGCTCAAAACTGAGTCCACATCCCCTATCACACCCATCACTGAGTCCCCATCATCTCTCACACTCATGACTGTGTCCACATCATCTGTCACACTCATCACTGAGTCCACATCATGTCACGCTCATCACCGAGTCCACATCCCCTATCACGCTCATCACCGAGTCCACATCCCCTATCACACTCATCACTGAGTCCACATCATCTGTCATGCTCATCATTGAGTCCACATCATCTGTCACACTCATCAATGAGTCCACATCATCTCTCACACTCATCACCGAGTCCACATCCCCTATCACGCTCATCACCGAGTCCACATCCCCTATCACACTCATCACTGAGTTCACATCATCTGTCACACTCATCACCGAGTCCACATCATCTGTCACACTCATCACCGAGTCCACATCATCTACCACACTCATCACTGAGTCCACATCATGTCACGCTCATCACCGAGTCCACATCCCCTATCACGCTCATCACCGAGTCCACATCCCCCATTACATTCATTACTGAGTCCACATCATCTCTCACACTCGTCGCTGAGTCCACATCATCTCTCACACTCATCGCTGAGTCCACATCATCTGTCACACTCATCACCGAGTCCACATCATCTGTCACACTCATCACCGAGTCCACATCATCTGTCACACTCATCACTGAGTCCACATCATCTCTCACACTCATCACTGAGTCCACATCATCTGTCACGCTCATCACTGAGTCCACATCATCTGTCACACTCATCACCGAGTCCACATCCCCTATCACACTCATCACCAAGTCCACATCATCTGTCACACTCATCACTGAGTCCACATCATCTGTCACACTCATCACCGAGTCCACATCATCTGTCACACTCATCACTGAGTCTACATCATATGTCACACTCATCACCGAGTCCACATCATCTGTCACACTCATCACTGAGTCCACATCATCTGTCACGCTCATCACTGAGTCCACATCATCTGTCACGCTCATCACTGAGTCCACATCATCTGTCACACTCATCACCGTGTCCACATCCCCTATCACACTCATCACCGAGTCCACATCATCTGTCATGCTCAAAACTGAGTCCACATTCCCTATCACACTCATCACTGAGTCCCCATCATCTCTCACACTCATGACTGTGTCCACATCATCTGTCACACTCATCACTGAGTCCACATCATGTCACGCTCATCACCGAGTCCACATCCCCTATCACGCTCATCACCGAGTCCACATCCCCTATCACACTCATCACTGAGTCCACATCATCTGTCATGCTCATCATTGAGTCCACATCATCTGTCACACTCATCAATGAGTCCACATCATCTCTCACACTCATCACCGAGTCCACATCCCCTATCACGCTCATCACCGAGTCCACATCCCCTATCACACTCATCACTGAGTCCACATCATCTGTCACACTCATCACCGAGTCCACATCATCTGTCACACTCATCACCGAGTCCACATCATCTACCACACTCATCACTGAGTCCACATCATCTGTCACACTCATCACCGAGTCCACATCCCCTATCACGCTCATCACCGAGTCCACATCCCCTATTACATTCATTACTGAGTCCACATCATCTCTCACACTCATCGCTGAGTCCACATCATCTCTCACACTCATCGCTGAGTCCACATCATCTGTCACACTCATCACCGAGTCCACATCATCTGTCAAACTCATCACCGAGTCCACATCATATGTCACACTCATCACCGAGTCCACATCATCTGTCACACTCATCACCGAGTCCACATCATCTGTCACACTCATCACCGAGTCCACATCTGTCACACTCATCACTGAGTCCACATCATCTGTCATGCTCAAAACTGAGTCCACAGCCTATCACACTCATCACTGAGTCCCCATCATCTCTCACACTCATGACTGTGTCCACATCATCTGTCACACTCATCACTGAGTCCACATCATGTCACGCTCATCACCGAGTCCACATCCCCTATCACGCTCATCACCGAGTCCACATCCCCTATCACACTCATCACTGAGTCCACATCATCTGTCATGCTCATCATTGAGTCCACATCATCTGTCACACTCATCAATGAGTCCACATCATCTCTCACACTCATCACCGAGTCCACATCCCCTATCACGCTCATCACCGAGTCCACATCCCCTATCACACTCATCACTGAGTCCACATCATCTGTCACACTCATCACCGAGTCCACATCATCTGTCACACTCATCACCGAGTCCACATCATCTACCACACTCATCACTGAGTCCACATCATGTCACGCTCATCACCGAGTCCACATCCCCTATCACGCTCATCACCGAGTCCACATCCCCTATTACATTCATTACTGAGTCCACATCATCTCTCACACTCGTCGCTGAGTCCACATCATCTCTCACACTCATCGCTGAGTCCACATCATCTGTCACACTCATCACCGAGTCCACATCATCTGTCACACTCATCACCGAGTCCACATCATCTGTCACACTCATCACTGAGTCCACATCATCTCTCACACTCATCACTGAGTCCACATCATCTGTCACGCTCATCACTGAGTCCACATCATCTGTCACACTCATCACCGAGTCCACATCCCCTATCACACTCATCACCAAGTCCACATCATCTGTCACACTCATCACTGAGTCCACATCATCTGTCACACTCATCACCGAGTCCACATCATCTGTCACACTCATCACTGAGTCTACATCATATGTCACACTCATCACCGAGTCCACATCATCTGTCACACTCATCACTGAGTCCACATCATCTGTCACGCTCATCACTGAGTCCACATCATCTGTCACGCTCATCACTGAGTCCACATCATCTGTCACACTCATCACCGTGTCCACATCCCCTATCACACTCATCACCGAGTCCACATCATCTGTCATGCTCAAAACTGAGTCCACATCCCCTATCACACTCATCACTGAGTCCCCATCATCTCTCACACTCATGACTGTGTCCACATCATCTGTCACACTCATCACTGAGTCCACATCATGTCACGCTCATCACAGAGTCCACATCCCCTATCACGCTCATCACCGAGTCCACATCCCCTATCACACTCATCACTGAGTCCACATCATCTGTCATGCTCATCATTGAGTCCACATCATCTGTCACACTCATCAATGAGTCCACATCATCTCTCACACTCATCACCGAGTCCACATCCCCTATCACGCTCATCACCGAGTCCACATCCCCTATCACACTCATCACTGAGTCCACATCATCTGTCACACTCATCACCGAGTCCACATCATCTGTCACACTCATCACCGAGTCCACATCATCTACCACACTCATCACTGAGTCCACATCATCTGTCACACTCATCACCGAGTCCACATCCCCTATCACGCTCATCACCGAGTCCACATCCCCTATTACATTCATTACTGAGTCCACATCATC
The DNA here is from genome assembly GCA_022114975.2 of Lampris megalopsis. Lineage (NCBI taxonomy): Eukaryota > Metazoa > Chordata > Actinopteri > Lampriformes > Lampridae > Lampris > Lampris megalopsis. The sequence goes on along the minus strand of JAJHIY020000427.1, from coordinate 7,958,237 downwards.
TCTCACACTCATCGCTGAGTCCACATCATCTCTCACACTCATCGCTGAGTCCACATCATCTGTCACACTCATCACCGAGTCCACATCATCTGTCACACTCATCACCGAGTCCACATCATATGTCACACTCATCACCGAGTCCACATCATCTGTCACACTCATCACTGAGTCCACATCATCTCTCACACTCATCACTGAGTCCACATCATCTGTCACGCTCATCACTGAGTCCACATCATCTGTCACACTCATCACCGAGTCCACATCCCCTATCACACTCATCACCAAGTCCACATCATCTGTCACACTCATCACTGAGTCCACATCATCTGTCACACTCATCACCGAGTCCACATCATCTGTCACACTCATCACTGAGTCTACATCATATGTCACACTCATCACCGAGTCCACATCATCTGTCACACTCATCACTGAGTCCACATCATCTGTCACACTCATCACCGAGTCCACATCCCCTATCACACTCATCACTGAGTCCACATCATCTGTCACGCTCATCACTGAGTCCACATCATCTGTCACGCTCATCACTGAGTCCACATCATCTGTCACACTCATCACCGAGTCCACATCATCTGTCACACGCATCACTGAGTCCACATCATCTCTCACACTCATCACTGAGTCCACATCATCTCTCACACTCATCACTGAGTCCACATCATCTCTCGCACTCATCACCGAGTCCACATCATCTGTCACACTCATCACTGAGTCCACATCATCTGTCACACTCATCACCGAGTCCACATCCCCTATCACACTCATCACCGAGTCCACATCATCTGTCACATTCATCACTGAGTCCCCATCATCTGTCACGCTCATCACTGAGTCCCCATCATCTCTCACACTCATGACTGTGTCCACATCATCTGTCACACTCATCACTGAGTCCACATCATGTCACGCTCATCACCGAGTCCACATCCCCTATCACGCTCATCACCGAGTCCACATCCCCTATCACACTCATCACTGAGTCCACATCATCTGTCATGCTCATCATTGAGTCCACATCATCTGTCACACTCATCAATGAGTCCACATCATCTCTCACACTCATCACCGAGTCCACATCCCCTATCACGCTCATCACCGAGTCCACATCCCCTATCACACTCATCACTGAGTCCACATCATCTGTCACACTCATCACCGAGTCCACATCATCTGTCACACTCATCACCGAGTCCACATCATCTACCACACTCATCACTGAGTCCACATCATCTGTCACACTCATCACCGAGTCCACATCCCCTATCACGCTCATCACCGAGTCCACATCCCCTATTACATTCATTACTGAGTCCACATCATCTCTCACACTCATCGCTGAGTCCACATCTTCTCTCACACTCATCGCTGAGTCCACATCATCTGTCACACTCATCACCGAGTCCACATCATCTGTCACACTCATCACCGAGTCCACATCATATGTCACACTCATCACCGAGTCCACATCATCTGTCACACTCATCACTGAGTCCACATCATCTCTCACACTCATCACTGAGTCCACATCATCTGTCACGCTCATCACTGAGTCCACATCATCTGTCACACTCATCACCGAGTCCACATCCCCTATCACACTCATCACCAAGTCCACATCATCTGTCACACTCATCACTGAGTCCACATCATCTGTCACACTCATCACCGAGTCCACATCATCTGTCACACTCATCACTGAGTCTACATCATATGTCACACTCATCACCGAGTCCACATCATCTGTCACACTCATCACTGAGTCCACATCATCTGTCACACTCATCACCGAGTCCACATCCCCTATCACACTCATCACTGAGTCCACATCATCTGTCACGCTCATCACTGAGTCCACATCATCTGTCACGCTCATCACTGAGTCCACATCATCTGTCACACTCATCACCGAGTCCACATCATCTGTCACACGCATCACTGAGTCCACATCATCTCTCACACTCATCACTGAGTCCACATCATCTCTCACACTCATCACTGAGTCCACATCATCTCTCGCACTCATCACCGAGTCCACATCATCTGTCACACTCATCACTGAGTCCACATCATCTGTCACACTCATCACCGAGTCCACATCCCCTATCACACTCATCACCGAGTCCACATCATCTGTCACATTCATCACTGAGTCCCCATCATCTGTCACGCTCATCACTGAGTCCCCATCATCTCTCACACTCATGACTGTGTCCACATCATCTGTCACACTCATCACTGAGTCCACATCATGTCACGCTCATCACCGAGTCCACATCCCCTATCACGCTCATCACCGAGTCCACATCCCCTATCACACTCATCACTGAGTCCACATCATCTGTCATGCTCATCATTGAGTCCACATCATCTGTCACACTCATCAATGAGTCCACATCATCTCTCACACTCATCACCGAGTCCACATCCCCTATCACGCTCATCACCGAGTCCACATCCCCTATCACACTCATCACTGAGTCCACATCATCTGTCACACTCATCACCGAGTCCACATCATCTGTCACACTCATCACCGAGTCCACATCATCTACCACACTCATCACTGAGTCCACATCATGTCACGCTCATCACCGAGTCCACATCCCCTATCACGCTCATCACCGAGTCCACATCCCCTATTACATTCATTACTGAGTCCACATCATCTCTCACACTCGTCGCTGAGTCCACATCATCTCTCACACTCATCGCTGAGTCCACATCATCTGTCACACTCATCACCGAGTCCACATCATCTGTCACACTCATCACCGAGTCCACATCATATGTCACACTCATCACCGAGTCCACATCATCTGTCACACTCATCACTGAGTCCACATCATCTCTCACACTCATCACTGAGTCCACATCATCTGTCACGCTCATCACTGAGTCCACATCATCTGTCACACTCATCACCGAGTCCACATCCCCTATCACACTCATCACCAAGTCCACATCATCTGTCACACTCATCACCGAGTCCACATCATCTGTCACACTCATCACCGAGTCCACATCATCTGTCACACTCATCACTGAGTCTACATCATATGTCACACTCATCACCGAGTCCACATCATCTGTCACACTCATCACTGAGTCCACATCATCTGTCACGCTCATCACTGAGTCCACATCATCTGTCACGCTCATCACTGAGTCCACATCATCTGTCACACTCATCACCGAGTCCACATCCCCTATCACGCTCATCACCGAGTCCACATCCCCTATCACACTCATCACTGAGTCCACATCATCTGTCATGCTCATCATTGAGTCCACATCATCTGTCACACTCATCAATGAGTCCACATCATCTCTCACACTCATCACCGAGTCCACATCCCCTATCACGCTCATCACCGAGTCCACATCCACTATCACACTCATCACTGAGTCCACATCATCTGTCACACTCATCACCGAGTCCACATCATCTGTCACACTCATCACCGAGTCCACATCATCTACCACACTCATCACTGAGTCCACATCATCTGTCACACTCATCACCGAGTCCACATCCCCTATCACGCTCATCACCGAGTCCACATCCCCTATTACATTCATTACTGAGTCCACATCATCTCTCACACTCATCGCTGAGTCCACATCATCTCTCACACTCATCGCTGAGTCCACATCATCTGTCACACTCATCACCGAGTCCACATCATCTGTCACACGCATCACTGAGTCCACATCATCTCTCACACTCATCACTGAGTCCACATCATCTCTCACACTCATCACTGAGTCCACATCATCTCTCGCACTCATCACCGAGTCCACATCATCTGTCACACTCATCACTGAGTCCACATCATCTGTCACACTCATCACCGAGTCCACATCCCCTATCACACTCATCACCGAGTCCACATCATCTGTCACATTCATCACTGAGTCCCCATCATCTGTCACGCTCATCACTGAGTCCCCATCATCTCTCACACTCATGACTGTGTCCACATCATCTGTCACACTCATCACTGAGTCCACATCATGTCACGCTCATCACCGAGTCCACATCCCCTATCACGCTCATCACCGAGTCCACATCCCCTATCACACTCATCACTGAGTCCACATCATCTGTCATGCTCATCATTGAGTCCACATCATCTGTCACACTCATCAATGAGTCCACATCATCTCTCACACTCATCACCGAGTCCACATCCCCTATCACGCTCATCACCGAGTCCACATCCCCTATCACACTCATCACTGAGTCCACATCATCTGTCACACTCATCACCGAGTCCACATCATCTGTCACACTCATCACCGAGTCCACATCATCTACCACACTCATCACTGAGTCCACATCATGTCACGCTCATCACCGAGTCCACATCCCCTATCACGCTCATCACCGAGTCCACATCCCCTATTACATTCATTACTGAGTCCACATCATCTCTCACACTCGTCGCTGAGTCCACATCATCTCTCACACTCATCGCTGAGTCCACATCATCTGTCACACTCATCACCGAGTCCACATCATCTGTCACACTCATCACCGAGTCCACATCATATGTCACACTCATCACCGAGTCCACATCATCTGTCACACTCATCACTGAGTCCACATCATCTCTCACACTCATCACTGAGTCCACATCATCTGTCACGCTCATCACTGAGTCCACATCATCTGTCACACTCATCACCGAGTCCACATCCCCTATCACACTCATCACCAAGTCCACATCATCTGTCACACTCATCACCGAGTCCACATCATCTGTCACACTCATCACCGAGTCCACATCATCTGTCACACTCATCACTGAGTCTACATCATATGTCACACTCATCACCGAGTCCACATCATCTGTCACACTCATCACTGAGTCCACATCATCTGTCACGCTCATCACTGAGTCCACATCATCTGTCACGCTCATCACTGAGTCCACATCATCTGTCACACTCTTCACCGAGTCCACATCCCCTATCACGCTCATCACCGAGTCCACATCCCCTATCACACTCATCACTGAGTCCACATCATCTGTCATGCTCATCATTGAGTCCACATCATCTGTCACACTCATCAATGAGTCCACATCATCTCTCACACTCATCACCGAGTCCACATCCCCTATCACGCTCATCACCGAGTCCACATCCACTATCACACTCATCACTGAGTCCACATCATCTGTCACACTCATCACCGAGTCCACATCATCTGTCACACTCATCACCGAGTCCACATCATCTACCACACTCATCACTGAGTCCACATCATCTGTCACACTCATCACCGAGTCCACATCCCCTATCACGCTCATCACCGAGTCCACATCCCCTATTACATTCATTACTGAGTCCACATCATCTCTCACACTCATCGCTGAGTCCACATCATCTCTCACACTCATCGCTGAGTCCACATCATCTGTCACACTCATCACCGAGTCCACATCATCTGTCACACTCATCACCGAGTCCACATCATATGTCACACTCATCACCGAGTCCACATCATCTGTCACACTCATCACTGAGTCCACATCATCTCTCACACTCATCACTGAGTCCACATCATCTGTCACGCTCATCACTGAGTCCACATCATCTGTCACACTCATCACCGAGTCCACATCCCCTATCACACTCATCACCAAGTCCACATCATCTGTCACACTCATCACTGAGTCCACATCATCTGTCACACTCATCACCGAGTCCACATCATCTGTCACACTCATCACTGAGTCTACATCATATGTCACACTCATCACCGAGTCCACATCATCTGTCACACTCATCACTGAGTCCACATCATCTGTCACACTCATCACCGAGTCCACATCCCCTATCACACTCATCACTGAGTCCACATCATCTGTCACGCTCATCACTGAGTCCACATCATCTGTCACGCTCATCACTGAGTCCACATCATCTGTCACACTCATCACCGAGTCCACATCATCTGTCACACGCATCACTGAGTCCACATCATCTCTCACACTCATCACTGAGTCCACATCATCTCTCACACTCATCACTGAGTCCACATCATCTCTCGCACTCATCACCGAGTCCACATCATCTGTCACACTCATCACCGAGTCCACATCATCTGTCACACTCATCACCGAGTCCACATCATCTGTCACACTCATCACCGGGTCCACATCATCTGTCACATTCATCACTGAGTCCCCATCATCTGTCACGCTCATCACTGAGTCCACATCATCTGTCACACTCATCACCGAGTCCACATCCCCTATCACACTCATCACCAAGTCCACATCATCTGTCACACTCATCACTGAGTCCACATTATCTGTCACACTCATCATCGAGTCCACATCATCTGTCACACTCATCACTGAGTGCACATCATCTCTCACACTCATCACCGAGTCCACATCATCTGTCACACTCATCACTGAGTCCACATCATCTGTCACGCTCATCACTGAGTCCACATCATCTGTCACACTCATCACCGTGTCCACATCCCCTATCACACTCATCACCAAGTCCACATCATCTGTCTCGCTCATCACTGAGTCCAGATCATCTGTTACACTCATCAACGAGTCCACATCATCTGTCACACTCATCACCGAGTCCACATCCCCTATCGCACACATCACTGAGTCCACATCATCTGTCACGCTCATCACTGAGTCCACATCATCTGTCACACTCATCACCGAGTCCACATCCCCTATCACACTCATCACCAAGTCCACATCATCTGTCACACTCATCACTGAGTCCACATTATCTGTCACACTCATCATCGAGTCCACATCATCTGTCACACTCATCACTGAGTCCACATCATCTCTCACACTCATCACCGAGTCCACATCATCTGTCACACTCATCACTGAGTCCACATCATCTGTCACGCTCATCACTGAGTCCACATCATCTGTCACACTCATCACCGTGTCCACATCCCCTATCACACTCATCACCAAGTCCACATCATCTGTCTCGCTCATCACTGAGTCCACATCATCTGTCACACTCATCAACGAGTCCACATCATCTGTCACACTCATCACCGAGTCCACATCCCCTATCGCACACATCACTGAGTCCACATCATCTGTCAGGCTCATCACTGAGTCCACATCATCTGTCACACTCATCACCGAGTCCTCATCATCTGTCACACTCATCACTGAGTCCACATCATGTCACGCTCATCACCGAGTCCACATCCCCTATCACGCTCATCACCGAGTCCACATCCCCTATCACACTCATCACTGAGTCCACATCATCTGTCATGCTCATCACTGAGTCCACATCATCTGTCACACTCATCACCGAGTCCACATCCCCTATCACACTCATCACCAAGTCCACATCATCTGTCACACTCATCACTGAGTCCACATCATCTGTCACACTCATCACCGAGTCCACATCATCTGTCACACTCATCACTGAGTCTACATCATATGTCACACTCATCACCGAGTCCACATCATCTGTCACACTCATCACCAAGTCCACATCATCTGTCACACTCATCACTGAGTCTACATCATATGTCACACTCATCACCGAGTCCACATCATCTGTCACACTCATCACTGAGTCCACATCATCTGTCACACTCATCACCGAGTCCACATCCCCTATCACACTCATCACTGAGTCCACATCATCTGTCACGCTCATCACTGAGTCCACATCATCTGTCACGCTCATCACTGAGTCCACATCATCTGTCACACTCATCACCGAGTCCACATCATCTGTCACACGCATCACTGAGTCCACATCATCTCTCACACTCATCACTGAGTCCACATCATCTCTCACACTCATCACTGAGTCCACATCATCTCTCGCACTCATCACCGAGTCCACATCATCTGTCACACTCATCACTGAGTCCACATCATCTGTCACACTCAACACCGAGTCCAAATCATCTGTCACACTCATCACCGAGTCCACATCCCCTATCACACTCATCACCAAGTCCACATCATCTGTCACACTCATCACTGAGTCCACATTATCTGTCACACTCATCATCGAGTCCACATCATCTGTCACACTCATCACTGAGTCCACATCATCTCTCACACTCATCACCGAGTCCACATCATCTGTCACACTCATCACTGAGTCCACATCATCTGTCACGCTCATCACTGAGTCCACATCATCTGTCACGCTCATCACTGAGTCCACATCATCTGTCACACTCATCACCGTGTCCACATCCCCTATCACACTCATCACCGAGTCCACATCATCTGTCACACTCATCACTGGGTGACATCACCTGTCACACTCATCACCGAGTCCACATCATCTGTCACACTCAAAACTGAGTCCACATCAGCTCTCAAACTCATCACTGAGTCCATATCATCTCTCACACTCATCACCGAGTCCACATCCCCTATCACACTCATCACTGAGTCCACATCATCTGTCATGCTCATCACTGAGTCCACATCATCTGTCACACTCATCACCGAGTCCACATCCCCTATCACACTCATCACCAAGTCCACATCATCTATCACACTCATCACTGAGTCCACATCATCTGTCACACTCATCACCGAGTCCACATCATCTGTCACACTCATCACTGAGTCTACATCATATGTCACACTCATCACCGAGTCCACATCATCTGTCACACTCATCACCGAGTCCACATCATCTGTCACACTCATCACTGAGTCTACATCATATGTCACACTCATCACCGAGTCCACATCATCTGTCACACTCATCACTGAGTCCACATCATCTGTCACACTCATCACCGAGTCCACATCCCCTATCACACTCATCACTGAGTCCACATCATCTGTCACGCTCATCACTGAGTCCACATCATCTGTCACGCTCATCACTGAGTCCACATCATCTGTCACACTCATCACCGAGTCCACATCATCTCTCACACTCATCACTGAGTCCACATCATCTCTCGCACTCATCACCGAGTCCAAATCATCTGTCACACTCATCACCGAGTCCACATCCCCTATCACACTCATCACCAAGTCCACATCATCTGTCACACTCATCACTGAGTCCACATCATCTCTCACACTCATCACTGAGTCCACATCATCTGTCACACTCAACACCGAGTCCAAATCATCTGTCACACTCATCACCGAGTCCAAATCCCCTATCACACTCATCACCAAGTCCACATCATCTGTCACACTCATCACTGAGTCCACATTATCTGTCACACTCATCATCGAGTCCACATCATCTGTCACACTCATCACTGAGTCCACATCATCTCTCACACTCATCACCGAGTCCACATCATCTGTCACACTCATCACTGAGTCCACATCATCTGTCACGCTCATCACTGAGTCCACATCATCTGTCACGCTCATCACTGAGTCCACATCATCTGTCACACTCATCACCGTGTCCACATCCCCTATCACACTCATCACCGAGTCCACATCATCTGTCACACTCATCACTGGGTGACATCACCTGTCACACTCATCACCGAGTCCACATCATCTGTCACACTCAAAACTGAGTCCACATCAGCTCTCAAACTCATCACTGAGTCCACATCATCTCTCACACTCATCACCGAGTCCACATCATCTGTCACACTCATCACTGAGTCCACATCATCTGTCACGCCATCACTGAGTAAACATCATCTCTCACACTCATCACTGAGTCCAAATCATCTCTCACACTCATCACCAAGTCCACATCATCTATCACACTCATCACTGAGTCCACATCTCTCACACTCATCACTGAGTCCACATCTCTCACACTCATCACTGAGTCCACATCATCTGTCATGCTCAAAACTGAGTCCACATCCCCTATCACACTCATCACTGAGTCCCCATCATCTCTCACACTCATGACTGTGTCCACATCATCTGTCACACTCATCACTGAGTCCACATCATGTCACGCTCATCACCGAGTCCACATCCCCTATCACGCTCATCACCGAGTCCACATCCCCTATCACACTCATCACTAAGTCCACATCATCTGTCATGCTCATCATTGAGTCCACATCATCTGTCACACTCATCAATGAGTCCACATCATCTCTCACACTCATCACCGAGTCCACATTCCCTATCACGCTCATCACCGAGTCCACATCCCCTATCACACTCATCACTGAGTCCACATCATCTGTCACACTCATCAACGAGTCCACATCATCTGTCACACTCATCACCGAGTCCACATCATCTACCACACTCATCACTGAGTCCACATCATGTCACGCTCATCACCGAGTCCACATCCCCTATCACGCTCATCACCGAGTCCACATCCCCTATTACATTCATTACTGAGTCCACATCATCTCTCACACTCATCGCTGAGTCCACATCATCTCTCACACTCATCGCTGAGTCCACATCATCTGTCACACTCATCACCGAGTCCACATCATCTGTCACACTCATCACCGAGTCCACATCATATGTCACACTCATCACCGAGTCCACATCATCTGTCACACTCATCACTGAGTCCACATCATCTCTCACACTCATCACTGAGTCCACATCATCTGTCACGCTCATCACTGAGTCCACATCATCTGTCACACTCATCACCGAGTCCACATCCCCTATCACACTCATCACCAAGTCCACATCATCTGTCACACTCATCACTGAGTCCACATCATCTGTCACACTCATCACCGAGTCCACATCATCTGTCACACTCATCACTGAGTCTACATCATATGTCACACTCATCACCGAGTCCACATCATCTGTCACACTCATCACCGTGTCCACATCCCCTATCACACTCATCACCAAGTCCACATCATCTGTCTCGCTCATCACTGAGTCCACATCATCTGTCACACTCATCAACGAGTCCACATCATCTGTCACACTCATCACCGAGTCCACATCCCCTATCGCACACATCACTGAGTCCACATCATCTGTCACGCTCATCACTGAGTCCACATCATCTGTCACAATCATCACCGAGTCCACATCCCCTATCACACTCATCACCAAGTCCACATCATCTGTCACACTCATCACTGAGTCCACATTATCTGTCACACTCATCATCGAGTCCACATCATCTGTCACACTCATCACTGAGTCCACATCATCTCTCACACTCATCACCGAGTCCACATCATCTGTCACACTCATCACTGAGTCCACATCATCTGTCACGCTCATCACTGAGTCCACATCATCTGTCACACTCATCACCGTGTCCACATCCCCTATCACACTCATCACCAAGTCCACATCATCTGTCTCGCTCATCACTGAGTCCACATCATCTGTCACACTCATCACCGAGTCCACATCATCTGTCACACTCATCACCGAGTCCACATCCCCTATCGCACACATCACTGAGTCCACATCATCTGTCAGGCTCATCACTGAGTCCACATCATCTGTCACACTCATCACCGAGTCCTCATCATCTGTCACACTCATCACTGAGTCCACATCATGTCACGCTCATCACCGAGTCCACATCCCCTATCACGCTCATCACCGAGTCCACATCCCCTATCACACTCATCACTGAGTCCACATCATCTGTCATGCTCATCACTGAGTCCACATCATCTGTCACACTCATCACCGAGTCCACATCCCCTATCACACTCATCACCAAGTCCACATCATCTGTCACACTCATCACTGAGTCCACATCATCTGTCACACTCATCACCGAGTCCACATCATCTGTCACACTCATCACTGAGTCTACATCATATGTCACACTCATCACCGAGTCCACATCATCTGTCACACTCATCACCGAGTCCACATCATCTGTCACACTCATCACTGAGTCTACATAATATGTCACACTCATCACCGAGTCCACATCATCTGTCACACTCATCACTGAGTCCACATCATCTGTCACACTCATCACCGAGTCCACATCCCCTATCACACTCATCACTGAGTCCACATCATCTGTCACGCTCATCACTGAGTCCACATCATCTGTCACGCTCATCACTGAGTCCACATCATCTGTCACACTCATCACCGAGTCCACATCATCTGTCACACGCATCACTGAGTCCACATCATCTCTCACACTCATCAATGAGTCCACATCATCTCTCACACTCATCACTGAGTCCACATCATCTCTCGCACTCATCACCGAGTCCACATCATCTGTCACACTCATCACTGAGTCCACATCATCTGTCACACTCAACACCGAGTCCAAATCATCTGTCACACTCATCACCGAGTCCACATCCCCTATCACACTCATCACCAAGTCCACATCATCTGTCACACTCATCACTGAGTCCACATTATCTGTCACACTCATCATCGAGTCCACATCATCTGTCACACTCATCACTGAGTCCACATCATCTCTCACACTCATCACCGAGTCCACATCATCTGTCACACTCATCACTGAGTCCACATCATCTGTCACGCTCATCACTGAGTCCACATCATCTGTCACGCTCATCACTGAGTCCACATCATCTGTCACACTCATCACCGTGTCCACATCCCCTATCACACTCATCACCGAGTCCACATCATCTGTCACACTCATCACTGGGTGACATCACCTGTCACACTCATCACCGAGTCCACATCATCTGTCACACTCAAAACTGAGTCCACATCAGCTCTCAAACTCATCACTGAGTCCACATCATCTCTCACACTCATCACCGAGTCCACATCATCTGTCACACTCATCACTGAGTCCACATCATCTGTCACGCTCATCACTGAGTAAACATCATCTCTCACACTCATCACTGAGTCCAAATCATCTCTCACACTCATCACCAAGTCCACATCATCTATCACACTCATCACTGAGTCCACATCTCTCACACTCATCACTGAGTCCACATCTCTCACACTCATCACTGAGTCCACATCATCTGTCATGCTCAAAACTGAGTCCACATCCCCTATCACACTCATCACTGAGTCCCCATCATCTCTCACACTCATGACTGTGTCCACCTCATCTGTCACACTCATCACTGAGTCCACATCATGTCACGCTCATCACCGAGTCCACATCCCCTATCACGCTCATCACCGAGTCCACATCCCCTATCACACTCATCACTGAGTCCACATCATCTGTCATGCTCATCATTGAGTCCACATCATCTGTCACACTCATCAATGAGTCCACATCATCTCTCACACTCATCACCGAGTCCACATCCCCTATCACGCTCATTACCGAGTCCACATCCCCTATCACACTCATCACTGAGTCCACATCATCTGTCACACTCATCACCGAGTCCACATCATCTGTCACACTCATCACCGAGTCCACATCATCTACCACACTCATCACTGAGTCCACATCATGTCACGCTCATCACCGAGTCCACATCCCCTATCACGCTCATCACCGAGTCCACATCCCCTATTACTTTCATTACTGAGTCCACATAATCTCTCACACTCATCGCTGAGTCCACATCATCTCTCACACTCATCGCTGAGTCCACATCATCTGTCACACTCATCACCGAGTCCACATCATCTGTCACACTCATCACCGAGTCCACATCATATGTCACACTCATCACCGAGTCCACATCATCTGTCACACTCATCACTGAGTCCACATCATCTCTCACACTCATCACTGAGTCCACATCATCTGTCACGCTCATCACTGAGTCCACATCATCTGTCACACTCATCACCGAGTCCACATCCCCTATCACACTCATCACCAAGTCCACATCATCTGTCACACTCATCACTGAGTCCACATCATCTGTCACACTCATCACCGAGTCCACATCATCTGTCACACTCATCACTGAGTCTACATCATATGTCACACTCATCACCGAGTCCACATCATCTGTCACACTCATCACTGAGTCCACATCATCTGTCACGCTCATCACTGAGTCCACATCATCTGTCACGCTCATCACTGAGTCCACATCATCTGTCACACTCATCACCGTGTCCACATCCCCTATCACACTCATCACCGAGTCCACATCATCTGTCACACTCATCACTGGGTGACATCATCTGTCACACTCATCACCGAGTCCACATCATCTGTCACACTCAAAACTGAGTCCACATCAGCTCTCAAACTCATCACTGAGTCCACATCATCTCTCACACTCATCACCGAGTCCACATCATCTGTCACACTCATCACTGAGTCCACATCATCTGTCACGCTCATCACTGAGTAAACATCATCTCTCACACTCATCACTGAGTCTACATCATATGTCACACTCATCACCGAGTCCACATCATCTGTCACACTCATCACTGAGTCCACATCATCTGTCACACTCATCACCGAGTCCACATCCCCTATCACACTCATCACTGAGTCCACATCATCTGTCACGCTCATCACTGAGTCCACATCATCTGTCACGCTCATCACTGAGTCCACATCATCTGTCACACTCATCACCGAGTCCACATCATCTGTCACACGCATCACTGAGTCCACATCATCTCTCACACTCATCAATGAGTCCACATCATCTCTCACACTCATCAATGAGTCCACATCATCTCTCACACTCATCACTGAGTCCACATCATCTCTCGCACTCATCACCGAGTCCACATCATCTGTCACACTCATCACTGAGTCCACATCATCTGTCACACTCATCACTGAGTCCACATCATCTGTCACGCTCATCACTGAGTCCACATCATCTGTCACACTCATCACCGTGTCCACATCCCCTATCACACTCATCACCAAGTCCACATCATCTGTCTCGCTCATCACTGAGTCCACATCATCTGTCACACTCATCAACGAGTCCACATCATCTGTCACACTCATCACCGAGTCCACATCCCCTATCGCACACATCACTGAGTCCACATCATCTGTCAGGCTCATCACTGAGTCCACATCATCTGTCACACTCATCACCGAGTCCTCATCATCTGTCACACTCATCACTGAGTCCACATCATGTCACGCTCATCACCGAGTCCACATCCCCTATCACGCTCATCACCGAGTCCACATCCCCTATCACACTCATCACTGAGTCCACATCATCTGTCATGCTCATCACTGAGTCCACATCATCTGTCACACTCATCACCGAGTCCACATCCCCTATCACACTCATCACCAAGTCCACATCATCTGTCACACTCATCACTGAGTCCACATCATCTGTCACACTCATCACCGAGTCCACATCATCTGTCACACTCATCACTGAGTCTACATCATATGTCACACTCATCACCGAGTCCACATCATCTGTCACACTCATCACCAAGTCCACATCATCTGTCACACTCATCACTGAGTCTACATCATATGTCACACTCATCACCGAGTCCACATCATCTGTCACACTCATCACTGAGTCCACATCATCTGTCACACTCATCACCGAGTCCACATCCCCTATCACACTCATCACTGAGTCCACATCATCTGTCACGCTCATCACTGAGTCCACATCATCTGTCACGCTCATCACTGAGTCCACATCATCTGTCACACTCATCACCGAGTCCACATCATCTGTCACACGCATCACTGAGTCCACATCATCTCTCACACTCATCACTGAGTCCACATCATCTCTCACACTCATCACTGAGTCCACATCATCTCTCGCACTCATCACCGAGTCCACATCATCTGTCACACTCATCACTGAGTCCACATCATCTGTCACACTCAACACCGAGTCCAAATCATCTGTCACACTCATCACCGAGTCCACATCCCCTATCACACTCATCACCAAGTCCACATCATCTGTCACACTCATCACTGAGTCCACATTATCTGTCACACTCATCATCGAGTCCACATCATCTGTCACACTCATCACTGAGTCCACATCATCTCTCACACTCATCACCGAGTCCACATCATCTGTCACACTCATCACTGAGTCCACATCATCTGTCACGCTCATCACTGAGTCCACATCATCTGTCACGCTCATCACTGAGTCCACATCATCTGTCACACTCATCACCGTGTCCACATCCCCTATCACACTCATCACCGAGTCCACATCATCTGTCACACTCATCACTGGGTGACATCACCTGTCACACTCATCACCGAGTCCACATCATCTGTCACACTCAAAACTGAGTCCACATCAGCTCTCAAACTCATCACTGAGTCCATATCATCTCTCACACTCATCACCGAGTCCACATCCCCTATCACACTCATCACTGAGTCCACATCATCTGTCATGCTCATCACTGAGTCCACATCATCTGTCACACTCATCACCGAGTCCACATCCCCTATCACACTCATCACCAAGTCCACATCATCTATCACACTCATCACTGAGTCCACATCATCTGTCACACTCATCACCGAGTCCACATCATCTGTCACACTCATCACTGAGTCTACATCATATGTCACACTCATCACCGAGTCCACATCATCTGTCACACTCATCACCGAGTCCACATCATCTGTCACACTCATCACTGAGTCTACATCATATGTCACACTCATCACCGAGTCCACATCATCTGTCACACTCATCACTGAGTCCACATCATCTGTCACACTCATCACCGAGTCCACATCCCCTATCACACTCATCACTGAGTCCACATCATCTGTCACGCTCATCACTGAGTCCACATCATCTGTCACGCTCATCACTGAGTCCACATCATCTGTCACACTCATCACCGAGTCCACATCATCTCTCACACTCATCACTGAGTCCACATCATCTCTCGCACTCATCACCGAGTCCAAATCATCTGTCACACTCATCACCGAGTCCACATCCCCTATCACACTCATCACCAAGTCCACATCATCTGTCACACTCATCACTGAGTCCACATCATCTCTCACACTCATCACTGAGTCCACATCATCTGTCACACTCAACACCGAGTCCAAATCATCTGTCACACTCATCACCGAGTCCAAATCCCCTATCACACTCATCACCAAGTCCACATCATCTGTCACACTCATCACTGAGTCCACATTATCTGTCACACTCATCATCGAGTCCACATCATCTGTCACACTCATCACTGAGTCCACATCATCTCTCACACTCATCACCGAGTCCACATCATCTGTCACACTCATCACTGAGTCCACATCATCTGTCACGCTCATCACTGAGTCCACATCATCTGTCACGCTCATCACTGAGTCCACATCATCTGTCACACTCATCACCGTGTCCACATCCCCTATCACACTCATCACCGAGTCCACATCATCTGTCACACTCATCACTGGGTGACATCACCTGTCACACTCATCACCGAGTCCACATCATCTGTCACACTCAAAACTGAGTCCACATCAGCTCTCAAACTCATCACTGAGTCCACATCATCTCTCACACTCATCACCGAGTCCACATCATCTGTCACACTCATCACTGAGTCCACATCATCTGTCACGCCATCACTGAGTAAACATCATCTCTCACACTCATCACTGAGTCCAAATCATCTCTCACACTCATCACCAAGTCCACATCATCTATCACACTCATCACTGAGTCCACATCTCTCACACTCATCACTGAGTCCACATCTCTCACACTCATCACTGAGTCCACATCATCTGTCATGCTCAAAACTGAGTCCACATCCCCTATCACACTCATCACTGAGTCCCCATCATCTCTCACACTCATGACTGTGTCCACATCATCTGTCACACTCATCACTGAGTCCACATCATGTCACGCTCATCACCGAGTCCACATCCCCTATCACGCTCATCACCGAGTCCACATCCCCTATCACACTCATCACTAAGTCCACATCATCTGTCATGCTCATCATTGAGTCCACATCATCTGTCACACTCATCAATGAGTCCACATCATCTCTCACACTCATCACCGAGTCCACATTCCCTATCACGCTCATCACCGAGTCCACATCCCCTATCACACTCATCACTGAGTCCACATCATCTGTCACACTCATCAACGAGTCCACATCATCTGTCACACTCATCACCGAGTCCACATCATCTACCACACTCATCACTGAGTCCACATCATGTCACGCTCATCACCGAGTCCACATCCCCTATCACGCTCATCACCGAGTCCACATCCCCTATTACATTCATTACTGAGTCCACATCATCTCTCACACTCATCGCTGAGTCCACATCATCTCTCACACTCATCGCTGAGTCCACATCATCTGTCACACTCATCACCGAGTCCACATCATCTGTCACACTCATCACCGAGTCCACATCATATGTCACACTCATCACCGAGTCCACATCATCTGTCACACTCATCACTGAGTCCACATCATCTCTCACACTCATCACTGAGTCCACATCATCTGTCACGCTCATCACTGAGTCCACATCATCTGTCACACTCATCACCGAGTCCACATCCCCTATCACACTCATCACCAAGTCCACATCATCTGTCACACTCATCACTGAGTCCACATCATCTGTCACACTCATCACCGAGTCCACATCATCTGTCACACTCATCACTGAGTCTACATCATATGTCACACTCATCACCGAGTCCACATCATCTGTCACACTCATCACCGTGTCCACATCCCCTATCACACTCATCACCAAGTCCACATCATCTGTCTCGCTCATCACTGAGTCCACATCATCTGTCACACTCATCAACGAGTCCACATCATCTGTCACACTCATCACCGAGTCCACATCCCCTATCGCACACATCACTGAGTCCACATCATCTGTCACGCTCATCACTGAGTCCACATCATCTGTCACAATCATCACCGAGTCCACATCCCCTATCACACTCATCACCAAGTCCACATCATCTGTCACACTCATCACTGAGTCCACATTATCTGTCACACTCATCATCGAGTCCACATCATCTGTCACACTCATCACTGAGTCCACATCATCTCTCACACTCATCACCGAGTCCACATCATCTGTCACACTCATCACTGAGTCCACATCATCTGTCACGCTCATCACTGAGTCCACATCATCTGTCACACTCATCACCGTGTCCACATCCCCTATCACACTCATCACCAAGTCCACATCATCTGTCTCGCTCATCACTGAGTCCACATCATCTGTCACACTCATCACCGAGTCCACATCATCTGTCACACTCATCACCGAGTCCACATCCCCTATCGCACACATCACTGAGTCCACATCATCTGTCAGGCTCATCACTGAGTCCACATCATCTGTCACACTCATCACCGAGTCCTCATCATCTGTCACACTCATCACTGAGTCCACATCATGTCACGCTCATCACCGAGTCCACATCCCCTATCACGCTCATCACCGAGTCCACATCCCCTATCACACTCATCACTGAGTCCACATCATCTGTCATGCTCATCACTGAGTCCACATCATCTGTCACACTCATCACCGAGTCCACATCCCCTATCACACTCATCACCAAGTCCACATCATCTGTCACACTCATCACTGAGTCCACATCATCTGTCACACTCATCACCGAGTCCACATCATCTGTCACACTCATCACTGAGTCTACATCATATGTCACACTCATCACCGAGTCCACATCATCTGTCACACTCATCACCGAGTCCACATCATCTGTCACACTCATCACTGAGTCTACATAATATGTCACACTCATCACCGAGTCCACATCATCTGTCACACTCATCACTGAGTCCACATCATCTGTCACACTCATCACCGAGTCCACATCCCCTATCACACTCATCACTGAGTCCACATCATCTGTCACGCTCATCACTGAGTCCACATCATCTGTCACGCTCATCACTGAGTCCACATCATCTGTCACACTCATCACCGAGTCCACATCATCTGTCACACGCATCACTGAGTCCACATCATCTCTCACACTCATCAATGAGTCCACATCATCTCTCACACTCATCACTGAGTCCACATCATCTCTCGCACTCATCACCGAGTCCACATCATCTGTCACACTCATCACTGAGTCCACATCATCTGTCACACTCAACACCGAGTCCAAATCATCTGTCACACTCATCACCGAGTCCACATCCCCTATCACACTCATCACCAAGTCCACATCATCTGTCACACTCATCACTGAGTCCACATCATCTGTCACACTCATCAACGAGTCCACATCATCTGTCACACTCATCACCGAGTCCACATCCCCTATCGCACACATCACTGAGTCCACATCATCTGTCACGCTCATCACTGAGTCCACATCATCTGTCACAATCATCACCGAGTCCACATCCCCTATCACACTCATCACCAAGTCCACATCATCTGTCACACTCATCACTGAGTCCACATTATCTGTCACACTCATCATCGAGTCCACATCATCTGTCACACTCATCACTGAGTCCACATCATCTCTCACACTCATCACCGAGTCCACATCATCTGTCACACTCATCACTGAGTCCACATCATCTGTCACGCTCATCACTGAGTCCACATCATCTGTCACACTCATCACCGTGTCCACATCCCCTATCACACTCATCACCAAGTCCACATCATCTGTCTCGCTCATCACTGAGTCCACATCATCTGTCACACTCATCACCGAGTCCACATCATCTGTCACACTCATCACCGAGTCCACATCCCCTATCGCACACATCACTGAGTCCACATCATCTGTCAGGCTCATCACTGAGTCCACATCATCTGTCACACTCATCACCGAGTCCTCATCATCTGTCACACTCATCACTGAGTCCACATCATGTCACGCTCATCACCGAGTCCACATCCCCTATCACGCTCATCACCGAGTCCACATCCCCTATCACACTCATCACTGAGTCCACATCATCTGTCATGCTCATCACTGAGTCCACATCATCTGTCACACTCATCACCGAGTCCACATCCCCTATCACACTCATCACCAAGTCCACATCATCTGTCACACTCATCACTGAGTCCACATCATCTGTCACACTCATCACCGAGTCCACATCATCTGTCACACTCATCACTGAGTCTACATCATATGTCACACTCATCACCGAGTCCACATCATCTGTCACACTCATCACCGAGTCCACATCATCTGTCACACTCATCACTGAGTCTACATAATATGTCACACTCATCACCGAGTCCACATCATCTGTCACACTCATCACTGAGTCCACATCATCTGTCACACTCATCACCGAGTCCACATCCCCTATCACACTCATCACTGAGTCCACATCATCTGTCACGCTCATCACTGAGTCCACATCATCTGTCACGCTCATCACTGAGTCCACATCATCTGTCACACTCATCACCGAGTCCACATCATCTGTCACACGCATCACTGAGTCCACATCATCTCTCACACTCATCAATGAGTCCACATCATCTCTCACACTCATCACTGAGTCCACATCATCTCTCGCACTCATCACCGAGTCCACATCATCTGTCACACTCATCACTGAGTCCACATCATCTGTCACACTCAACACCGAGTCCAAATCATCTGTCACACTCATCACCGAGTCCACATCCCCTATCACACTCATCACCAAGTCCACATCATCTGTCACACTCATCACTGAGTCCACATTATCTGTCACACTCATCATCGAGTCCACATCATCTGTCACACTCATCACTGAGTCCACATCATCTCTCACACTCATCACCGAGTCCACATCATCTGTCACACTCATCACTGAGTCCACATCATCTGTCACGCTCATCACTGAGTCCACATCATCTGTCACGCTCATCACTGAGTCCACATCATCTGTCACACTCATCACCGTGTCCACATCCCCTATCACACTCATCACCGAGTCCACATCATCTGTCACACTCATCACTGGGTGACATCACCTGTCACACTCATCACCGAGTCCACATCATCTGTCACACTCAAAACTGAGTCCACATCAGCTCTCAAACTCATCACTGAGTCCACATCATCTCTCACACTCATCACCGAGTCCACATCATCTGTCACACTCATCACTGAGTCCACATCATCTGTCACGCTCATCACTGAGTAAACATCATCTCTCACACTCATCACTGAGTCCAAATCATCTCTCACACTCATCACCAAGTCCACATCATCTATCACACTCATCACTGAGTCCACATCTCTCACACTCATCACTGAGTCCACATCTCTCACACTCATCACTGAGTCCACATCATCTGTCATGCTCAAAACTGAGTCCACATCCCCTATCACACTCATCACTGAGTCCCCATCATCTCTCACACTCATGACTGTGTCCACCTCATCTGTCACACTCATCACTGAGTCCACATCATGTCACGCTCATCACCGAGTCCACATCCCCTATCACGCTCATCACCGAGTCCACATCCCCTATCACACTCATCACTGAGTCCACATCATCTGTCATGCTCATCATTGAGTCCACATCATCTGTCACACTCATCAATGAGTCCACATCATCTCTCACACTCATCACCGAGTCCACATCCCCTATCACGCTCATTACCGAGTCCACATCCCCTATCACACTCATCACTGAGTCCACATCATCTGTCACACTCATCACCGAGTCCACATCATCTGTCACACTCATCACCGAGTCCACATCATCTACCACACTCATCACTGAGTCCACATCATGTCACGCTCATCACCGAGTCCACATCCCCTATCACGCTCATCACCGAGTCCACATCCCCTATTACTTTCATTACTGAGTCCACATAATCTCTCACACTCATCGCTGAGTCCACATCATCTCTCACACTCATCGCTGAGTCCACATCATCTGTCACACTCATCACCGAGTCCACATCATCTGTCACACTCATCACCGAGTCCACATCATATGTCACACTCATCACCGAGTCCACATCATCTGTCACACTCATCACTGAGTCCACATCATCTCTCACACTCATCACTGAGTCCACATCATCTGTCACGCTCATCACTGAGTCCACATCATCTGTCACACTCATCACCGAGTCCACATCCCCTATCACACTCATCACCAAGTCCACATCATCTGTCACACTCATCACTGAGTCCACATCATCTGTCACACTCATCACCGAGTCCACATCATCTGTCACACTCATCACTGAGTCTACATCATATGTCACACTCATCACCGAGTCCACATCATCTGTCACACTCATCACTGAGTCCACATCATCTGTCACGCTCATCACTGAGTCCACATCATCTGTCACGCTCATCACTGAGTCCACATCATCTGTCACACTCATCACCGTGTCCACATCCCCTATCACACTCATCACCGAGTCCACATCATCTGTCACACTCATCACTGGGTGACATCATCTGTCACACTCATCACCGAGTCCACATCATCTGTCACACTCAAAACTGAGTCCACATCAGCTCTCAAACTCATCACTGAGTCCACATCATCTCTCACACTCATCACCGAGTCCACATCATCTGTCACACTCATCACTGAGTCCACATCATCTGTCACGCTCATCACTGAGTAAACATCATCTCTCACACTCATCACTGAGTCTACATCATATGTCACACTCATCACCGAGTCCACATCATCTGTCACACTCATCACTGAGTCCACATCATCTGTCACACTCATCACCGAGTCCACATCCCCTATCACACTCATCACTGAGTCCACATCATCTGTCACGCTCATCACTGAGTCCACATCATCTGTCACGCTCATCACTGAGTCCACATCATCTGTCACACTCATCACCGAGTCCACATCATCTGTCACACGCATCACTGAGTCCACATCATCTCTCACACTCATCAATGAGTCCACATCATCTCTCACACTCATCACTGAGTCCACATCATCTCTCGCACTCATCACCGAGTCCACATCATCTGTCACACTCATCACTGAGTCCACATCATCTGTCACACTCAACACCGAGTCCAAATCATCTGTCACACTCATCACCGAGTCCACATCCCCTATCACACTCATCACCAAGTCCACATCATCTGTCACACTCATCACTGAGTCCACATTATCTGTCACACTCATCATCGAGTCCACATCATCTGTCACACTCATCACTGAGTCCACATCATCTCTCACACTCATCACCGAGTCCACATCATCTGTCACACTCATCACTGAGTCCACATCATCTGTCACGCTCATCACTGAGTCCACATCATCTGTCACGCTCATCACTGAGTCCACATCATCTGTCACACTCATAACCGTGTCCACATCCCCTATCACACTCATCACCGAGTCCACATCATCTGTCACACTCATCACTGGGTGACATCACCTGTCACACACATCACCGAGTCCACATCATCTGTCACACTCAAAACTGAGTCCACATCAGCTCTCAAACTCATCACTGAGTCCACATCATCTCTCACACTCATCACCGAGTCCACATCATCTGTCACACTCATCACTGAGTCCACATCATCTGTCACGCTCATCACTGAGTAAACATCATCTCTCACACTCATCACTGAGTCCAAATCATCTCTCACACTCATCACCAAGTCCACATCATCTATCACACTCATCACTGAGTCCACATCTCTCACACTCATCACTGAGTCCACATCTCTCACACTCATCACTGAGTCCACATCATCTGTCATGCTCAAAACTGAGTCCACATCCCCTATCACACTCATCACTGAGTCCCCATCATCTCTCACACTCATGACTGTGTCCACCTCATCTGTCACACTCATCACTGAGTCCACATCATGTCACGCTCATCACCGAGTCCACATCCCCTATCACGCTCATCACCGAGTCCACATCCCCTATCACACTCATCACTGAGTCCACATCATCTGTCATGCTCATCATTGAGTCCACATCATCTGTCACACTCATCAATGAGTCCACATCATCTCTCACACTCATCACCGAGTCCACATCCCCTATCACGCTCATCACCGAGTCCACATCCCCTATCACACTCATCACTGAGTCCACATCATCTGTCACACTCATCACCGAGTCCACATCATCTGTCACACTCATCACCGAGTCCACATCATCTACCACACTCATCACTGAGTCCACATCATGTCACGCTCATCACCGAGTCCACATCCCCTATCACGCTCATCACCGAGTCCACATCCCCTATTACATTCATTACTGAGTCCACATCATCTCTCACACTCATCGCTGAGTCCACATCATCTCTCACACTCATCGCTGAGTCCACATCATCTGTCACACTCATCACCGAGTCCACATCATCTGTCACACTCATCACCGAGTCCACATCATATGTCACACTCATCACCGAGTCCACATCATCTGTCACACTCATCACTGAGTCCACATCATCTCTCACACTCATCACTGAGTCCACATCATCTGTCACGCTCATCACTGAGTCCACATCATCTGTCACACTCATCACCGAGTCCACATCCCCTATCACACTCATCACCAAGTCCACATCATCTGTCACACTCATCACTGAGTCCACATCATCTGTCACACTCATCACCGAGTCCACATCATCTGTCACACTCATCACTGAGTCTACATCATATGTCACACTCATCACCGAGTCCACATCATCTGTCACACTCATCACTGAGTCCACATCATCTGTCACGCTCATCACTGAGTCCACATCATCTGTCACGCTCATCACTGAGTCCACATCATCTGTCACACTCATCACCGTGTCCACATCCCCTATCACACTCATCACCGAGTCCACATCATCTGTCACACTCATCACTGGGTGACATCATCTGTCACACTCATCACCGAGTCCACATTATCTGTCACACTCAAAACTGAGTCCACATCAGCTCTCAAACTCATCACTGAGTCCACATCATCTCTCACACTCATCACCGAGTCCACATCATCTGTCACACTCATCACTGAGTCCACATCATCTGTCACGCTCATCACTGAGTAAACATCATCTCTCACACTCATCACTGAGTCCACATCATTTCTCACACTCATCACCAAGTCCACATCATCTATCACACTCATCACTGAGTCCACATCTCTCACACTCATCACTGAGTCCACATCTCTCACACTCATCACTGAGTCCACATCATCTGTCATGCTCAAAACTGAGTCCACATCCCCTATCACACTCATCACTGAGTCCCCATCATCTCTCACACTCATGACTGTGTCCACATCATCTGTCACACTCATCACTGAGTCCACATCATGTCACGCTCATCACCGAGTCCACATCCCCTATCACGCTCATCACCGAGTCCACATCCCCTATCACACTCATCACTGAGTCCACATCATCTGTCACACTCATCACTGAGTCCCTATCATCTCTCACACTCATCACTGAGTCCACATCATCTCTCACACTCATCACTGAGTCCACATCATTTCTCGCACTCATCACCGAGTCCACATCATCTGTCACACTCATCACTGAGTCCACATCATCTGTCACACTCATCACCGAGTCCACATCCCCTATCACACTCATCACCGAGTCCACATCATCTGTCACGCTCATCACTGAGTCCACTTCATCTGTCACACTCATCACCGAGTCCACATCCCCTATCACACTCATCACCGAGTCCACATCATCTGTCACGCTCATCACTGAGTCCACATCATCTGTCACACTCATCACCGAGTCCATATCCCCTATCACACTCATCACCAAGTCCACATCATCTGTTACACTCATCACTGAGTCCACATTATCTGTTACACTCATCACTGAGTCCACATCATCTGTCACACTCATCACTGATTCCCCATCATCTCTCATACTCATCACCGACTCCACATCATCTGTCACACTCATCACTGAGTCCACATCATCTGACACGCTCATCTCTGAGTCCACATCATCTGTCACACTCATCACCGTGTCCACATCCCCTATCACACTCATCACCAAGTCCACATCATCTGTCACGCTCATCACTGAGTCCACATCATCTGTCACACTCATCAACGAGTCCACATCATCTGTCACACTCATCACCGAGTCCACATCCCCTATCACACACATCACTGAGTCCACATCATCTGTCAGGCTCATCACTGAGTCCACATCATCTGTCACACTCATCACCGAGTCCACATCATCTCTCACACTCATCACCGAGTCCACATCATCTGTCACACTCATCACTGAGTCCACATTATCTGTCACGCTCATCACTGAGTCCACATCATCTCTCACACTCATCACTGAGTCCACATCATCTCTCACACTCATCACCAAGTCCACATCATCTATCACACTCATCACTGAGTCCACATCATCTCTCACACTCATGACTGAGTCCACATCATCTGTCACACTCAACACCGTATCCACATCATCTGTCACACTCATCACCGAGTCCACATCCCCTATCACACTCATCACCAAGTCCACATCATCTGTCACGCTCATCCCTGAGTCCACATCATCTGTCACACTCATCTCCGAGTCCACATCATCTGTCACACTCATCACTGAGTCCACATCATCTGTCACGCTCATCACTGAGTCCACATCATCTGTCACACTCATCACCGTGTCCACATCCCCTATCACACTCATCACCAAGTCCACATCATCTGTCACGCTCATCACTGAGTCCACATCATCTGTCACACTCATCAACGAGTCCACATCATCTGTCACACTCATCACCGAGTCCACATCCCCTATCGCACACATCACTGAGTCCACATCATCTGTCAGGCTCATCACTGAGTCCACATCATCTGTCACACTCATCACCGAGTCCACATCATCTGTCACACTCATCACTGAGTCCACATCATGTCACGCTAATCACCGAGTCCACATCATCTCTCACGCTCATCACCGTGTCCACATCCCCTATCACACTCATCACTGAGTCCACATCATCTGTCATGCTCATCACTGAGTCCACATCATCTGTCACACTCATCAATGAGTCCACATCATCTCTCACACTCATCACCGAGTCCACATCCCCTATCACGCTCATCACCGAGTCCACATCCCCTATCACACTCATCACTGAGTCCACATCATCTGTCACACTCATCACCGAGTCCACATCATCTGTCACACTCATCACCGAGTCCACATCATCTACCACACTCATCACTGAGTCCACATCATGTCACGCTCATCACCGAGTCCACATCCCCTATCACACTCATCACCGAGTCCACATCATCTGTCACACTCATCACTGGGTGACATCATCTGTCACACATCACCGAGTCCACATCCCCTATCACACTTATCACTGAGTCCACATCATCTGTCACGCTCATCACTGAGTCCACATCATCTGTCACACTCATCACCGAGTCCACATCATCTGTCACACTCAAAACTGAGTCCACATCAGCTCTCAAACTCATCACTGAGTCCACATCATCTCTCACACTCATCACCGTGTCCACATCCCCTATCACACTCATCACCAAGTCCACATCATCTGTCTCGCTCATCACTGAGTCCACATCATCTGTCACACTCATCAACGAGTCCACATCATCTGTCACACTCATCACTGAGTCCACATCATCTGTCACACTCATCACCGAGTCCACATCATCTGTCACACTCATCACCAAGTCCACATCATCTGTCACACTCATCACTGAGTCCACATCATCTGTCACACTCATCACCGAGTCCACATCATCTGTCACACTCATCACTGAGTCTACATCATATGTCACACTCATCACCGAGTCCACATCATCTGTCACACTCATCACCGTGTCCACATCCCCTATCACACTCATCACCAAGTCCACATCATCTGTCTCGCTCATCACTGAGTCCACATCATCTGTCACACTCATCAACGAGTCCACATCATCTCTCACACTCATCACCGAGTCCACATCCCCTATCGCACACATCACTGAGTCCACATCATCTGTCACGCTCATCACTGAGTCCACATCATCTGTCACAATCATCACCGAGTCCACATCCCCTATCACACTCATCACCAAGTCCACATCATCTGTCACACTCATCACTGAGTCCACATTATCTGTCACACTCATCATCGAGTCCACATCATCTGTCACACTCATCACTGAGTCCACATCATCTCTCACACTCATCACCGAGTCCACATCATCTGTCACACTCATCACTGAGTCCACATCATCTGTCACGCTCATCACTGAGTCCACATCATCTGTCACACTCATCACCGTGTCCACATCCCCTATCACACTCATCACCAAGTCCACATCATCTGTCTCGCTCATCACTGAGTCCACATCATCTGTCACACTCATCACCGAGTCCACATCATCTGTCACACTCATCACCGAGTCCACATCCCCTATCGCACACATCACTGAGTCCACATCATCTGTCAGGCTCATCACTGAGTCCACATCATCTGTCACACTCATCACCGAGTCCTCATCATCTGTCACACTCATCACTGAGTCCACATCATGTCACGCTCATCACCGAGTCCACATCCCCTATCACGCTCATCACCGAGTCCACATCCCCTATCACACTCATCACTGAGTCCACATCATCTGTCATGCTCATCACTGAGTCCACATCATCTGTCACACTCATCACCGAGTCCACATCCCCTATCACACTCATCACCAAGTCCACATCATCTGTCACACTCATCACTGAGTCCACATCATCTGTCACACTCATCACCGAGTCCACATCATCTGTCACACTCATCACTGAGTCTACATCATATGTCACACTCATCACCGAGTCCACATCATCTGTCACACTCATCACCGAGTCCACATCATCTGTCACACTCATCACTGAGTCTACATCATATGTCACACTCATCACCGAGTCCACATCATCTGTCACACTCATCACTGAGTCCACATCATCTGTCACACTCATCACCGAGTCCACATCCCCTATCACACTCATCACTGAGTCCACATCATCTGTCACGCTCATCACTGAGTCCACATCATCTGTCACGCTCATCACTGAGTCCACATCATCTGTCACACTCATCACCGAGTCCACATCATCTGTCACACGCATCACTGAGTCCACATCATCTCTCACACTCATCAATGAGTCCACATCATCTCTCACACTCATCACTGAGTCCACATCATCTCTCGCACTCATCACCGAGTCCACATCATCTGTCACACTCATCACTGAGTCCACATCATCTGTCACACTCAACACCGAGTCCAAATCATCTGTCACACTCATCACCGAGTCCACATCCCCTATCACACTCATCACCAAGTCCACATCATCTGTCACACTCATCACTGAGTCCACATTATCTGTCACACTCATCATCGAGTCCACATCATCTGTCACACTCATCACTGAGTCCACATCATCTCTCACACTCATCACCGAGTCCACATCATCTGTCACACTCATCACTGAGTCCACATCATCTGTCACGCTCATCACTGAGTCCACATCATCTGTCACGCTCATCACTGAGTCCACATCATCTGTCACACTCATCACCGTGTCCACATCCCCTATCACACTCATCACCGAGTCCACATCATCTGTCACACTCATCACTGGGTGACATCACCTGTCACACTCATCACCGAGTCCACATCATCTGTCACACTCAAAACTGAGTCCACATCAGCTCTCAAACTCATCACTGAGTCCACATCATCTCTCACACTCATCACCGAGTCCACATCATCTGTCACACTCATCACTGAGTCCACATCATCTGTCACGCTCATCACTGAGTAAACATCATCTCTCACACTCATCACTGAGTCCAAATCATCTCTCACACTCATCACCAAGTCCACATCATCTATCACACTCATCACTGAGTCCACATCTCTCACACTCATCACTGAGTCCACATCTCTCACACTCATCACTGAGTCCACATCATCTGTCATGCTCAAAACTGAGTCCACATCCCCTATCACACTCATCACTGAGTCCCCATCATCTCTCACACTCATGACTGTGTCCACCTCATCTGTCACACTCATCACTGAGTCCACATCATGTCACGCTCATCACCGAGTCCACATCCCCTATCACGCTCATCACCGAGTCCATATCCCCTATCACACTCATCACTGAGTCCACATCATCTGTCATGCTCATCATTGAGTCCACATCATCTGTCACACTCATCAATGAGTCCACATCATCTCTCACACTCATCACCGAGTCCACATCCCCTATCACGCTCATCACCGAGTCCACATCCCCTATCACACTCATCACTGAGTCCACATCATCTGTCACACTCATCACCGAGTCCACATCATCTGTCACACTCATCACCGAGTCCACATCATCTACCACACTCATCACTGAGTCCACATCATGTCACGCTCATCACCGAGTCCACATCCCCTATCACGCTCATCACCGAGTCCACATCCCCTATTACATTCATTACTGAGTCCACATAATCTCTCACACTCATCGCTGAGTCCACATCATCTCTCACACTCATCGCTGAGTCCACATCATCTGTCACACTCATCACCGAGTCCACATCATCTGTCACACTCATCACCGAGTCCACATCATATGTCACACTCATCACCGAGTCCACATCATCTGTCACACTCATCACTGAGTCCACATCATCTCTCACACTCATCACTGAGTCCACATCATCTGTCACGCTCATCACTGAGTCCACATCATCTGTCACACTCATCACCGAGTCCACATCCCCTATCACACTCATCACCAAGTCCACATCATCTGTCACACTCATCACTGAGTCCACATCATCTGTCACACTCATCACCGAGTCCACATCATCTGTCACACTCATCACTGAGTCTACATCATATGTCACACTCATCACCGAGTCCACATCATCTGTCACACTCATCACTGAGTCCACATCATCTGTCACGCTCATCACTGAGTCCACATCATCTGTCACGCTCATCACTGAGTCCACATCATCTGTCACACTCATCACCGTGTCCACATCCCCTATCACACTCATCACCGAGTCCACATCATCTGTCACACTCATCACTGGGTGACATCATCTGTCACACTCATCACCGAGTCCACATCATCTGTCACACTCAAAACTGAGTCCACATCAGCTCTCAAACTCATCACTGAGTCCACATCATCTCTCACACTCATCACCGAGTCCACATCATCTGTCACACTCATCACTGAGTCCACATCATCTGTCACGCTCATCACTGAGTAAACATCATCTCTCACACTCATCACTGAGTCTACATCATATGTCACACTCATCACCGAGTCCACATCATCTGTCACACTCATCACTGAGTCCACATCATCTGTCACACTCATCACCGAGTCCACATCCCCTATCACACTCATCACTGAGTCCACATCATCTGTCACGCTCATCACTGAGTCCACATCATCTGTCACGCTCATCACTGAGTCCACATCATCTGTCACACTCATCACCGAGTCCACATCATCTGTCACACGCATCACTGAGTCCACATCATCTCTCACACTCATCAATGAGTCCACATCATCTCTCACACTCATCACTGAGTCCACATCATCTCTCGCACTCATCACCGAGTCCACATCATCTGTCACACTCATCACTGAGTCCACATCATCTGTCACACTCAACACCGAGTCCAAATCATCTGTCACACTCATCACCGAGTCCACATCCCCTATCACACTCATCACCAAGTCCACATCATCTGTCACACTCATCACTGAGTCCACATTATCTGTCACACTCATCATCGAGTCCACATCATCTGTCACATTCATCACTGAGTCCACATCATCTCTCACACTCATCACCGAGTCCACATCATCTGTCACACTCATCACTGAGTCCACATCATCTGTCACGCTCATCACTGAGTCCACATCATCTGTCACGCTCATCACTGAGTCCACATCATCTGTCACACTCATAACCGTGTCCACATCCCCTATCACACTCATCACCGAGTCCACATCATCTGTCACACTCATCACTGGGTGACATCACCTGTCACACACATCACCGAGTCCACATCATCTGTCACACTCAAAACTGAGTCCACATCAGCTCTCAAACTCATCACTGAGTCCACATCATCTCTCACACTCATCACCGAGTCCACATCATCTGTCACACTCATCACTGAGTCCACATCATCTGTCACGCTCATCACTGAGTAAACATCATCTCTCACACTCATCACTGAGTCCAAATCATCTCTCACACTCATCACCAAGTCCACATCATCTATCACACTCATCACTGAGTCCACATCTCTCACACTCATCACTGAGTCCACATCTCTCACACTCATCACTGAGTCCACATCATCTGTCATGCTCAAAACTGAGTCCACATCCCCTATCACACTCATCACTGAGTCCCCATCATCTCTCACACTCATGACTGTGTCCACCTCATCTGTCACACTCATCACTGAGTCCACATCATGTCACGCTCATCACCGAGTCCACATCCCCTATCACGCTCATCACCGAGTCCACATCCCCTATCACACTCATCACTGAGTCCACATCATCTGTCATGCTCATCATTGAGTCCACATCATCTGTCACACTCATCAATGAGTCCACATCATCTCTCACACTCATCACCGAGTCCACATCCCCTATCACGCTCATCACCGAGTCCACATCCCCTATCACACTCATCACTGAGTCCACATCATCTGTCACACTCATCACCGAGTCCACATCATCTGTCACACTCATCACCGAGTCCACATCATCTACCACACTCATCACTGAGTCCACATCATGTCACGCTCATCACCGAGTCCACATCCCCTATCACGCTCATCACCGAGTCCACATCCCCTATTACATTCATTACTGAGTCCACATCATCTCTCACACTCATCGCTGAGTCCACATCATCTCTCACACTCATCGCTGAGTCCACATCATCTGTCACACTCATCACCGAGTCCACATCATCTGTCACACTCATCACCGAGTCCACATCATATGTCACACTCATCACCGAGTCCACATCATCTGTCACACTCATCACTGAGTCCACATCATCTCTCACACTCATCACTGAGTCCACATCATCTGTCACGCTCATCACTGAGTCCACATCATCTGTCACACTCATCACCGAGTCCACATCCCCTATCACACTCATCACCAAGTCCACATCATCTGTCACACTCATCACTGAGTCCACATCATCTGTCACACTCATCACCGAGTCCACATCATCTGTCACACTCATCACTGAGTCTACATCATATGTCACACTCATCACCGAGTCCACATCATCTGTCACACTCATCACTGAGTCCACATCATCTGTCACGCTCATCACTGAGTCCACATCATCTGTCACGCTCATCACTGAGTCCACATCATCTGTCACACTCATCACCGTGTCCACATCCCCTATCACACTCATCACCGAGTCCACATCATCTGTCACACTCATCACTGGGTGACATCATCTGTCACACTCATCACCGAGTCCACATCATCTGTCACACTCAAAACTGAGTCCACATCAGCTCTCAAACTCATCACTGAGTCCACATCATCTCTCACACTCATCACCGAGTCCACATCATCTGTCACACTCATCACTGAGTCCACATCATCTGTCACGCTCATCACTGAGTAAACATCATCTCTCACACTCATCACTGAGTCCACATCATTTCTCACACTCATCACCAAGTCCACATCATCTATCACACTCATCACTGAGTCCACATCTCTCACACTCATCACTGAGTCCACATCTCTCACACTCATCACTGAGTCCACATCATCTGTCATGCTCAAAACTGAGTCCACATCCCCTATCACACTCATCACTGAGTCCACATCATTTCTCGCACTCATCACCGAGTCCACATCATCTGTCACACTCATCACTGAGTCCACATCATCTGTCACACTCATCACCGAGTCCACATCCCCTATCACACTCATCACCGAGTCCACATCATCTGTCACGCTCATCACTGAGTCCACTTCATCTGTCACACTCATCACCGAGTCCACATCCCCTATCACACTCATCACCGAGTCCACATCATCTGTCACGCTCATCACTGAGTCCACATCATCTGTCACACTCATCACCGAGTCCATATCCCCTATCACACTCATCACCAAGTCCACATCATCTGTTACACTCATCACTGAGTCCACATTATCTGTTACACTCATCACTGAGTCCACATCATCTGTCACACTCATCACTGATTCCCCATCATCTCTCATACTCATCACCGACTCCACATCATCTGTCACACTCATCACTGAGTCCACATCATCTGACACGCTCATCTCTGAGTCCACATCATCTGTCACACTCATCACCGTGTCCACATCCCCTATCACACTCATCACCAAGTCCACATCATCTGTCACGCTCATCACTGAGTCCACATCATCTGTCACACTCATCAACGAGTCCACATCATCTGTAACACTCATCACCGAGTCCACATCCCCTATCACACACATCACTGAGTCCACATCATCTGTCAGGCTCATCACTGAGTCCACATCATCTGTCACACTCATCACCGAGTCCACATCATCTCTCACACTCATCACCGAGTCCACATCATCTGTCACACTCATCACTGAGTCCACATTATCTGTCACGCTCATCACTGAGTCCACATCATCTCTCACACTCATCACTGAGTCCACATCATCTCTCACACTCATCACCAAGTCCACATCATCTATCACACTCATCACTGAGTCCACATCATCTCTCACACTCATGACTGAGTCCACATCATCTGTCACACTCAACACCGTATCCACATCATCTGTCACACTCATCACCGAGTCCACATCCCCTATCACACTCATCACCAAGTCCACATCATCTGTCACGCTCATCCCTGAGTCCACATCATCTGTCACACTCATCTCCGAGTCCACATCATCTGTCACACTCATCACTGAGTCCACATCATCTGTCACGCTCATCACTGAGTCCACATCATCTGTCACACTCATCACCGTGTCCACATCCCCTATCACACTCATCACCAAGTCCACATCATCTGTCACGCTCATCACTGAGTCCACATCATCTGTCACACTCATCAACGAGTCCACATCATCTGTCACACTCATCACCGAGTCCACATCCCCTATCGCACACATCACTGAGTCCACATCATCTGTCAGGCTCATCACTGAGTCCACATCATCTGTCACACTCATCACAGAGTCCACATCATCTGTCACACTCATCACTGAGTCCACATCATGTCACACTCATCACCGAGTCCACATCCCCTATCACGCTCATCACCGAGTCCACATCCCCTATCACACTCATCACTGAGTCCACATCATCTGTCACACTCATCACCGAGTCCACATCATCTGTCACACTCATCACCGAGTCCACATCATCTACCACACTCATCACTGAGTCCACATCATGTCACGCTCATCACCGAGTCCACATCCCCTATCACACTCATCACCGAGTCCACATCATCTGTCACACTCATCACTGGGTGACATCATCTGTCACACATCACCGAGTCCACATCCCCTATCACACTTATCACTGAGTCCACATCATCTGTCACGCTCATCACTGAGTCCACATCATCTGTCACACTCATCACCGAGTCCACATCATCTGTCACACTCAAAACTGAGTCCACATCAGCTCTCAAACTCATCACTGAGTCCACATCATCTCTCACACTCATCACCGAGTCCACATCATCTGTCACACTCATCACTGAGTCCACATCATCTGTCACACTCATCACTGAGTCCACATCTCTCACACTCATCACTGAGTCCACATCATCTGTCATGCTCAAAACTGAGTCCACATCCCCTATCACACTCATCACTGAGTCCCCATCATCTCTCACACTCATGACTGTGTCCACATCATCTGTCACACTCATCACCGAGTCCACATCATGTCACGCTCATCACCGAGTCCACATCCCCTATCACACTCATCACTGAGTCCACATCATCTGTCATGCTCATCATTGAGTCCACGTCATCTGTCACACTCATCAATGAGTCCACATCATCTCTCACACTCATCACCGAGTCCACATCCCCTATCACGCTCATCACCGAGTCCACATCCCCTATCACACTCATCACTGAGTCCACATCATCTGTCACACTCATCACCGAGTCCACATCATCTGTCACACTCATCACCGAGTCCACATCATCTACCACACTCATCACTGAGTCCACATCATGTCACGCTCATCACCGAGTCCACATCCCCTATCACGCTCATCACCGAGTCCACATCCCCTATTACATTCATTACTGAGTCCACATCATCTCTCACACTCATCGCTGAGTCCACATCATCTCTCACACTCATCGCTGAGTCCACATCATCTGTCACACTCATCACCGAGTCCACATCATCTGTCACACTCATCACCGAGTCCACATCATATGTCACACTCATCACCGAGTCCACATCATCTGTCACACTCATCACTGAGTCCACATCATCTCTCTCACTCATCACTGAGTCCACATCATCTGTCACACTCATCACCGAGTCCACATCCCCTATCACACTCATCACTGAGTCCACATCATCTGTCACGCTCATCACTGAGTCCACATCATCTGTCACGCTCATCACTGAGTCCACATCATCTGTCACACTCATCACCGAGTCCACATCATCTGTCACACTCATCACCGAGTCCACATCATCTACCACACTCATCACTGAGTCCACATCATGTCACGCTGATCACCGAGTCCACATCCCCTATCACGCTCATCACCGAGTCCACATCCCCTATTACATTCATTACTGAGTCCACATCATCTCTCACACTCATCGCTGAGTCCACATCATCTCTCACACTCATCACTGAGTCCACATCATCTCTCACACTCATCACCAAGTCCACATCATCTATCACACTCATCACTGAGTCCACATCATCTCTCACACTCATGACTGAGTCCACATCATCTGTCACACTCAACACCGTATCCACATCATCTGTCACACTCATCACCGAGTCCACATCCCCTATCACACTCATCACCAAGTCCACATCATCTGTCACGCTCATCCCTGAGTCCACATCATCTGTCACACTCATCTCCGAGTCCACATCATCTGTCACACTCATCACTGAGTCCACATCATCTGTCACGCTCATCACTGAGTCCACATCATCTGTCACACTCATCACCGTGTCCACATCCCCTATCACACTCATCACCAAGTCCACATCATCTGTCACGCTCATCACTGAGTCCACATCATCTGTCACACTCATCAACGAGTCCACATCATCTGTCACACTCATCACCGAGTCCACATCCCCTATCGCACACATCACTGAGTCCACATCATCTGTCAGGCTCATCACTGAGTCCACATCATCTGTCACACTCATCACCGAGTCCACATCATCTGTCACACTCATCACTGAGTCCACATCATGTCACGCTAATCACCGAGTCCACATCATCTCTCACGCTCATCACCGTGTCCACATCCCCTATCACACTCATCACTGAGTCCACATCATCTGTCATGCTCATCACTGAGTCCACATCATCTGTCACACTCATCAATGAGTCCACATCATCTCTCACACTCATCACCGAGTCCACATCCCCTATCACGCTCATCACCGAGTCCACATCCCCTATCACACTCATCACTGAGTCCACATCATCTGTCACACTCATCACCGAGTCCACATCATCTGTCACACTCATCACCGAGTCCACATCATCTACCACACTCATCACTGAGTCCACATCATGTCACGCTCATCACCGAGTCCACATCCCCTATCACACTCATCACCGAGTCCACATCATCTGTCACACTCATCACTGGGTGACATCATCTGTCACACATCACCGAGTCCACATCCCCTATCACACTTATCACTGAGTCCACATCATCTGTCACGCTCATCACTGAGTCCACATCATCTGTCACACTCATCACCGAGTCCACATCATCTGTCACACTCAAAACTGAGTCCACATCAGCTCTCAAACTCATCACTGAGTCCACATCATCTCTCACACTCATCACCGAGTCCACATCATCTGTCACACTCATCACTGAGTCCACATCATCTGTCACACTCATCACTGAGTCCACATCTCTCACACTCATCACTGAGTCCACATCATCTGTCATGCTCAAAACTGAGTCCACATCCCCTATCACACTCATCACTGAGTCCCCATCATCTCTCACACTCATGACTGTGTCCACATCATCTGTCACACTCATCACCGAGTCCACATCATGTCACGCTCATCACCGAGTCCACATCCCCTATCACACTCATCACTGAGTCCACATCATCTGTCATGCTCATCATTGAGTCCACGTCATCTGTCACACTCATCAATGAGTCCACATCATCTCTCACACTCATCACCGAGTCCACATCCCCTATCACGCTCATCACCGAGTCCACATCCCCTATCACACTCATCACTGAGTCCACATCATCTGTCACACTCATCACCGAGTCCACATCATCTGTCACACTCATCACCGAGTCCACATCATCTACCACACTCATCACTGAGTCCACATCATGTCACGCTCATCACCGAGTCCACATCCCCTATCACGCTCATCACCGAGTCCACATCCCCTATTACATTCATTACTGAGTCCACATCATCTCTCACACTCATCGCTGAGTCCACATCATCTCTCACACTCATCGCTGAGTCCACATCATCTGTCACACTCATCACCGAGTCCACATCATCTGTCACACTCATCACCGAGTCCACATCATATGTCACACTCATCACCGAGTCCACATCATCTGTCACACTCATCACTGAGTCCACATCATCTCTCACACTCATCACTGAGTCCACATCATCTGTCACGCTCATCACTGAGTCCACATCATCTGTCACACTCATCACCGAGTCCACATCCCCTATCACACTCATCACCAAGTCCACATCATCTGTCACACTCATCACTGAGTCCACATCATCTGTCACACTCATCACCGAGTCCACATCATCTGTCACACTCATCACTGAGTCTACATCATATGTCACACTCATCACCGAGTCCACATCATCTGTCACACTCATCACTGAGTCCACATCATCTGTCACGCTCATCACTGAGTCCACATCATCTGTCACGCTCATCACTGAGTCCACATCATCTGTCACACTCATCACCGTGTCCACATCCCCTATCACACTCATCACCGAGTCCACATCATCTGTCACACTCATCACTGGGTGACATCATCTGTCACACTCATCACCGAGTCCACATCATCTGTCACACTCAAAACTGAGTCCACATCAGCTCTCAAACTCATCACTGAGTCCACATCATCTCTCACACTCATCACCGAGTCCACATCATCTGTCACACTCATCACTGAGTCCACATCATCTGTCACGCTCATCACTGAGTAAACATCATCTCTCACACTCATCACTGAGTCCACATCATTTCTCACACTCATCACCAAGTCCACATCATCTATCACACTCATCACTGAGTCCACATCTCTCACACTCATCACTGAGTCCACATCTCTCACACTCATCACTGAGTCCACATCATCTGTCATGCTCAAAACTGAGTCCACATCCCCTATCACACTCATCACTGAGTCCCCATCATCTCTCACACTCATGACTGTGTCCACATCATCTGTCACACTCATCACTGAGTCCACATCATGTCACGCTCATCACCGAGTCCACATCCCCTATCACGCTCATCACCGAGTCCACATCCCCTATCACACTCATCACTGAGTCCACATCATCTGTCACACTCATCACTGAGTCCCTATCATCTCTCACACTCATCACTGAGTCCACATCATCTCTCACACTCATCACTGAGTCCACATCATTTCTCGCACTCATCACCGAGTCCACATCATCTGTCACACTCATCACTGAGTCCACATCATCTGTCACACTCATCACCGAGTCCACATCCCCTATCACA
This sequence comes from Lampris megalopsis, assembly GCA_022114975.2. Taxonomy (NCBI): domain Eukaryota; kingdom Metazoa; phylum Chordata; class Actinopteri; order Lampriformes; family Lampridae; genus Lampris; species Lampris megalopsis. The sequence continues at coordinate 7,917,268 of JAJHIY020000427.1, read as the reverse complement.
CTCATCACCGAGTCCACATCATCTGTCACGCTCATCACTGAGTCCACTTCATCTGTCACACTCATCACCGAGTCCACATCCCCTATCACACTCATCACCGAGTCCACATCATCTGTCACGCTCATCACTGAGTCCACATCATCTGTCACACTCATCACCGAGTCCATATCCCCTATCACACTCATCACCAAGTCCACATCATCTGTTACACTCATCACTGAGTCCACATTATCTGTTACACTCATCACTGAGTCCACATCATCTGTCACACTCATCACTGATTCCACATCATCTCTCATACTCATCACCGACTCCACATCATCTGTCACACTCATCACTGAGTCCACATCATCTGACACGCTCATCTCTGAGTCCACATCATCTGTCACACTCATCACCGTGTCCACATCCCCTATCACACTCATCACCAAGTCCACATCATCTGTCACGCTCATCACTGAGTCCACATCATCTGTCACACTCATCAACGAGTCCACATCATCTGTCACACTCATCACCGAGTCCACATCCCCTATCACACACATCACTGAGTCCACATCATCTGTCAGGCTCATCACTGAGTCCACATCATCTGTCACACTCATCACCGAGTCCACATCATCTCTCACACTCATCACCGAGTCCACATCATCTGTCACACTCATCACTGAGTCCACATTATCTGTCACGCTCATCACTGAGTCCACATCATCTCTCACACTCATCACTGAGTCCACATCATCTCTCACACTCATCACCAAGTCCACATCATCTATCACACTCATCACTGAGTCCACATCATCTCTCACACTCATGACTGAGTCCACATCATCTGTCACACTCAACACCGTATCCACATCATCTGTCACACTCATCACCGAGTCCACATCCCCTATCACACTCATCACCAAGTCCACATCATCTGTCACGCTCATCCCTGAGTCCACATCATCTGTCACACTCATCTCCGAGTCCACATCATCTGTCACACTCATCACTGAGTCCACATCATCTGTCACGCTCATCACTGAGTCCACATCATCTGTCACACTCATCACCGTGTCCACATCCCCTATCACACTCATCACCAAGTCCACATCATCTGTCACGCTCATCACTGAGTCCACATCATCTGTCACACTCATCAACGAGTCCACATCATCTGTCACACTCATCACCGAGTCCACATCCCCTATCGCACACATCACTGAGTCCACATCATCTGTCAGGCTCATCACTGAGTCCACATCATCTGTCACACTCATCACCGAGTCCACATCATCTGTCACACTCATCACTGAGTCCACATCATGTCACGCTAATCACCGAGTCCACATCATCTCTCACGCTCATCACCGTGTCCACATCCCCTATCACACTCATCACTGAGTCCACATCATCTGTCATGCTCATCACTGAGTCCACATCATCTGTCACACTCATCAATGAGTCCACATCATCTCTCACACTCATCACCGAGTCCACATCCCCTATCACGCTCATCACCGAGTCCACATCCCCTATCACACTCATCACTGAGTCCACATCATCTGTCACACTCATCACCGAGTCCACATCATCTGTCACACTCATCACCGAGTCCACATCATCTACCACACTCATCACTGAGTCCACATCATGTCACGCTCATCACCGAGTCCACATCCCCTATCACACTCATCACCGAGTCCACATCATCTGTCACACTCATCACTGGGTGACATCATCTGTCACACATCACCGAGTCCACATCCCCTATCACACTTATCACTGAGTCCACATCATCTGTCACGCACATCACTGAGTCCACATCATCTGTCACACTCATCACCGAGTCCACATCATCTGTCACACTCAAAACTGAGTCCACATCAGCTCTCAAACTCATCACTGAGTCCACATCATCTCTCACACTCATCACCGAGTCCACATCATCTGTCACACTCATCACTGAGTCCACATCATCTGTCACACTCATCACTGAGTCCACATCTCTCACACTCATCACTGAGTCCACATCATCTGTCATGCTCAAAACTGAGTCCACATCCCCTATCACACTCATCACTGAGTCCCCATCATCTCTCACACTCATGACTGTGTCCACATCATCTGTCACACTCATCACCGAGTCCACATCATGTCACGCTCATCACCGAGTCCACATCCCCTATCACACTCATCACTGAGTCCACATCATCTGTCATGCTCATCATTGAGTCCACGTCATCTGTCACACTCATCAATGAGTCCACATCATCTCTCACACTCATCACCGAGTCCACATCCCCTATCACGCTCATCACCGAGTCCACATCCCCTATCACACTCATCACTGAGTCCACATCATCTGTCACACTCATCACCGAGTCCACATCATCTGTCACACTCATCACCGAGTCCACATCATCTACCACACTCATCACTGAGTCCACATCATGTCACGCTCATCACCGAGTCCACATCCCCTATCACGCTCATCACCGAGTCCACATCCCCTATTACATTCATTACTGAGTCCACATCATCTCTCACACTCATCGCTGAGTCCACATCATCTCTCACACTCATCGCTGAGTCCACATCATCTGTCACACTCATCACCGAGTCCACATCATCTGTCACACTCATCACCGAGTCCACATCATATGTCACACTCATCACCGAGTCCACATCATCTGTCACACTCATCACTGAGTCCACATCATCTCTCACACTCATCACTGAGTCCACATCATCTGTCACACTCATCACCGAGTCCACATCCCCTATCACACTCATCACTGAGTCCACATCATCTGTCACGCTCATCACTGAGTCCACATCATCTGTCACGCTCATCACTGAGTCCACATCATCTGTCACACTCATCACCGAGTCCACATCATCTGTCACACGCATCACTGAGTCCACATCATCTCTCACACTCATCACTGAGTCCACATCATCTCTCACACTCATCACTGAGTTCACATCATCTCTCGCACTCATCACCGAGTCCACATCATCTGTCACACTCATCACTGAGTCCACATCATCTGTCACACTCATCACCGAGTCCACATCCCCTATCACACTCATCACCGAGTCCACATCATCTGTCACATTCATCACTGAGTCCCCATCATCTGTCACGCTCATCACTGAGTCCACATCATCTGTCACACTCATCACCGGGTCCACATCCCCTATCACACTCATCACCAAGTCCACATCATCTGTCACACTCATCACTGAGTCCACATTATCTGTCACACTCATCATCGAGTCCACATCATCTGTCACACTCATCACTGAGTCCACATCATCTCTCACACTCATCACCGAGTCCACATCATCTGTCACACTCATCACTGAGTCCACATCATCTGTCACGCTCATCACTGAGTCCACATCATCTGTCACACTCATCACCGTGTCCACATCCCCTATCACACTCATCACCAAGTCCACATCATCTGTCTCGCTCATCACTGAGTCCACATCATCTGTCACACTCATCAACGAGTCCACATCATCTGTCACACTCATCACCGAGTCCACATCCCCTATCGCACACATCACTGAGTCCACATCATCTGTCAGGCTCATCACTGAGTCCAAATCATCTGTCACACTCATCACCGAGTCCTCATCATCTGTCACACTCATCACTGAGTCCACATCATGTCACGCTCATCACCGAGTCCACATCCCCTATCACGCTCATCACCGAGTCCACATCCCCTATCACACTCATCACTGAGTCCACATCATCTGTCATGCTCATCACTGAGTCCACATCATCTGTCACACTCATCACCGAGTCCACATCCCCTATCACACTCATCACCAAGTCCACATCATCTGTCACACTCATCACTGAGTCCACATCATCTGTCACACTCATCACCGAGTCCACATCATCTGTCACACTCATCACTGAGTCTACATCATATGTCACACTCATCACCGAGTCCACATCATCTGTCACACTCATCACCGAGTCCACATCATCTGTCACACTCATCACTGAGTCTACATCATATGTCACACTCATCACCGAGTCCACATCATCTGTCACACTCATCACTGAGTCCAAATCATCTGTCACACTCATCACCGAGTCCACATCCCCTATCACACTCATCACTGAGTCCACATCAGCTGTCACGCTCATCACTGAGTCCACATCATCTGTCACGCTCATCACTGAGTCCACATCATCTGTCACACTCATCACCGAGTCCACATCATCTGTCACACTCATCACTGAGTCCACATCATCTCTCACACTCATCACTGAGTCCACATCATCTCTCACACGCATCACTGAGTCCACATCATCTCTCGCACTCATCACCGAGTCCACATCATCTGTCACACTCATCACTGAGTCCACATCATCTGTCACACTCATCACCGAGTCCATATCCCCTATCACACTCATCACCGAGTCCACATCATCTGTCACATTCATCACTGAGTCCCCATCATCTGTCACGCTCTTCACTGAGTCCACATCATCTTTCACACTCATCACCGAGTCCTTATCCCCTATCACACTCATCACCAAGTCCACATCATCTGTCACACTCATCACTGAGTCCACATTATCTGTCACACTCATCATCGAGTCCACATCATCTGTCACACTCATCACTGAGTCCACATCATCTCTCACACTCATCACCGAGTCCACATCATCTGTCACACTCATCACTGAGTCCACATCATCTGTCACGCTCATCACTGAGTCCACATCATCTGTCACGCTCATCACTGAGTCCACATCATCTGTCACACTCATCACCGTGTCCACATCCCCTATCACACTCATCACCGAGTCCACATCATCTGTCACACTCATCACTGAGTCCACATCATCTGTCACGCTCATCACTGAGTAAACATCATCTCTCACACTCATCACTGAGTCCAAATCATCTCTCACACTCATCACCAAGTCCACATCATCTATCACACTCATCACTGAGTCCACATCTCTCACACTCATCACTGAGTCCACATCTCTCACACTCATCACTGAGTCCACATCATCTGTCATGCTCAAAACTGAGTCCACATCCCCTATCACACTCATCACTGAGTCCCCATCATCTCTCACACTCATGACTGTGTCCACATCATCTGTCACACTCATCACTGAGTCCACATCATGTCACGCTCATCACCGAGTCCACATCCCCTATCACGCTCATCACCGAGTCCACATCCCCTATCACACTCATCACTGAGTCCACATCATCTGTCATGCTCATCATTGAGTCCACATCATCTGTCACACTCATCAATGAGTCCACATCATCTCTCACACTCATCACCGAGTCCACATCCCCTATCACGCTCATCACCGAGTCCACATCCCCTATCACACTCATCACTGAGTCCACATCATCTGTCACACTCATCACCGAGTCCACATCATCTGTCACACTCATCACCGAGTCCACATCATCTACCACACTCATCACTGAGTCCACATCATGTCACGCTCATCACCGAGTCCACATCCCCTATCACGCTCATCACCGAGTCCACATCCCCTATTACATTCATTACTGAGTCCACATCATCTCTCACACTCATCGCTGAGTCCACATCATCTCTCACACTCATCGCTGAGTCCACATCATCTGTCACACTCATCACCGAGTCCACATCATCTGTCACACTCATCACCGAGTCCACATCATATGTCACACTCATCACCGAGTCCACATCATCTGTCACACTCATCACTGAGTCCACATCATCTCTCACACTCATCACTGAGTCCACATCATCTGTCACGCTCATCACTGAGTCCACATCATCTGTCACACTCATCACCGAGTCCACATCATCTGTCACACTCAAAACTGAGTCCACATCAGCTCTCAAACTCATCACCGAGTCCACATCATCTGTCACACTCATCACCGAGTCCACATCATCTACCACACTCATCACTGAGTCCACATCATGTCACGCTCATCACCGAGTCCACATCCCCTATCACACTCATCACCGAGTCCACATCATCTGTCACACTCATCACTGGGTGACATCATCTGTCACACATCACCGAGTCCACATCCCCTATCACACTTATCACTGAGTCCACATCATCTGTCACGCTCATCACTGAGTCCACATCATCTGTCACACTCATCACCGAGTCCACATCATCTGTCACACTCAAAACTGAGTCCACATCAGCTCTCAAACTCATCACTGAGTCCACATCATCTCTCACACTCATCACCGAGTCCACATCATCTGTCACACTCATCACTGAGTCCACATCATCTGTCACACTCATCACTGAGTCCACATCTCTCACACTCATCACTGAGTCCACATCATCTGTCATGCTCAAAACTGAGTCCACATCCCCTATCACACTCATCACTGAGTCCCCATCATCTCTCACACTCATGACTGTGTCCACATCATCTGTCACACTCATCACCGAGTCCACATCATGTCACGCTCATCACCGAGTCCACATCCCCTATCACACTCATCACTGAGTCCACATCATCTGTCATGCTCATCATTGAGTCCACGTCATCTGTCACACTCATCAATGAGTCCACATCATCTCTCACACTCATCACCGAGTCCACATCCCCTATCACGCTCATCACCGAGTCCACATCCCCTATCACACTCATCACTGAGTCCAAATCATCTGTCACACTCATCACCGAGTCCACATCATCTGTCACACTCATCACCGAGTCCACATCATCTACCACACTCATCACTGAGTCCACATCATGTCACGCTCATCACCGAGTCCACATCCCCTATCACGCTCATCACCGAGTCCACATCCCCTATTACATTCATTACTGAGTCCACATCATCTCTCACACTCATCGCTGAGTCCACATCATCTCTCACACTCATCGCTGAGTCCACATCATCTGTCACACTCATCACCGAGTCCACATCATCTGTCACACTCATCACCGAGTCCACATCATATGTCACACTCATCACCGAGTCCACATCATCTGTCACACTCATCACTGAGTCCACATCATCTCTCACACTCATCACTGAGTCCACATCATCTGTCACACTCATCACCGAGTCCACATCCCCTATCACACTCATCACTGAGTCCACATCATCTGTCACGCTCATCACTGAGTCCACATCATCTGTCACGCTCATCACTGAGTCCACATCATCTGTCACACTCATCACCGAGTCCACATCATCTGTCACACTCATCACCGAGTCCACATCATCTACCACACTCATCACTGAGTCCACATCATGTCACGCTCATCACCGAGTCCACATCCCCTATCACGCTCATCACCGAGTCCACATCCCCTATTACATTCATTACTGAGTCCACATCATCTCTCACACTCATCGCTGAGTCCACATCATCTCTCACACTCATCGCTGAGTCCACATCATCTGTCACACTCATCACCGAGTCCACATCATCTGTCACACTCATCACCGAGTCCACATCATATGTCACACTCATCACCGAGTCCACATCATCTGTCACACTCATCACTGAGTCCACATCATCTCTCACACTCATCACTGAGTCCACATCATCTGTCACGCTCATCACTGAGTCCACATCATCTGTCACACTCATCACCGAGTCCACATCCCCTATCACACTCATCACCAAGTCCACATCATCTGTCACACTCATCACTGAGTCCACATCATCTGTCACACTCATCACCGAGTCCACATCATCTGTCACACTCATCACTGAGTCTACATCATATGTCACACTCATCACCGAGTCCACATCATCTGTCACACTCATCACTGAGTCCACATCATCTGTCACGCTCATCACTGAGTCCACATCATCTGTCACGCTCATCACTGAGTCCACATCATCTGTCACACTCATCACCGTGTCCACATCCCCTATCACACTCATCACCGAGTCCACATCATCTGTCACACTCATCACTGGGTGACATCATCTGTCACACTCATCACCGAGTCCACATCATCTGTCACACTCAAAACTGAGTCCACATCAGCTCTCTAACTCATCACTGAGTCCACATCATCTCTCACACTCATCACCGAGTCCACATCATCTGTCACACTCATCACTGAGTCCACATCATCTGTCACGCTCATCACTGAGTAAACATCATCTCTCACACTCATCACTGAGTCCACATCATTTCTCACACTCATCACCAAGTCCACATCATCTATCACACTCATCACTGAGTCCACATCTCTCACACTCATCACTGAGTCCACATCATCTCTCACACTCATCACTGAGTCCACATCATCTGTCATGCTCAAAACTGAGTCCACATCCCCTATCACACTCATCACTGAGTCCCCATCATCTCTCACACTCATGACTGTGTCCACATCATCTGTCACACTCATCACTGAGTCCACATCATGTCACGCTCATCACCGAGTCCACATCCCCTATCACGCTCATCACCGAGTCCACATCCCCTATCACACTCATCACTGAGTCCACATCATCTGTCACACTCATCACTGAGTCCCTATCATCTCTCACACTCATCACTGAGTCCACATCATCTCTCACACTCATCACTGAGTCCACATCATTTCTCGCACTCATCACCGAGTCCACATCATCTGTCACACTCATCACTGAGTCCACATCATCTGTCACACTCATCACCGAGTCCACATCCCCTATCACACTCATCACCGAGTCCACATCATCTGTCACGCTCATCACTGAGTCCACTTCATCTGTCACACTCATCACCGAGTCCACATCCCCTATCACACTCATCACCGAGTCCACATCATCTGTCACGCTCATCACTGAGTCCACATCATCTGTCACACTCATCACCGAGTCCATATCCCCTATCACACTCATCACCAAGTCCACATCATCTGTTACACTCATCACTGAGTCCACATTATCTGTTACACTCATCACTGAGTCCACATCATCTGTCACACTCATCACTGATTCCACATCATCTCTCATACTCATCACCGACTCCACATCATCTGTCACACTCATCACTGAGTCCACATCATCTGACACGCTCATCTCTGAGTCCACATCATCTGTCACACTCATCACCGTGTCCACATCCCCTATCACGCTCATCACCAAGTCCACATCATCTGTCACGCTCATCACTGAGTCCACATCATCTGTCACACTCATCACCGAGTCCACATCCCCTATCACACACATCACTGAGTCCACATCATCTGTCAGGCTCATCACTGAGTCCACATCATCTGTCACACTCATCACCGAGTCCACATCATCTCTCACACTCATCACCGAGTCCACATCATCTGTCACACTCATCACTGAGTCCACATTATCTGTCACGCTCATCACTGAGTCCACATCATCTCTCACACTCATCACTGAGTCCACATCATCTCTCACACTCATCACCAAGTCCACATCATCTATCACACTCATCACTGAGTCCACATCATCTCTCACACTCATGACTGAGTCCACATCATCTGTCACACTCAACACCGTATCCACATCATCTGTCACACTCATCACCGAGTCCACATCCCCTATCACACTCATCACCAAGTCCACATCATCTGTCACGCTCATCCCTGAGTCCACATCATCTGTCACACTCATCTCCGAGTCCACATCATCTGTCACACTCATCACTGAGTCCACATCATCTGTCACGCTCATCACTGAGTCCACATCATCTGTCACACTCATCACCGTGTCCACATCCCCTATCACACTCATCACCAAGTCCACATCATCTGTCACGCTCATCACTGAGTCCACATCATCTGTCACACTCATCAACGAGTCCACATCATCTGTCACACTCATCACCGAGTCCACATCCCCTATCGCACACATCACTGAGTCCACATCATCTGTCAGGCTCATCACTGAGTCCACATCATCTGTCACACTCATCACCGAGTCCACATCATCTGTCACACTCATCACTGAGTCCACATCATGTCACGCTAATCACCGAGTCCACATCATCTCTCACGCTCATCACCGTGTCCACATCCCCTATCACACTCATCACTGAGTCCACATCATCTGTCATGCTCATCACTGAGTCCACATCATCTGTCACACTCATCAATGAGTCCACATCATCTCTCACACTCATCACCGAGTCCACATCCCCTATCACGCTCATCACCGAGTCCACATCCCCTATCACACTCATCACTGAGTCCACATCATCTGTCACACTCATCACCGAGTCCACATCATCTGTCACACTCATCACCGAGTCCACATCATCTACCACACTCATCACTGAGTCCACATCATGTCACGCTCATCACCGAGTCCACATCCCCTATCACACTCATCACCGAGTCCACATCATCTGTCACACTCATCACTGGGTGACATCATCTGTCACACATCACCGAGTCCACATCCCCTATCACACTTATCACTGAGTCCACATCATCTGTCACGCTCATCACTGAGTCCACATCATCTGTCACACTCATCACCGAGTCCACATCATCTGTCACACTCAAAACTGAGTCCACATCAGCTCTCAAACTCATCACTGAGTCCACATCATCTCTCACACTCATCACCGAGTCCACATCATCTGTCACACTCATCACTGAGTCCACATCATCTGTCACACTCATCACTGAGTCCACATCTCTCACACTCATCACTGAGTCCACATCATCTGTCATGCTCAAAACTGAGTCCACATCCCCTATCACACTCATCACTGAGTCCCCATCATCTCTCACACTCATGACTGTGTCCACATCATCTGTCACACTCATCACCGAGTCCACATCATGTCACGCTCATCACCGAGTCCACATCCCCTATCACACTCATCACTGAGTCCACATCATCTGTCATGCTCATCATTGAGTCCACGTCATCTGTCACACTCATCAATGAGTCCACATCATCTCTCACACTCATCACCGAGTCCACATCCCCTATCACGCTCATCACCGAGTCCACATCCCCTATCACACTCATCACTGAGTCCACATCATCTGTCACACTCATCACCGAGTCCACATCATCTGTCACACTCATCACCGAGTCCACATCATCTACCACACTCATCACTGAGTCCACATCATGTCACGCTCATCACCGAGTCCACATCCCCTATCACGCTCATCACCGAGTCCACATCCCCTATTACATTCATTACTGAGTCCACATCATCTCTCACACTCATCGCTGAGTCCACATCATCTCTCACACTCATCGCTGAGTCCACATCATCTGTCACACTCATCACCGAGTCCACATCATCTGTCACACTCATCACCGAGTCCACATCATATGTCACACTCATCACCGAGTCCACATCATCTGTCACACTCATCACTGAGTCCACATCATCTCTCACACTCATCACTGAGTCCACATCATCTGTCACACTCATCACCGAGTCCACATCCCCTATCACACTCATCACTGAGTCCACATCATCTGTCACGCTCATCACTGAGTCCACATCATCTGTCACGCTCATCACTGAGTCCACATCATCTGTCACACTCATCACCGAGTCCACATCATCTGTCACACGCATCACTGAGTCCACATCATCTCTCACACTCATCACTGAGTCCACATCATCTCTCACACTCATCACTGAGTCCACATCATCTCTCGCACTCATCACCGAGTCCACATCATCTGTCACACTCATCACTGAGTCCACATCATCTGTCACACTCATCACCGAGTCCACATCCCCTATCACACTCATCACCGAGTCCACATCATCTGTCACATTCATCACTGAGTCCCCATCATCTGTCACGCTCATCACTGAGTCCACATCATCTGTCACACTCATCACCGGGTCCACATCCCCTATCACACTCATCACCAAGTCCACATCATCTGTCACACTCATCACTGAGTCCACATTATCTGTCACACTCATCATCGAGTCCACATCATCTGTCACACTCATCACTGAGTCCACATCATCTCTCACACTCATCACCGAGTCCACATCATCTGTCACACTCATCACTGAGTCCACATCATCTGTCACGCTCATCACTGAGTCCACATCATCTGTCACACTCATCACCGTGTCCACATCCCCTATCACACTCATCACCAAGTCCACATCATCTGTCTCGCTCATCACTGAGTCCACATCATCTGTCACACTCATCAACGAGTCCACATCATCTGTCACACTCATCACCGAGTCCACATCCCCTATCGCACACATCACTGAGTCCACATCATCTGTCAGGCTCATCACTGAGTCCACATCATCTGTCACACTCATCACCGAGTCCTCATCATCTGTCACACTCATCACTGAGTCCACATCATGTCACGCTCATCACCGAGTCCACATCCCCTATCACGCTCATCACCGAGTCCACATCCCCTATCACACTCATCACTGAGTCCACATCATCTGTCATGCTCATCACTGAGTCCACATCATCTGTCACACTCATCACCGAGTCCACATCCCCTATCACACTCATCACCAAGTCCACATCATCTGTCACACTCATCACTGAGTCCACATCATCTGTCACACTCATCACCGAGTCCACATCATCTGTCACACTCATCACTGAGTCTACATCATATGTCACACTCATCACCGAGTCCACATCATCTGTCACACTCATCACCGAGTCCACATCATCTGTCACACTCATCACTGAGTCTACATCATATGTCACACTCATCACCGAGTCCACATCATCTGTCACACTCATCACTGAGTCCACATCATCTGTCACACTCATCACCGAGTCCACATCCCCTATCACACTCATCACTGAGTCCACATCAGCTGTCACGCTCATCACTGAGTCCACATCATCTGTCACGCTCATCACTGAGTCCACATCATCTGTCACACTCATCACCGAGTCCACATCATCTGTCACACGCATCACTGAGTCCACATCATCTCTCACACTCATCACTGAGTCCACATCATCTCTCACACGCATCACTGAGTCCACATCATCTCTCGCACTCATCACCGAGTCCACATCATCTGTCACACTCATCACTGAGTCCACATCATCTGTCACACTCATCACCGAGTCCATATCCCCTATCACACTCATCACCGAGTCCACATCATCTGTCACATTCATCACTGAGTCCCCATCATCTGTCACGCTCTTCACTGAGTCCACATCATCTTTCACACTCATCACCGAGTCCTTATCCCCTATCACACTCATCACCAAGTCCACATCATCTGTCACACTCATCACTGAGTCCACATTATCTGTCACACTCATCATCGAGTCCACATCATCTGTCACACTCATCACTGAGTCCACATCATCTCTCACACTCATCACCGAGTCCACATCATCTGTCACACTCATCACTGAGTCCACATCATCTGTCACGCTCATCACTGAGTCCACATCATCTGTCACGCTCATCACTGAGTCCACATCATCTGTCACACTCATCACCGTGTCCACATCCCCTATCACACTCATCACCGAGTCCACATCATCTGTCACACTCATCACTGAGTCCACATCATCTGTCACACTCATCACTGAGTAAACATCATCTCTCACACTCATCACTGAGTCCAAATCATCTCTCACACTCATCACCAAGTCCACATCATCTATCACACTCATCACTGAGTCCACATCTCTCACACTCATCACTGAGTCCACATCTCTCACACTCATCACTGAGTCCACATCATCTGTCATGCTCAAAACTGAGTCCACATCCCCTATCACACTCATCACTGAGTCCCCATCATCTCTCACACTCATGACTGTGTCCACATCATCTGTCACACTCATCACTGAGTCCACATCATGTCACGCTCATCACCGAGTCCACATCCCCTATCACGCTCATCACCGAGTCCACATCCCCTATCACACTCATCACTGAGTCCACATCATCTGTCATGCTCATCATTGAGTCCACATCATCTGTCACACTCATCAATGAGTCCACATCATCTCTCACACTCATCACCGAGTCCACATCCCCTATCACGCTCATCACCGAGTCCACATCCCCTATCACACTCATCACTGAGTCCACATCATCTGTCACACTCATCACCGAGTCCACATCATCTGTCACACTCATCACCGAGTCCACATCATCTACCACACTCATCACTGAGTCCACATCATGTCACGCTCATCACCGAGTCCACATCCCCTATCACGCTCATCACCGAGTCCACATCCCCTATTACATTCATTACTGAGTCCACATCATCTCTCACACTCATCGCTGAGTCCACATCATCTCTCACACTCATCGCTGAGTCCACATCATCTGTCACACTCATCACCGAGTCCACATCATCTGTCACACTCATCACCGAGTCCACATCATATGTCACACTCATCACCGAGTCCACATCATCTGTCACACTCATCACTGAGTCCACATCATCTCTCAAACTCATCACTGAGTCCACATCATCTGTCACGCTCATCACTGAGTCCACATCATCTGTAACACTCATTACCGAGTCCACATCCCCTATCACACTCATCACCAAGTCCACATCATCTGTCACACTCATCACTGAGTCCACATCATCTGTCACACTCATCACCGAGTCCACATCATCTGTCACACTCATCACTGAGTCTACATCATATGTCACACTCATCACCGAGTCCACATCATCTCTCACACTCATCACTGAGTCCACATCATCTCTCACACTCATCACTGAGTCCACATCATCTCTCGCACTCATCACCGAGTCCACATAGTCTGTCACACTCATCACTGAGTCCACATCATCTGTCACACTAATCACCGAGTCCACATCCCCTATCACACTCATCACCGAGTCCACATCATCTGTCACATTCATCACTGAGTCCCCACCATCTGTCACGCTCATCACTGAGTCCACATCATCTGTCACACTCATCACCGAGTCCACATCCCCTATCACACTCATCACCAAGTCCACATCATCTGTCACACTCATCACTGAGTCCACATTATCTGTCACACTCATCATCGAGTCCACATCATCTGTCACACTCATCACTGAGTCCACATCATCTCTCACACTCATCACCGAGTCCACATCATCTGTCACACTCATCACTGAGTCCACATCATCTGTCACGCTCATCACTGAGTCCACATCATCTGTCACACTCATCACCGTGTCCACATCCCCTATCACACTCATCACCAAGTCCACATCATCTGTCTCGCTCATCACTGAGTCCACATCATCTGTCACACTCATCAACGAGTCCACATCATCTGTCACACACATCACCGAGTCCACATCCCCTATCGCACACATCACTGAGTCCACATCATCTGTCAGGCTCATCACTGAGTCCACATCATCTGTCACACTCATCACCGAGTCCTCATCATCTGTCACACTCATCACTGAGTCCACATAATGTCACGCTCATCACCGAGTCCACATCCCCTATCACGCTCATCACCGAGTCCACATCCCCTATCACACTCATCACCGAGTCCACATCATCTGTCATGCTCATCACTGAGTCCACATCATCTGTCACACTCATCACCGAATCCACATCCCCTATCACACTCATCACCAAGTCCACATCATCTGTCACACTCATCACTGAGTCCACATCATCTGTCACACTCATCACCGAGTCCACATCATCTGTCACACTCATCACTGAGTCTACATCATATGTCACACTCATCACCGAGTCCACATCATCTGTCACACTCATCACCGAGTCCACATCATCTGTCACACTCATCACTGAGTCTACATCATATGTCACACTCATCACCGAGTCCACATCATCTGTCACACTCATCACTGAGTCCACATCATCTGTCACACTCATCACCGAGTCCACATCCCCTATCACACTCATCACCGAGTCCATATCATCTGTCACACTCATCACTGAGTCCACATCATCTCTCACACTCATCACTGAGTCCACATCATCTCTCGCACTCATCACCGAGTCCACATCATCTGTCACACTCATCACTGAGTCCACATCATCTGTCACACTCATCACCGAGTCCACATCCCCTATCACACTCATCACCGAGTCCACATCATCTGTCACATTCATCACTGAGTCCCCATCATCTGTCACGCTCATCACTGAGTCCACATCATCTGTCACACTCATCACCGAGTCCACATCATATGTCACACTCATCACCGAGTCCACATCATCTGTCACACTCATCACTGAGTCCACATTATCTGTCACACTCATCATCGAGTCCACATCATCTGTCACACTCATCACTGAGTCCACATCATCTCTCACACTCATCACCGAGTCCACATCATCTGTCACACTCATCACTGAGTCCACATCATCTGTCACGCTCATCACTGAGTCCACATCATCTGTCACACTCATCACCGTGTCCACATCCCCTATCACACTCATCACCAAGTCCACATCATCTGTCTCGCTCATCACTGAGTCCACATCATCTGTCACACTCATCAACGAGTCCACATCATCTGTCACACTCATCACCGAGTCCACATCCCCTATCGCACACATCACTGAGTCCACATCATCTGTCAGGCTCATCACTGAGTCCACATCATCTGTCACACTCATCACCGAGTCCTCATCATCTGTCACACTCATCACTGAGTCCACATCATGTCACGCTCATCACCGAGTCCACATCCCCTATCACGCTCATCACCGAGTCCACATCCCCTATCACACTCATCACTGAGTCCACATCATCTGTCATGCTCATCACTGAGTCCACATCATCTGTCACACTCATCACCGAGTCCACATCCCCTATCACACTCATCACCAAGTCCACATCATCTGTCACACTCATCACTGAGTCCACATCATCTGTCACACTCATCACCGAGTCCACATCATCTGTCACACTCATCACTGAGTCTACATCATATGTCACACTCATCACCGATTCCACATCATCTGTCACACTCATCACCGAGTCCACATCATCTGTCACACTCATCACTGAGTCTACATCATATGTCACACTCATCACCGAGTCCACATCATCTGTCACACTCATCACTGAGTCCACATCATCTGTCACACTCATCACCGAGTCCACATCCCCTATCACACTCATCACTGAGTCCACATCAGCTGTCACGCTCATCACTGAGTCCACATCATCTGTCACGCTCATCACTGAGTCCACATCATCTGTCACACTCATCACCGAGTCCACATCATCTGTCACACGCATCACTGAGTCCACATCATCTCTCACACTCATCACTGAGTCCACATCATCTCTCACACGCATCACTGAGTCCACATCATCTCTCGCACTCATCACCGAGTCCACATCATCTGTCACACTCATCACTGAGTCCACATCATCTGTCACACTCATCACCGAGTCCATATCCCCTATCACACTCATCACCGAGTCCACATCATCTGTCACATTCATCACTGAGTCCCCATCATCTGTCACGCTCTTCACTGAGTCCACATCATCTGTCACACTCATCACCGAGTCCTTATCCCCTATCACACTCATCACCAAGTCCACATCATCTGTCACACTCATCACTGAGTCCACATTATCTGTCACACTCATCATCGAGTCCACATCATCTGTCACACTAATCACTGAGTCCACATCATCTGTCACACTCATCACCGAGTCCACATCATCTGTCACACTCATCACTGAGTCCACATCATCTGTCACGCTCATCACTGAGTCCACATCATCTGTCACGCTCATCACTGAGTCCACATCATCTGTCACACTCATCACCGTGTCCACATCCCCTATCACACTCATCACCGAGTCCACATCATCTGTCACACTCATCACTGAGTCCACATCATCTGTCACGCTCATCACTGAGTAAACATCATCTCTCACACTCATCACTGAGTCCAAATCATCTCTCACACTCATCACCAAGTCCACATCATCTATCACACTCATCACTGAGTCCACATCTCTCACACTCATCACTGAGTCCACATCTCTCACACTCATCACTGAGTCCACATCATCTGTCATGCTCAAAACTGAGTCCACATCCCCTATCACACTCATCACTGAGTCCCCATCATCTCTCACACTCATGACTGTGTCCACATCATCTGTCACACTCATCACTGAGTCCACATCATGTCACGCTCATCACCGAGTCCACATCCCCTATCACGCTCATCACCGAGTCCACATCCCCTATCACACTCATCACTGAGTCCACATCATCTGTCATGCTCATCATTGAGTCCACATCATCTGTCACACTCATCAATGAGTCCACATCATCTCTCACACTCATCACCGAGTCCACATCCCCTATCACGCTCATCACCGAGTCCACATCCCCTATCACACTCATCACTGAGTCCACATCATCTGTCACACTCATCACCGAGTCCACATCATCTGTCACACTCATCACCGAGTCCACATCATCTACCACACTCATCACTGAGTCCACATCATGTCACGCTCATCACCGAGTCCACATCCCCTATCACGCTCATCACCGAGTCCACATCCCCTATTACATTCATTACTGAGTCCACATCATCTCTCACACTCATCGCTGAGTCCACATCATCTCTCACACTCATCGCTGAGTCCACATCATCTGTCACACTCATCACCGAGTCCACATCATCTGTCACACTCATTACCGAGTCCACATCATATGTCACACTCATCACCGAGTCCACATCATCTGTCACACTCATCACTGAGTCCACATCATCTCTCACACTCATCACTGAGTCCACATCATCTGTCACGCTCATCACTGAGTCCACATCATCTGTAACACTCATTACCGAGTCCACATCCCCTATCACACTCATCACCAAGTCCACATCATCTGTCACACTCATCACTGAGTCCACATCAGCTGTCACACTCATCACCGAGTCCACATCATCTGTCACACTCATCACTGAGTCTACATCATATGTCACACTCATCACCGAGTCCACATCATCTCTCACACTCATCACTGAGTCCACATCATCTCTCACACTCATCACTGAGTCCACATCATCTCTCGCACTCATCACCGAGTCCACATAGTCTGTCACACTCATCACTGAGTCCACATCATCTGTCACACTCATCACCGAGTCCACATCCCCTATCACACTCATCACCGAGTCCACATCATCTGTCACATTCATCACTGAGTCCCCACCATCTGTCACGCTCATCACTGAGTCCACATCATCTGTCACACTCATCACCGAGTCCACATCCCCTATCACACTCATCACCAAGTCCACATCATCTGTCACACTCATCACTGAGTCCACATTATCTGTCACACTCATCATCGAGTCCACATCATCTGTCACACTCATCACTGAGTCCACATCATCTCTCACACTCATCACCGAGTCCACATCATCTGTCACACTCATCACTGAGTCCACATCATCTGTCACGCTCATCACTGAGTCCACATCATCTGTCACACTCATCACCGTGTCCACATCCCCTATCACACTCATCACCAAGTCCACATCATCTGTCTCGCTCATCACTGAGTCCACATCATCTGTCACACTCATCAACGAGTCCACATCATCTGTCACACACATCACCGAGTCCACATCCCCTATCGCACACATCACTGAGTCCACATCATCTGTCAGGCTCATCACTGAGTCCACATCATCTGTCACACTCATCACCGAGTCCTCATTATCTGTCACACTCATCACTGAGTCCACATCATGTCACGCTCATCACCGAGTCCACATCCCCTATCACGCTCATCACCGAGTCCACATCCCCTATCACACTCATCACCGAGTCCACATCATCTGTCATGCTCATCACTGAGTCCACATCATCTGTCACACTCATCACCGAATCCACATCCCCTATCACACTCATCACCAAGTCCACATCATCTGTCACACTCATCACTGAGTCCACATCATCTGTCACACTCATCACCGAGTCCACATCATCTGTCACACTCATCACTGAGTCTACATCATATGTCACACTCATCACCGAGTCCACATCATCTGTCACACTCATCACCGAGTCCACATCATCTGTCACACTCATCACTGAGTCTACATCATATGTCACACTCATCACCGAGTCCACATCATCTGTCACACTCATCACTGAGTCCACATCATCTGTCACACTCATCACCGAGTCCACATCCCCTATCACACTCATCACTGAGTCCACATCATCTGTCACGCTCATCACTGAGTCCACATCATCTGTCACGCTCATCACTGAGTCCACATCATCTGTCACACTCATCACCGAGTCCACATCATCTGTCACACGCATCACTGAGTCCACATCATCTGTCACACTCATCAACGAGTCCACATCATCTCTCACACTCATCACTGAGTCCACATCATCTCTCGCACTCATCACCGAGTCCACATCATCTGTCACACTCATCACTGAGTCCACATCATCTGTCACACTCATCAATGAGTCCACATCCCCTATCACACTCATCACCGAGTCCACATCATCTGTCACATTCATCACTGAGTCCCCATCATCTGTCACGCTCATCACTGAGTCCACATCATCTGTCACACTCATCACCGAGTCCATATCCCCTATCACACTCATCACCAAGTCCACATCATCTGTCACACTCATCACTGAGTCCACATTATCTGTCACACTCATCATCGAGTCCACATCATCTGTCACACTCATCAACGAGTCCACATCATCTGTCACACTCATCACCGAGTCCACATCCCCTATCGCACACATCACTGAGTCCACATCATCTGTCAGGCTCATCACCGAGTCCACATCATCTGTCACACTCATCACCGAGTCCTCATCATCTGTCACACTCATCACTGAGTCCACATCATGTCACGCTCATCACCGAGTCCACATCCCCTATCACGCTCATCACCGAGTCCACATCCCCTATCACATTCATTACTGAGTCCACATCATCTCTCACACTCATCGCTGAGTCCACATCATCTCTCACACTCATCGCCGAGTCCACATCATCTGTCACACTCATCACCGAGTCCACATCATCTGTCACACTCATCACCGAGTCCACATCATCTGTCACACTCATCACTGAGTCCACATCATCTCTCACACTCATCACTGAGTCCACATCATCTGTCACGCTCATCACTGAGTCCACATCATCTGTCACACTCATCACCGAGTCCACATCCCCTATCACACTCATCACCAAGTCCACATCATCTGTCACACTCATCACTGAGTCCACATCATCTGTCACACTCATCACCGAGTCCACATCATCTGTCACACTCATCACTGATTCCACATCATCTGTCACACTCATCACCGAGTCCACATCATCTGTCACACTCATCACTGAGTCCACATCATCTGTCACACTCATCACCGAGTCCACATCCCCTATCACACTCATCACCAAGTCCACATCATCTGTCACGCTCATCACTGAGTCCACATCATCTGTCACACTCATCACCGAGTCCACATCATCTGTCACACTCATCACTGAGTCCACATCATCTCTCACACTCATCACTGAGTCCACATCATCTCTCACACTCATCACTGAGTCCACATCATCTGTCAGGCTCATCACTGAGTCCACATCATCTGTCACACTCATCACCGAGTCCTCATCATCTGTCACACTCATCATTGAGTCCACATCATGTCACGCTCATCACCGAGTCCACATCCCCTATCACGCTCATCACCGAGTCCACATCCCCTATCACACTCATCACTGAGTCCACATCATCTGTCACACTCATCACCGAGTCCACATCATCTGTCACACTCATCACTTGGTCTACATCACATGTCACACTCATCACCGAGTCCACATCATCTGTCACACTCATCACCGAGTCCACATCATCTGTCACACTCATCACTGAGTCTACATCATATGTCACACTCATCACCGAGTCCACATCATCTGTCACACTCATCACTGAGTCCACATCATCTGTCACACTCATCACCGAGTCCACATCCCCTATCACACTCATCACTGAGTCCACATCATCTGTCACGCTCATCACTGAGTCCACATCATCTGTCACGCTCATCACTGAGTCCACATCATCTGTCACACTCATCACCGAGTCCACATCATCTGTCACACGCATCACTGAGTCCACATCATCTGTCACACTCATCAACGAGTCCACATCATCTCTCACACTCATCACTGAGTCCACATCATCTCTCGCACTCATCACCGAGTCCACATCATCTGTCACACTCATCATTGAGTCCACATCATCTGTCACACTCATCACCGAGTCCACATCCCCTATCACACTCATCACCGAGTCCACATCATCTGTCACATTCATCACTGAGTCCCCATCATCTGTCACGCTCATCACTGAGTCCACATCATCTGTCACACTCATCACCGAGTCCATATCCCCTATCACACTCATCACCAAGTCCACATCATCTGTCACACTCATCACTGAGTCCACATTATCTGTCACACTCATCATCGAGTCCACATCATCTGTCACACTCATCAACGAGTCCACATCATCTGTCACACTCATCACCGAGTCCACATCCCCTATCGCACACATCACTGAGTCCACATCATCTGTCAGGCTCATCACTGAGTCCACATCATCTGTCACACTCATCACCGAGTCCTCATCATCTGTCACACTCATCACTGAGTCCACATCATGTCACGCTCATCACCGAGTCCACATCCCCTATCACGCTCATCACCGAGTCCACATCTCCTATCACACTCATCACTGAGTCCACATCATCTGTCATGCTCATCACTGAGTCCACATCATCTGTCACACTCATCAATGAGTCCACATCATCTCTCACACTCATCACCGAGTCCACATCCCCTATCACGCTCATGACCGAGTCCACATCCCCTATCACACTCATCACTGAGTCCACATCATAAGTCACACTCATCACCGAGTCCACATCATCTGTCACACACATCACCGAGTCCACATCATCTACCACACTCATCACTGAGTCCACATCATGTCACGCTCATCACCGAGTCCACATCCCCTATCACGCTCATCACCGAGTCCACATCCCCTATCACATTCATTACTGAGTCCACATCATCTCTCACACTCATCGCTGAGTCCACATCATCTCTCACACTCATCGCCGAGTCCACATCATCTGTCACACTCATCACCGAGTCCACATCATCTGTCACACTCATCACCGAGTCCACATCATCTGTCACACTCATCACTGAGTCCACATCATCTCTCACACTCATCACTGAGTCCACATCATCTGTCACGCTCATCACTGAGTCCACATCATCTGTCACACTCATCACCGAGTCCACATCCCCTATCACACTCATCACCAAGTCCACATCATCTGTCACACTCATCACTGAGTCCACATCATCTGTCACACTCATCACCGAGTCCACATCATCTGTCACACTCATCACTGATTCCACATCATCTGTCACACTCATCACCGAGTCCACATCATCTGTCACACTCATCACTGAGTCCACATCATCTGTCACACTCATCACCGAGTCCACATCCCCTATCACACTCATCACCAAGTCCACATCATCTGTCACGCTCATCACTGAGTCCACATCATCTGTCACGCTCATCACTGAGTCCACATCATCTGTCACACTCATCACCGAGTCCACATCATCTGTCACACTCATCACTGAGTCCACATCATCTCTCACACTCATCACTGAGTCCACATCATCCCTCACACTCATCACTGAGTCCACATCATCTGTCAGGCTCATCACTGAGTCCACATCATCTGTCACACTCATCACCGAGTCCTCATCATCTGTCACACTCATCACTGAGTCCACATCATGTCACGCTCATCACCGAGTCCACATCCCCTATCACGCTCATCACCGAGTCCACATCCCCTATCACACTCATCACTGAGTCCACATCATCTGTCATGCTCATCACTGAGTCCACATCATCTGTCACACTCATCACCGAATCCACATCCCCTATCACACTCATCAACAAGTCCACATCCCCTATCACACTCATCACTGAGTCCACATCATCTGTCACGCTCATCACTGAGTCCACATCATCTGTCACGCTCATCACTGAGTCCACATCATCTGTCACACTCATCACCGAGTCCACATCATCTGTCACACGCATCACTGAGTCCACATCATCTGTCACACTCATCAACGAGTCCACATCATCTCTCACACTCATCACTGAGTCCACATCATCTCTCGCACTCATCACCGAGTCCACATCATCTGTCACACTCATCACTGAGTCCACATCATCTGTCACACTCATCACCGAGTCCACATCCCCTATCACACTCATCACCGAGTCCACATCATCTGTCACATTCATCACTGAGTCCCCATCATCTGTCACGCTCATCACTGAGTCCACATCATCTGTCACACTCATCACCGAGTCCATATCCCCTATCACACTCATCACCAAGTCCACATCATCTGTCACACTCATCACTGAGTCCACATTATCTGTCACACTCATCATCGAGTCCACATCATCTGTCACACTCATCAACGAGTCCACATCATCTGTCACACTCATCACCGAGTCCACATCCCCTATCGCACACATCACTGAGTCCACATCATCTGTCAGGCTCATCACTGAGTCCACATCATCTGTCACACTCATCACCGAGTCCTCATCATCTGTCACACTCATCACTGAGTCCACATCATGTCACGCTCATCACCGAGTCCACATCCCCTATCACGCTCATCACCGAGTCCACATCTCCTATCACACTCATCACTGAGTCCATATCATCTGTCATGCTCATCACTGAGTCCACATCATCTGTCACACTCATCAATGAGTCCACATCATCTCTCACACTCATCACCGAGTCCACATCCCCTATCACGCTCATGACCGAGTCCACATCCCCTATCACACTCATCACTGAGTCCACATCATAAGTCACACTCATCACCGAGTCCACATCATCTGTCACACTCATCACCGAGTCCACATCATCTACCACACTCATCACTGAGTCCACATCATGTCACGCTCATCACCGAGTCCACATCCCCTATCACGCTCATCACCGAGTCCACATCCCCTATCACATTCATTACTGAGTCCACATCATCTCTCACACTCATCGCTGAGTCCACATCATCTCTCACACTCATCGCCGAGTCCACATCATCTGTCACACTCATCACCGAGTCCACATCATCTGTCACACTCATCACCGAGTCCACATCATCTGTCACACTCATCACTGAGTCCACATCATCTCTCACACTCATCACTGAGTCCACATCATCTGTCACGCTCATCACTGAGTCCACATCATCTGTCACACTCATCACCGAGTCCACATCCCCTATCACACTCATCACCAAGTCCACATCATCTGTCACACTCATCACTGAGTCCACATCATCTGTCACACTCATCACCGAGTCCACATCATCTGTCACACTCATCACTGATTCCACATCATCTGTCACACTCATCACCGAGTCCACATCATCTGTCACACTCATCACTGAGTCCACATCATCTGTCACACTCATCACCGAGTCCACATCCCCTATCACACTCATCACCAAGTCCACATCATCTGTCACGCTCATCACTGAGTCCACATCATCTGTCACGCTTATCACTGAGTCCACATCATCTGTCACACTCATCACCGAGTCCACATCATCTGTCACACTCATCACTGAGTCCACATCATCTCTCACACTCATCACTGAGTCCACATCATCTCTCACACTCATCACTGATTCCACATCATCTCTCGCACTCATCACCGAGTCCACATCATCTGTCACACTCATCACTGAGTCCACATCATCTGTCACACTCATCACCGAGTCCACATCCCCTATCACACTCATCACCGAGTCCACATCATCTGTCACGCTCATCACTGAGTCCACATCATCTGTCACACTCATCACCGAGTCCACATCCCCTATCACACTCATCACCAAGTCCACATCATCTGTTACACTCATCACTGAGTCCACATTATCTGTTACACTCATCACCGAGTCCACATCTTCTGTCGCACTCATCACTGATTCCACATCATCTCTCATACTCATCACCGACTCCACATCATCTGTCACACTCATCACTGAGTCCACATCATCTGACATGCTCATCACTGAGCCCACATCATCTGTCACACTCATCACCGTGTCCACATCCCCTATCACACTCATCTCCAAGTCCACATCATCTGTCACGCTCATCACTGAGTCCACATCATCTGTCACACTCATCAACGAGTCCACATCATCTGTCACACTCATCACCGAGTCCACATCCCCTATCACACACATCACTGAGTCCACATCATCTGTCAGGCTCATCACTGAGTCCACATCATCTGTCACACTCATCACCGAATCCACATCATCTCTCACACTCATCACCGAGTCCACATCATCTGTCACACTCATCACTGAGTCCACATCATCTGTCACGCTCATCACTGAGTCCACATCATCTCTCACACTCATCACTGAGTCCACATCATCTCTCACACTCATCACCGAGTCCATATCATCTGTCACACTCATCACTGAGTCCACATCATCTGTCACGCTCATCACTGAGTCCACATCATCTGTCACACTCATCACCGTGTCCACATCCCCTATCACACTCATCACCAAGTCCACATCATCTGTCACGCTCATCACTGAGTCCACATCATCTGTCACACTCATCAACGAGTCCACATCATCTGTCACACTCATCACCGAGTCCACATCCCCTATCGCACACATCACTGAGTCCACATCATCTGTCAGGCTCATCACTGAGTCCACATCATCTGTCACACTCATCACCGAGTCCTCATCATCTGTCACACTCATCACTGAGTCCACATCATGTCACGGTCATCACCGAGTCCACATCCCCTATCACGCTCATCACCGAGTCCACATCCCCTATCACACTCATCACTGAGTCCACATCATCTGTCATGCTCATCACTGAGTCCACATCATCTGTCACACTCATCAATGAGTCCACATCATCTCTCACACTCATCACCGAGTCCACATCCCCTATCACGCTCATGACTGAGTCCACATCCCCTATCACACTCATCGCTGAGTCCACATCATCTGTCACACTCATCACCGAGTCCACATCATCTGTCACACTCATCACCGAGTCCACATCATCTACCACACTCATCACTGAGTCCACATCATGTCACGCTCATCACCGAGTCCACATCCCCTATCACGCTCATCACCGAGTCCACATCCCCTATCACATTCATTACTGAGTCCACATCATCTCTCACACTCATCGCTGAGTCCAAATCATCTCTCACACTCATCGCTGAGTCCACATCATCTGTCACACTCATAACCGAGTCCACATCATCTGTCACACTCATCACCGAGTCCACATCATCTGTCACACTCATCACCGAGTCCACATCATCTGTCACACTCATCACTGAGTCCACATCATCTCTCACACTCATCACTGAGTCCACATCATCTGTCACGCTCATCACTGAGTCCACATCATCTGTCACACTCATAACCGAGTCCACATCCCCTATCACACTCATCACCAAGTCCACATCATCTGTCACACTCATCACTGAGTCCACATCATCTGTCACACTCATCACCGAGTCCACATCATCTGTCACACTCATCACTGAGTCCACATCATCTGTCACACTCATCACCGAGTCCACATCATCTGTCACACTCATCACTGAGTCCACATCATCTGTCACACTCATCACCGAGTCCACATCCCCTATCACACTCATCACCAAGTCCACATCATCTGTCACGCTCATCACTGAGTCCACATCATCTGTCACGCTCATCACTGAGTCCACATCATCTGTCACACTCATCACCGAGTCCACATCATCTGTCACACTCATCACTGAGTAGACATCATCTCTCACACTCATCACTGAGTCCAAATCATCTCTCACACTCATCACTGAGTCCACATCATCTCTCGCACTCATCACCGAGTCCACATCATCTGTCACACTCATCACTGAGTCCACATCATCTGTCACACTCATCACCGAGTCCACATCCCCTATCACACTCATCACCGAGTCCACATCATCTGTCACGCTCATCACTGAGTCCACATCATCTGTCACACTCATCACCGAGTCCACATCCCCTATCACACTCATCACCAAGTCCACATCATCTGTTACACTCATCACTGAGTCCACATT
The DNA here is from genome assembly GCA_022114975.2 of Lampris megalopsis. Lineage (NCBI taxonomy): Eukaryota > Metazoa > Chordata > Actinopteri > Lampriformes > Lampridae > Lampris > Lampris megalopsis. Next base: position 7,889,034 of record JAJHIY020000427.1, on the reverse strand, counting down.
ATCTGTTACACTCATCACCGAGTCCACATCATCTGTCACACTCATCACTGATTCCACATCATCTCTCATACTCATCACCGACTCCACATCATCTGTCACACTCATCACTGAGTCCACATCATCTGACACGCTCATCACTGAGTCCACATCATCTGTCACACTCATCACCGTGTCCACATCCCCTATCACACTCATCACCAAGTCCACATCATCTGTCACGCTCATCACTGAGTCCACATCATCTGTCACACTCATCAACGAGTCCACATCATCTGTCACACTCATCACCGAGTCCACATCCCCTATCACACACATCACTGAGTCCACATCATCTGTCAGGCTCATCACTGAGTCCACATCATCTGTCACACTCATCACCGAGTCCACATCATCTCTCACACTCATCACCGAGTCCACATCATCTGTCACACTCATCACTGAGTCCACATCATCTGTCACGCTCATCACTGAGTCCACATCATCTCTCACACTCATCACTGAGTCCACATCATCTCTCACACTCATCACCAAGTCCACATCATCTATCACACTCATCACTGAGTCCACATCATCTCTCACACTCATGACTGAGTCCATATCATCTGTCACACTCATCACCGTATCCACATCATCTGTCACACTCATCACCGAGTCCACAACCCCTATCACACTCATCACCAAGTCCACATCATCTGTCACGCTCATCCCTGAGTCCACATCATCTGTCACACTCATCTCCGAGTCCATATCATCTGTCACACTCATCACTGAGTCCACATCATCTGTCACGCTCATCACTGAGTCCACATCATCTGTCACACTCATCACCGTGTCCACATCCCCTATCACACTCAACACCAAGTCCACATCATCTGTCACGCTCATCACTGAGTCCACATCATCTGTCACACTCATCAACGAGTCCACATCATCTGTCACACTCATCACCGAGTCCACATCCCCTATCGCACACATCACTGAGTCCACATCATCTGTCAGGCTCATCACTGAGTCCACATCATCTGTCACACTCATCACCGAGTCCACATCATCTGTCACACTCATCACTGAGTCCACATCATGTCACGCTCATCACCGAGTCCACATCATCTCTCACGCTCATCACCGTGTCCACATCATCTGTCACACTCATCACTGAGTCCACATCATCTGTCATGCTCATCACTGAGTCCACATCATCTGTCACACTCATCACCGAGTCCACATCATCTGTCACACTCATCACCGAGTCCACATCATCTACCACACTCATCAATGAGTCCACATCATGTCACGCTCATCACCGAGTCCACATCCCCTATCACACTCATCACCGAGTCCACATCATCTGTCACACTCATCACTGGGTGACATCATCTGTCACACATCACCGAATCCACATCCCCTATCACACTTATCACTGAGTCCACATCATCTGTCACGCTCATCACTGAGTCCACATCATCTGTCACACTCATCACCGAGTCCACATCATCTGTCACACTCAAAACTGTGTCCACATCAGCACTCACACTCATCACTGAGTCCACATCATCTCTCACACTCATCACTGCGTCCACATCATCTGTCACACTCATCACCGAGTCCACATCCCCTATCACACTCATCACCAAGTCCACATCATCTGTCACACTCATCACTGAGTCCACATCATCTGTCACACTCATCACTGAGTCCACATCATCTGTCACACTCATCACCGAGTCCACATCATCTGTCACACTCATCACTGAGTCCACATCATCTGTCACACTCATCACCGAGTCCACATCCCCTATCACACTCATCACCAAGTCCACATCATCTGTCACGCTCATCACTGAGTCCACATCATCTGTCACGCTCATCACTGAGTCCACATCATCTGTCACACTCATCACCGAGTCCACATCATCTGTCACACTCATCACTGAGTAGACATCATCTCTCACACTCATCACTGAGTCCACATCATCTCTCACACTCATCACTGAGTCCACATCATCTCTCGCACTCATCACCGAGTCCACATCATCTGTCACACTCATCACTGAGTCCACATCATCTGTCACACTCATCACCGAGTCCACATCCCCTATCACACTCATCACTGAGTCCACATCATCTGTCACGCTCATCACTGAGTCCACATCATCTGTCACACTCATCACCGAGTCCACATCCCCTATCACACTCATCACCAAGTCCACATCATCTGTTACACTCATCACTGAGTCCACATTATCTGTTACACTCATCACCGAGTCCACATCATCTGTCACACTCATCACTGATTCCACATCATCTCTCATACTCATCACCGACTCCACATCATCTGTCACACTCATCACTGAGTCCACATCATCTGACACGCTCATCACTGAGTCCACATCATCTGTCACACTCATCACCGTGTCCACATCCCCTATCACACTCATCACCAAGTCCACATCATCTGTCACGCTCATCACTGAGTCCACATCATCTGTCACACTCATCAACGAGTCCACATCATCTGTCACACTCATCACCGAGTCCACATCCCCTATCACACACATCACTGAGTCCACATCATCTGTCAGGCTCATCACTGAGTCCACATCATCTGTCACACTCATCACCGAGTCCACATCATCTCTCACACTCATCACCGAGTCCACATCATCTGTCACACTCATCACTGAGTCCACATCATCTGTCACGCTCATCACTGAGTCCACATCATCTCTCACACTCATCACTGAGTCCACATCATCTCTCACACTCATCACCAAGTCCACATCATCTATCACACTCATCACTGAGTCCACATCATCTCTCACACTCATGACTGAGTCCATATCATCTGTCACACTCATCACCGTATCCACATCATCTGTCACACTCATCACCGAGTCCACAACCCCTATCACACTCATCACCAAGTCCACATCATCTGTCACGCTCATCCCTGAGTCCACATCATCTGTCACACTCATCTCCGAGTCCATATCATCTGTCACACTCATCACTGAGTCCACATCATCTGTCACGCTCATCACTGAGTCCACATCATCTGTCACACTCATCACCGTGTCCACATCCCCTACCACACACAACACCAAGTCCACATCATCTGTCACGCTCATCACTGAGTCCACATCATCTGTCACACTCATCAACGAGTCCACATCATCTGTCACACTCATCACCGAGTCCACATCCCCTATCGCACACATCACTGAGTCCACATCATCTGTCAGGCTCATCACTGAGTCCACATCATCTGTCACACTCATCACCGAGTCCACATCATCTGTCACACTCATCACTGAGTCCACATCATGTCACGCTCATCACCGAGTCCACATCATCTCTCACGCTCATCACCGTGTCCACATCATCTGTCACACTCATCACTGAGTCCACATCATCTGTCATGCTCATCACTGAGTCCACATCATCTGTCACACTCATCAATGAGTCCACATCATCTCTCACACTCATCACCGAGTCCACATCCCCTATCACGCTCATCACCGAGTCCACATCCCCTATCACACTCATCACTGAGTCCACATCATCTGTCACACTCATCACCGAGTCCACATCATCTGTCACACTCATCACCGAGTCCACATCATCTACCACACTCATCACTGAGTCCACATCATGTCACGCTCATCACCGAGTCCACATCCCCTATCACACTCATCACCGAGTCCACATCATCTGTCACACTCATCACTGGGTGACATCATCTGTCACACATCACCGAGTCCACATCCCCTATCACACTTATCACTGAGTCCACATCATCTGTCACGCTCATCACTGAGTCCACATCATCTGTCACACTCATCACCGAGTCCACATCATCTGTCACACTCAAAACTGAGTCCACATCAGCACTCACACTCATCACTGAGTCCACATCATCTCTCACACTCATCACCGAGTCCACATCATCTCTCACACTCATCACTGAGTCCACATCATCTGTCACGCTCATCACTGAGTAAACATCATCTCTCACACTCATCACTGAGTCCAAATCATCTCTCACACTCATCACCAAGTCCACATCATCTGTCACACTCATCACTGAGTCCACATCATGTCACGCTCATCACCGAGTCCACATCCCCTATCAGGCTCATCACCGAGTCCACATCCCCTATCACACTCATCACTGAGTCCACATCATCTGTCATGCTCATCATTGAGTCCACATCATCTGTCACACTCATCAATGAGTCCACATCATCTCTCACACTCATCACCGAGTCCACATCCCCTATCACGCTCATCACCGAGTCCACATCCCCTATCACACTCATCACTGAGTCCACATCATCTGTCACACTCATCACCGAGTCCACATCATCTGTCACACTCATCACCGAGTCCACATCATCTACCACACTCATCACTGAGTCCACATCATGTCACGCTCATCACCGATTCCACATCCCCTATCACGCTCATCACCGAGTCCACATCCCCTATCACATTCATTACTGAGTCCACATCATCTCTCACACTCATCGCTGAGTCCACATCATCTCTCACACTCATCGCTGAGTCCACATCATCTGTCACACTCATCACCGTGTCCACATCATCTGTCACAGTCATCACCGAGTCCACATCATCTGTCACACTCATCACCGAGTCCACATCATCTGTCACACTCATCACTGAGTCCACATCATCTCTCACACTCATCACTGAGTCCACATCATCTGTCACGCTCATCACTGAGTCCACATCATCTGTCACACTCATCACCGAGTCCACATCCCCTATCACACTCATCACCAAGTCCACATCATCTGTCACACTCATCACTGAGTCCACATCATCTGTCACACTCATCACCGAGTCCACATCATCTGTCACACTCATCACTGAGTCCACATCATATGTCACACTCATCACCGAGTCCACATCATCTGTCACACTCATCACTGAGTCCACATCATCTGTCACACTCATCACCGAGTCCACATCCCCTATCACACTCATCACTGAGTCCACATCATCTGTCACGCTCATCACTGAGTCCACATCATCTGTCACACTCATCAACGAGTCCACATCATCTGTCACACTCATCACCGAGTCCACATCCCCTATCGCACACATCACTGAGTCCACATCATCTGTCAGGCTCATCACTGAGTCCACATCATCTGTCACACTCATCACCGAGTCCACATCATCTACCACACTCATCACTGAGTCCACATCATCTGTCACGCTCATCACTGAGTCCACATCATCTGTCACACTCATCACCGAGTCCACATCATCTGTCACACTCATCACTGAGTCCACATCATCTCTCACACTCATCACTGAGTCCACATCATCTGTCACGCTCATCACTGAGTCCACATCATCTGTCACACTCATCACCGAGTCCACATCCCCTATCACACTCATCACCAAGTCCACATCATCTGTCACACTCATCACTGAGTCCACATCATCTGTCACACTCATCACCGAGTCCACATCATCTGTCACACTCATCACTGAGTCCACATCATATGTCACACTCATCACCGAGTCCACATCATCTGTCACACTCATCACTGAGTCCACATCATCTGTCACACTCATCACCGAGTCCACATCCCCTATCACACTCATCACTGAGTCCACATCATCTGTCACGCTCATCACTGAGTCCACATCATCTGTCACGCTCATCACTGAGTTCACATCATCTGTCACACTCATCACCGAGTCCACATCATCTGTCACACGCATCACTGAGTCCACATCATCTCTCACACTCATCACTGAGTCCACATCATCTCTCACACTCATCACTGAGTCCACATCATCTCTCGCACTCATCACCGAGTCCACATCATCTGTCACACTCATCACTGAGTCCACATCATCTGTCACACTCATCACCGAGTCCATATCCCCTATCACACTCATCACCGAGTCCACATCATCTGTCACATTCATCACCGAGTCCCCATCATCTGTCACGCTCATCACTGAGTCCACATCATCTGTCACACTCATCACCGAGTCCACATCCCCTATCACACTCATCACCAAGTCCACATCATCTGTCACACTCATCACTGAGTCCACATTATCTGTCACACTCATCATCGAGTCCACATCATCTGTCACACTCATCACTGAGTCCACATCATCTCTCACACTCATCACCGAGTCCACATCATCTGTCACACTCATCACTGAGTCCACATCATCTGTCACGCTCATCACTGAGTCCACATCATCTGTCACACTCATCACCGTGTCCACATCCCCTATCACACTCATCACCAAGTCCACATCATCTGTCACGCTCATCACTGAGTCCACATCATCTGTCACACTCATCAACGAGTCCACATCATCTGTCACACTCATCACCGAGTCCACATCCCCTATCGCACACATCACTGAGTCCACATCATCTGTCAGGCTCATCACTGAGTCCAAATCATCTGTCACACTCATCACCGAGTCCTCATCATCTGTCACACTCATCACTGAGTCCACATCATGTCACGCTCATCACCGAGTCCACATCCCCTATCACGCTCATCACCGAGTCCACATCCCCTATCACACTCATCACTGAGTCCACATCATCTGTCATGCTCATCACTGAGTCCACATCATCTGTCACACTCATCAATGAGTCCACATCCTCTCTCACACTCATCACTGAGTCCACATCCCCTATCACGCTCATGACCGAGTCCACATCCCCTATCACACTCATCACTGAGTCCACATCATCTGTCACACTCATCACCGAGTCCACATCATCTGTCACACTCATCACCGAGTCCACATCATCTACCACACTCATCACTGAGTCCACATCATGTCACGCTCATCACCGAGTCCACATCCCCTATCACGCTCATCAACGAGTCCACATCCCCTATCACATTCATTACTGAGTCCACATCATCTCTCACACTCATCGCCGAGTCCACATCATCTGTCACACTCATCACCGAGTCCACATCATCTGTCACACTCATCACCGAGTCCACATCATCTGTCACACTCATCACCGAGTCCACATCATCTGTCACACTCATCACTGAGTCCACATCATCTCTCACACTCATCACTGAGTCCACATCATCTGTCACGCTCATCACTGTGTCCACATCATCTGTCACACTCATCACCGAGTCCACATCCCCTATCACACTCATCACCAAGTCCACATCATCTGTCACACTCATCACTGAGTCCACATCATCTGTCACACTCATCACCGAGTCCACATCATCTGTCACACTCATCACTGATTCCACATCATCTGTCACACTCATCACCGAGTCCACATCATCTGTCACACTCATCACTGAGTCCACATCATCTGTCACACTCATCACTGAGTCCACATCATCTCTCGCACTCATCACCGAGTCCACATCATCTGTCACACTCATCACTGAGTCCACATCATCTGTCACACTCATCACCGAGTCCACATCCCCTATCACACTCATCACCGAGTCCACATCATCTTTCACATTCATCACCGAGTCCCCATCATCTGTCACGCTCATCACTGAGTCCACATCATCTGTCACACTCATCACCGAGTCCACATCCCCTATCACACTCATCACCAAGTCCACATCATCTGTCACACTCATCACTGAGTCCACATTATCTGTCACACTCATCATCGAGTCCACATCATCTGTCACACTCATCACTGAGTCCACATCATCTCTCCCACTCATCACCGAGTCCACATCATCTGTCACACTCATCACTGAGTCCACATCATCTGTCACGCTCATCACTGAGTCCACATCATCTGTCACACTCATCACCGTGTCCACATCCCCTATCACACTCATCACCAAGTCCACATCATCTGTCACGCTCATCACTGAGTCCACATCATCTGTCACACTCATCAACGAGTCCACATCATCTGTCACACTCATCACCGAGTCCACATCCCCTATCGCACACATCACTGAGTCCACATCATCTGTCAGGCTCATCACTGAGTCCACATCATCTGTCACACTCATCACCGAGTCCTCATCATCTGTCACACTCATCACTGAGTCCACATCATGTCACGCTCATCACCGAGTCCACATCCCCTATCACGCTCATCACCGAGTCCACATCCCCTATCACACTCATCACTGAGTCCACATCATCTGTCATGCTCATCACTGAGTCCACATCATCTGTCACACTCATCAATGAGTCCACATCCTCTCTCACACTCATCACTGAGTCCACATCCCCTATCACGCTCATGACCGAGTCCACATCCCCTATCACACTCATCACTGAGTCCACATCATCTGTCACACTCATCACTGAGTCCACATCATCTGTCACACTCATCACCGAGTCCACATCCCCTATCACACTCATCACCGAGTCCACATCATCTGTCACATTCATCACCGAGTCCCCATCATCTGTCACGCTCATCACTGAGTCCACATCATCTGTCACACTCATCACCGAGTCCACATCCCCTATCACACTCATCACCAAGTCCACATCATCTGTCACACTCATCACTGAGTCCACATTATCTGTCACACTCATCATCGAGTCCACATCATCTGTCACACTCATCACTGAGTCCACATCATCTCTCACACTCATCACCGAGTCCACATCATCTGTCACACTCATCACTGAGTCCACATCATCTGTCACGCTCATCACTGAGTCCACATCATCTGTCACACTCATCACCGTGTCCACATCCCCTATCACACTCATCACCAAGTCCACATCATCTGTCACGCTCATCACTGAGTCCACATCATCTGTCACACTCATCAACGAGTCCACATCATCTGTCACACTCATCACCGAGTCCACATCCCCTATCGCACACATCACTGAGTCCACATCATCTGTCAGGCTCATCACTGAGTCCACATCATCTGTCACACTCATCACCGAGTCCTCATCATCTGTCACACTCATCACTGAGTCCACATCATGTCACGCTCATCACCGAGTCCACATCCCCTATCACGCTCATCACCGAGTCCACATCCCCTATCACACTCATCACTGAGTCAACATCATCTGTCATGCTCATCACTGAGTCCACATCATCTGTCACACTCATCAATGAGTCCACATCCTCTCTCACACTCATCACTGAGTCCACATCCCCTATCACGCTCATGACCGAGTCCACATCCCCTATCACACTCATCACTGAGTCCACATCATCTGTCACACTCATCACCGAGTCCACATCATCTGTCACACTCATCACCGAGTCCACATCATCTACCACACTCATCACTGAGTCCACATCATGTCACGCTCATCACCGAGTCCACATCCCCTATCACGCTCATCAACGAGTCCACATCCCCTATCACATTCATTACTGAGTCCACATCATCTCTCACACTCATCGCCGAGTCCACATCATCTCTCACACTCATCACCGAGTCCACATCATCTGTCACACTCATCACCGAGTCCACATCATCTGTCACACTCATCACCGAGTCCACATCATCTGTCACACTCATCACTGAGTCCACATCATCTCTCACACTCATCACTGAGTCCACATCATCTGTCACGCTCATCACTGTGTCCACATCATCTGTCACACTCATCACCGTGTCCACATCCCCTATCACACTCATCACCAAGTCCACATCATCTGTCACACTCATCACTGAGTCCACATCATCTGTCACACTCATCACCGAGTCCACATCATCTGTCACACTCATCACTGATTCCACATCATCTGTCACACTCATCACCGAGTCCACATCATCTGTCACACTCATCACTGAGTCCACATCATCTGTCACACTCATCACTGAGTCCACATCATCTCTCGCACTCATCACCGAGTCCACATCATCTGTCACACTCATCACTGAGTCCACATCATCTGTCACACTCATCACCGAGTCCACATCCCCTATCACACTCATCACCGAGTCCACATCATCTGTCACATTCATCACCGAGTCCCCATCATCTGTCACGCTCATCACTGAGTCCACATCATCTGTCACACTCATCACCGAGTCCACATCCCCTATCACACTCATCACCAAGTCCACATCATCTGTCACACTCATCACTGAGTCCACATTATCTGTCACACTCATCATCGAGTCCACATCATCTGTCACACTCATCACTGAGTCCACATCATCTCTCACACTCATCACCGAGTCCACATCATCTGTCACACTCATCACTGAGTCCACATCATCTGTCACGCTCATCACTGAGTCCACATCATCTGTCACACTCATCACCGTGTCCACATCCCCTATCACACTCATCACCAAGTCCACATCATCTGTCACGCTCATCACTGAGTCCACATCATCTGTCACACTCATCAACGAGTCCACATCATCTGTCACACTCATCACCGAGTCCACATCCCCTATCGCACACATCACTGAGTCCACATCATCTGTCAGGCTCATCACTGAGTCCACATCATCTGTCACACTCATCACCGAGTCCTCATCATCTGTCACACTCATCACCGAGTCCACATCATGTCACGCTCATCACCGAGTCCACATCCCCTATCACGCTCATCACCGAGTCCACATCCCCTATCACACTCATCACTGAGTCCACATCATCTGTCATGCTCATCACTGAGTCCACATCATCTGTCACACTCATCAATGAGTCCACATCCTCTCTCACACTCATCACTGAGTCCACATCCCCTATCACGCTCATGACCGAGTCCACATCCCCTATCACACTCATCACTGAGTCCACATCATCTGTCACACTCATCACCGAGTCCACATCATCTGTCACACTCATCACCGAGTCCACATCATCTACCACACTCATCACTGAGTCCACATCATGTCACGCTCATCACCGAGTCCACATCCCCTATCACGCTCATCAACGAGTCCACATCCCCTATCACATTCATTACTGAGTCCACATCATCTCTCACACTCATCGCCGAGTCCACATCATCTGTCACACTCATCACCGAGTCCACATCATCTGTCACACTCATCACCGAGTCCACATCATCTGTCACACTCATCACCGAGTCCACATCATCTGTCACACTCATCACTGAGTCCACATCATCTCTCACACTCATCACTGAGTCCACATCATCTGTCACGCTCATCACTGTGTCCACATCATCTGTCACACTCATCACCGAGTCCACATCCCCTATCACACTCATCACCAAGTCCACATCATCTGTCACACTCATCACTGAGTCCACATCATCTGTCACACTCATCACCGAGTCCACATCATCTGTCACACTCATCACTGATTCCACATCATCTGTCACACTCATCACCGAGTCCACATCATCTGTCACACTCATCACTGAGTCCACATCATCTGTCACACTCATCACCGAGTCCACATCCCCTATCACACTCATCACCAAGTCCACATCATCTGTTACACTCATCACTGAGTCCACATTATCTGTTACACTCATCACCGAGTCCACATCATCTGTCACACTCATCACTGATTCCACATCATCTCTCATACTCATCACCGACTCCACATCATCTGTCACACTCATCACTGAGTCCACATCATCTGACACGCTCATCACTGAGTCCACATCATCTGTCACACTCATCACCGTGTCCACATCCCCTATCACACTCATCACCAAGTCCACATCATCTGTCACGCTCATCACTGAGTCCACATCATCTGTCAGGCTCATCACTGAGTCCACATCATCTGTCACACTCATCACCGAATCCACATCATCTCTCACACTCATCACCGAGTCCACATCATCTGTCACACTCATCACTGAGTCCACATCATCTCTCACACTCATCACCAAGTCCACATCATCTATCACACTCAATAATGAGTCCACATCATCTCTCACACTCATGACTGAGTCCACATCATCTGTCACACTCATCACCGTATCCACATCATCTGTCACACTCATCACCGAGTCCACATCCCCTATCAAACTCATCACCAAGTCCACATCATCTGTCACGCTCATCCCTGAGTCCACATCATCTGTCACACTCATCTCCGAGTCCACATCATCTGTCACACTCATCACTGAGTCCACATCATCTGTCACGCTCATCACTAAGTCCACATCATCTGTCACACTCATCACCGTGTCCACATCCCCTATCACACTCATCACCAAGTCCACATCATCTGTCACGCTCATCACTGAGTCCACATCATCTGTCGCACTCATCAACGAGTCCACATCATCTGTCACACTCATCACCGAGTCCACATCCCCTATCACACACATCACTGAGTCCACATCATCTGTCAGGCTCATCACTGAGTCCACATCATCTGTCACACTCATCACCGAGTCCACATCATCTGTCACACTCATCACTGAGTCCACATCATGTCACGCTCATCACCGAGTCCACATCATCTCTCACGCTCATCACCGTGTCCACATCCCCTATCACACTCATCACTGAGTCCACATCATCTGTCATGCTCATCACTGAGTCCACATCATCTCTCACACTCATCGCTGAGTCCACATCATCTCTCACACTCATCGCTGAGTCCACATCATCTGTCACACTCATCACCGAGTCCACATCATCTGTCACACTCATCACCGAGTCCACATCATCTGTCACACTCATCACCGAGTCCACATCATCTGTCACACTCATCACTGAGTCCACATCATCTCTCACACTCATCACTGAGTCCACATCATCTGTCACGCTCATCACTGAGTCCACATCATCTGTCACACTCATCACCGAGTCCACATCCCCTATCACACTCATCACCAAGTCCACATCATCTGTCACACTCATCACTGAGTCCACATCATCTGTCACACTCATCACCGAGTCCACATCATCTGTCACACTCATCACTGAGTCCACATCATATGTCACACTCATCACCGAGTCCACATCATCTGTAACACTCATCACTGAGTCCACATCATCTGTCACACTCATCACCGAGTCCACATCCCCTATCACACTCATCACTGAGTCCACATCATCTGTCACGCTCATCACTGAGTCCACATCATCTGTCACGCTCATCACTGAGTTCACATCATCTGTCACACTCATCACCGAGTCCACATCATCTGTCACACGCATCACTGAGTCCACATCATCTCTCACACTCATCACTGAGTCCACATCATCTCTCACACTCATCACTGAGTCCACATCATCTCTCGCACTCATCACCGAGTCCACATCATCTGTCACACTCATCACTGAGTCCACATCATCTGTCACACTCATCACCGAGTCCACATCCCCTATCACACTCATCACCGAGTCCACATCATCTGTCACATTCATCACCGAGTCCCCATCATCTGTCACGCTCATCACTGAGTCCACATCATCTGTCACACTCATCACCGAGTCCACATCCCCTATCACACTCATCACCAAGTCCACATCATCTGTCACACTCATCACTGAGTCCACATTATCTGTCACACTCATCATCGAGTCCACATCATCTGTCACACTCATCACTGAGTCCACATCATCTCTCACACTCATCACCGAGTCCACATCATCTGTCACACTAATCACTGAGTCCACATCATCTGTCACGCTCATCACTGAGTCCACATCATCTGTCACACTCATCACCGTGTCCACATCCCCTATCACACTCATCACCAAGTCCACATCATCTGTCACGCTCATCACTGAGTCCACATCATCTGTCACACTCATCAACGAGTCCACATCATCTGTCACACTCATCACCGAGTCCACATCCCCTATCGCACACATCACTGAGTCCACATCATCTGTCAGGCTCATCACTGAGTCCACATCATCTGTCACACTCATCACCGAGTCCTCATCATCTGTCACACTCATCACTGAGTCCACATCATGTCACGCTCATCACCGAGTCCACATCCCCTATCACGCTCATCACCGAGTCCACATCACCTATCACACTCATCACTGAGTCCACATCATCTGTCATGCTCATCACTGAGTCCACATCATCTGTCACACTCATCAATGAGTCCACATCCTCTCTCACACTCATCACCGAGTCCACATCCCCTATCACGCTCATGACCGAGTCCACATCCCCTATCACACTCATCACTGAGTCCACATCATCTGTCACACTCATCACCGAGTCCACATCATCTGTCACACTCATCACCGAGTCCACATCATCTATCACACTCATCACTGAGTCCACATCATGTCACGCTCATCACCGAGTCCACATCCCCTATCACGCTCATCACCGAGTCCACATCCCCTATCACATTCATTACTGAGTCCACATCATCTCTCACACTCATCGCTGAGTCCACATCATCTCTCACACTCATCGCCGAGTCCACATCATCTGTCACACTCATCACCGAGTCCACATCATCTGTCACACTCATCACCGAGTCCACATCATCTGTCACACTCATCACCGAGTCCACATCATCTGTCACACTCATCACTGAGTCCACATCATCTCTCACACTCATCACTGAGTCCACATCATCTGTCACGCTCATCACTGAGTCCACATCATCTGTCACACTCATCACCGAGTCCACATCCCCTATCACACTCATCACCAAGTCCACATCATCTGTCACACTCATCACTGAGTCCACATCATCTGTCACACTCATCACCGAGTCCACATCATCTGTCACACTCATCACTGATTCCACATCATCTGTCACACTCATCACCGAGTCCACATCATCTGTCACACTCATCACTGAGTCCACATCATCTGTCACACTCATCACCGAGTCCACATCCCCTATCACACTCATCACCAAGTCCACATCATCTGTCACGCTCATCACTGAGTCCACATCATCTGTCACGCTCATCACTGAGTCCACATCATCTGTGACACTCATCACCGAGTCCACATCATCTGTCACACTCATCACTGAGTCCACATCATCTCTCACACTCATCACTGAGTCCACATCATCTCTCACACTCATCACTGAGTCCACATCATCTCTCGCACTCATCACCGAGTCCACATCATCTGTCACACTCATCACTGAGTCCACATCATCTGTCACACTCATCACCGAGTCCACATCCCCTATCACACTCATCACCGAGTCCACATCATCTGTCACGCTCATCACTGAGTCCACATCATCTGTCACACTCATCACCGAGTCCACATCCCCTATCACACTCATCACCAAGTCCACATCATCTGTCACGCTCAGCACTGAGTCCACATCATCTGTCACACTCAAAACTGAGTCCACATCAGCACTCACACTCATCACTGAGTCCACATCATCTCTCACACTCATCACCGAGTCCACATCCCCTATCACACTCATCACTGAGTCCACATCATCTGTCACACTCATCACCGAGTCCACATCATCTGTCACACTCAAAACTGAGTCCACATCAGCACTCACACTCATCACTGAGTCCACATCATCTCTCACACTCATCACCGAGTCCACATCATCTCTCACACTCATCACTGAGTCCACATCATCTGTCACGCTCATCACTGAGTAAACATCATCTCTCACACTCATCACTGAGTCCAAATCATCTCTCACACTCATCACCAAGTCCACATCATCTGTCACACTCATCACTGAGTCCACATCATGTCACGCTCATCACCGAGTCCACATCCCCTATCAGGCTCATCACCGAGTCCACATCCCCTATCACACTCATCACTGAGTCCACATCATCTGTCATGCTCATCATTGAGTCCACATCATCTCTCACACTCATCACCGAGTCCACATCCCCTATCACGCTCATCACCGAGTCCACATCCCCTATCACACTCATCACTGAGTCCACATCATCTGTCACACTCATCACCGAGTCCACATCATCTGTCACACTCATCACCGAGTCCACATCATCTACCACACTCATCACTGAGTCCACATCATGTCACGCTCATCACCGATTCCACATCCCCTATCACGCTCATCACCGAGTCCACATCCCCTATCACATTCATTACTGAGTCCACATCATCTCTCACACTCATCGCTGAGTCCACATCATCTCTCACACTCATCGCTGAGTCCACATCATCTGTCACACTCATCACCGAGTCCACATCATCTGTCACAGTCATCACCGAGTCCACATCATCTGTCACACTCATCACCGAGTCCACATCATCTGTCACACTCATCACTGAGTCCACATCATCTCTCACACTCATCACTGAGTCCACATCATCTGTCACACTCATCACCGAGTCCACATCCCCTATCACACTCATCACCAAGTCCACATCATCTGTCACACTCATCACTGAGTCCACATCATCTGTCACACTCATCACCGAGTCCACATCATCTGTCACACTCATCACTGAGTCCACATCATATGTCACACTCATCACCGAGTCCACATCATCTGTCACACTCATCACTGAGTCCACATCATCTGTCACACTCATCACCGAGTCCACATCATCTACCACACTCATCACTGAGTCCACATCATCTGTCACGCTCATCACTGAGTCCACATCATCTGTCACACTCATCACCGAGTCCACATCATCTGTCACACTCATCACCGAGTCCACATCATCTGTCACACTCATCACGGAGTCCACATCATCTCTCACACTCATCACTGAGTCCACATCATCTGTCACGCTCATCACTGAGTCCACATCATCTGTCACACTCATCACCGAGTCCACATCCCCTATCACACTCATCACCAAGTCCACATCATCTGTCACACTCATCACTGAGTCCACATCATCTGTCACACTCATCACCGAGTCCACATCATCTGTCACACTCATCACTGAGTCCACATCATATGTCACACTCATCACCGAGTCCACATCATCTGTCACACTCATCACTGAGTCCACATCATCTGTCACACTCATCACCGAGTCCACATCCCCTATCACACTCATCACTGAGTCCACATCATCTGTCACGCTCATCACTGAGTCCACATCATCTGTCACGCTCATCACTGAGTTCACATCATCTGTCACACTCATCACCGAGTCCACATCATCTGTCACACGCATCACTGAGTCCACATCATCTGTCACGCTCATCACTGAGTTCACATCATCTGTCACACTCATCACCGAGTCCACATCATCTGTCACACGCATCACTGAGTCCACATCATCTCTCACACTCATCACTGAGTCCACATCATCTCTCACACTCATCACTGAGTCCACATCATCTCTCGCACTCATCACCGAGTCCACATCATCTGTCACACTCATCACTGAGTCCACATCATCTGTCACACTCATCACCGAGTCCACATCCCCTATCACACTCATCACCGAGTCCACATCATCTGTCACATTCATCACCGAGTCCCCATCATCTGTCACGCTCATCACTGAGTCCACATCATCTGTCACACTCATCACCGAGTCCACATCCCCTATCACACTCATCACCAAGTCCACATCATCTGTCACACTCATCACTGAGTCCACATTATCTGTCACACTCATCATCGAGTCCACATCATCTGTCACACTCATCACTGAGTCCACATCATCTCTCACACTCATCACCGAGTCCACATCATCTGTCACACTCATCACTGAGTCCACATCATCTGTCACGCTCATCACCGAGTCCACATCATCTGTCACACTCATCACCGTGTCCACATCCCCTATCACACTCATCACCAAGTCCACATCATCTGTCACGCTCATCACTGAGTCCACATCATCTGTCACACTCATCAACGAGTCCACATCATCTGTCACACTCATCACCGAGTCCACATCCCCTATCGCACACATCACTGAGTCCACATCATCTGTCAGGCTCATCACTGAGTCCACATCATCTGTCACACTCATCACCGAGTCCTCATCATCTGTCACACTCATCACTGAGTCCACATCATGTCACGCTCATCACCGAGTCCACATCCCCTATCACGCTCATCACCGAGTCCACATCCCCTATCACACTCATCACTGAGTCCACATCATCTGTCATGCTCATCACTGAGTCCACATCATCTGTCACACTCATCAATGAGTCCACATCCTCTCTCACACTCATCACCGAGTCCACATCCCCTATCACGCTCATGACCGAGTCCACATCCCCTATCACACTCATCACTGAGTCCACATCATCTGTCACACTCATCACCGAGTCCACATCATCTGTCACACTCATCACCGAGTCCACATCATCTACCACACTCATCACTGAGTCCACATCATGTCACGCTCATCACCGAGTCCACATCCCCTATCATGCTCTTCAACGAGTCCACATCCCCTATCACATTCATTACTGAGTCCACATCATCTCTCACACTCATCGCTGAGTCCACATCATCTCTCACACTCATCGCCGAGTCCACATCATCTGTCACTCTCATCACCGAGTCCACATCATCTGTCACACTCATCACCGAGTCCACATCATCTGTCACACTCATCACCGAGTCCACATCATCTGTCACACTCATCACTGAGTCCACATCATCTCTCACACTCATCACTGAGTCCACATCATCTGTCACGCTCATCACTGTGTCCACATCATCTGTCACACTCATCACCGAGTCCACATCCCCTATCACACTCATCACCAAGTCCACATCATCTGTCACACTCATCACTGAGTCCACATCATCTGTCACACTCATCACCGAGTCCACATCATCTGTCACACTCATCACTGATTCCACATCATCTGTCACACTCATCACCGAGTCCACATCATCTGTCACACTCATCACTGAGTCCACATCATCTGTCACACTCATCACCGAGTCCACATCCCCTATCACACTCATCACCAAGTCCACATCATCTGTCACGCTCATCACTGAGTCCACATCATCTGTCACGCTCATCACTGAGTCCACATCATCTGTCACACTCATCACCGAGTCCACATCATCTGTCACACTCATCACTGAGTCCACATCATCTCTCACACTCATCACTGAGTCCACATCATCTCTCACACTCATCACTGAGTCCACATCATCTCTCGCACTCATCACCGAGTCCACATCATCTGTCACACTCATCACTGAGTCCACATCATCTGTCACACTCATCACCGAGTCCACATCCCCTATCACACTCATCACCGAGTCCACATCATCTGTCACGCTCATCACTGAGTCCACATCATCTGTCACACTCATCACCGTGTCCACATCCCCTATCACACTCATCACCAAGTCCACATCATCTGTTACACTCATCACTGAGTCCACATTATCTGTTACACTCATCACCGAGTCCACATCATCTGTCACACTCATCACTGATTCCACATCATCTCTCATACTCATCACCGACTCCACATCATCTGTCACACTCATCACTGAGTCCACATCATCTGACACGCTCATCACTGAGTCCACATCATCTGTCACACTCATCACCGTGTCCACATCCCCTATCACACTCATCACCAAGTCCACATCATCTGTCACGCTCATCACTGAGTCCACATCATCTGTCAGGCTCATCACTGAGTCCACATCATCTGTCACACTCATCACCGAATCCACATCATCTCTCACACTCATCACCGAGTCCACATCATCTGTCACACTCATCACTGAGTCCACATCATCTCTCACACTCATCACCAAGTCCACATCATCTATCACACTCAATACTGAGTCCACATCATCTCTCACACTCATGACTGAGTCCACATCATCTGTCACACTCATCACCGTATCCACATCATCTGTCACACTCATCACCGAGTCCACATCCCCTATCACACTCATCACCAAGTCCACATCATCTGTCACGCTCATCCCTGAGTCCACATCATCTGTCACACTCATCTCCGAGTCCACATCATCTGTCACACTCATCACTGAGTCCACATCATCTGTCACGCTCATCACTAAGTCCACATCATCTGTCACACTCATCACCGTGTCCACATCCCCTATCACACTCATCACCAAGTCCACATCATCTGTCACGCTCATCACTGAGTCCACATCATCTGTCGCACTCATCAACGAGTCCACATCATCTCTCACACTCATCACCGAGTCCACATCCCCTATCACACACATCACTGAGTCCACATCATCTGTCAGGCTCATCACTGAGTCCACATCATCTGTCACACTCATCACCGAGTCCACATCATCTGTCACACTCATCACTGAGTCCACATCATGTCACGCTCATCACCGAGTCCACATCATCTCTCACGCTCATCACCGTGTCCACATCCCCTATCACACTCATCACTGAGTCCACATCATCTGTCATGCTCATCACTGAGTCCACATCATCTCTCACACTCATCGCTGAGTCCACATCATCTCTCACACTCATCGCTGAGTCCACATCATCTGTCACACTCATCACCGAGTCCACATCATCTGTCACACTCATCACCGAGTCCACATCATCTGTCACACTCATCACCAAGTCCACATCATCTGTCACACTCATCACTGAGTCCACATCATCTCTCACACTCATCACTGAGTCCACATCATCTGTCACGCTCATCACTGAGTCCACATCATCTGTCACACTCATCACCGAGTCCACATCCCCTATCACACTCATCACCAAGTCCACATCATCTGTCACACTCATCACTGAGTCCACATCATCTGTCACACTCATCACCGAGTCCACATCATCTGTCACACTCATCACTGAGTCCACATCATATGTCACACTCATCACCGAGTCCACATCATCTGTCACACTCATCACTGAGTCCACATCATCTGTCACACTCATCACCGAGTCCACATCCCCTATCACACTCATCACTGAGTCCACATCATCTGTCACGCTCATCACTGAGTCCACATCATCTGTCACGCTCATCACTGAGTTCACATCATCTGTCACACTCATCACCGAGTCCACATCATCTGTCACACGCATCACTGAGTCCACATCATCTCTCACACTCATCACTGAGTCCACATCATCTCTCACACTCATCACTGAGTCCACATCATCTCTCGCACTCATCACCGAGTCCACATCATCTGTCACACTCATCACTGAGTCCACATCATCTGTCACACTCATCACCGAGTCCACATCCCCTATCACACTCATCACCGAGTCCACATCATCTGTCACATTCATCACCGAGTCCCCATCATCTGTCACGCTCATCACTGAGTCCACATCATCTGTCACACTCATCACCGAGTCAAACATCCCCTATCACACTCATCACCAAGTCCACATTATCTGTCACACTCATCATCGAGTCCACATCATCTGTCACACTCATCACCAAGTCCACATCATCTGTCACGCTCATCACTGAGTCCACATCATCTGTCACGCTCATCACTGAGTCCACATCATCTGTGACACTCATCACCGAGTCCACATCATCTGTCACACTCATCACTGAGTCCACATCATCTCTCACACTCATCACTGAGTCCACATCATCTCTCACACTCATCACTGAGTCCACATCATCTGTCACACTCATCACCGAGTCCACATCATCTACCACACTCATCACTGAGTCCACATCATGTCACGCTCATCACCGAGTCCACATCCCCTATCACGCTCATCAACGAGTCCACATCCCCTATCACATTCATTACTGAGTCCACATCATCTCTCACACTCATCGCCGAGTCCACATCATCTGTCACACTCATCACCGAGTCCACATCATCTGTCACACTCATCACCGAGTCCACATCATCTGTCACACTCATCACCGAGTCCACATCATCTGTCACACTCATCACTGAGTCCACATCATCTCTCACACTCATCACTGAGTCCACATCATCTGTCACGCTCATCACTGTGTCCACATCATCTGTCACACTCATCACCGAGTCCACATCCCCTATCACACTCATCACCAAGTCCACATCATCTGTCACACTCATCACTGAGTCCACATCATCTGTCACACTCATCACCGAGTCCACATCATCTGTCACACTCATCACTGATTCCACATCATCTGTCACACTCATCACCGAGTCCACATCATCTGTCACACTCATCACTGAGTCCACATCATCTGTCACACTCATCACCGAGTCCACATCCCCTATCACACTCATCACCAAGTCCACATCATCTGTTACACTCATCACTGAGTCCACATTATCTGTTACACTCATCACCGAGTCCACATCATCTGTCACACTCATCACTGATTCCACATCATCTCTCATACTCATCACCGACTCCACATCATCTGTCACACTCATCACTGAGTCCACATCATCTGACACGCTCATCACTGAGTCCACATCATCTGTCACACTCATCACCGTGTCCACATCCCCTATCACACTCATCACCAAGTCCACATCATCTGTCACGCTCATCACTGAGTCCACATCATCTGTCAGGCTCATCACTGAGTCCACATCATCTGTCACACTCATCACCGAATCCACATCATCTCTCACACTCATCACCGAGTCCACATCATCTGTCACACTCATCACTGAGTCCACATCATCTCTCACACTCATCACCAAGTCCACATCATCTATCACACTCAATAATGAGTCCACATCATCTCTCACACTCATGACTGAGTCCACATCATCTGTCACACTCATCACCGTATCCACATCATCTGTCACACTCATCACCGAGTCCACATCCCCTATCAAACTCATCACCAAGTCCACATCATCTGTCACGCTCATCCCTGAGTCCACATCATCTGTCACACTCATCTCCGAGTCCACATCATCTGTCACACTCATCACTGAGTCCACATCATCTGTCACGCTCATCACTAAGTCCACATCATCTGTCACACTCATCACCGTGTCCACATCCCCTATCACACTCATCACCAAGTCCACATCATCTGTCACGCTCATCACTGAGTCCACATCATCTGTCGCACTCATCAACGAGTCCACATCATCTGTCACACTCATCACCGAGTCCACATCCCCTATCACACACATCACTGAGTCCACATCATCTGTCAGGCTCATCACTGAGTCCACATCATCTGTCACACTCATCACCGAGTCCACATCATCTGTCACACTCATCACTGAGTCCACATCATGTCACGCTCATCACCGAGTCCACATCATCTCTCACGCTCATCACCGTGTCCACATCCCCTATCACACTCATCACTGAGTCCACATCATCTGTCATGCTCATCACTAAGTCCACATCATCTCTCACACTCATCGCTGAGTCCACATCATCTCTCACACTCATCGCTGAGTCCACATCATCTGTCACACTCATCACCGAGTCCACATCATCTGTCACACTCATCACCGAGTCCACATCATCTGTCACACTCATCACCGAGTCCACATCATCTGTCACACTCATCACTGAGTCCACATCATCTCTCACACTCATCACTGAGTCCACATCATCTGTCACGCTCATCACTGAGTCCACATCATCTGTCACACTCATCACCGAGTCCACATCCCCTATCACACTCATCACCAAGTCCACATCATCTGTCACACTCATCACTGAGTCCACATCATCTGTCACACTCATCACCGAGTCCACATCATCTGTCACACTCATCACTGAGTCCACATCATATGTCACACTCATCACCGAGTCCACATCATCTGTAACACTCATCACTGAGTCCACATCATCTGTCACACTCATCACCGAGTCCACATCCCCTATCACACTCATCACTGAGTCCACATCATCTGTCACGCTCATCACTGAGTCCACATCATCTGTCACGCTCATCACTGAGTTCACATCATCTGTCACACTCATCACCGAGTCCACATCATCTGTCACACGCATCACTGAGTCCACATCATCTCTCACACTCATCACTGAGTCCACATCATCTCTCACACTCATCACTGAGTCCACATCATCTCTCGCACTCATCACCGAGTCCACATCATCTGTCACACTCATCACTGAGTCCACATCATCTGTCACACTCATCACCGAGTCCACATCCCCTATCACACTCATCACCGAGTCCACATCATCTGTCACATTCATCACCGAGTCCCCATCATCTGTCACGCTCATCACTGAGTCCACATCATCTGTCACACTCATCACCGAGTCCACATCCCCTATCACACTCATCACCAAGTCCACATCATCTGTCACACTCATCACTGAGTCCACATTATCTGTCACACTCATCATCGAGTCCACATCATCTGTCACACTCATCACTGAGTCCACATCATCTCTCACACTCATCACCGAGTCCACATCATCTGTCACACTAATCACTGAGTCCACATCATCTGTCACGCTCATCACTGAGTCCACATCATCTGTCACACTCATCACCGTGTCCACATCCCCTATCACACTCATCACCAAGTCCACATCATCTGTCACGCTCATCACTGAGTCCACATCATCTGTCACACTCATCAACGAGTCCACATCATCTGTCACACTCATCACCGAGTCCACATCCCCTATCGCACACATCACTGAGTCCACATCATCTGTCAGGCTCATCACTGAGTCCACATCATCTGTCACACTCATCACCGAGTCCTCATCATCTGTCACACTCATCACTGAGTCCACATCATGTCACGCTCATCACCGAGTCCACATCCCCTATCACGCTCATCACCGAGTCCACATCACCTATCACACTCATCACTGAGTCCACATCATCTGTCATGCTCATCACTGAGTCCACATCATCTGTCACACTCATCAATGAGTCCACATCCTCTCTCACACTCATCACCGAGTCCACATCCCCTATCACGCTCATGACCGAGTCCACATCCCCTATCACACTCATCACTGAGTCCACATCATCTGTCACACTCATCACCGAGTCCACATCATCTGTCACACTCATCACCGAGTCCACATCATCTATCACACTCATCACTGAGTCCACATCATGTCACGCTCATCACCGAGTCCACATCCCCTATCACGCTCATCACCGAGTCCACATCCCCTATCACATTCATTACTGAGTCCACATCATCTCTCACACTCATCGCTGAGTCCACATCATCTCTCACACTCATCGCCGAGTCCACATCATCTGTCACACTCATCACCGAGTCCACATCATCTGTCACACTCATCACCGAGTCCACATCATCTGTCACACTCATCACCGAGTCCACATCATCTGTCACACTCATCACTGAGTCCACATCATCTCTCACACTCATCACTGAGTCCACATCATCTGTCACGCTCATCACTGAGTCCACATCATCTGTCACACTCATCACCGAGTCCACATCCCCTATCACACTCATCACCAAGTCCACATCATCTGTCACACTCATCACTGAGTCCACATCATCTGTCACACTCATCACCGAGTCCACATCATCTGTCACACTCATCACTGATTCCACATCATCTGTCACACTCATCACCGAGTCCACATCATCTGTCACACTCATCACTGAGTCCACATCATCTGTCACACTCATCACCGAGTCCACATCCCCTATCACACTCATCACCAAGTCCACATCATCTGTCACGCTCATCACTGAGTCCACATCATCTGTCACGCTCATCACTGAGTCCACATCATCTGTGACACTCATCACCGAGTCCACATCATCTGTCACACTCATCACTGAGTCCACATCATCTCTCACACTCATCACTGAGTCCACATCATCTCTCACACTCATCACTGAGTCCACATCATCTCTCGCACTCATCACCGAGTCCACATCATCTGTCACACTCATCACTGAGTCCACATCATCTGTCACACTCATCACCGAGTCCACATCCCCTATCACACTCATCACCGAGTCCACATCATCTGTCACGCTCATCACTGAGTCCACATCATCTGTCACACTCATCACCGAGTCCACATCCCCTATCACACTCATCACCAAGTCCACATCATCTGTCACGCTCAGCACTGAGTCCACATCATCTGTCACACTCAAAACTGAGTCCACATCAGCACTCACACTCATCACTGAGTCCACATCATCTCTCACACTCATCACCGAGTCCACATCCCCTATCACACTCATCACTGAGTCCACATCATCTGTCACACTCATCACCGAGTCCACATCATCTGTCACACTCAAAACTGAGTCCACATCAGCACTCACACTCATCACTGAGTCCACATCATCTCTCACACTCATCACCGAGTCCACATCATCTCTCACACTCATCACTGAGTCCACATCATCTGTCACGCTCATCACTGAGTAAACATCATCTCTCACACTCATCACTGAGTCCAAATCATCTCTCACACTCATCACCAAGTCCACATCATCTGTCACACTCATCACTGAGTCCACATCATGTCACGCTCATCACCGAGTCCACATCCCCTATCAGGCTCATCACCGAGTCCACATCCCCTATCACACTCATCACTGAGTCCACATCATCTGTCATGCTCATCATTGAGTCCACATCATCTCTCACACTCATCACCGAGTCCACATCCCCTATCACGCTCATCACCGAGTCCACATCCCCTATCACACTCATCACTGAGTCCACATCATCTGTCACACTCATCACCGAGTCCACATCATCTGTCACACTCATCACCGAGTCCACATCATCTACCACACTCATCACTGAGTCCACATCATGTCACGCTCATCACCGATTCCACATCCCCTATCACGCTCATCACCGAGTCCACATCCCCTATCACATTCATTACTGAGTCCACATCATCTCTCACACTCATCGCTGAGTCCACATCATCTCTCACACTCATCGCTGAGTCCACATCATCTGTCACACTCATCACCGAGTCCACATCATCTGTCACAGTCATCACCGAGTCCACATCATCTGTCACACTCATCACCGAGTCCACATCATCTGTCACACTCATCACTGAGTCCACATCATCTCTCACACTCATCACTGAGTCCACATCATCTGTCACACTCATCACCGAGTCCACATCCCCTATCACACTCATCACCAAGTCCACATCATCTGTCACACTCATCACTGAGTCCACATCATCTGTCACACTCATCACCGAGTCCACATCATCTGTCACACTCATCACTGAGTCCACATCATATGTCACACTCATCACCGAGTCCACATCATCTGTCACACTCATCACTGAGTCCACATCATCTGTCACACTCATCACCGAGTCCACATCATCTACCACACTCATCACTGAGTCCACATCATCTGTCACGCTCATCACTGAGTCCACATCATCTGTCACACTCATCACCGAGTCCACATCATCTGTCACACTCATCACGGAGTCCACATCATCTCTCACACTCATCACTGAGTCCACATCATCTGTCACGCTCATCACTGAGTCCACATCATCTGTCACACTCATCACCGAGTCCACATCCCCTATCACACTCATCACCAAGTCCACATCATCTGTCACACTCATCACTGAGTCCACATCATCTGTCACACTCATCACCGAGTCCACATCATCTGTCACACTCATCACTGAGTCCACATCATATGTCACACTCATCACCGAGTCCACATCATCTGTCACACTCATCACTGAGTCCACATCATCTGTCACACTCATCACCGAGTCCACATCCCCTATCACACTCATCACTGAGTCCACATCATCTGTCACGCTCATCACTGAGTCCACATCATCTGTCACGCTCATCACTGAGTTCACATCATCTGTCACACTCATCACCGAGTCCACATCATCTGTCACACGCATCACTGAGTCCACATCATCTGTCACGCTCATCACTGAGTTCACATCATCTGTCACACTCATCACCGAGTCCACATCATCTGTCACACGCATCACTGAGTCCACATCATCTCTCACACTCATCACTGAGTCCACATCATCTCTCACACTCATCACTGAGTCCACATCATCTCTCGCACTCATCACCGAGTCCACATCATCTGTCACACTCATCACTGAGTCCACATCATCTGTCACACTCATCACCGAGTCCACATCCCCTATCACACTCATCACCGAGTCCACATCATCTGTCACATTCATCACCGAGTCCCCATCATCTGTCACGCTCATCACTGAGTCCACATCATCTGTCACACTCATCACCGAGTCCACATCCCCTATCACACTCATCACCAAGTCCACATCATCTGTCACACTCATCACTGAGTCCACATTATCTGTCACACTCATCATCGAGTCCACATCATCTGTCACACTCATCACTGAGTCCACATCATCTCTCACACTCATCACCGAGTCCACATCATCTGTCACACTCATCACTGAGTCCACATCATCTGTCACGCTCATCACCGAGTCCACATCATCTGTCACACTCATCACCGTGTCCACATCCCCTATCACACTCATCACCAAGTCCACATCATCTGTCACGCTCATCACTGAGTCCACATCATCTGTCACACTCATCAACGAGTCCACATCATCTGTCACACTCATCACCGAGTCCACATCCCCTATCGCACACATCACTGAGTCCACATCATCTGTCAGGCTCATCACTGAGTCCACATCATCTGTCACACTCATCACCGAGTCCTCATCATCTGTCACACTCATCACTGAGTCCACATCATGTCACGCTCATCACCGAGTCCACATCCCCTATCACGCTCATCACCGAGTCCACATCCCCTATCACACTCATCACTGAGTCCACATCATCTGTCATGCTCATCACTGAGTCCACATCATCTGTCACACTCATCAATGAGTCCACATCCTCTCTCACACTCATCACCGAGTCCACATCCCCTATCACGCTCATGACCGAGTCCACATCCCCTATCACACTCATCACTGAGTCCACATCATCTGTCACACTCATCACCGAGTCCACATCATCTGTCACACTCATCACCGAGTCCACATCATCTACCACACTCATCACTGAGTCCACATCATGTCACGCTCATCACCGAGTCCACATCCCCTATCATGCTCTTCAACGAGTCCACATCCCCTATCACATTCATTACTGAGTCCACATCATCTCTCACACTCATCGCCGAGTCCACATCATCTGTCACTCTCATCACCGAGTCCACATCATCTGTCACACTCATCACCGAGTCCACATCATCTGTCACACTCATCACCGAGTCCACATCATCTGTCACACTCATCACTGAGTCCACATCATCTCTCACACTCATCACTGAGTCCACATCATCTGTCACGCTCATCACTGTGTCCACATCATCTGTCACACTCATCACCGAGTCCACATCCCCTATCACACTCATCACCAAGTCCACATCATCTGTCACACTCATCACTGAGTCCACATCATCTGTCACACTCATCACCGAGTCCACATCATCTGTCACACTCATCACTGATTCCACATCATCTGTCACACTCATCACCGAGTCCACATCATCTGTCACACTCATCACTGAGTCCACATCATCTGTCACACTCATCACCGAGTCCACATCCCCTATCACACTCATCACCAAGTCCACATCATCTGTCACGCTCATCACTGAGTCCACATCATCTGTCACGCTCATCACTGAGTCCACATCATCTGTCACACTCATCACCGAGTCCACATCATCTGTCACACTCATCACTGAGTCCACATCATCTCTCACACTCATCACTGAGTCCACATCATCTCTCACACTCATCACTGAGTCCACATCATCTCTCGCACTCATCACCGAGTCCACATCATCTGTCACACTCATCACTGAGTCCACATCATCTGTCACACTCATCACCGAGTCCACATCCCCTATCACACTCATCACCGAGTCCACATCATCTGTCACGCTCATCACTGAGTCCACATCATCTGTCACACTCATCACCGTGTCCACATCCCCTATCACACTCATCACCAAGTCCACATCATCTGTTACACTCATCACTGAGTCCACATTATCTGTTACACTCATCACCGAGTCCACATCATCTGTCACACTCATCACTGATTCCACATCATCTCTCATACTCATCACCGACTCCACATCATCTGTCACACTCATCACTGAGTCCACATCATCTGACACGCTCATCACTGAGTCCACATCATCTGTCACACTCATCACCGTGTCCACATCCCCTATCACACTCATCACCAAGTCCACATCATCTGTCACGCTCATCACTGAGTCCACATCATCTGTCAGGCTCATCACTGAGTCCACATCATCTGTCACACTCATCACCGAATCCACATCATCTCTCACACTCATCACCGAGTCCACATCATCTGTCACACTCATCACTGAGTCCACATCATCTCTCACACTCATCACCAAGTCCACATCATCTATCACACTCAATACTGAGTCCACATCATCTCTCACACTCATGACTGAGTCCACATCATCTGTCACACTCATCACCGTATCCACATCATCTGTCACACTCATCACCGAGTCCACATCCCCTATCACACTCATCACCAAGTCCACATCATCTGTCACGCTCATCCCTGAGTCCACATCATCTGTCACACTCATCTCCGAGTCCACATCATCTGTCACACTCATCACTGAGTCCACATCATCTGTCACGCTCATCACTAAGTCCACATCATCTGTCACACTCATCACCGTGTCCACATCCCCTATCACACTCATCACCAAGTCCACATCATCTGTCACGCTCATCACTGAGTCCACATCATCTGTCGCACTCATCAACGAGTCCACATCATCTCTCACACTCATCACCGAGTCCACATCCCCTATCACACACATCACTGAGTCCACATCATCTGTCAGGCTCATCACTGAGTCCACATCATCTGTCACACTCATCACCGAGTCCACATCATCTGTCACACTCATCACTGAGTCCACATCATGTCACGCTCATCACCGAGTCCACATCATCTCTCACGCTCATCACCGTGTCCACATCCCCTATCACACTCATCACTGAGTCCACATCATCTGTCATGCTCATCACTGAGTCCACATCATCTCTCACACTCATCGCTGAGTCCACATCATCTCTCACACTCATCGCTGAGTCCACATCATCTGTCACACTCATCACCGAGTCCTCATCATCTGTCAAACTCATCACCGAGTCCACATCATCTGTCACACTCATCACCAAGTCCACATCATCTGTCACACTCATCACTGAGTCCACATCATCTCTCACACTCATCACTGAGTCCACATCATCTGTCACGCTCATCACTGAGTCCACATCATCTGTCACACTCATCACCGAGTCCACATCCCCTATCACACTCATCACCAAGTCCACATCATCTGTCACACTCATCACTGAGTCCACATCATCTGTCACACTCATCACCGAGTCCACATCATCTGTCACACTCATCACTGAGTCCACATCATATGTCACACTCATCACCGAGTCCACATCATCTGTCACACTCATCACTGAGTCCACATCATCTGTCACACTCATCACCGAGTCCACATCCCCTATCACACTCATCACTGAGTCCACATCATCTGTCACGCTCATCACTGAGTCCACATCATCTGTCACGCTCATCACTGAGTTCACATCATCTGTCACACTCATCACCGAGTCCACATCATCTGTCACACGCATCACTGAGTCCACATCATCTCTCACACTCATCACTGAGTCCACATCATCTCTCACACTCATCACTGAGTCCACATCATCTCTCGCACTCATCACCGAGTCCACATCATCTGTCACACTCATCACTGAGTCCACATCATCTGTCACACTCATCACCGAGTCCACATCCCCTATCACACTCATCACCGAGTCCACATCATCTGTCACATTCATCACCGAGTCCCCATCATCTGTCACGCTCATCACTGAGTCCACATCATCTGTCACACTCATCACCGAGTCAAACATCCCCTATCACACTCATCACCAAGTCCACATCATCTGTCACACTCATCACTGAGTCCACATTATCTGTCACACTCATCATCGAGTCCACATCATCTGTCACACTCATCACTGAGTCCACATCATCTCTCACACTCATCACCGAGTCCACATCATCTGTCACACTCATCACTGAGTCCACATCATCTGTCACGCTCATCACTGAGTCCACATCATCTGTCACACTCATCACCGTGTCCACATCCCCTATCACACTCATCACCAAGTCCACATCATCTGTCACGCTCATCACTGAGTCCACATCATCTGTCACACTCATCAACGAGTCCACATCATCTGTCACACTCATCACCGAGTCCACATCCCCTATCGCACACATCACTGAGTCCACATCATCTGTCAGGCTCATCACTGAGTCCACATCATCTGTCACACTCATCACCGAGTCCTCATCATCTGTCACACTCATCACTGAGTCCACATCATGTCACGCTCATCACCGAGTCCACATCCCCTATCACGCTCATCACCGAGTCCACATCCCCTATCACACTCATCACTGAGTCCACATCATCTGTCATGCTCATCACTGAGTCCACATCATCTGTCACACTCATCAATGAGTCCACATCCTCTCTCACACTCATCACCGAGTCCACATCCCCTATCACGCTCATGACCGAGTCCACATCCCCTATCACACTCATCACTGAGTCCACATCATCTGTCACACTCATCACCGAGTCCACATCATCTACCACACTCATCACTGAGTCCACATCATGTCACGCTCATCACCGAGTCCACATCCCCTATCACGCTCATCAACGAGTCCACATCCCCTATCACATTCATTACTGAGTCCACATCATCTCTCACACTCATCGCTGAGTCCACATCATCTCTCACACTCATCGCCGAGTCCACATCATCTGTCACACTCATCACCGAGTCCACATCATCTGTCACACTCATCACCGAGTCCACATCATCTGTCACACTCATCACCGAGTCCACATCATCTGTCACACTCATCACTGAGTCCACATCATCTCTCACACTCATCACTGAGTCCACATCATCTGTCACGCTCATCACTGTGTCCACATCATCTGTCACACTCATCACCGAGTCCACATCCCCAATCACACTCATCACCAAGTCCACATCATCTGTCACACTCATCACTGAGTCCACATCATCTGTCACACTCATCACCGAGTCCACATCATCTGTCACACTCATCACTGATTCCACATCATCTGTCACACTCATCACCGAGTCCACATCATCTGTCACACTCATCACTGAGTCCACATCATCTGTCACACTCATCACCGAGTCCACATCCCCTATCACACTCATCACCAAGTCCACATCATCTGTCACGCTCATCACTGAGTCCACATCATCTGTCACGCTCATCACTGAGTCCACATCATCTGTCACACTCATCACCGAGTCCACATCATCTGTCACACTCATCACTGAGTCCACATCATCTCTCACACTCATCACTGAGTCCACATCATCTCTCACACTCATCACTGAGTCCACATCATCTCTCGCACTCATCATTGAGTCCACATCATCTGTCACACTCATCACTGAGTCCACATCATCTGTCACACTCATCACCGAGTCCACATCCCCTATCACACTCATCACCGAGTCCACATCATCTATCACACTCATCACTGAGTCCACATCATCTGTCACACTCATCACCGAGTCCACATCCCCTATCACACTCATCACCAAGTCCACATCATCTGTTACACTCATCACTGAGTCCACATTATCTGTTACACTCATCACCGAGTCCACATCATCTGTCACACTCATCACTGATTCCACATCATCTCTCATACTCATCACCGACTCCACATCATCTGTCACACTCATCACTGAGTCCACATCATCTGACACGCTCATCACTGAGTCCACATCATCTGTCACACTCATCACCGTGTCCACATCCCCTATCACACTCATCACCAAGTCCACATCATCTGTCACGCTCATCACTGAGTCCACATCATCTGTCAGGCTCATCACTGAGTCCACATCATCTGTCACACTCATCACCGAATCCACATCATCTCTCACACTCATCACCGAGTCCACATCATCTGTCACACTCATCACTGAGTCCACATCATCTCTCACACTCATCACCAAGTCCACATCATCTATCACACTCAATACTGAGTCCACATCATCTCTCACACTCATGACTGAGTCCACATCATCTGTCAAACTCATCACCGTATCCACATCATCTGTCACACTCATCATCGAGTCCACATCCCCTATCACTCTCATCACCAAGTCCACATCATCTGTCACGCTCATCCCTGAGTCCACATCATCTGTCACACTCATCTCCGAGTCCACATCACCTGTCACACTCATCACTGAGTCCACATCATCTGTCACGCTCATCACTAAGTCCACATCATCTGTCACACTCATCACCGTGTCCACATCCCCTATCACACTCATCACCAAGTCCACATCATCTGTCACGCTCATCACTGATTCCACATCATCTGTCGCACTCATCAACGAGTCCACATCATCTGTCACACTCATCACCGAGTCCACATCCCCTATCACACACATCACTGAGTCCACATCATCTGTCAGGCTCATCACTGAGTCCACATCATCTGTCACACTCATCACCGAGTCCACATCATCTACCACACTCATCACTAAGTCCACATCATGTCACGCTCATCACCGAGTCCACATCATCTCTCACGCTCATCACCGTGTCCACATCCCCTATCACACTCATCACTGAGTCCACATCATCTGTCATGCTCATCACTGAGTCCACATCATCTCTCACACTCATCGCTGAGTCCACATCATCTCTCACACTCATCGCTGAGTCCATATCATCTGTCACACTCATCACCGAGTCCACATCATCTGTCACACTCATCACCGAGTCCACATCATCTGTCACACTCATCACCGAGTCCACATCATCTGTCACACTCATCACTGAGTCCACATCATTTCTCACACTCATCACTGAGTCCACATCATCTGTCACGCTCATCACTGAGTCCACATCATCTGTCACACTCATCACCGAGTCCACATCCCCTATCACACTCATCACCAAGTCCACATCATCTGTCACACTCATCACTGAGTCCACATCATCTGTCACACTCATCACCGAGTCCACATCATCTGTCACACTCATCACTGAGTCCACATCATATGTCACACTCATCACCGAGTCCACATCATCTGTCACACTCATCACTGAGTCCACATCATCTGTCACACTCATCACCGAGTCCACATCCCCTATCACACTCATCACTGAGTCCACATCATCTGTCACGCTCATCACTGAGTCCACATCATCTGTCACGCTCATCACTGAGTTCACATCATCTGTCACACTCATCACCGAGTCCACATCATCTGTCACACGCATCACTGAGTCCACATCATCTCTCACACTCATCACTGAGTCCACATCATCTCTCACACTCATCACTGAGTCCACATCATCTC
Organism: Lampris megalopsis; assembly: GCA_022114975.2. NCBI lineage: Eukaryota > Metazoa > Chordata > Actinopteri > Lampriformes > Lampridae > Lampris > Lampris megalopsis. Next base: position 7,853,699 of record JAJHIY020000427.1, on the reverse strand, counting down.
TCGCACTCATCACCGAGTCCACATCATCTGTCACACTCATCACTGAGTCCACATCATCTGTCACACTCATCACCGAGTCCACATCCCCTATCACACTCATCACCGAGTCCACATCATCTGTCACATTCATCACCGAGTCCCCATCATCTGTCACGCTCATCACTGAGTCCACATCATCTGTCACACTCATCACCGAGTCCACATCCCCTATCACACTCATCACCAAGTCCACATCATCTGTCACACTCATCACTGAGTCCACATTATCTGTCACACTCATCATCGAGTCCACATCATCTGTCACACTCATCACTGAGTCCACATCATCTCTCACACTCATCACCGAGTCCACATCATCTGTCACACTCATCACTGAGTCCACATCATCTGTCACGCTCATCACTGAGTCCACATCATCTGTCACACTCATCACCGTGTCCACATCCCCTATCACACTCATCACCAAGTCCACATCATCTGTCACGCTCATCACTGAGTCCACATCATCTGTCACACTCATCAACGAGTCCACATCATCTGTCACACTCATCACCGAGTCCACATCCCCTATCGCACACATCACTGAGTCCACATCATCTGTCAGGCTCATCACTGAGTCCACATCATCTGTCACACTCATCACCGAGTCCTCATCATCTGTCACACTCATCACTGAGTCCACATCATGTCACGCTCATCACCGAGTCCACATCCCCTATCACGCTCATCACCGAGTCCACATCCCCTATCACACTCATCACTGAGTCCACATCATCTGTCATGCTCATCACTGAGTCCACATCATCTGTCACACTCATCAATGAGTCCACATCCTCTCTCACACTCATCACCGAGTCCACATCCCCTATCACGCTCATGACCGAGTCCACATCCCCTATCACACTCATCACTGAGTCCACATCATCTGTCACACTCATCAGCGAGTCCACATCATCTGTCACACTCATCACCGAGTCCACATCATCTACCACACTCATCACTGAGTCCACATCATGTCACGCTCATCACCGAGTCCTCATCCCCTATCACGCTCATCACCGAGTCCACATCCCCTATCACATTCATTACTGAGTCCACATCATCTCTCACACTCATCGCTGAGTCCACATCATCTCTCACACTCATCGCCGAGTCCACATCATCTGTCACACTCATCACCGAGTCCACATCATGTGTCACACTCATCACCGAGTCCACATCATCTGTCACACTCATCACCGAGTCCACATCATCTGTCACACTCATCACTGAGTCCACATCATCTCTCACACTCATCACTGAGTCCACATCATCTGTCACGCTCATCACTGAGTCCACATCATCTGTCACACTCATCACCGAGTCCACATCCCCTATCACACTCATCACCAAGTCCACATCATCTGTCACACTCATCACTGAGTCCACATCATCTGTCACACTCATCACCGAGTCCACATCATCTGTCACACTCATCACTGATTCCACATCATCTGTCACACTCATCACCGAGTCCACATCATCTGTCACACTCATCACTGAGTCCACATCATCTGTCACACTCATCACCGAGTCCACATCCCCTATCACACTCATCACCAAGTCCACATCATCTGTCACGCTCATCACTGAGTCCACATCATCTGTCACGCTCATCACTGAGTCCACATCATCTGTCACACTCATCACCGAGTCCACATCATCTGTCACACTCATCACTGAGTCCACATCATCTCTCACACTCATCACTGAGTCCACATCATCTCTCACACTCATCACTGAGTCCACATCATCTCTCGCACTCATCACCGAGTCCACATCATCTGTCACACTCATCACTGAGTCCACATCATCTGTCACACTCATCACCGAGTCCACATCCCCTATCACACTCATCACCGAGTCCACATCATCTGTCACGCTCATCACTGAGTCCACATCATCTGTCACACTCATCACCGAGTCCACATCCCCTATCACACTCATCACCAAGTCCACATCATCTGTTACACTCATCACTGAGTCCACATTATCTGTTACACTCATCACCGAGTCCACATCATCTGTCACACTCATCACTGATTCCACATCATCTCTCATACTCATCACCGACTCCACATCATCTGTCACACTCATCACTGAGTCCACATCATCTGACACGCTCATCACTGAGTCCACATCATCTGTCACACTCATCACCGTGTCCACATCCCCTATCACACTCATCACCAAGTCCACATCATCTGTCACGCTCATCACTGAGTCCACATCATCTGTCAGGCTCATCACTGAGTCCACATCATCTGTCACACTCATCACCGAATCCACATCATCTCTCACACTCATCACCGAGTCCACATCATCTGTCACACTCATCACTGAGTCCACATCATCTCTCACACTCATCACCAAGTCCACATCATCTATCACACTCAATACTGAGTCCACATCATCTCTCACACTCATGACTGAGTCCACATCATCTGTCACACTCATCACCGTATCCACATCATCTGTCACACTAGTCACCGAGTCCACATCCCCTATCACACTCATCACCAAGTCCACATCATCTGTCACGCTCATCCCTGAGTCCACATCATCTGTCACACTCATCTCCGAGTCCACATCATCTGTCACACTCATCACTGAGTCCACATCATCTGTCACGCTCATCACTGAGTCCACATCATCTGTCACACTCATCACCGTGTCCACATCCCCTATCACACTCATCACCAAGTCCACATCATCTGTCACGCTCATCACTGAGTCCACATCATCTGTCGCACTCATCAACGAGTCCACATAATCTGTCACACTCATCACCGAGTCCACATCCCCTATCACACACATCACTGAGTCCACATCATCTGTCAGGCTCATCACTGAGTCCACATCATCTGTCACACTCATCACCGAGTCCACATCATCTGTCACACTCATCACTGAGTCCACATCATGTCACGCTCATCACCGAGTCCACATAATCTCTCACGCTCATCACCGTGTCCACATCCCCTATCACACTCATCACTGAGTCCACATCATCTGTCATGCTCATCACTGAGTCCACGTCATCTGTCACACTCATCAATGAGTCCACATCATCTCTCACACTCATCACCGAGTCCACATCCCCTATCACGCTCATCACTGAGTCCACATCATCTGTCACACTCATCACCGAGTCCACATCATCTGTCACACTCATCACCGAGTCCACATCATCTACCACACTCATCACTGAGTCCACATCATGTCAAGCTCATCACCGAGTCCACATTCCCTATCACGCTCATCACCGAGTCCACATCCCCTATCACACTCATCACCAAGTCCACATCATCTGTCACGCTCATCACTGAGTCCACATCATCTGTCACACTCATCAACGAGTCCACATCATCTGTCACACTCATCACCGAGTCCACATCCCCTATCACACACATCACTGAGTCCACATCATCTGTCAGGCTCATCACTGAGTCCAAATCATCTGTCACACTCATCACCGAGTCCACATCATCTGTCACACTCATCACTGAGTCCACATCATCTGTCACGCTCATCACTGAGTCCACATCATCTCTCACACTCATCACTGAGTCCACATCATCTCTCACACTCATCACCAAGTCCACATCATCTATCACACTCATCACTGAGTCCACATCATCTCTCACACTCATGACTGAGTCCACATCATCTGTCACACTCATCACCGTATCCACATCATCTGTCACACTCATCACCGAGTCCACATCCCCTATCACACTCATCACCAAGTCCACATCATCTGTCACGCTCATCCCTGAGTCCACATCATCTGTCACACTCATCTCCGAGTCCACATCATCTGTCACACTCATCACTGAGTCCACATCATCTGTCACGCTCATCACTGAGTCCACATCATCTGTCACACTCATCACCGTGTCCACATCCCCTATCACACTAATCACCAAGTCCACATCATCTGTCACGCTCATCACTGAGTCCACATCATCTGTCACACTCATCAACGAGTCCACATCATCTGTCACACTCATCACCGAGTCCACATCCCCTATCGCACACATCACTGTTTCCACATCATCTGTCACACTCATCACTGAGTCCACATCATCTGTCACACTCATCACTGAGTCCACATCATGTCACGCTCATCACCGAGTCCACATCATCTCTCACGCTCATCACCGTGTCCACATCCCCTATCACACTCATCACTGAGTCCACATCATCTGTCATGCTCATCACTGAGTCCACATCATCTGTCACACTCATCAATGACTCCACATCATCTCTCACACTCATCAGCGAGTCCACATCCCCTATCACGCTCATCACCGAGTCCACATCCCCTATCACACTCATCACTGAGTCCACATCATCTGTCACACTCATCACCGAGTCCACATCATCTGTCACACTCATCACCGAGTCCACATCATCTACCACACTCATCACTGAGTCCACATCATGTCAAGCTCATCACCGAGTCCACATTCCCTATCACGCTCATCACCGAGTCCACATCCCCTATCACACTCATCACCAAGTCCACATCATCTGTCACGCTCATCACTGAGTCCACATCATCTGTCACACTCATCAACGAGTCCACATCATCTGTCACACTCATCACCGAGTCCACATCCCCTATCACACACATCACTGAGTCCACATCATCTGTCAGGCTCATCACTGAGTCCAAATCATCTGTCACACTCATCACCGAGTCCACATCATCTGTCACACTCATCACTGAGTCCACATCATCTGTCACGCTCATCACTGAGTCCACATCATCTCTCACACTCATCACTGAGTCCACATCATCTCTCACACTCATCACCAAGTCCACATCATCTATCACACTCATCACTGAGTCCACATCATCTCTCACACTCATGACTGAGTCCACATCATCTGTCACACTCATCACCGTATCCACATCATCTGTCACACTCATCACCGAGTCCACATCCCCTATCACACTCATCACCAAGTCCACATCATCTGTCACGCTCATCCCTGAGTCCACATCATCTGTCACACTCATCTCCGAGTCCACATCATCTGTCACACTCATCACTGAGTCCACATCATCTGTCACGCTCATCACTGAGTCCACATCATCTGTCACACTCATCACCGTGTCCACATCCCCTATCACACTCATCACCAAGTCCACATCATCTGTCACGCTCATCACTGAGTCCACATCATCTGTCACACTCATCAACGAGTCCACATCATCTGTCACACTCATCACCGAGTCCACATCCCCTATCGCACACATCACTGTTTCCACATCATCTGTCAGGCTCATCACTGAGTCCACATCATCTGTCACACTCATCACTGAGTCCACATCATGTCACGCTCATCACCGAGTCCACATCATCTCTCACGCTCATCACCGTGTCCACATCCCCTATCACACTCATCACTGAGTCCACATCATCTGTCATGCTCATCACTGAGTCCACATCATCTGTCACACTCATCAATGAGTCCACATCATCTCTCACACTCATCACCGAGTCCACATCCCCTATCACGCTCATCACCGAGTCCACATCCCCTATCACACTCATCACTGAGTCCACATAATCTGTCACACTCATCACCGAGTCCACATCATCTGTCACACTCATCACCGAGTCCACATCATCTACCACACTCATCACTGAGTCCACATCATGTCACGCTCATCACCGAGTCCACATCCCCTATCACACTCATCACCGAGTCCACATCATCTGTCACACTCATCACTGGGTGACATCATCTGTCACACATCACCGAGTCCACATCCCCTATCACACTTATCACTGAGTCCACATCATCTGTCACGCTCATCACTGAGTCCACATCATCTGTCACACTCATCACCGAGTCCACATCATCTGTCACACTCAAAACTGAGTCCACATCAGCTCTCACACTCATCACTGAGTCCACATCATCTCTCACACTCATCACCGAGTCCACATCATCTGTCACACTCATCACTGAGTCCACATCATCTGTCACGCTCATCACTGAGTAAACATCATCTCTCACACTCATCACTGAGTCCAAATCATCTCTCACACTCATCACCAAGTCCACATCATCTATCACACTCATCACTGAGTCCACATCTCTCACACTCATCACTTAGTCCACATCTCTCACACTCATCACTGAGTCCACATCATCTGTCATGTTCAAAACTGAATCCACATCCCCTATCACACTCATCACTGAGTCCCCATCATCTCTCACACTCATGACTGTGTCCACATCATCTGTCACACTCATCACTGAGTCCACATCATGTCACGCTCATCACCGAGTCCACATCCCCTATCACGCTCATCACCGAGTCCACATCCCCTATCACACTCATCACTGAGTCCACATCATCTGTCATGCTCATCATTGAGTCCACATCATCTGTCACACTCATCACCGAGTCCACATCATCTCTCACACTCATCACCGAGTCCACATCCCCTATCACGCTCATCACCGAGTCCACATCCCCTATCACACTCATCACTGAGTCCACATCATCTGTCACACTCATCACCGAGTCCACATCATCTGTCACACTCATCACCGAGTCCACATCATCTACCACACTCATCACTGAGTCCACATCATGTCACGCTCATCACCGAGTCCACATCCCCTATCACGCTCATCACCGAGTCTACATCCCCTATCACATTCATTACTGAGTCCACATCATCTGTCACACTCATCACTGAGTCCACATCATCTCTCACACTCATCACTGAGTCCACATCATCTCTCACGCTCATCACTGAGTCCACATCATCTGTCACACTCATCACCGAGTCCACATCCCCTATCACACTCATCACCAAGTCCACATCATCTGTCACACTCATCACTGAGTCCACATCATCTGCCACACTTATCACCGAGTCCACATCATCTGTCACACTCATCACTGAGTCCACATCATATGTCACACTCATCACCGAGTCCACATCATCTGTCACACTCATCACTGAGTCCACATCATCTGTCACACTCATCACCGAGTCCACATCCCCTATCACACTCATCACTGAGTCCACATCATCTGTCACGCTCATCACTGAGTCCACATCATCTGTCACGCTCATCACTGAGTTCACATCATCTGTCACACTCATCACCGAGTCCACATCATCTGTCACACGCATCACTGAGTCCACATCATCTCTCACACTCATCACTGAGTCCACATCATCTCTCACACTCATCACTGAGTCCACATCATCTCTCGCACTCATCACCGAGTCCACATCATCTGTCACACTCATCACTGAGTCCACATCATCTGTCACACTCATCACCGAGTCCACATCCCCTATCACACTCATAACTGAGTCCACATCATCTGTCACATTCATCACTGAGTCCCCATCATCTGTCACGCTCATCACTGAGTCCACATCATCTGTCATATTCATCACCGAGTCCACATCCCCTATCACACTCATCACCAAGTCCACATCATCTGTCACACTCATCACTGAGTCCACATTATCTGTCACACTCATCATCGAGTCCACATCATCTGTCACACTCATCACTTAGTCCACATCATCTCTCACACTCATCACCGAGTCCACATCATCTGTCACACTCATCACTGAGTCCACATCATCTGTCACGCTCATCACTGAGTCCACATCATCTGTCACACTCATCACCGTGTCCACATCCCCTATCACACTCATCACCAAGTCCACATCATCTGTCACGCTCATCACTGAGTCCACATCATCTGTCACACTCATCAACGAGTCCACATCATCTGTCACACTCATCACCGAGTCCACATCCCCTATCGCACACATCACTGAGTCCACATCATCTGTCACACTCATCACTGAGTCCACATCATCTGTCACACTCATCACCGAGTCCTCATCATCTGTCACACTCATCACTGAGTCCACATCATGTCACGCTCATCACCGAGTCCACATCATCTCTCACACTCATCACTGAGTCCACATCATCTGTCACGCTCATCACTGAGTCCACATCATCTGTCACACTCATCACCGAGTCCACATCCCCTATCACACTCATCACCGAGTCCACATCATCTGTCACACTCATCACTGAGTCCACATCATCTCTCACACTCATCACTGAGTCCACATCATCTCTCACACTCATCACTGAGTCCACATCCCCTATCACACTCATCACCGAGTCCACATCATCTGTCACGCTCATCACTGAGTCCACATCATCTGTCACACTCATCACCGAGTCCACATCCCCTATCACACTCATCACCAAGTCCACATCATCTGTCACACTCATCACTGAGTCCACATCATCTCTCACACTCATCACCGAGTCCACATCATCTGTCACACTCATCACTGAGTCCACATCATCTGTCACACTCATCACCGTGTCCACATCCCCTATCACACTCATCACCAAGTCCACATCATCTGTCACGCTCATCACTGAGTCCACATCATCTGTCACACTCATCAACGAGTCCACATCATCTGTCACACTCATCACCGAGTCCACATCCCCTATCGCACACATCACTGAGTCCACATCATCTGTCACACTCATCACTGAGTCCACATCATCTGTCACACTCATCACCGAGTCCTCATCATCTGTCACACTCATCACTGAGTCCACATCATGTCACGCTCATCACCGAGTCCACATCCCCTATCACGCTCATCACCGAGTCCACATCCCCTATCACACTCATCACTGAGTCCACATCATCTGTCATGCTCATCACTGAGTCCACATCATCTGTCACACTCATCAATGAGTCCACATCCTCTCTCACACTCATCACCGAGTCCACATCCCCTATCACGCTCATGACCGAGTCCACATCCCCTATCACACTCATCACTGAGTCCACATCATCTGTCACACTCATCACCGAGTCCACATCATCTGTCACACTCATCACCGAGTCCACATCATCTACCACACTCATCACTGAGTCCACATCATGTCACGCTCATCACCGAGTCCACATCCCCTATCACGCTCATCACCGAGTCCATATCCCCTATCACATTCATTGCTGAGTCCACATCATCTCTCACACTCATCGCTGAGTCCACATCATCTCTCACACTCATCGCCGAGTCCACATCATCTGTCACGCTCATCACTGAGTCCACATCATCTGTCACGCTCATCACTGAGTCCACATCATCTGTCACACTCATCACCGAGTCCACATCATCTGTCACACTCATCACTGAGTCCACATCATCTCTCACACTCATCACTGAGTCCACATCATCTCTCACACTCATCACTGAGTCCACATCCCCTATCACACTCATCACCGAGTCCACATCATCTGTCACGCTCATCACTGAGTCCACATCATCTGTCACACTCATCACCGAGTCCACATCCCCTATCACACTCATCACCAAGTCCACATCATCTGTCACACTCATCACTGAGTCCACATCATCTCTCACACTCATCACCGAGTCCACATCATCTGTCACACTCATCACTGAGTCCACATCATCTGTCACACTCATCACCGTGTCCACATCCCCTATCACACTCATCACCAAGTCCTCATCATCTGTCACGCTCATCACTGAGTCCACATCATCTGTCACACTCATCAACGAGTCCACATCATCTGTCACACTCATCACCGAGTCCACATCCCCTATCGCACACATCACTGAGTCCACATCATCTGTCACACTCATCACTGAGTCCACATCATCTGTCACACTCATCACCGAGTCCTCATCATCTGTCACACTCATCACTGAGTCCACATCATGTCACGCTCATCACCGAGTCCACATCCCCTATCACGCTCATCACCGAGTCCACATCCCCTATCACACTCATCACTGAGTCCACATCATCTGTCATGCTCATCACTGAGTCCACATCATCTGTCACACTCATCAATGAGTCCACATCCTCTCTCACACTCATCACCGAGTCCACATCCCCTATCACGCTCATGACCGAGTCCACATCCCCTATCACACTCATCACTGAGTCCACATCATCTGTCACACTCATCACCGAGTCCACATCATCTGTCACACTCATCACCGAGTCCACATCATCTACCACACTCATCACTGAGTCCACATCATGTCACGCTCATCACCGAGTCCACATCCCCTATCACGCTCATCACCGAGTCCACATCCCCTATCACATTCATTACTGAGTCCACATCATCTCTCACACTCATCGCTGAGTCCACATCATCTCTCACACTCATCGCCGAGTCCACATCATCTGTCACACTCATCACCGAGTCCACATCATCTCTCACACTCATCACTGAGTCCACATCATCTGTCACGCTCATCACTGAGTCCACATCATCTGTCACACTCATCACCGAGTCCACATCCCCTATCACACTCATCACCAAGTCCACATCATCTGTCACACTCATCACTGAGTCCACATCATCTGTCACACTCATCACCGAGTCCACATCATCTGTCACACTCATCACTGATTCCACATCATCTGTCACACTCATCACCGAGTCCACATCATCTGTCACACTCATCACTGAGTCCACATCATCTGTCACACTCATCACCGAGTCCACATCCCCTATCACACTCATCACCAAGTCCACATCATCTGTCACGCTCATCACTGAGTCCACATCATCTGTCACGCTCATCACTGAGTCCACATCATCTGTCACACTCATCACCGAGTCCACATCATCTGTCACACTCATCACTGAGTCCACATCATCTCTCACACTCATCACTGAGTCCACATCATCTCTCACACTCATCACTGAGTCCACATCATCTCTCGCACTCATCACCGAGTCCACATCATCTGTCACACTCATCACTGAGTCCACATCATCTGTCACACTCATCACCGAGTCCACATCCCCTATCACACTCATCACCGAGTCCACATCATCTGTCACGCTCATCACTGAGTCCACATCATCTGTCACACTCATCACCGAGTCCACATCCCCTATCACACTCATCACCAAGTCCACATCATCTGTCACACTCATCACTGAGTCCACATCATCTCTCACACTCATCACCGAGTCCACATCATCTGTCACACTCATCACTGAGACCACATCATCTGTCACGCTCATCACTGAGTCCACATCATCTGTCACACTCATCACTGAGTCCACATCATGTCAAGCTCATCACCGAGTCCACATCCCCTATCACGCTCATCACCGAGTCCACATCCCCTATCACATTCATTACTGAGTCCACATCATCTCTCACACTCATCGCTGAGTCCACATCATCTCTCACACTCATCGCCGAGTCCACATCATCTGTCACGCTCATCACTGAGTCCACATCATCTGTCACGCTCATCACTGAGTCCACATCATCTGTCACACTCATCACCGAGTCCACATCATCTGTCACACTCATCACTGAGTCCACATCATCTCTCACACTCATCACTGAGTCCACATCATCTCTCACACTCATCACTGAGTCCACATCCCCTATCACACTCATCACCGAGTCCACATCATCTGTCACGCTCATCACTGAGTCCACATCATCTGTCACACTCATCACCGAGTCCACATCCCCTATCACACTCATCACCAAGTCCACATCATCTGTCAAACTCATCACTGAGTCCACATCATCTCTCACACTCATCACCGAGTCCACATCATCTGTCACACTCATCACTGAGTCCACATCATCTGTCACACTCATCACCGTGTCCACATCCCCTATCACACTCATCACCAAGTCCACATCATCTGTCACGCTCATCACTGAGTCCACATCATCTGTCACACTCATCAACGAGTCCACATCATCTGTCACACTCATCACCGAGTCCACATCCCCTATCGCACACATCACTGAGTCCACATCATCTGTCACACTCATCACTGAGTCCACATCATCTGTCACACTCATCACCGAGTCCTCATCATCTGTCACACTCATCACTGAGTCCACATCATGTCACGCTCATCACCGAGTCCACATCCCCTATCACGCTCATCACCGAGTCCACATCCCCTATCACACTCATCACTGAGTCCACATCATCTGTCATGCTCATCACTGAGTCCACATCATCTGTCACACTCATCAATGAGTCCACATCCTCTCTCACACTCATCACCGAGTCCACATCCCCTATCACGCTCATGACCGAGTCCACATCCCCTATCACACTCATCACTGAGTCCACATCATCTGTCACACTCATCACCGAGTCCACATCATCTGTCACACTCATCACCGAGTCCACATCATCTACCACACTCATCACTGAGTCCACATCATGTCACGCTCATCACCGAGTCCACATCCCCTATCACGCTCATCACCGAGTCCACATCCCCTATCACATTCATTACTGAGTCCACATCATTTCTCACACTCATCGCTGAGTCCACATCATCTCTCACACTCATCGCCGAGTCCACATCATCTGTCACACTCATCACCGAGTCCACATCATCTCTCACACTCATCACTGAGTCCACATCATCTGTCACGCTCATCACTGAGTCCACATCATCTGTCACACTCATCACCGAGTCCACATCCCCTATCACACTCATCACCAAGTCCACATCATCTGTCACACTCATCACTGAGTCCACATCATCTGTCACACTCATCACCGAGTCCACATCATCTGTCACACTCATCACTGATTCCACATCATCTGTCACACTCATCACCGAGTCCACATCATCTGTCACACTCATCACTGAGTCCACATCATCTGTCACACTCATCACCGAGTCCACATCCCCTATCACACTCATCACCGAGTCCACATCATCTGTCACGCTCATCACTGAGTCCACATCATCTGTCACACTCATCACCGAGTCCACATCCCCTATCACACTCATCACCAAGTCCACATCATCTGTCACACTCATCACTGAGTCCACATCATCTCTCACACTCATCACCGAGTCCACATCATCTGTCACACTCATCACTGAGACCACATCATCTACCACACTCATCACTGAGTCCACATCATGTCACGCTCATCACCGAGTCCACATCCCCTATCACGCTCATCACCGAGTCCACATCCCCTATCACATTCATTACTGAGTCCACATCATCTCTCACACTCATCACTGAGTCCACATCATCTCTCACACTCATCACTGAGTCCACATCATCTCTCGCACTCATCACCGAGTCCACATCATCTGTCACACTCATCACTGAGTCCACATCATCTGTCACACTCATCACCGAGTCCACATCCCCTATCACACTCATCACCGAGTCCACATCATCTGTCACGCTCATCACTGAGTCCACATCATCTGTCACACTCATCACCGAGTCCACATCCCCTATCACACTCATCACCAAGTCCACATCATCTGTCACACTCATCACTGAGTCCACATCATCTCTCACACTCATCACCGAGTCCACATCATCTGTCACACTCATCACTGAGTCCACATCATCTGTCACGCTCATCACTGAGTCCACATCATCTGTCACACTCATCACCGTGTCCACATCCCCTATCACACTCATCACCAAGTCCACATCATCTGTCACGCTCATCACTGAGTCCACATCATCTGTCACACTCATCAACGAGTCCACATCATCTGTCACACTCATCACCGAGTCCACATCCCCTATCGCACACATCACTGAGTCCACATCATCTGTCACACTCATCACTGAGTCCACATCATCTGTCACACTCATCACGGAGTCCTCATCATCTGTCACACTCATCACTGAGTCCACATCATGTCACGCTCATCGCCGAGTCCACATCCCCTATCACGCTCATCACCGAGTCCACATCCCCTATCACACTCATCACTGAGTCCACATCATCTGTCATGCTCATCACTGAGTCCACATCATCTGTCACACTCATCAATGAGTCCACATCCTCTCTCACACTCATCACCGAGTCCACATCCCCTATCACGCTCATGACCGAGTCCACATCCCCTATCACACTCATCACTGAGTCCACATCATCTGTCACACTCATCACCGAGTCCACATCATCTGTCACACTCATCACCGAGTCCACATCATCTACCACACTCATCACTGAGTCCACATCATGTCACGCTCATCACCGAGTCCACATCCCCTATCACGCTCATCACCGAGTCCACATCCCCTATCACATTCATTACTGAGTCCACATCATCTCTCACACTCATCGCTGAGTCCACATCATCTCTCACACTCATCGCCGAGTCCACATCATCTGTCACACTCATCACCGAGTCCACATCATCTCTCACACTCATCACTGAGTCCACATCATCTGTCACGCTCATCACTGAGTCCACATCATCTGTCACACTCATCACCGAGTCCACATCCCCTATCACACTCATCACCAAGTCCACATCATCTGTCACACTCATCACTGAGTCCACATCATCTGTCACACTCATCACCGAGTCCACATCATCTGTCACACTCATCACTGATTCCACATCATCTGTCACACTCATCACCGAGTCCACATCATCTGTCACACTCATCACTGAGTCCACATCATCTGTCACACTCATCACCGAGTCCACATCCCCTATCACACTCATCACCAAGTCCACATCATCTGTCACGCTCATCACTGAGTCCACATCATCTGTCACGCTCATCACTGAGTCCACATCATCTGTCACACTCATCACCGAGTCCACATCATCTGTCACACTCATCACTGAGTCCACATCATCTCTCACACTCATCACTGAGTCCACATCATCTCTCACACTCATCACTGAGTCCACATCATATCTCGCACTCATCACCGAGTCCACATCATCTGTCACACTCATCACTGAGTCCACATCATCTGTCACACTCATCACCGAGTCCACATCCCCTATCACACTCATCACCGAGTCCACATCATCTGTCACGCTCATCACTGAGTCCACATCATCTGTCACACTCATCACCGTGTCCACATGCCCTATCACACTCATCACCAAGTCCACATCATCTGTCACACTCATCACTGAGTCCACATCATCTCTCACACTCATCACCGAGTCCACATCATCTGTCACACTCATCACTGAGTCCACATCATCTGTCACGCTCATCACTGAGTCCACATCATCTGTCACACTCATCACCGTGTCCACATCCCCTATCACACTCATCACCAAGTCCACATCATCTGTCACGCTCATCACTGAGTCCACATCATCTGTCACACTCATCAACGAGTCCACATCATCTGTCACACTCATCACCGAGTCCACATCCCCTATCGCACACATCACTGAGTCCACATCATCTGTCACACTCATCACTGAGTCCACATCATCTGTCACACTCATCACCGAGTCCTCATCATCTGTCACACTCATCACTGAGTCCACATCATGTCACGCTCATCGCCGAGTCCACATCCCCTATCACGCTCATCACCGAGTCCACATCCCCTATCACACTCATCACTGAGTCCACATCATCTGTCATGCTCATCACTGAGTCCACATCATCTGTCACACTCATCAATGAGTCCACATCCTCTCTCACACTCATCACCGAGTCCACATCCCCTATCACGCTCATGACCGAGTCCACATCCCCTATCACACTCATCACTGAGTCCACATCATCTGTCACACTCATCACCGAGTCCACATCATCTGTCACACTCATCACCGAGTCCACATCATCTACCACACTCATCACCGAGTCCACATCATGTCACGCTCATCACCGAGTCCACATCCCCTATCACGCTCATCACCGAGTCCACATCCCCTATCACATTCATTACTGAGTCCACATCATCTCTCACACTCATCGCTGAGTCCACATCATCTCTCACACTCATCGCCGAGTCCACATCATCTGTCACACTCATCACCGAGTCCACATCATCTCTCACACTCATCACTGAGTCCACATCATCTGTCACGCTCATCACTGAGTCCACATCATCTGTCACCCTCATCACCGAGTCCACATCCCCTATCACACTCATCACCAAGTCCACATCATCTGTCACACTCATCACTGAGTCCACATCATTTGTCACACTCATCACCGAGTCCACATCATCTGTCACACTCATCACTGATTCCACATCATCTGTCACACTCATCACCGAGTCCACATCATCTGTCACACTCATCACTGAGTCCACATCATCTGTCACACTCATCACCGAGTCCACATCCCCTATCACACTCATCACCAAGTCCACATCATCTGTCACGCTCATCACTGAGTCCACATCATCTGTCACACTCATCACTGAGTCCACATCATCTGTCACACTCATCACCGAGTCCACATCATCTGTCACACTCATCACTGAGTCCACATCATCTCTCACACTCATCACTGAGTCCACATCATCTCTCACATTCATCACTGAGTCCACATCATCTCTCGCACTCATCACCGAGTCCACATCATCTGTCACACTCATCACTGAGTCCACATCATCTGTCACACTCATCGCCGAGTCCACATCCCCTATCACACTCATCACCGAGTCCACATCATCTGTCACGCTCATCACTGAGTCCACATCATCTGTCACACTCATCACCGAGTCCACATCCCCTATCACACTCATCACCAAGTCCACTTCATCTGTTACACTCATCACCGTGTCCACATCCCCTATCACACTCATCACCAAGTCCACATCATCTGTCACGCTCATCACTGAGTCCACATCATCTGTCACACTCATCAACGAGTCCACATCATCTGTCACACTCATCACCGAGTCCACATCCCCTATCGCACACATCACTGAGTCCACATCATCTGTCACACTCATCACTGAGTCCACATCATCTGTCACACTCATCACCGAGTCCTCATCATCTGTCACACTCATCACTGAGTCCACATCATGTCACGCTCATCACCGAGTCCACATCCCCTATCACGCTCATCACCGAGTCCACATCCCCTATCACACTCATCACTGAGTCCACATCATCTGTCATGCTCATCACTGAGTCCACATCATCTGTCACACTCATCAATGAGTCCACATCCTCTCTCACACTCATCACCGAGTCCACATCCCCTATCACGCTCATGACCGAGTCCACATCCCCTATCACACTCATCACTGAGTCCACATCATCTGTCACATTCATCACCGAGTCCACATCATCTGTCACACTCATCACCGAGTCCACATCATCTACCACACTCATCACTGAGTCCACATCATGTCACGCTCATCACCGAGTCCACATCCCCTATCACGCTCATCACCGAGTCCACATCCCCTATCACATTCATTACTGAGTCCACATCATCCCTCACACTCATCGCTGAGTCCACATCATCTCTCACACTCATTGCCGAGTCCACATCATCTGTCACACTCATCACCGGTCCACATCATCTCTCACACTCATCACCGAGTCCACATCATCTGTCACGCTCATCACTGAGTCCACATCATCTGTCACACTCATCACCGAGTCCACATCCCCTATCACACTCATCACCAAGTCCACATCATCTGTCACACTCATCACTGAGTCCACATCATCTGTCACACTCATCACCGAGTCCACATCATCTGTCACACTCATCACTGATTCCACATCATCTGTCACACTCATCACCGAGTCCACATCATCTGTCACACTCATCACTGAGTCCACATCTTCT